>JAMXBB010000005.1:46929547-47579277 GCA_024138015.1 Lumnitzera littorea | reverse complement strand
AAGGAAAGAAAGAAAAGAGATAAATTGGAAATGAAAGAGAAGGAAAATAAAAATTAATAATAAATATATGTAATTTTTCGAATCATATAAATTATAACAATTCTCCTCGTAAATTAATTTTTAAATTTTTGTGAAATTTTATCAATTTAATTGGTACCCGTTACAATTATAATTTTTACAAGTTATTGTGGCGATTTCGTTAAAATTTCGTGCAAATAGGCAATTTAGTCAAAAATTGTATTCGACTATGATTATATCATTATTGAGTAATATTTAACTATTTTATAGGTTTATGTTTATAATTTTAGGGTTTCGAGCAATTTCGGGTTCAATTTTGATTAATAGTGCGTAAACCAATTTTAGGGTTTTAGTATGCGATTTAGGGTTTTGATCAATTCCTAGGGTTTTGTTATCGGTGTTACATTTGATTTATTAAACTTCGAAATCTTTTATTGCTACTAGCCTTATCGACTTATTGTACAGTTTATAACACTTGGACTTGAGTTAAGGTTCAACTATTGTTTTCTTAGGGTTTACAAAACTTGCATCAACTTTCTAGCCCGCATACACTCACGACCCTTTTCACTCACTCACTCTCTCTCTCTAGAATCTAGTTGGTCTTGAAAACACTTTGAGTTGAATTGCTACCTCTACTACCTTCCCCAGATCGAAAGCTTTCAACCACCACCGTAACCTCTATAGATATTACCAACTAAACCCTCATTGTCACCTTATGCCACCATTAGAAACCACTACACCTAGCCACCACTTAGTGAAATCGACACCACTATGCAACTTGCCATACCTAAAAACCTAAGACCCAATGCTCACTTACTCCTAGCATCTACCCATAAAGCTCTACCATCACCACTCGTAACCGCTACCTCATACCATCGCCTAAAACACTACCATTACCTATGGTGCTTTGCCTACCTCTACTAAACCTAATAAAATTTACATTAAGTTCCCTTTCTCCACTTGTGTTAGCCAATAGAATCGCCCCAAAGGAGCTTTGTCAGCCATTGCCCTTCTTTCCTCTAGCCGATCCGAATTTAACCCAACGACCCGATTTGTACCCACTTTTGAACCTAGCTTCGACTCGCATGCTATTATTTACATCCAGCTCTCTCTTTTGCAATTTTAATTTGGTTTTATGTATTTTTTAATTTATTTTTTGTAAATTTATTGTAATTGTAAAAAAAATTCAAAAAAGAAAAAAAAATAAAAAAGAAACATAAGGCAACTTATTTTTTATTTATTTTTTCTTTCTTTAATTAAAAACATCAATAAAATATATATATGTATAAAAAAATAATAAAAAATAAAATAAGTAATTAATAATAATAAAATGTTTTATCACTTATAAAATTCAATTTCCAACAAAAGAATAAAATAAAACCAACCCTCTTTAAAATTAGGATATTTTAGAATTTAAAAAATAAATACACCAAATTAGAACCTTTTTCTAATTTTTTAAAAATAAAGTTAATTAATTAAAAACATAAATCCAGCTATCATTTCAAAAATTAAAAAGAATCAACATAGCTAAATTTTATGCTAATGAACAATAAAAATCTGATTTTGAATTGTAAGTACGTAAGTACTCGTACGAGATTACGGGGTAACTTAAAATATGTACAAAGTTTATTCTCCCCTTTTTGTAAATTTTATTTCAATTTCTCGTAAGTAGATGTAATTTTAGTTATTTATTTATTTTTAAACAACTATTATCATTAGAAGGATTTTTTTGGAAAGGTAAAATTAAATTCGAAAGATTGAAAGTAATACCCGTTAAGGGTTCAATAAGTTAGCCCCCGGACTCAAAATCTATGTTTGCAAAATTTGTTTTAAAAATTGGTGTTTTTCAATAGATTAGTAGCTAGGTTTAATCAATCTACTCAATTGATTTAACCTAACCTATTTTTTCTTAACCTTAGTTGAATGCCGACTCCAAACTTTTCAAAATAGAAAATTAATTTTTTTTTTTTAATTCTTAGTCGAAGGTTAGTATTAAATGAGCTAAGGTTTAATACTATTTAAGTTAAGAAAAAACAATAAAAATAGAAAAAATTTAGGCTTGACAACACTCATAGCCTCGAACTTTTATTAGAGCATCGATAGGAGCGACACCCCACTCCTTAGTATATGGCAGTGAAGTAGTTATATCAGTAGAAGTCGAGATCTCATCTCTTAGAGTGCTATTAGAAACACAATTGGATAAAGATGATTGGGTGAAGAAGCACATCAAACAATTGAACTTAATTGATGAAAAAAGATTGATAGTTGTATGTCACGATCAATGCTATCAATAAAGAATGGCTCAAGCTTTTAATAAGAAACTGTGGTCCTGGAATTTTAAAGAAGGTGATGTGGTGCTAAGAAAAGTTCTCCCCAATGTACAAGACCCTAGAAGGAAATTTGCTCTAAATTACTAGGGTCCTTATATTGTGAAATGAGTGTTGCCTGTAGGGGCTTTAATTTTATAAAAATGGATGGTTCAAATTTGAAGGACCCCATAAATGCTAATATAGTGAAGATGCACTACCTATGAAAATTAATGGAATTTTTCACTTAGAATAAAAAAAAAAATGCTAGTATTCTCAGATATTACTATAGTTTAATTTTTGTTTTCTATAAGCAAAATTGGTATCTTTAGTGGTCGTCAACATTGGAATAACCTCCCACACTTTTCCCGCTCTATCAAAAGGTCCTATTCTCTTACTCTACTAAAACAAATCCCATATACGGTAAACATGAGAGAAGATGAAAACAAGTTATAGAACAACAATAATTAATAAAACTCGTTAAATACTTTACTATGAATTTATCCTCTTTGATGGGGAGATTTGTTTTCTATTTTTTAGAGTAAGGCTACATCCAAAGGAGCAAGCACTCACGACATATGGTTATTACTCGATCAAAGATAAAGGCATGGGTCTGAATAGAGGAAGTTGAAAGGTAGTTCAATTGAAACCATAAAGGGTTGGTAAGTATGCTAGAAATTTGAAACCTTGGATTTTTCTACCCAAAGGAGATGGCATTTCATGTATTGGGTTGCTTTCCTTAGTTCTTTGATAATGAGGTCATCAGCAAAGCCTTATGCGATCCATTTTAGGACTAACTTGGTTAATGATAGAAAGCTTATGTCTTTAAGAGAATTTATTAGAAAGATTGAATCAACTGGTTTTGATCAGACTTGTTAAGAAAAGGTTTGACTGTTTAGGTACTATCAATGAAGCTAAGTAAGTGCTTCTATACATTTTGGCATAAAGTTGAGTTAGTTTATAAGCATTGCATATGCATTAAGCTTTTATTTCTCTTAGGGTCTTAGCTACCTTATAGAGCAGTCTTCTTTCATCATATCTATTAAAATCTTAGCCAGGCCATGATGTGATTCACCTACTCTAATTAACTTTCAGGATTTAGTAATCTCAAGGAGCGCTTTTCTCGCCTAGGTTAGTCAACTTAAGTACTACTAGGTTTCAAGTCAATTTCTTATTTAAGGTTGCTAGTCTCCCAGTACACTATCGCCTAGGTTAGTAAACTTAGAAAAGCACTGTTGGTTTTTGTATTGATTTCTCTTTTAGGGATGCTAGTACCCCGAAGATGCTCTTGCCTAAGTCAGTCAACTTAGAAAAGCACTACCAAGTTTTAAATTAGTTTTTCATTTAAAGTTCCTAGTCCTTGATAAGTGTTTTATTACATATATTTATAAATGGGTTTTTATGATTTTTTTATATTTTGTGGATGCTTGATGCTTAATGAGAAAATATTTTTATTTTAGGTCTTTGATGAATAATTGAGATGAAAAGGAAAAGAATAGATCAAGTTTCACTTGATTTGGACTAGAATTGAAAGAGTTATAAGCTTTTAAAGATAAATACAGTCGATTGACATGACCATGTTAGAATTGTATTTATTTATTTATTTAATGACCAGAAAGTTATATAACCTTTTGACATGTTCATATTGAGACTATATTGAAAAAAATAAAATAAAGCCTTAAAATCGAATTGAAGCGCACAACGTCAATGGTGATTTCTAGCCGTATGTGTCAACATAGTAATTGTCGTGCCCAACTAAAAAGAGAACTAATGCCGTGCCTTTAAATTGGAGAAGCCTATACGGACATCACTCGAAGCCCATGTGTCAACATTTCCAATGGTCAACATGCGGTTCCTAAAAGAAATCAATGGGTTGTATTGAATATTTCTTCCACAATTCCATGTCATATGACGTCTAGAAGTAGACTAATTGATGAAATAACGTCCAGCCTATTGTGAATTGCGAGTCGGAGTCCAATCCAATTCCATAGTCCATTATCCATCATGAAGGCAAAAGTCGAAGGTCCAAATTGTATTCCATGTGAAAGTCAGGTTTTCGATTGATATAACAGTAAAAAGAGGATAGACACATGGAGGAGATTATTCATGGAAGACGGCCGCGGACGAACACGAAGAACACATCTACTGACCGATTCTTTTTGTAGTTCCATAAAGTACTTGTTTAATTTCTTTTAGTTTTTAATTAATGAGGTCAATACCGATGGCAAAGGTGAAGTAATTTATTTGAAAATCGAAAGATTGAGAAGTTTTTTTATACAAGTTAAGTTTTCTCTTTTTTGGTATTTTTATTCATAGATTGTATATTTCCTTTTGTGACTGATGTGCTTTATATAATCATGAATTAAATTCTTATTTGAGATATTGGATTAATGAATTTATGATATTTCCATATTAAGTATTTGACTATTGGTGTTCTTGATATTTTTGCTATTGAGCACGTGTTTTATTAATTGTGGAATACAAGTTAGATTGAGTTAAAATTTGAGAAGAATAAAATTGATTCAATAGATTCCATGACAAACTCATATCAGATTATAAGCAAAACATAAGATATTATGCATTGTAATTGGATTAGGGTTTGGAACTTAAAATGGTTAATTAACTAAAAAATCTTTTCTAGAAATAGAAACACTTAGTTACTTATTTAGGGAAATTCAAAATTCAAGAGAAGGTGATTCTATACTTCATTACTTTGATTACTTATAAGGGAATTCAAAATAAATAATCTAAAACATTTAAGGATCCAATAGTCAATTGTGGTATATCTTAATATCATGATCATCAACATATAATCCCAATATTCTAATTTTGCTGATTCATTGATTTAATCTTTTAGGTGTTGACATCCTATATTTTCTTTATTAATTAGAAGTAGATTTAATATTTATTTATTAATTAGGAGTAGATTTATATTCTTTTATTTTTGTATATTTCGGTTTGCTTAGATATAGATAGGACTAATATAGCAAAGAGCTAATTCTAATCTCTATGGAACGATCTGGTCTCAACAACCTTTTATTACTACATGCACAACCTAATATACTCGTTTGTAAATTGTGCTTTCAAAGTTTATGCGTATCACTCCTCTTAAAGATGCTTTCACCTAGGTTAGTTAACTTAGAAAAAGTACTACTAGGTTGCAAGTCATTTTCTCATTTAGGGTTGTTAGTACCTTAGAGACACTTTTGCTTAAGTTAGTTAACTAAAAAGGAACATGACTTATAAATCCCACAAATTTTATGTTTTAGACTTAGAATCGAATGTGAAGAATCAATGACATTACTTAGGCTCAATCAAACCGAAGAAATTAAAACTCAAATAAATTTAAATTGAAACCTTAAAAACAAACTCGAAAAGCCCTAGAGATAAAGTTAAAAAAATCCTAATCGTGTACAAATAGTCTAAACCTAAGTATGTGTGACCATAAATTAAAAATCTGAATTAAATAGAAACTCTAAACGCCAAACCTTAGAGTTGTAAAACCTCAAATTAAACTCTAAACACAATGAAAACCCTAAATTAAAACATTTAACTTAAATAATGTAAATCACATAAACTCGATAGTGAACGATAAAAGATATCTACAAATGATAATGATCAATCAAATTAAGTTAATTAAGGTAATAAATTAATGGGATTACTAATTTACCCCAAACAATACATTTTCT
The DNA here is from genome assembly GCA_024138015.1 of Lumnitzera littorea. Classification (NCBI taxonomy): domain Eukaryota; kingdom Viridiplantae; phylum Streptophyta; class Magnoliopsida; order Myrtales; family Combretaceae; genus Lumnitzera; species Lumnitzera littorea. The sequence continues at coordinate 47,573,264 of JAMXBB010000005.1, read as the reverse complement.
TTAAAAGTAACGCTAAAATCACAAGTATACCTTTAAAGCCCTCAAACCTTCATGAAACCCAAAACGTAGGTAGCCCTAAAACGAATTTAAAACTCTAATTTAGCATCAAAAGCCTTAATTTAATTAATAAACTCTTGTTATATAGCCATATCATTAAGTAATTACTACTAATTCGCTAAATTGTTGGAACAACCTCAATATGCCTTCTAAAATCGTAATCAATTAGTGATAATTGATTCCAATCCTTAGAAACCCTAAATTAATAGGATAAAATGATACAATAGGCTTGATTAACTTAATTAAATATAAAAAACCTTAAACAATTTCTAACTATGGTCATCTAAACTAGTAATTGGAGTCATAAGCTTAAATTGCATTTTAATAATCTATATGCATTCATACATTATAATTAGCTAATGATAATGATATTTAAGTATATAAGACAAGATAATGAGTTGGGAAAACAAGGAACCACTTACCTTTACTAGAGAAACCATTGCCTCAATTGGCAAAAATCATAAAAAAGGAAAATTAGCCCCTACTTGTGCTTGTACCATACAACTAAGAATGGAAGGGATTTGTTCCCCACTGCACTTACTCATAAATAGCCCCTTTTTTACCCCTTCATCTGCATTTTTACTCCATCTTCTTCTCTTGAAAAAACCATGAAAACACTCTCTAAACATACATTCGAAAACAAAAGAAAAATAAGAAAGAAGGAAACAACAATAAGCTTATCGAACTTGGTTGTGCACCTAAACGTCCCAAGCCATAACTCTCCACCAACATATCCAAACAACACAAAACCACTCACACGATGACAAACATACTTGACCAAAGGAGTTTGTTTCATTTGCAAAAAACAAAGTGAAATGAGTCCCTTCAAATTTCCACCAATGTAAACTTAAATATTTTTAACTTTTTTTTTCTAATTTGAGTTTATGAGCATGGTTCCTAGGCTTGAAAACTAAGGAAAAAAATTATTAAAATGCCACCTTTGTTTACCATGTTTACATGCCCATACATGTACATTTTCTTAAATTTTTAGTGTAGTAAATATATTACATGTAACTTTAGAAGCACATAAGTTGTATTAAGATAATAACTTAAAGAAAAGTAGAAGAATCATCATCATATCTTCATTCCAATGCTTAACCAAAATATATGTATGTATGTATATCCCTACTATATTTTTTATTTCTCATGTTTATTTTAGTAGGAAATGGTTTTAGGTGCATTTTAGTGGTAGTTTGATGCATATTTTAGCAAGTTAAGTACATGGTGTGTAGAAAGCCCTAAGAAATCATCTTAAACCACCTCAAACATGTGAAACGACATGCTGTAAAATGTTTATTAATGGGTTAATCACTTGATTAATTAAAGAAAATTAGGATTTAGGACTTAATCTTGTAAGATAAAAGGCTAAACAAGATCTGTAGTGAGTAGTTAAGCCTAAAACGGGCATTAGGTTTAGAAAAACCTACTTGAGACCTAATAAACCATTAGTATCTGTCGAGCCTTATTTCATTTTCCTTAATTTAATCCATATTAAGTCAAGCCCACTTAATATAACCTTTTCGACATAAAATTAAAGAAACATTTTTCTTTAAAAAATGTTTTGGAAAAAAAAATATTTTGAAAAATTGAAGTCACCAACTAGTTAAACTAGTAAAAAAATGAAAATAAGGTTTTTAGTTGGGAAAACCTTAATTTGGCCACTAATCTATGTATTTTCTAAGAAAATAATTTTTAGAAAAATAACTAGAAAAACTAAGTTTGGAAGCTAACTTATTAAGACTAAGTTACTATGTAAAAATTAAAAAAATCAATTAATGGGATTTATTTTTTTTTATAATTTTTATAAAAGTACTAAAATATATAAAAATATTCAAAAAATAAATTAAATGAATATTTTATGATTTTTTATTTCCAATTTTCAAGAAAAAATAAATTTTTTTTATATATATGGTTACTCTAAAGTTATGTATGTACCCGTTAGTTGAGATTAAACTAACGTAGTTCTTTTGTAGAAAATATTTAGTGAGTGGATTTTGTTATTTTTTTTTTTGAAAATTGAGCCAAATTTATGTTTATTTAACTATTTATTATTATTATTTAAAAAAAACCTAAAAAATATAATTTCATGAATCTAAAAAAACCTTAGCTAACTAAGTCCTTTTTAAAGCTTCGGTTAAGATTTTTTTTTATTATTTTTTAAAAAAAAACTCACTATTTGTCAAAATTGATCTTTTCTAAATCCTATATACAAGATATGCTAAGATACGATCTAGATACGTATCTTCTCTAACGATACAAATCTTGAAGAAAAAGATGTCAGTTTTTCAAAAATGCAATTTTTTGGCTAAAAAACAATTTAACTAAGAAATTATCTAAAAAATATAGTGAACAATATGACAATTATTAAAAACCTACACTAAAGAAAACCAATTAGTAAAATAATAAAATAACAATAACAATAATTTTTACCTAAATGAGTCGAGTCGCGCGTAATCGAAAAGTGGACGAACACTGCTTTCAAATGGTCACGGGTGTACTCAAGGGGTGGATGGTTGTTGTCTTCACTTGGTCACGGGCATGATCGAGAGGTAGATGGTTGTTGTCTTTAGTTGGTCACGAGCGTATTCGAAGGTGTGTTGATTATTGTCTTCACTTAGTTACGGGCATAATTAAGGGTGTGTTGATTGCTATCTTCACCTAGTCAAAAGTGTGGTCGAGGGTGTGTTGATTGCTATCTTTACTTGGTTGCGACATGATCGAAGGTGTACCGATTGCATGTAAGAAATTAGTGGAGCAGTTGTGGTGATGTGTGCCGATTGGTCGTGGTCGTATGTGTGAGCTATGAGCATAGTGTCAGATCGATATTAGATCTGTTGTGAGAATCATATGATCAATATGTATGTGTATTGTGTTTTGTTGATGAGGGAGTATGTACGTGTGATGTGTTATGTCATGCAATTAGTATGTGTGGAGAGCTGTCAACTTCAATATAGGTGTCATGTATGTTAGTGTGGTATGGTGTCAAGGGGGCTATCGGCTTGTGAGGGTATGCGAGTGTATGTTAGGGGATAGCATTGGTAATGGCGTCTGTATAGGCGAGGGTATGTAACGCGTAGTGTTGTGAGGTTAGTAGGATAGTGTATTCAGTTAGACATGGAGTAGTAAGTGATTGTACAGTGATGTGTAGAGTATCTGTCAGGTGTATGAAGATTGGGGATGTGGGTGAATGTATTTGATTGTGTGTTTAAGAGCTACTATGTATGTTAATGAGGATGGTAAGAGGGTGCTACTGTCTGTTGTCAATGAGGGATAACTATGCATATTGCGAATGAGGGATGGCTATGAGGTCTTGTGTTTTTTTTTTTTTTTCTTTTGTGATTGTGTGGGGATTTGTAAAAAAAGTCCTAAACTCTATCGTTGACTTCCTATTTATAATATCCACAATTGAATCTTTCATATTTTTTAGTTATGGATTTGTTCTTAACCAACAAAAGATACAATAATTATTTTTTGAAGATTTGACCTAGTTTCTAAAAACCTTATTTTAATTTGGGCTGTCTATTGTCCAGGTCCGACTTAGTCCATTTTGATTTAGCCTAATAATCTATTTAATAAATCCTAAGTCAATTCTAACTCAATATAAATTAGATAAAAAATCCATTTTATATTGGACTTGACTAAAATATTTTAGTAAAGCCCGATCCTTTAACGACTTAAAATTTATTAAATTGAGCACTCATCATTTTCTTATTCAATCCTAAATGACTTAACTCAATAAGACTCGACTCTAAATGATTGGACTCGATATGACTCATTACTTCATTTTTATTTTATTTTATTTTTCTTAATTTTTGTTTTTTATTATTTTTATTTTTATTTTTGGCTCAATAAAACTAATAAAAAAATAGGTAAAAATGTGGTGTTTACAGCTAACCTTCTTTATAGGGAAGTTCAATTAAAACTTCACTACAAAGATAAAAGAGATACCCATTTTTGTCGAATCTCAACTTTGCACTAATATAATGAAGGTTACTAACTTGAATGGCCAACTAAACTGTATTTCATCTTGATGAAGGATATTGACTTGAAAGGTCAATATAAAGGAAAATAGCTCGTCTTGAAAGGACAGCGTAAAGGAATAGGAGGTTTGTCTTGAAAGGACAACACAAAGGAATAGGAAGTCTGTCTTAAAAGGATAGCATAAAGGAATAAGAAACTCATCTTGAAAGGATGTGGTAAAAAAAAAAAAAAAACTAGGGTGAAGGCATAGGACTAAAATTAGAGGACCTATCTTGAAAGGATAAAGTAAAAGAATTGTGGTGTTTACCTTAGAAGGATAGGGAAAAAATTTAAGGAGGCCTATCTTAGAAGGATAGGGTAAAAGATTTAAGGGGGCTTATCTTAAAAGGATAAAGCAAAGGTTAGGGGGCCCATCTTTAGAGGATAAGGCTTAAGGGTGCCTATCTTGGAAGGATAGGGCTAAAAACTATTAGGGGTCAATTAACTTATTTTAGTTTGGTAGATAATTTAAAGAGGATAGATCTCTTTAAGATTTAAAATACTTATTCTGGTTTAGTAAATGATCCAAAGAGGATAGATCTCTTTGAGATTTCAAAAGAAAAAAAATATTGTTTTTGTTTGGTGAATGATCCAAAGAGGATAGATCTTTACGAAATCTCAAAAAACTTATTTTGGTTTGGTGGTTGATTTGAAGAGGATAGATCTCTTTGAGATTTCAAAAAAAAAAAAAAAAAACTCATTAATTCTCCTAAATATCTCTTTCAAGGACCTTTAGCATCATTTTACTTAGGAATGAAGAATTTCGTAGATAGCAACCAATTGGCATACCTCATGTTGACTCTCGATATTCACTCATTCAATCGGTAGAATATCATCAAAGTATTGTGCTTGCTTCTTTTCCTTTTTTCTTTTTTTTTTTCTCTCTTTTCTTCTCTTTTCTTTTTCTTTCTTTTTTCCTTTCTTAGAATAAGGTCTTCTTCATGATTGAAACCTTTTGCTTAACTGTACCATGCTCATGCCTTGATTCGACTTTTGTTGTCGTTAAGTCTCAATTTCTAGCTTCTCTTTGATTCCTAAAAAATAAATTTCTTTTCAAAAGAAACAAGATTAAATCATTAAGAACATTTGATTTCAATTTCTTCATTGGTAAGTGTTAGGTATTTAAGTGTATGAAGCTAAGAAACACGGCATATAAATGTTTATTGGTGAAGTGTTTGTCGGTTGATGACAATCCAAATTTGAGAACATTTATGGATATCCACTTTACTTGTAAAAGATAAAAGATTAACCATAAACAATTCTCAAGAAAAATTGGGATCTTTATTGAACTCAGTTTTCATGGATAATATAACTTGACTGCATTTGAATTCACAGGTCCTCTTAACTCCGGGCCATCCATTTCTGTCAAGACTAATGCACCTCCCGATAATACTCTTTTCACCACATAAGGGCCTTCATAGTTCAGACAAAACTTATCCTTAGGGTCTTACATTTGGCAACACTTTCTTTAAGACTAAGTCTCCTTCCTTGATGTATCTCGGGTGCACTTTCTTGTTAAAGGCTCGAATCATCTGTTGTTGGTAGCACTAACCATGACATATTGCAATAAGCCTCCTTTCATCTAGGGGATTCAAGTGCTCCATTCGCTTCTTCATCCACTCTGCTTCATTGAGTTGAATTTTTACCAACACTTGGAATGAAGTTATTTCTACTTCCACTGGTAGTACCGCTTCAATTCCATAGACTAATGAATAAGGTGTTGCACCTATAGAGGTTCAAATTGAGGTTCTATAAGCCATGAAAGTAAAGGAAAGCATCTCATGCCAATCTCTATAAGTGATCACCATCTTCTCAATGATTCTCTTGATATTCTTATTTGCAGCTTCAACTACCCCGTTCATCTAAGGTCGCTATGGAGTTGAGTTTTTGTAATTGATCTTGAATTAGTTGCACACTTAAGCCATTTGCTTGTTGTTCAAATTTGACTCGTTATCTATAATAATAGACTCGAGTGTACCGTATCTAGCAATAATGTCTCTTTTTAGGAACCTGGCTACTACTCCTTTGGTCACCGTAGCATACGACACTACTTCTACCCATTTAGTAAAGTAATCAATTGCAACTAGAATGAATTTGTGCCCATTTGAAGCAGTTGGCGAAATTGGACCGATCATATCCATCCCTTACATCAAGAAAGGCTAAGGAGTCGACAATACATGCAATTCTTGGGGAGGGGCATTGATTTTATTAACATGTGCCTAATACAGTCTGATTTTATTGTCATCCAAAAATGTCTCATCCTCATGATTTTCCTAGCTAACATGTACCCATTCATATGAGCACTACAATCTCCCTCGTGCACCTCTTTCATCAATTTTTCGGTATCTTTGTCGTCTACACACCTTAGCAATGTTGCACTAGTGATCTTTTGTACAATGATGTTCCACTTAACAGAAAATGAGCAGCCAATCTCCTTAAAGCTTTTCTATCTTTTCTATTAGCTTCATCAAGGAACTCACCAATTTGAAGTAACTTTTTGATATCATAATACCAAGGCTTCTCCAGTTCCTTCTCTTTTAGGGTTAAACAAAAAGCTAGTCTTTCCTCTATCTCAATTTTCAGAGGCTGAATTTCTATCTCATCCATGACTTTCACCATTAATGCTAGCGTGGCCAGCGTATCGGCAAATTGATTTTAGGTTCTTGGAATATAAGTGAATCAAATTTCCTGGAATGTTTCAATCAACTTGCTTAAATGCTTGTGATAAGGTATTAACTTCTCATCTTTCATCTTATATTCTCTTAGGATTTGGAGAATTATAAGGGAGGAATCTTCATATACTTTAAGCCTTTATATCCCCACGTCTAACACCATTTTGAGCCCCAAAATGTAGGCCTCATATTCTACTATGTTGTTTGTATATGGAAATGCTAACTTTGCTGCCATAGGGAAATGATTTCCTCTAAGCGATACTAATACTACTCCTATCTTATATCGGAACACATTGGTTGCTCCATTAAAATACATTTTCCATTCCAATTTCTTGCCACTGATTTCATTCATCAACATCACATTTTCATTAGGAAATTGAGCTTTCGAACCATCTTCTTCATCTTTCAGAGGGTATTTTGCCAATTGATTAACCATTACTTACCTTTTGATTAAACTCTAACTTACGTACTTGATACCAAATTTAGAGAGCAACATTTGCCACTTCGAGATTTTCCCAATCAAGGTAAACTTTTCTACTAAATGCCTTAATGGGTCATGTTTCATTAGCAACTCTATTGAGTAATAGACAGTATACTACCTGAGCCTGTGCATCACCCATACTAAGACACAACACGTTCTTTTTACCTTTGAGTATTTTTGTTCGCCTTCTATGAATTTCTTACTCAAGTAGTATATAAGATGCTATTTTTTGCCTATTTCATCTTTCTGCCCTAGCATACATCTTATTGATTCAAGAAGAATCGTCAAGTAGAGAGTCAATGGCTGTCTTGGTGTAGGAGTGACCAATATTGGCAAATTCATGAGATACTTCTTGATTTCAACAAACGCTTGCTCACACTCTTCATCCCACTCTATTGTTGCATTCTTCCTCAAAAGTTTGAATAATGGCTTGCATTTATCGGTTAGCTACAATATAAACCAAGTAATCTAATTCAATCTCCTTAACAATCCCCAAACTTCTTTTACAATCCTTAGTGTAGGCATGTTTATGATTGCCTTAACTTTGTCTAGGTCTACTTTGATTCCTTTTCTACTAACTACAAATCCCAACAATTTGCTCGAGGTTGCTCCAAAGGTGCACTTTTCTAAATTCAGCTTCAGTTGAAACTTTCTTAATTGATCAAATAGTTTACACAAAACATCAATATGATTCTCATTCTCCTTGGATTTGGCAATCATATCATCTATATAAACTTCAATTTCCTAATGCATCATATCATGAAATAGAGCTACCATAGCACGTTGATAAGTTGCCCCAGCGTTCTTCAACTCGAAAGGCATCACGTGATAACGAAATGTCCCCTAATTGGTAACAAAGGTGGTTTTGATTTTATCTTCTTCTACCATCTTGATTTAATTATATCTTAAGAAATTATCCATAAATGAGAAAAGATGATTTCTGGCTGTGTTGTCCACCAATACATCAATGTGTGGTAAAGGAAAGTTATCCTTCAGTATCGCTTAGTTTAAATCCTGGAAGTACTCATAAACCTTAACTTTCTCATTTTTCTTCAACACTGGCACCACATTGGCTACCCGTTCGAGGTAATCCGACACTTTTATGAACCTAACTTCTAGTAATTTCTTCACATCTTCTTTTATTTTAAGTAGTATATCTAGTCTAAACTGCTTAAGCTTTTGCCTTTTTGGTTTAATATCTTCTCTTGTCGGCAACTTATGAACTATGATTGATGGATCCAAACCAAGCATGTCTTCATAGGACCAAGCAAATATGTCCAAGTATTTTGATAACAATCACGACAACTCCTATTTTTTATTATCTGCTAAATTACCGCCAATTTTCAAGTTTCGCGGATTCTCTTCCATCCTTACATTAATTACAACTATCGGTTCATCAATAATCACCCTACCTTGTTCAAATCGATGCCAACTCTCTTATATTTCACTCAAAGTCTCAATATCATCTCTAGTGTCTGTCCCAGTGGGGCCAAAGGTGATATTGGTACTCTAATCATTTACATGTGCAAGATATCCATTATGTTCATGCTTTTTTATCGAATTTGAAAAGTAAAGGAAAAAAGAAAAAGGATAATGAATTAATAACTAAGAAGAATTGATAGAAAGAAAGGAATTAATTCAATTGTTTGAAAGAAAAGGGCTTAACTAATGGGACTAATTATTGAAATCGAATGCTCCTAATTGATCTAATATTGCTTTTCTAAAGAGACCTATTAACAGGAATGGAAAACCAGTTGCATAAGGAAACTAAGATGCCAATATCTTTCTTCTCGTTTGGATTGATGCTACATTGTTGAGCTAAAGCCTTTGATAAACTAGCTACTTTGGGTTCTTAAACATAAGCTGGTACTGGGAATGTTTGACGGATGTCTAGAAAATACATACGAGCATAGTACAACTGATCTCCTCTCTTGCCTCTAGTTTTAGCCTTTATTTCTTAAATGTCCCCTTTAATGGGCTCATATCTAAGCTCGAACGTTCCAATCTACTACTTAGGTTGTTTCAAGCGACCTCGTGCCCCCTGTCTTAACACTTCAATCATGCTAACCTCATAAAAAATCTACAACCTTAGTTCCTTTAATTCTTCACTCTTGATAAATGGAATAACCGTCTCTTTGTAAATCTCATAAACCTGCTCCCCAAGAATAGTAACCAATTGCCCCCCGGCTTTGAATTTCACCTTCTGGTGTAAACTAGATGGAATTGCCATTGCTGAATGAATCCAGGGCCTCCCCAATAGAAGATTAAATGTTCACTGTATATCCAAGACTTAGAATGAAATCATAAACATCTATAAACCAATATCAACCTATAGCCCAATTTCTCTAAGTATCTCCCTCTTTAATCCATCAAAAGCCCTTATTGAAATTGAGCTGGGCTTTATCTTAGCCAAATCTACTCTAAGCAAATTTAATGTTGCCAGTGGACATACATTTAGTGAAGACCAATTATCTATTAGTACCCGAGCAATCACTTTCCTTATACACTTGACCACTATGAAAGGAGGCTTTGTATGCCGGTCTCCTTCTTTGCCTAGCTCATCTAGTAAGAAAGAAATATGATCTACTGCAAATATTGAATTCACCAACAATCCTAGCTTTTTAGTGGAAATCCCTTTAGGTACTTTGACGTCCTTCATAACTTTGATAAAAGCTTCCTAGTGAGTATCTAATGACAATAATAAGCCCATTAGAGAGATCTAGGTTGGTACCTTAGCTAATTGATCCATAATCTTGTACTAACTGGCTTTCGCCATCCTTTTAGCAACATTCTAATCTTTCTCATCCATATCTTCAAAGATCTTTCAAGAAGCCTCCTCCACAGTAGTCTTCCTCTCGGCCACTTCGTTTTGGTCATAGACTTATCTCGAGCGAGTAAGCCTATTGACCATAAGTGATAAGGACCTAGCTATCTGATTCACTGTTTGGTAATCTAGAGGTGCTGCTTTGTAATTCTCAAGAGCTATCAGAACATTAAAAGCTATTTTCTTGGGTTTACCCAATTCCTCAACCTTTTCAGTCTTCTTATAGTACTTAAAAGCTAAAGGTTTAGGCCCACCTCTAATCATTTCGGTTGTCTTCTTGGCTTTTGCACTAAGTTTGTCTTCTTCCTCAAATTTGAAACCCCATCTAATGGGTGGTTCATCAGCATATACTTTGGGTGAATCGGTGTAGTAAACCAAATACTCAAACTTTCCTGATAGCTCTCCTAAGGTGTCAACTATTAGATCTCCAGCTTCATACCTTTCTCTGAGCTCCTTCTAAGTACACCTCTCTTATGGTTTTAGAACCATCATAGCCATAATGTTAACTTCTTTTTATCTTCCCATTCTTCAGTAATTGATATATTATTGGTCTAGTCCAAGTTCTATCTTTGAGATTCATATTCTACAAGTGTTTGGCCTACCTCAGATTCCAAGCTACCTCTTCAATAGTGATGGGGAGACTATCTAAATCAACTTCTAGTTCAGATACTTCACCAATAATCATGTTGATTGAGCATCCATGATCTGGTAAAGGATTGTTACCCATGTTAGGAGCAAGAGTCTGAATGAAATCCAATTACACCAACTTTGCATCAATAAGATCCTGGATCTTATGTTTAAGTCTCTAGCACCAGTCCGTAAAATGCCCTACTTGCCCCAAATGATATTTACAACGGAACTCTAGGTTATAGTCTCTCAGTCTTTGTCCTTGCTTCAGTATTTCAAATGTCTGGAGATTCTCCTTCCTCAATCGTATAAGAACTTGCCTTAGAGGAATGGGGATATGAGTAAATTGTCTCCTTTGCAGTCAGTTATTCTGATTTGGATTTAGTGGAGGATTAGATCCTCCTGTCATAGCTACCAGGGTTGGCAGTCTAATAAGGTTGCTAGTATTGACAATACTTATAGTAGCTTCTTTGGCCTTATTGGAAAATCTTGCAAGAGGCATTTTCTTCTCAACTACTTCGGGATTAAGAAGCCTTCCAATAGCAATAGCTTCCTCGATTTGGCAACCTGAGGCTACAATCTTTACAAAATTAAAATCTAGGTATCCTACCAAATGTTGGTAGTATAAGCTTTCAAGAGTATTGATAAGGCAAAGGTTAAGTCTTTCTCAATTAAGGGTGGAGTCACCCTGGCTACCATGGCACTCCATCTCTAGGCATACTCCTTAAAACTTTTGTTGGCCTTCTTTTGTAGATTATTCAAATCCCACATGGATGGGGCTACCTCAATATTGAACTTATACTAGTTGTAGAAAGCCCAATCTAACTTATCCTAGGTATCTATCTCATTCAAGTCAAGTTAGACATACCAAGTTAAAGCGAGCCTAGTTAAGCTATCTTAAAAGGTTTGGAACATCACCTTGTCATACTTTGTGTCATTCCTCATTTTTCTAATGTATAGCCTAGTGCGAAGCTTCAAGCAACTGGTCCCATTGTACTTCTTGAATTTTGGTACCTTAAATCTTTCCGGGAAATCATCATCTTCATATACTAGTAAATTAATCATCCCCATCTACTCAAGCCTATTAACCACATCTAGGGTTTTCATCTTCTTAGTCAACTTCTAAATAAACTTCCTTTCCATCTTTTGGTGTTTTTCCTTGATCTCCTTCCTTTATGCCTCAGCATTAGGGACTGATTCTACATATTCCAGTTCAAGGGGAGGGGTCGCTTTTGTATTTCGATTTGGGTTGACTTGAGATCCTTGTTTATCATTGAGAATTCCAATAGCTTGAGTGAGAACTTGGATTTGTTCGACCATCTTGTTCATGCTTTCTTCCAAAGTTGCAACTTGCGAGTCGGGCTCGATTTGACACTACCCTGACTTTCTATATCTATATTACATAAAACATGAAATGATACAATTATTTACAATGAGACCACTAAATTTACAATAAAGCTGGATAAGATATTAATAATTTTGTAAATTTTTCAAAAAAAAAAATTTTAGAAATTACGTAGCCTTTTACTCACTAAGGGACAATAAAAACTAAATACACATAATACAAGAAATAAATAAAAAAAATACATAGAAACAAGCAATAGCAAAAATAAAATCAAATAAAATAAATGCTATACACACATATAATGCAATAGGAGCTGGTAATTAATAAATTATAGGAATTATTATGAATATGTGGTCGGAGAGTACCCTTATATATAAGTATATTCAAAATAAGATTTAAAAAGAAAATGAAGCTTATGAATACTTATATATAAAGGTTAGCAACTTCTTAATTTTCCCTCATTTTTTTTTTTTGAAAGAGAAACGACGAACCAACTGCATATTGAAAATGACTACCCCTTTTTCAAATAAAAAAAAATAAACAATGCAAGAGGGTGGGGTCCACGAGTCTTAGGCTTTGTAGCTCCAAGGCTTTTTGGAAAAAAACCTAATAGGCTATATCGAAGCCTAAGTGAGCTCGTCTATCACTGCCAGGCAGGGGTAAAGACCCTAGTAACCTAAGAGTTATACAATGGCAACTCGTCCTAAGCTCCTAAGGTGGTTCAGGTCTAATTACATATAAGCATGCAAATGATTATCAAAATGAATACCCCAAATCCCTAAATATAAGCCCATTGGGCCGAGTTTTTCTTAAAGCCTACATTACTAAAAACTAGTTAGTACGACTATAATACAATAAAAAAATAATATAAAAGGCCCATCAATTAATTTTTAATTTTTACATGGGTAGCTTATTAAGCGTCCTTAGTGGAGTTGCCAATTCTATCGAGCCCTATTTTTTTTCCTTAATTTAATTTATATTAAGCCCAACCCGTTTAATATAAACTTCTCGACATAAAATTAAGGAAACATTTTTCTTTAAAAAATGTTTTGGAAAAAAAATATATTTTGAAAAATTAAAGTCACCAACCGATTAAATTGGTAAAAAATGAAATTAAAGTTTTTTAATGAGAAGACCCTAATTTGGCCACTAATCTGTGTATTTTCTAGGAAAATAATTTTTATAAAAATAACTAGAAAAACTAAATTCGAAAGTTAACTTATTAATAATAAGTCACCATGTAAAAATAAAAAAAAATCAATTAATGGGCTTTATTTTTTATAATTTTTGTTAAAATACTAAAATATATACAAATATTCAAAATATAACTAAAATGAGTTTTTTATAATTTTTTATTACGAATTTTCAAGTAAAAGGAGATTTTTTTTTTAAATATATGATTGCCTCAAATGTGCCTATGTACTTGCTAGTCAAGATAATCGAGATCAAACCAACGTAGTTTTTTTGTAGAAAATATTTAGTGAATGGATTTTGTTTTTTTTTTTTTTTTTTTTGAAAATCAAGCTAGATTTATGTTTATTTAACTATTCATTATTATTTGAAAAAAAAAAACCTAAAAAATCTAATTTCATGAATCTAAGAAAACCTTAGCTAACTAAATCCTTTTGAAAGCTCCAGTTAAGATTTTTTATTATTAAAAAAAAAAAATAACTTACTACGTGTCAAAATTGATCTTTTCTAAATCCTATATACAAGATACGCTAAGATATGATTTAGATACGTTTCTTCTCTAACGATGTAGATCTTGAAGAAAAAGATGTATGATTTTTCAAAAATGCAATTTATTGGCTAAAAAACAATTTAACAAAAAAAAAATTATCTGAAAAATATAGTGAACGATATGACAATTATTAAAAACCTACACTAAAGAAAACCAATTAGTAAAATAATTAAATTAACTAATTAAATAAAATAATAATACTTTTTCCCTAAACGAGTCGAGTTACGTGTTATCGAAGGGTTGACGAACACTGCTTTCAAATGATCACGAATGTAATCGAGGGGGGAATGGTTGCTGTCTTTACTTGGTCATAGGTGTGATTGAAGGTGTGTTGATTGCTGTCTTCACCTAGTTACGTACGTGATTGAGGGTATGTTGATTACTGTCTTCACCTAGTTACAGGCGTAATTGAGGGTATGTTGATTGTTGTCTTCACTTGGTCACAGGCCTGATTGAGTATGTGTTGATTACGTATGAGAAATCAGTAGATTAGTACGTGTGTAATGTGTGCCAGTTAGTCGTAGTTGTGTATGTGAGCTGTGACGTGGTGTTAGATCAGTATTGGATCTGTTGTGAGAATCGTACAATCAGTATGTACGTGTATTGTGTTTTGTCGATGAAGGAGTGTGTGTGTGTGTTGTATTTCATCATGTGATCAGTATGAACAGAGGGTTGTCAACTTCAGTGTAGGTGTTGTGTATGTTAGTATGGTACGATGTCAAGGGGGCTGTTGGCTTGTGAAGGTGTGCGAATGTGTGTCAGCAGCTGGTGTCGGTGATGACGTATGTATAGGTGAGGGTACATAGCATGTAGTGTTGTGAGGCTAGTGATTGGGGGACAATGTATTCAGTTTGGATGTAGAGCAGCGAATGATCGTGTAGTAATGTGTAGAGTGTATGTTAAGTGTGTGAAGATTAAGGCTAAGGGTGAATGTGTTTGATTGTATGTTTGAGGGTTGCTGTATGTGTTAATGAGGATGGTGAGAGGGTACTACTATATGTTGTGAATGAGGGATGGCTATGAGGTCTTGTGTTTTTTTTTTTTATTATTTTATGATTGTGTAGGGATTTATAAAAAAAAAAAAAACTCCTAAACTCTACCATTGACTTCCTATTTATAATACCCACAATTGAATCTTTCATATCTTTTAGTTATGGATTTGTTCTTAACCAACAAAAGATATGATAATGAATTTTTGAAGATTTCATCTAGTTTCTAGAAACCCTACTTCAATTTGAGCTTTCTATTCTTTGGGCGAACTCAATCCATTTTGATTTAGCTTAATAATCCACTTAATAAATCTTAAGTCTATTTTAACGCAATATAAATTTGATAAAAGATCCATTTTATATCGAACTGAACTAAAATATTTTAATGAAGCTCGGTAACTTAAAATTTATTAAATTGAGCACTCATCATTATCCAATTCGATCCTAAATGACTTGACTCAACTTGACTCGATACAACTCGTTACTTTATTTTTATTTTATTTATTTCAGTTTTAGTTTATTATTATTATTATTATTATTATTATTATTATTATTATTATTATTATTATTATGATTATTATTATTTTGTTATATTTCTAGCTCAATAAAACTACTATAAAAAATGGTAAAAATAAGGTATCTATAGTATTAGATCTGAAAAACTTAGTAAAATGGGTTATTTAGTGGACCCATTAGGATATTTGGTTGATTAGAATAAGTTAGAGTTAAGTTTAGGGTCTTAGAATATAAATTAGGCCTAAACTGACTTAGTTAGTAATTAGGGCCTTAAAAATATGATAAGGAGCCCAATAAATGAAAAGAACCAAATCTAAATTCTAATAGAAAATGAACTTATCTTAAGGCCTTTAGTAGGCTTAAGCCCAAAATAATAAGTAGAGTTACGCTTAAGGCCCTAAAATGCAAGATAAGCCTAAAAAACGTTAAAAGAACAAAAAATAGAGCCTACTAACTTAGTGACTAGATTTGATCCCTAAATTAAAGGTCTTATAAAATAAAATATAAAAAGGCCCATTAAGTCTAAAAGCCTATTAAGACCATCTCTTACAAGCCCTTTAGTAAGCTAAGGTCTTAAACTAGTAAAAAGGGCCCATTTAGGCTACAAGAGTAATATTAAAGCTTAAATTGAAAGCTATGGAATTGGATAGAAATTTAAACTTAAAATACTTAAATAAAAGCCCAAAAGTCGAGTTTAAGCCTAAAGCCCAAATCCTAAAGTAATTAAACCAACACTATTGAGCAATGAATTTGTTTGATCCAAGCTAAATTCTTACAAGTCTAAACACCTAAAAAGGACCTTACCAAATGAAAGAACACTAAAAAATGATGAAAATCAACTATAAGAACATGAAAAATGGACTTAAATTGAAGAAGTTATAGCGAAACAAGTTTAAATAGTACTCGAGGATTTAAGGTAGGTTTCAATAATCATGTAGACTTTTAAATTCTTAAAGAAACCCTCTTCCAATTACTTACATATATATTATTATTATGTTTTAGGTGGCTTAATTTCTAATTCAGTAACCTCGAAGGTTAGGAAAAGTAAGCAAATAAGCTAGGTGAGGGAGTTTCGATGAACTACTACTTGCTTGTATATGATAATTGCTAGATGTTCTATTACTTATCCTTCTTTGTTTGTCGAGTGACTGGTTGTTCTGTATGCCAACATCTATGTGATTGCCATATTAAAATTGGTAAGTTTAAATATTTTGCCAAAATAAATGAATATACTTATCTCATGTATGTGATCCATTAGTTGCAGACTATAATGGCTATAACTTTGCCGAGTTTTCTAATAACTTTGCTAAAATACATTTTTGAAATGCTTTATGATTCAAAGAAAGATTTATCAACTTAGTAAGTACTCATAGCAGTCTCTTGTGACATTTTGCTTGTTGAGGCAAAGTTAGTAGACTAGAGTAAGTGGCTTGAGTTGGGACTCGTATGGTTTAGCCTATGGGGCATTGTATGGATTTGTTGATAGTGAGCCCATGGGGCATTATATTGATTAGTGATAGTGGATAACCCTAGATTGGATCCGTCTAATCGATTAGTATGGTATTCTCGACTAGGGTAATAGTAATAGTCGAGTTTTGTCTGTTGGGACTGTACCCACGGATAGCCTTATGGATGATGAATTGTCGACCAACGGCCCCATTACTCGTACACGGCTTCGAGGACTCCAATCCCTCACCCGATGAATTCTCTCTTGGCAACCTACTAATGAAGAGAAAGTTTACGCTGAAGGAATGTAGCTAAACTTCTTGAGCTCCCTTAATTGTCGTATGTTGATCTGTACACTTGGTAGTGATGATGCTAACCATTCTCTTGTCAAGAACCCTATGCTAAGTAATCCAACCAAATATTGCTGAGAAGTTCCTATCGAATGATAAGAGACTCACTTAAACGATTAAATATTTTTCTGTCGGCATGCCACCATCTCTCTCATCCTAGCCCTTTATTGTCACAATATTTTGACCCCTCTTGCTTGCTATGCTCAGAAAATATTTGTATGGGACCAATGTTGCACTATCACCTATCCACCTCATCTAGCATTGTACTACTTTTCCATTTTTGGTCTTTTGTCCTTTTTACCCTTTTTGGTATATATTAGGAATCCCCTTTTTGTATATACTTTCTTATCATTTCATTATTTGTAATGTTGCCCCAAGGAATTACTATAAATAGTCCTTTTCTTTTGTAAGCTACAGATAACTTACATTTTAATATTGAATATTTTGTTCTTGTGAGACAACCCTCTCCAAGTTCATATTTTACACACTTTTATCTAATCTTGCTGAATAGCTCAGGATTAGTGGTGGGTAGACCTTGACATCAACTTGTGCGTCATATCAAGTGTGGTGTCAAGTCGTGTTGTGTTTGTTGGTGAGTCACATCATTCGAGTAGCTTCACGTCAGCTACTCTTGTTTGGTTGTGGACCATTTTCTTCTTATTTTCTTTGATATCTTGAATGACCTATTTCAGTTCAAATCCGCTTCGGTAAGTCCTAATGGTAACTAAGCTCCTAAGCACGCCATATGGGTAAGGTGAGGTACCTCGTACGGTTAAATACAGAGGATAATCGACGTGTAGATGAAGTAAATCTACACCTTCCATGGTTTTAGAGTCCCATGGACATGATCCATCTAATCAATTATTATGGTATTCTTGAGTAGGGTAATAGTCAAGTTCCGTCTATTGGAACAATATCTATAGATAGCCTCATGTAAGTAAGGTGAGGTGCCTTATACGGTTAAGTATGGGGGATAATCGATGTGTAGATAACATAAATCTACACCTTTCATGGTTTCGGAGCCCCTTAGATGTGTTACTTACATTTACAATGTGCGCATTCATTTTATATGTAGCTAAACTGCATGTTTGTTAATAATGCTTGATAACTTGCTTGAATGGTTGTAGCAAGAGATGAACTCACTGAGCTATAGTATGCTCACCCCCTAATAGTTTCTTTTTGTAAGTAACCAAAAGTTGGGAATGGGCTAAGTTCATAGTATAAAATGTTCCTTAAGTAGTAGGATTAGACAGATAAGATTACCTTAGTAGATTGTATTAGTTGAGCTAAATCTTTATAATATTTAGTAAGTTGTAGTGTCATTGAAGTTTAATTATTCTATCTTATTGTTTGGTAGGTGACTCCGACTCTCTATGGTCTTGGTGGACCATGGATTGTTAGGTTACTCAAGTTGTTTATATAAATAAGTAAATGTAAGTAAAACGAATAAACACCCTTAGATACTTACTAGTTAGAGTTTTACAACCTCTGACTTGCAAGGCAGTATTTGTATCATGGGTGTACATATGATATGGAGATTTTAAGAAAAACTACTATGACCCTTTCTAGGGCGTTATATAACTAGAATCAAATCAATTTACTGTTTAGGCTTACTAGTCCCTTAGAGATGTTCCTCGTTTATGTTAGTTAGTTTAAAGGAGCATGACCAAATTTCAAATTGATTCCCCTTAGAAGGTTATTAGTGACACTCCCTTAGGTTAGCCAACTCTCAAAGAACTATCCCCTATTTAATTTCTTTTAGGGTTCTTGCCAGCTCTCAAAGCATTGCCCCTCTTTCAAGAACCTTTTTAGGCTTTAGCAAGCTCCTATAACGCTACCTCCTTTTCAAAATCCTATAGGTCTTTAGCCAACTCACAAAGCACTACCCTTCCTCAAATCTCTCTTAGGTTATAGCCAGCTCTTAAGGTGTCATCTTTCCATTTCAAAATATTTTTCATCATTCACTAAATTCCTAGTGGATTAGGCTTAGGATAGCTAGTTATGTATAGCACTTCTTAGTGTAAGACTATCCTTAGAGCAAAAATGGTATCATTTTTATTTTTGTGATAAAATTTTAATCAAACTTTGCCATAAAGAGGAGTAGCCATAAATATCCTATTTTTGCCCTCCTATAGTTTTAATACCTTTTAGAATAAACGAAAAGGATCCTATTTTAAGAAAAAAATTTAATTAAAAAGACACAAAAAAATATTTTTGAAATTTAAAAAAAAAAGAAAAATATAATTTTTAGGAAAATGAAAGTTTTAAGTTGTTTTTATGGTTAGATAACGTTTAAGTACACAACCAATAAAGTTGGGTATGATTTGAAAATAAAATTAATTTTTTGACATATGTGTACAGGACTATATTGGATTCCATCAACCACCATTCCATGAGCAAATCCACCCATACTATGGTGCTCGTCCCCCCCCAAAACCTACTGCTACACCATACCTTACCTCGTGTTATCCCTAATGACACCAAACTACCATAACCCATAACCACCCAAGTTCAAACAACCCCTAAACAACCTCTTTGAGCCACCATACCTTCACTAAGCTTTGTTTCATCAATTAAAAGCTCATAAAAGTCCAATCACTTACTTGAAATTATGATTAGAAACTGCCTTGAGAAGAGGAGTTGGCTATTGTAGTTCTTTTGGAGAGTGACCCAACTGGGTATCCAGATTTGACTCATGTTCAACTCAAGATCTGACCCACGAAACTGGATCCCACCTAACCTAACTCGTGCTTATTCTTCTCAAGTTCATTATTTTCTTTTCTTTTGTTGTTTTTTCCCTTTATTATAGAAATTATAAAAAAAAGGGAAAAAAAACATAATTTACCCTTAAAGTTTTCAAACTTTTTTTTTATTTTCACCTTTCCCCCTTTTGTTCTTAATTTTCTTCTTAAGGAATTTCTAAAAATAAAAACTTCTAATACTTAAAAAATGTTCGCAATTTTTTTTTTTTATCCCAAGATTTTCAAAAATTTTTAAAGATTTTTTTTCTTTTTTTTTTCCTCTCTCTTCTTTTTTCCTTATGTTCCTTCTTAAAAAAAAGTCTTAGAGAAAAAGAAACAACTTCATTTTCTAAAACAAAATAATATTTTCTAAAAAAATAATGGTTTCTATAAGGTTGGGAGGCAAGTTAGGAGTTCCTCAAACAAGTTGGCATTTAACATGAATAACTCAAAAATAGGATGACTTTATTAATGGTCGGATTAGCCAAGTTATCTAATAGGTCGAGATGGTTGAGCTTTAGTTTGTCGTACAGTGAAAGGTTAGCTGGAGCTTTGGAAGTAAAATAGGTTAGACTGTTGCAAGAAGGATGACTCTTTGGGGTTCGATTAGAGAGTGATGACTCAATGTGGCATGTTATGCAGTCCTCTAGCTTGAGCATGAGTAGTGGATCCTTAGATATGATTCCTATCATTCCCTTTGGGTTGATTAAGATTTGGGATCAAAACATAAAGTCTCCTTGGTGTTCTTCTTACCCTAGAGCATAGGGGCATAGGTTAGTAATATTAAAGGTATCTAAGACCCAACAACCTTTTGGCAAGTCTAATTGGTATGCATTGTCATTAATCTTTTTGAGTACTTTGAATGGTCCTTCAACTTGAGCAAACAACTTTTTCACTAGCTTTTTTACAAATTTGTCATTGCTTTATTGCAACTATATATGGTTGTAGGGTTGGAATTGCCTTTCCTTCCTCCTTGACTCTTTTGTTCTAGCTTCTCTATAGCTTAAACTAAGTGCTCAATTAAATTCACAAAGTCTCCTTACTAGTCTTCTTCTTCTAGAACATAATTGCTTAAGTCACCAATATTGAAGGTATTTGAGAACCCTAGCCTTCTAGCAAGTCCAACTAGAACACATTATCATCGATCTTTTTTAGTACTTTAAACGATCCTTCGACTTGGGCAAACAACTTGATCATCTACTTGTTTAGAAATTTGTCTTTACTTAAGTGCAACCACATAAGGTTGTTGAGTGGGAATTGCCTTTCCTTCCTCCCTTAACTTTTTTGTTTTAGCTTCTCCATAGCCTGACAAAGTGCTTGGTCACCTTTTGACAAATCTTCTGTAGAATTTTGACTCAATTTTAGACTTTATGGCCTTCTTTGCATGATGTTGGCAGGGGAACATGATCAAGCAGCAAATCAAGGTTGAAGTTGTACATAACTTTGAAGCGTGTCATGTATATGGTACTGTGATAGATTGGTTATAGGAAAATTCCACAATTGGCAAAGATTTATCCCAATTAGATAAGTTCCTTCCCACTATATTGTGGAGTAGAAGACCACATGTCTTGTCGATGACTTATGTCTGTTCGTATAGATGGCATGAAGTGCTAAACATTAGCTATGTTCTAAGTTTGCGCTACAGGGTTTTTTAAGAATGGCTAAGGAACTTGGGATCTTGATTTGGGACTATACTCCATGTTCCTCCATATAGCTTGATGATTTTTCTATAAGAAAAGAGAAGAAATATTAAGCATCATTAGTTTTATTACAAAGCAAGAAGTATGCTATTTCGCTAAATCTATCTACTATGACCATAATTAAATCCTTCTCACAAGGGTTATCCATGGTAATCCAAGGATAAAATCCATGCTTAGCTCACTCTATGGTTTGGTTAATACAGGCAGGGGCATATTTCTTCCTTATTCAACCCTATTCTTCACTTTCCTACAAATAACATACCTCTCCACAACTTAGTATACATCCCTCAACACCTTAGGCTAGAAGAACTTAGCCTTCAATAGTTCATACGTCATTTTCTCACCGAGATGACTAGATAATCCTCCTTCATGAGCCTTATTCACCAATAATTCCCTTATGGAACAAGTTGGTATGCACAGTTTGCATCTTTGAAATAGACATCTCCTAAGTAAAGTAATCATCTACAGTTATCCCATCAATATAGTAGGAATAGATCGAACTAAATGGGGTTCCTGAGCATATGACTCCCTAATGATGGAAAATCCCAACAATCTTGTCTACAAATAGGAAAGAAGTTTATGTCTCCATGATAAGGCATCCACCATTACATTTGCCTTCCCTCTCTTATATATGATGACAAAAGAAAATCCTTTTAGGAACTCTATCCACTTGCCATATCCCTTAGATAGCTTGGAATGACTCCTCAAATACTATAAGAATTCATGATACGTATATATGACAAATTCCTTTAGCAATAGTTAATGCTGCCAGAATTGAAAGCTTAAATCAAGGCAAAAAATCCCTTACCATATATAGATTAATTCATCTTGGCTCCTCTAAGCTTGTCATTATAGTACGCAATAGGTCTACCTTCTTATATGAGAATGACTCTAATGTCAACTCCTAATGTATCACTGTAGTTTAGAGATTTTGTCAAAGTTGGTTAGAGTTAGTATTAGGGAAGAGGTTAGTTTCACTTTCACCTTAGTAGAAATCTTTTGCTTTTCTCTCCCTAGTCGAACTTAACATTCTTCTTCGTCAACTCAGTTAATGAAGCCATGACTATGCTGAATATCTAAATGAATCTTTTGTAGAAGAAAGCCAACCCTTGGAAGCTTCTTACGTTCGTAAAATAAGTCAGGGTCGGCTATTCAACTATAGCTCGGATATTCTCCTCATCTGTGAGTGTCGTAGTTTCACATAATTATTTCAAGTTAGTAATTTAAGGGGTACGTGAAAGTTAGCCAAATAGGACGATATTTCACGAATAAGTTCTAGAAGTTAGATGAGGGCACCCAGTGGGTCTAAATTACAGTAATATAATAAAATAATAGTATTATAGATAAAAAAAGAAGAAGTTAATTTCACTAAATTATATTATGTGGTATTTTATACATCGTAAACATGTGATCTAGGTAATAAAAATTAACTAAACATTAGGAATAAATCATTTGCATTATAAAAACATATAATGACATAAAGTACTATATAAATATATTACGTCTACCTTAGGTATAATTAATATATACAATTATATACCAAAAAATGTTCAAAACACCCAAAAATAGGTATAATTAACTAAAAAAATTATAGGAAAGTAATAAAAAATTACTAAACCCTTGGAATATTATTGGATTAGGTGTGGGGGCATCAAAGGTAGTTGTGGACTTAAGATGATAGCACTAAGACACCTAACAAGTTAAGGGATTAAGAATATTAAACAAAAACCAAGAGAGAGAAATCATTTTTACACTATAAATTTTGGCATTATCACTTATCCCTCTCTAGAACATTAAAAGGCTCTTTAACAAAGTTGGAAATATATATATATATAGGAAAGGTAAAAACATAGAAGAAATTTGTAGAAAAATTATATGAAATGAAATTGCACAACCAAGCAACATCATGGAGTGAGGATTTAAAAGCAATATAGGGACGAACCACCACCACTAAGAGACAGAGGTGGCAGCTCCTAAGGCTGCCAATAAGGTAGAGGAGGGTAATGGTGGTTGGACAGCAGTTTTCTAGTGAGCTCCAATTTTCTTCCAATTTCCTTATATTTATTGAAAATATTAAAATAGGTCCAAAAGTTATGAAAAAAAATTATTTTAGAGTATTTTTGTATATATATTTAGGAAAAAATTATCAGATTGTAAAAATTTTAAGTAGATTTAGTACTTCCTTAAGAAATCACATGAAACTGATTAATTTTCAAAATTATTTTTAATAACTCTATTGTTGTTGTTTCAAAATCAAAATTTTTATAGAAACTCCCTATTTTTCTTGTTTAAGTCCTATGAAGAGTTTTTAGCCAAAAATATTTTCTATAATTTTTAGTAATTGTTTAGCCTCTAAATTTGGTGAAAAAGACTATTTTTAGGAGCTTCTATGTAATTACCTTTAAGGAAATCAAGTTGTACCAATTCTGGAGTTCATATGAGCTATGTTCTACTATAGAAAATAATCTAGAGTTGGTTGAATTGAATGGGACTTGAGATATGCATAAGTCACTAGTTATGGTATACATGTGTTAAAGTAAGGATATAAGGATTTAGAAGTTTAGGGTGATATGGTGATTATGGGTATGAAGAGCCTGTTATATGATCATGATTATCATGCTTGTAAATTGGAATAGAATGTTAGGATGAGTTGCTCAGAGTAAACATATAAATTGATTATGTTTTGAAAATTCTTTGAACTAGTGAAAGGGAGACTTAATTTTTGGTTCAAATACTTGATCAGAGGGATAGATGGTAAAAAATTGTGATTATAACCCTGTTAGGGCCTTGTTTGAAAAACTATTTGGTAAAAGAAGCATGGTTGTAAAAACTTCAGAGATATGTTCAGATGGTTGATCTAGTAAAAGAATGACTTAAATTCTTTGCTTAAATACTTGACTGGAAGGTTGGTGGAGAAAGGGATTTAACTCTAAACATTTTGAAGCCTCATTAAGAAGTTATTTGATGAAAGAAGTGGGATCATATTGATATTAGAGACTTAACTAGAGGGTTGGCTGGTTTAGAAGGCTTAGATGAAATCGCTTCAAATACATCTTCAGAGCGTTGGTCTATAAAGAGGAGATGTAATCTCTAGTTTAGAGAGTTAATTAGAAGGTAGGATAGAACAAGGGACTCAACTATACCTCATTAGAGACTTATTTGAGAAGTATTTGGTAAGGGGAATGTAATTGAAATGGCTATAGGGACTTCATCAGGGATTGAATGTCATGGAATAATTAAAGGAAATGACATTAGAGGCTAGTTCAAAGAGTTGTGTAGAGTAAGTAGTATAATTGGGATAATATCAGAGACTTAGATGGTAGGTTATTAGTCTACAAACACACATCTAGAGACTTCATCAGAAGGTTCAAAGACCAAAACTTAGTACTAAGCGAGTGTCAAGCCTATTTTTTTGTTTCTTTTTTTTTTTAATATTAATTTCTCATTTCGTGATTAATACTAAACTCTAACCCATTTAATATTAATCCTTGCCTAAAGAAATTGAGAAATTCCAGCTTTTTTATTGAAAATAATTTTTGGAGTCGTCACTCGACCGGAATCGAGAAAAAGGAAAACAAACCGTAACCAATTGGGTGGATTGATTACGATTTAGCTACCAGTCTTTGATTTCAATTTGAATGAAGAACCAAAGGGTTTCGGGTTCGATGACTAACCTATTAAACCCTAACGGGTACTACTATTTATTCACCGAAATTATGATTATTCTTTTAGGTGTAATATTTAAAAAATAAATAAATAAAAGAAAAAGAACCTAAGCTTCTACATATTTTATCGTCGCCTCGAAGGTGCCTACGTACCCACTAGCTAGGATCAGACAATTGTAGTTCTTTCTGAAAATTTTAGTGTGTTAGTTGATTTTAATTTTAAAAACTGACCAAATTTACGTTTTAATTGATTTGGTTCATTTAAATAAAATTTAAGGAGATCTTAACTGGTGAGTGACTTAAAAAAACTCTCTACAACGATATAGTCTTTTATAAAAAACTTCTTTTTATTAATTATTATTTCTAAAAAAACATGAACCTTTCTAAATGAGGAAGTATAGAAACTTAATAAAACACCTAAGTTAACATATATACTATATTACTACTATTAAACGACTACTAGATTAAAATATAATATACTAAACCAATAAACACTAATACCCAAAAGGACGTCCTAAACTAGAATATGCATATGTATACTATGTTAAACAATAAAGGTCCTAAATAATAATAATACAATAATAACAAATGATTAATTAATTAAATAATAAAAATTGAAGATCCGAACCTGATGGCTATTAGATGAAGGCAGGGGCTATTGCTTGTGAGTGCGTCTGTTGTATGTTATTGTCGGTTGTCGCAGTGAGCTTGGGTCACGCGCGTAGGTATCAAAACTCTATATCTGCTGTTACCTGTTCAAAAGATGGTGACATTGGTGTTGTGAATGATCTGTGTAGCTGCTGTTAGTCCGCTATCCGTGCTCGTGCGACGAGAGCTGGTCGTGGACTTGCTATTAGAGTTTTGTTGGAGTTTGCTTTGCTACTACTCAAACGAAGAGAGGATGGGTATGCTAGTAGCCCGGATGTCAATGTGATTGTGTGTTTGACGGTCATGGACGTATTGATGCAGGATGCTAACAGCGTAGTCACTGTGAGAGGATGGACTATTTTGGTGTGCTCAAAGTACGTACATCAGTAGAGTGTTGCAGATTGGGCTATTTCGATTTGAAGATTAAGGCACTATTGAGGAGTGTTACGGTGTTGAACAGGACAGTCGTGCGGTTGAGTTAATCGACTGTTGCAGTGATGAACGTACGTTGGGGATTGCGAGTGGATGGGATTTCTATTGTGCATTCAGATTTGGGTAGCTGGTGTTGCTCTAATCAGCTTGTGCAGTGGTTAATGTAATCAAGTCATGCAACTTGAATTGCAGTTGTAGATTTAGATTCTATAGTGATGAAGAGTGCTACAGCAGTAAGCGCTGGAGTGCAGTAAATCAAGTGCGAACAATGGTGTGCGTGAACGGTCTGGGTGTTATGTATGTATGTTATCTATGTCTTTAAGCTCTTTAGGTGAAGGCTGATGGCTTTTGTTCGACAATGGCCTTACACGTGATCAATGGATGGCGTGTTCTCGTCGTTGTCAGCTCAATTAGTCAATAGGCATTGTATGCTATTCGTTCTGTTCGGAGCATAGGGTGAACCTGGATGGAGCAGCGTACGTGGGGTTGGATCGGGATCGTGCGCTACTGCTGTTGTGTGCTCTCGGTGAACTAACAGTGAAAGGGTGCATTGCTATTCAATGGCTTGGATGTGGATTGAGGTGCCGGTTAGTTTTACGACTGTTGTATGCAGGTAAGAGAGTCGTTGATTACGTGGCCTGTCGTGTGACTGATCGAAGACTGTTGAGACATGTTGCTGTTCATGAGCAATCGATGGACACGATAGCAGTTGTGAACGATGCTAATACGCAATCGAACAGCGCTTGGTACCGTAGGGGTTGTTTTGATGAGGATGTAGTAAGCTGCGATCAATTGCTGTTCGCTATTCTGCTATTGATGGAGCTTTTGTCCCCTTTTTTTTTCTTTCTTCTTTTTCTTTTTATGCACATGTACGTGTGTTTATAAAGTCCAAATCAAATCTTATCTAATCATATCTATTGTGTCTAATTAAACCAGATCTAACTCCTTTATATTAATCCAAATCTAATCTAACTAGATTCAAATAATTTTGATTAGATATGAATTTCGTTTATTTTTCTCACTCTTGTAAAATATAGAAAAATAAAAGACATAGGTACCTAGCAAGACTCGAACCCAAGACCTAAAATTAAATCAAATCTGATACTTCAATATTTATTCGTTAGGCCGTTAGCCTGTACCTTGACATTCAGTACAATTAAATTATACTTAAACCACGCGGTTCCCTAAAATAATTTTAACTAAACTAAACTAAAATGATTAACTCTAAAATAATTTACTAAAAATCTAAAAACTCTTTTTGACTTCTCTTTTTCTCATCATTTTTTTTGGTATTTTCACCATTTGTTAATTTTTATTATTTTTATCTTTTATTAATTTTTTTGTTATTTTTATTTATTATTTTTATTTTTGAATTAGGACCCTTTTTGTGAAATAAAAATTAGGACTACAGAGGGACAATATTTAAGTGTTTACAATTGCCCCTCGTTATGGTGAAGTTTGAGTAAAGCTTTGCTACAAAGACAAAAAGAGACACCATTTTTGCCTTGGGACGACTCTATCCTAAGGAACGTTAAGACACTTGACGACGATTAATTTAAAATGAAAAATAGCGAGCGGTAGCACCCTTGTGGGTTGATAAGAGTCCTTAAAAAGAATAATGAGAACTTGGTCCTGCCCCCTATGGGTTGACTAACCAAGATGGTCAAAGCACTCCTTGAGCTGGCTAAGACCTAAAGATGAAAAAAAACTTGGTCATGCCTTAATGAGCTGACTAACCAAGGCGGTCAAAGTGCCCTTTGAGTTGGCTAAGACCCGAAGATAAGGAAACTTGGTCATGCCCTAATGAGTTGACTAACTAAGGTGGTCAAAGCACCCTTTGAGCTGACTAAGACCTGAAAAGAAGAAAACTTAGTCGTGCCCTAATGAGCTGACTAACCAAGGCGGTCAAAGCGCTTCTTGAGCTAGCTAAGACCTAAAAAATGAAGAAAACTTGGTCGTGCCCTAATGAGCTAACTAACCAAGACAGTCAAAGCGCTCTTTGAGTTAGCTAAGACCTGAAGAATGAAACTTGGTTGTGCCCTAATGAGCTGAATAACCAAGGCAGTCAAAGTGCCCTTTGAGCTGGCTAAGACCTAAAAACAAGGAAACTTGGTCGTGCCTTGACGAGTTGACTAACCAAGGTGGTCAAAGTGCCCTTTGAGCTAACTATGACCTAAAACATGAGGAAACTTGGTCGTGCCCTGATAGGCTGACTAACCAAGGCGGTCAAAGCGCCCTTTGAGCTAGCTAAGACCTAAAAATGAGGAAGCTTAGTCGTGCCCTAATGAGCTGACTAACCAAGGTGGTCAAAGCGCCCTTTGAGCTGACTAACACCTAAAAACATGAGGAAACTTGGTCGTGCCTTGATGAGCTGACTAACCAAGGCGGTCAAAGCGCCCTTTAAGTTGGCTAA
The DNA here is from genome assembly GCA_024138015.1 of Lumnitzera littorea. Classification (NCBI taxonomy): domain Eukaryota; kingdom Viridiplantae; phylum Streptophyta; class Magnoliopsida; order Myrtales; family Combretaceae; genus Lumnitzera; species Lumnitzera littorea. Next base: position 47,544,597 of record JAMXBB010000005.1, on the reverse strand, counting down.
GACCTAAAAACAAGGAAACTTGGTCGCGCCCTAATGAGCTAACTAACTAAGGTGTTTAAAGTGCTCCTTGAGCTAATTAAGACCTAAAAATAAGGAAAACTTGGCCGTGCCCTGATGAGCTAACTAACAAAGACGGTCAAAGCGCTCTTTGAGCTGGCTAAGACCTAAAGAATGAAACTTGTAAGCAGGATAGCGCTTCTTAAGCTTGCTAAATCCCTTGAAGAAAATTTGAGTCGGGTAACGTTCTATTGGTCAAACGATTGGGAGCCTAAGGAACTTTAGATTGGGACCATGCTCTACAAGATGGCTGACTTGCTAAGAAATTGTTTTTGGAAAATAAGCTGTCATCCTTAGGGGGAAACCAATTGCCAATGCAATGTTTTATCAGGCTTAGAATCACTTACCTGGTTTCAATGATAGCTCCCAAGTAGTTTAATGTCTTATTGAGCAGTCCGATTAGAACCAACGATTCTGACCCTTACCATTGCCTTTTCTTGTTCTTCTTTCTTCTTCTGTCTCTTTCTAACCCCTTTTTTCTTTTTTATTTTTTAATTTCTTTTTCTTTTCTTTTTTGGTTTTTTTGAAAGCAACTTAAGCCTGAAACGAATGTAAAACATATTCGTTTCTCAAAAAATGATGTCTTGTGTTGAACTTCCGGTCCAACCATCAGCTTTTCGTGTAAACATCCGTTCTTAAGTGAGTTTTTACTTATGTGCCACACGTTACTCTTTCTAAACATGGCTCTGTCTTGAAAAATAGGCAACAAGTCTCCCTTTCTTGGGGGGTTAACCACAATAAAGTATTAAAAGAATTTTCATCAATAGTCATCGCTTCAAGTTAAGTGTTTATTTTTCTTGTACTTCTTGTGTGTAAGATTTACTTGGGTAGAGGATAGAGCGAGAAGTGGGGTCTTTTAGTGGAAAAAGGAAAAGGGTTAAGGATATTATCTAATGCTAACGACTACCAGAAACACCAACTTTGCATGTACAAAATGAAAATGAGACCATAGTAATAGTAAGATTGTTTGCATTTCATAATCTAAACAAAACTTTCATTGATGCTTAAGGATAGTACATCTTCAATGCGTCAGTGTTTACTGGGTCCTTTAAGTCCGGACCATCCATCTGAGACAAGATAATAGCTCCTCCAGGCAATACTTTCTTCACAATGTAAGGCCCTTTATAGTTTGGAGCAAACTTCCCTCTCAAATCAGTTGTGTTAGGCAACGTCTTCCTTAGCACCATATCTCCTTGCTCAAAACTTCGGGATCGTTCCATTTTGTTGAAGGCCCTGGCCATTCGTTGCTGATAGCAAATGCTGTGGCACAAAGCTGCCAGCCTCTTTTCATCAATTAGGTTCAACTGCTCAACATGCTTCTTTATCCAATCAGCCTCATTTAACTGAGTTTCCGACAATATTCTGAGAGATGGGATCTCGACCTCCACTGGTAGTATAGCCTCCATTCCATATACCAATGAGTAGGGGGTTGCCCCTATTGATGTTCTGATAGAAGTTCGATAGGCCATGAGTGCAAATGGTAACATCTCATGCCAATTTCGATAGGTAATGGCCATCTTCTCAATAATTCTTTTGATGTTCTTATTGGCCGCTTCTACGACTCCATTCATATGGGGTCGATAAGGAGTAGAATTTCTATGAATGATCCTGAAGTGTCGGCATAACTCAGACATCAATTTATTATTCAGATTCGTACAGTTGTCAGTAATAATTGTCTCTAGCGTACCATACCGAGCCAGTATGTCTCTCTTGATGAACTTGACCACTACTCCCTTCGTCACACTAGAGTAGGATGAGGCTTCAACCCACTTAGTGAAATAATCAATAGCTACCAATATAAATCGGTGCCTGTTAGATGCCTTTGGAGTGATCGGGCCAATGATATCTATTCCCCACATCGAAAAAGGCCATGGTACTGATAGTGTATGCAATTCTTGAGGTAGAGCATTTATCTTATTCGCATAGATCTAGCACAAATAGCAGCGTCTAACATGTCTGATACAATCCGCTTCTACAGTTAACCAGTAATATCCCATCCTCATGATTTTCTTGGCAAGCATGTAACCATTCATGTAGGGGCCATATACTCCCTCGTGCACTTCTTTCATTAGGATCTCTGCCTCTTTCCCATCTACACAATGTAAAAACGTACCGTCAAATGATCGTCGGTACAACATAGAATCACTTATCAAGTACTAAACCACCAATCTTCTAATTAATTTTTTGTCCTTCCTCTCTGCTCCCTCGAGGTACGTACCATGTTGTAGAAACATTTTGATATCATGGTAACAAGGCTTTTCGTCACATGAACTTTCCATTACCAAACAAAAAGCAAGCTTTTCTTCAATTTCAATTTTAAGTAGCTGAATCTCCATTCCTCTCGATATTTGGATCATTGATGCTAAAGTAGCAAGAGCATCAACAAATTGGTTTTGAACCCTTAGTACATACACGAATGTAATCTTTTCGAACTTGGTTATCAACTCGGCTTGGTGTTGGCAGTAAGGTACTAATTTGGGCTCTTTCGTCTTATACTCACCCCGAGTTTAACCTATGATCAACGAAGAATCTCCATATACTTATAATTCCCATATCTCCTTAAATAATGTGATTTTGAGTAACAAAATACACGCCTTGTATTTTGCAATATTATTGGTACATGGGAAAGCCAATCTCACAGCCATTGAAAATTGTGTACCTTCGAGCGATACCAGAATTACCCCTACTCCACATTCGGACACATTAGCTACTCCATCAAAGAACATTTTCCACCCTGAAGATTTTTCGACTATTTCACAATCAGCATCATTTCCCACTACCAGGACACTTTCATCAGGAAACTCAACCCGTACCTCTTGAGGGGTCTTCTCATAAGGATTCTCCGCTAATTGATCGGCCAAAGCTTACCACTTGACTGAACTTTGGCTCACATACTTAATGTCAAATTTTGTCAACAACATCTGCCACTTCGAAACTCTACCAATGAGAGCCGATTTTTCAACTAAGTATTTCAAAGGATCGTGTTGTGTTATCAACTCAACTTATTAATAAAATGTATATTGTCTTAGCCGATGCATGACCCAGACCAACGCACAACAAGTTTTTTTGACTTCTGAGTATTTCTGCTCCCCTTCTGTGAACTTCTTGCTTAGATAGTAAACGACTCACTCTTTCCCTTCTTCATCCTTCTGGCCAAGCATGAATCCCGTGGATTCGGGCCTTATGGTTAGGTACAAAAACAACAGCTTTCTAAGTTTATGAGCTACTAATACTGGAGGTTTTATGAGGTATTCGTTTATTTTCGTGAAAGCCTCTTCGCATTCTTCTTTAATAGCTTAAAAAGAGAGCAGTGTTTGTCTATTAATTGTGATATGAATCGGGCTATGTACTTTAAATGGCCTAACAATCCTTGTACTTCCTTGAGTGTTTGTGGAGGAGGCATGTCAAGTATGGCTTTAGCTTTATTAGGATCGACCTCAATACCTCTTTGGTTGACTATGAATCCCAATAATTTTCTTGATGTCACACTAAAGGTACATTTCTCTGGATTCAACTTCAAGTGGTACTTCTTCAGTCTATCAAATAGCTTCCTTAGGTTTTCTAAGTGATCCTCCTCCTCTTTGGATTTTGCAATCATATCATCAACATACACTTATATTTCTTTATGCATTATATCATGAAAAATTGCAACCATGACCCTCTGATATGTTGCACCTGCATTCTTAAGCCCAAACAGCATCACCTTATAGCAAAATGTTCCCCAAGTCGTAATGAAAGTCGTCTTTGTCTTATCTTCTTCGGACATCCGAATCTAATTATATCCCAAAAAATCATCCATGAAAGAGAACAGATGATTTCTGACTGTGTTATCCACCAAGACATCAATGTGAGGCAATGGAAAATTATCTTTAGGTGTTGCTTAGTTGAGATCTCGAAAGTCTACACACACTCTAACTTTCCTATTCTTCTTCATTACTGGAACAATATTAGCTACCCATTTCGAGTAATCCGACACTTGAATGAATCCAACTTCCAGTAGTTTCTTCACTTCTTTAATTTTCAGCAAGACGTCAGGTCGAAATCTCCCTAACTTTTGCTTTTTTGGTTTGGCGTCTTCATGTGTGGGTAAATGATGGACTACAATCGACGGGTCCAACCTAGGCATATCTTCAAATGACCAAGCGAACACATCCTAATATTCGGCTAATAATGCAATCATTTCTATTTTTTGTTTCTCTTTTAAACTTGCCCCAATTTTTAGATTCTTAGGATTTTCTTTGTTCCCCACATTAATTGTCTCAATCGATTCATCAATAGTGATTCTACCCAATTCATGTTTTTTCCATTCCTCTTATATATTACTGTGGTCATCAACATCGCTCCCAACGACTAACCCAGTAGGGCTAAAAGCGATATTGATATTCTCATTTTCTACCTGCGCGAGGTATTCTTGGTTTTCTCTTGGTTCATTGGATCTGAATGAGAATGCATAAAGAAAAGTGTGTGCAAGCAAAAGAGAACTGAAACGCGATATAGGAAAGAAACGAACTAAGATTTCATTGAATAAATGGAAGTTTGTCTCAAATGAAATAAAGGCTTAACTAATTTTGAATGAAAGGTTCGACAATACATTTGAAATGATGACTATTAAAAATTAAAATTCAGAAAATACTAACTATGGGTCAGCCCTTTACCCTAGGGAAGACCTGTTGCTATTTGCTAGGATGGAGAACCAGTTATTCAAATGATGCTGGAACTTGTGTGGCAAGTTTGTTGATCTTTCTTTGCCAAATTCTCGGGCTTGAGTCTCTTCTCGTATGAATGTCTCAGCTAGCGATGGAAAGGTCATCGAGGCATGGTATAATCTATTACCTCTCTTACCCCTTGCTTGTTTCTTCTGGAATTCTTCTACCGAGGTAAGATTGTAGCCAAGGCCATAGGTACCGACCTGGCCTTCCTTGAATTCTATTCTTCTATCGTCTTCTCTGTCGGGACCGGTAATCATGTTCACTTCTTCAAACATTTGTAAACCTAGCTCTTCTTGTCCCTTACTTCCTATGTAGGGTATAACCATCTCCTTGTAGATTTCATAATCTTAATCTGCCAGAATTGTAATCACTTGGCCATTTGAGATAAACTTCAACTTTTTGTGCAAGCTCGAGGGTATGGCCCCTGCTGCATGAATCCAAGGTCTTCCCAAGAGTAGATTGAAAGATCTTGGAATGTTCATGACTTAGAATCAAATAGTAAAGTACTAAGGACCAATACTCACGGATAAATCAATCTCCCCTATAATCTCTCATCTAGAACCATCAAAGGCCCTAACTGTTGTGGAAGAAGGCTTAATTGCAAACGTGTCAATGCCCAACAAATCTAAGGTGGCGAGTGGGCAGACGTTCAGCGATGACCCATTGTCAATGAGTACCCTGGTGATAATTATGTTGTTACTCCTTACCATGATAAAGAGTGGCTTTGTATGTTTGCTCCTTTCCTCGCCTAATTCTTCACCTGAAAAAGAAATCTGATCCATTACGAGGATAGAATTAGTAACCAGTCCCATCTTCTCAGTTGGAATTTCCCAAGGGACCTTCACCTCATTTAAAGTGCGAAACAAAGCCTCTCTGTATGGTTCAGATGTGATTAACAAGCTCATCAACGATATTTGTACAGGAGTCTTACTGAGTTAATCCATGATCTTATACTCACTCGACTTGATCATTTTGGTAAAGGCTGATAGCCCCTCAACACATTCGGCCACCGTCTAATCGTTCGATTCTCCCAATATGACCTTCCTCCCATGCTCCTCTCTTGGGTGGTAAATCTTTCATGATCGAGTAATGCCCCTTACCAAAGGACCTGTCTTTTCTTGATTTACCAGGTGATAGTTAAATGGAGCAGCCTTGTAATTTTCTGGTGGCAATGGTACGTGAAATGTGTACCTCTTCACTTCTAGAGTTTAGTTGCTAGTATAAAACTCAAAAACCTTAGGCTTCTTATTTGAATCAATGACGTTGACGGCACCGTCATAAAAAATCATACCAATCATCGACCTATGGTTAGGTAAGGGATTATTGTTAACATTAGGAACTAGGGCTTCCACAAAATCTAACTACATTGTCCCTTCATTTATCAAGTCCTGAATCTTGTTCCTTAGTCTCCAGCACACATCAGTCGAATGCCCCACTTATCCACAGTGGTATTCACACTTTACTATAGGGTCAAAGATTCTCGGTTGGTATCGATTGCTAGATAGTTCGTACTGTATCAAATTGTCTCTTCGCAACTTCTCGAAGACTTGAATTAAAGGGACTGGGATCTTGGTAAACTGTCTATAAGTCCTATTAGTTTGAAACTGGTCTCTAAACTATTGTTGAGTGGAAGGAGGATTCATCCTGAAAGCGACTTGAGCATTAGGTTTGGCATTTGAATTTACCATACCGACTGTAGATTCTTTAGGCTTGCTGCCAGCTGGTCTAGGACCAGATGCTGGCATTGGTGGTCTTCTATTTGCTAGCTCTTGCAGCTTACCGGAAGATACGGCACTTTCAATCATGCACCCTGCCGCTACTACTTCAGCAAAACTAGACGAGGCTTGCCTGATGAGATGGGAGAAGTAGGGCCTCTCCAAGGTGTTAATGAAAGCCGATGTGAGCTCCTTCTCAGTCGTAGGAGTAGAGATTCTTGCTGCTAAAGACCTCCATCTTTGAGCGTATTCTTTGAACGATTCATTATTCTTCTTCCATAAGGCAACCAAGTCCATCATAGTTGGGGCTACTTCTACGTTGAATTTATATTGTTCATAAAATGCTCTAGCAAGTTTCTCCCATGTATTTATCTGGTTCAAATCAAGTTGGGCATACTAAGTCAAGGCTGGTCCAGTCAAACTATCTTGGAATGTTTGTACCATGAGTGGATTGTACTGAACATATTTACCCATCTTCCTAGCGTACAACCTAGTGTAGAGCTTGGGGCAACCCGTCCTGTTATTCTTTTCAAATTCTGGTACCTTAAACTTCTCAGGGTATGATCCTATGTCATATATGGAAAACTCAGTAATCCCCACCTGTTCGAATCCATCATTCCCTATAAGTGCCTTCATCTTCTCATTTATTTGTTGTGTCAATTTCTTTTCCAATTCTTTCAAGCTGTCCATACTAGGCCCTTGGTCAATAGGTCTCGGGGCCGCATATGTGTCAGATTCGAAGGTCAGGTTATCTTTCGAGTAAACTCCTTCTGATTCAAATGGGTCTTTTTGATATTCGTGCTCTGCTTCAGGAGCGTATGTATTCTTCCCATAGCGGGTCTTGGAGCTTTCTTCATTAGCTGATGCTGTAGCTCGCAGCAAAGCAATGCTGTCTGTTAGGAAGCTCATTTGTTCTGCCATCTTCTCCATAGCCCTTTCTATGGAACGAAACCTCAACTCAGAGGGATCATTGATCTTAGCGTCTCTGTCATTTCCTTTAGTAATGGCCATCTTGGTCTGGGAACGTATTCTAATCAGACTTCTTTGAAAGACTTGACGTTTGGGAGCTATCTTGAAATTTTACCTAATTATTATTGAAGATCAATCTGAACAAAGGGTTAGTACATATTATATTTTCTTAAGAAAGAGTTGTTAATTGTATAAATGCAAGATGCATGTCACACGAGTGCAATGAAAAATTAAAAATTGGGAAGAAACCTTTGATGTGGTAAAACCTGACTAACTTTTATTAATTTTTGCAATTGTGAAGCTTTACACCTTTTATTTTGTTCACAAAAAAGAATTCTAAAGAAAATATAAATAAAAAAACCTAAAATCTAAAATCTAATCTCCTAATGGCTAGTAGGCTTATCCTGAGTCTTTCTCCTCTTTCGAATCTTAGGAGCTTGCTCTTCTTTGCCCTTAGTCCTCTTTGATTGTGCTTCCAATGCCATTATCTTCTGATGATATTCCTTATAACGGTTCTCCAACTCCTACTCTCTTTTACTCATTCTCTCGGGTTCAGCTTCAACTTGAACTTCCCCCTTCTCTTTGTTGTCTTCCATATCTTTCAACCCTTTTAGCTAGTGATAAAAAAATCCTTTGGTTGTCTGGCTCCTGCCTGTTATCCCCTTAGTGGTAGGGGGTGGTCTTTCTTATGCACCAAAGAGCTAGGATGCTCAGGAGCTTAGCTACTTTTTCAACCACCATCATGCTGAGGTTATGGAAGTCCAATGAGACAGCTTCTAATGATGGTCTAGGGATCATGTCCTCAATGAGTTCATTGGCTAAGATGTATCCGGTGCAAAGGTTGAAGCCGATCAGAGGGACCGCCTTGAAATCTTCACACCCTCTTATTATTTCCTTGCTTGCAAATCACCTAGGTATCAACAACAACTCTTCCGCTTTCATATTTTAAAAGTATTAGACCCAACAATGGCTAGCTATATTTTCTGGTAGCTCAACTCTTTCTTCAAAAGATTTGATCAGATTATATTGCTGAGTAAACTCAGCCCGATTGAAATCAAGTTGGTAACTTCTCATGTGGCTGACGAACCAGACCACCAGTAGGACCATGTTAGTTTTTAGATCTCCTTGTTTCTTTTTCTTGAGATGGCTTAGGGACTAGATCTGCTAGGCTAGAAGGGTCGGGACATATGATTTCCCTTCAAGGAATTAGGTTACGAGTTCTACAATTCTGAAGTGGACTCAACGTCTATCATCAGGGAACAAGATAGTATTGAAGACCACCAATATAAAAGCGTTAACCCAATACTAGTTCCATGCTTCTAAATTTACATAAAAAACCTTGCGTTTTTCTCTATGCTTCAATTCAGTAGAAAACTAGTCCATGACATCCTCTAATCGAATGGTCTTTCCTTAATTTAGAACCCGGTTTATTTTGGTTTTACTAATTCCCAACAACTTGCTGAAGATCTTTGGTGTTACAGCTTCCAAGTCTGGGACATAGTTATCATCAGTGATTCTAGGAGCCCACAATAATTGGGAGTATTCTTTTAAAGTTAGGCTTAACTGATGTAGGCCCATACAGAAACTGGTGGATTCGGGCTCCCAAAGGTGGACTAAGGCCCACACTAAAGTGATGTTCATAGGGATCTTCTATAGAGAGAGGATGGGCCCAATCCTATTCTTAATAAATTCCTACTTATCTGGGCTGAAGAGTCGAAACCACGTTTGAAGCAGTTTTTGTGGCTAATGCGGTAGGTGGACATGAATGTCTTCAAAAGGCACTTGACTTGATCTAGCCATGATTGATTAAAATCAAAATTACAATTACAATTACAATGTAATCTAATCTTTACATAAAAATTATTACAAATTATTTACAAGGAAATATTATAACTACAATCACAACTTCACAACTGCCTTTATCCATTTAGGTCTGCCACATCATAAATTCTTAAAATTTGTTTTTTTGAAAAAAAGTTTTTGTGCAATGCAAAATGGTGGGTTCTAAAGGTTCTCAAGTTCTGGAACCACTATGTTTTTCAAAGCAATGATTCTATGATTACATTTGAACTTGAGTGAGATAGCCTGATCGGCCTCGGAAAGTAGTTACCCCACAACATCCGAAGCTTACACAATGACTTCCCTCCTAAGATCCTAAGATGGCTTAGTTCTGACCGTGTCTACCATGTATTTATGATGCAGAAAAACAGAATAAAAGTAAACCCCCTAAAATACCGCCTTAAATAAACTGCAACAACAAAAAAAAATGTTAGTAAAAAATAAATAAATAAAATGAACAAATACATAAAATAACATACCTAAGTTCTTTTTTATTATTTTTATTATTTCATCTTTTTTTTTTTAAATAATCCCATTTTCGATAATTTCTAGTGGTTAGCCTTCTAGAATCCCTAGTGGAGTCGCCAAACTGTCGAGCCTGTTTTTCGATTTCTTTTTTTTTTTTAAAATTAATTTATCATTTCCTGATTAATACTAAACCATAACCCATTTAATATTAATCCTCGATTAAAGAAATTGAGAAATTCTAGTTTTTTATTGAAAATAATTTTTGGAGTTACCACCCAACCAGAGTCGGGAAAAAGGAAAAGAAACTGTAACCAATTAGGTGGATTGATTATGATTTGACTACCGGTCTTTAATTTCAATTTGAATAAAGAACTAGAGGGTTCCGAGGCTAACCTATTAAACCCTAACGGGTACCACTATCTATTTATCGAAATTAGGATTATTCTTCTAGGTATAATATTTAAAAAATAAATAAATAAAAGAAAAAGAACCTAAGTTTCTACATATTTTATCGTCACTCTGAAGGTGCCTACGTACCCACTAGCCGAGATCAGACAATTATAGTCTTTTCCGAAAACTTTAATGTATTGGTTGATTTTAATTTTAAAAACTGATCAAATTTACGTTTTAATTGATTTGGTTCATTTAAATGAAATTTAAGGAGATCCTAACCGGTGAGTGACTTAAAAAAAATCTTTACGACACTATAGTCTTTTATAAAAAAACTTCTTTTTATTAATTTTTATTTCTAAAAAAAAATGAACCTTTCTAAATGAGGAAGTATAGAAACTTAATAAAACACCTAAGTTAACATATATACTATATTACTACTATTAAACGACTACTAGATTCAAATATAATATACTAAACCAATAAACACTAATACCCAAAAGGACGTCTTAAACTAGAATATGCATATGTATACTATGTAAAACAATAAAGGTCCTAAATAATAATAATACAATAATAACAAATGATTAATTAATTAAATAATGAAAATTGAAGATCCGAACCTGATGGCTATTTGATGAAGGCAAGGGTTGTTGCTCATGAGTACGTCTGTTATATGTTATCGTCGGTTGTTGCAACGAGCTTGAGTCGTACGCATGGGTATCAAAACTCTATATCTACTGTTACTTGTTCAAAAGATGGCGACATTGGTGTTGTGCGTGATCTGTGCTCGTACAACAGGAGCTGGTCGTAGACTTGCTATTGGAGTTTCGTCAGAGTTTGCTTTGCTACTACTCAAACGAAGAGAGGATGGGTATGCTAGTAGCCTGGATGTCAATGTGTTTGTGTGTTAGATGGTCATGGACGTATTGATGTAGGATGCTACCAGTGTGGTCGCTGTGACAGGATGGACTATTTCGGTGTGCTCAAAGTATGTACATTAGTGGAGTGTTGCAGATTGGGCTATTTCGATTTGAAGATTAAGGAACTATTGAGGAGTGTTGCGATGTTGAACAGGATAGTTATGTGACTGAGTTGATCGACTGTTGCAGTGATGAACGTGTGTTGGGGATTGCGAGTGGATGGGATTTCTGTTGTGCATTCAAATTTAGGTAGCTGGTGTTGTTTTGATCGACTTGCGCGGCGGTCAGTGTAATCAAGTCATGCAGCTTGAACTGCAGTTGTAGATTTAGATTCTGTAGTGACGAAGAGTGGTATAGTAGTAAGTGCTGGAGTGCAATGAATCAAGTGCGAACACTGGTCAGCTGCATGTGAATGGTCCGGGTGTTATGTATGTATGTGATTAGTGTCTTTAAGCTCTTTAGGCGAAGGCTGATTGCTTTTGTTCGGAAATGGCCTTGCACGTGATCGGTGGATGGCGTGATTTCGTCGTTGTCAGCTCAGTTGGTCAATAGTCGTCGTGTGCTACTCATTCTGTTCGAAGCGTATGGTGAACCTGGATGGAGTAGCGTGCATGGGATTGGATCGGGATCGTATGCCACTGCTGTTGTGTGCTATCAGTGAACTAATAGTGGAAGGCTGCATTGCTATTGCGTAGCTTGGATGTGGATTGAGGTGCTTGTCGATTTTTCGGCTGTTGTATGCAGGTGAGAGAGTCGTTGATCACGTGGCCTGTCGTATGACTGATCGAAGACTGTTGAGACGTGTTGCTGTTCGTGAGCAATCGATGGACACGGCAGCAGTTGTAAACGATGCTAGTATGCAATCGAACAACGCTTGGTACCGTAAGGGCTGTTTTGATGAGGATGTAGTGAGCTACGGTCAGTTGCTGTTCGCTATTCTGCTATTGATGGAGCTTTTGTCCCCTTTTTTTTTTTCTTTCTTCTTTTTCTTTTTATGCACATATACGTGTGTTTATAAAGTCTAAATCAAATCATATCTAATCATATCTATTGTATCTAATTAAACTAGAACCGACTCCTTTATATTAATCCAAATCTAATCCAACTAGATTCAAATAATTTTGAATAGATATGAATTTCGTTTATTTCTCTCACTCTTGTAAAATATAGAAAAATAAAAGATATAGGTATCTAGCGAGACTTGAACCCAAGACCTCAAATTAAATCAAATTCAATACTTCAATATTTATCCCTTAGGTTGTTGGCCTGTACCTTGATATTCAATACAATTAAATTGTACTTAAACCATACAGCTCCCTAAAATAATTTTAACTAAACTAAACTAAAATGATTGACTCTAAAATAATTTACTAAAAATCTAAAAACTCTTTTTAACTTTTCTTTTTCTCATCATTTTTTTTTAGTATTTTCACCATTTGTTAATTTTTATTATTTTTATCTTTTATTAATTTATTTTTATTTTTATTTATTATTTTTATTTTTGAATTAGGACCCTTTTTGTAAAACAAAAATTAGGACTATGGAGGAGTAAAAATTAAGTGTCTACAGCGAGCTTTTAGTACTTTGTTAAGAGACTTCAATAGTAAGTTGGAACTTAATATTAACCTTATACAACTCGCTAAAGATAAGTCTTAACCACACTTAAACTATTTTCTTGAAGTCATTTACCTTATATTAAGTGAAACTAAAGTCATTGTATTGAATATTTACGGGAAAATTGAAGTGGACGAGATTAACCTTCAAGACTATTGTGTTTCACATGTCTAGGTAAGTGGGATTAGTGTTTCACTACACTATGCAGTATTATTTAATGATACTTAGAGACCTTAGTATATATTTTGGTTGTGATTGTAAGATAGTTACCTATACATATGCAACATGTGTGCTTGAATAATGTTTTGCTATTTAGAGTGCTAGATTCTATACATTGGTTGTTTTATGATGTCGCTAGATTGAGCTATTTGAAATTGCTTGACCACCCCAAAAGCAATCCAAATTAAACTTGACTTAACTTCTAACTGGATATGCATCGCAACTTGCTAGAGAAAAATGACTAGGAAGTTCAGGCCAAACTCAAACCCTTTAATGAGGATAATAGAAATGGTTCTTTTCTCACCCTTAGTTGAACTAAGTGATAGGGGAGGAAGTCACGATAAGGTTAGAGACCGTAGTTCGAAGGTAATCTTAGTTGGAGCATGTTTCTTTATTACATAAGCCCTAGTTTGATGATCGATCCATGAAGTGCACAATGTGAAGCTCCTCAACACTCGGATTAAAGTAGGTACAATTTCTTTAATCTCACGATGACTAGTGAACATTATGTGATGGCATTTGCTTGAACATATATTGCATCTAATTAACCTTACTTGAAAACCTTGGTCGCTCTGTATCAGATATGTACTATTGTCTTTTTCTCACTTACTAAGCAAGTTGTCATTCATTCCCTTATAGTTGTTTTGCAGGTTTTCTAATAGATATACTAATATTGCCCTTAGTTCCAAAAGTGTAGAGAACGGTGTTAAAGAGTGAGATACACGACCAATTGACTAGATTTTGATTTTATTTATTAACTTTACTAACCTATAAGAAAACTAATAAGGTCTCTTCAGGTGACCCTTTAGTTTTCAGTTATTGTTACTAATACTATGTTTTGTAAACTTGTGGACTTTTATAAGTCTTTTTCATGCCATTTTTCTATAGTTATTTATAAAACTTGTTTTCTTCTCAAGATTTTATACTACAGAATCTTTTCAAAAGTTATTTTAGAAAATTACACTACAGGTTGATACTAAATAGATACTGAATTAGATTACTCAAAGCTATAGAATAGTAAAAGCCTAATGTAAACTATACCTACGTTAGCAACTAAAGTGACCAACTTCTAGCTTAAGTTGGTTTACACAATGAGGCTATTACGACTCCTTGGTTTGAGGTGTGACATTATTTACCTTTATACCTCCTTTGCTCATATCGAAACCTATGAATATGACCACTTCTTAATAGAAACTACACTTCTTCAAATTTCCAATCAAATTCTTAGCTTAAAGAACTTTGAGAATTGCTTAAAGGTGGCTATGATGACTTAACAAGTCAAGGTTATACATAAGTATGTCATCAAAGTAGACAACCACAAATTTTTCGATCACGTTCATCAACACATGATTCATCAACCTCATAAATTTATTAGGTGCATTGAATAAGCCAAAGGCCATGACTAACTATTCATATAATCTATACCTTGTATTGAATGTAGTCATTTACTTATGATGCACTGCTGATCAGCGGTCCCATTACTCGCGCATGCCTCTGAGGCCTTCAATCCCTCTCTTGAAGAATTCTCTTTTGAAGAAAGGTGGTTAAACTCCCTAAGCTCCCCACATTATCATACGTTGATCTGTAAACTCAATAGCAATGATGCCAACCATTCCTTTGCCAAGGACCCTATGCCGAGTACTCCGACCAACTGCTACCAAGAATCTCTTATTGAGCGATGAGAGACTCACTTAAATGGCCGAGTAGTTTTCTCTTGACATACCACCATCTCTCTTGTCCCGGCCCCTTTAGTGCCGCAATATTTTGACCCTTCCTGCCTGCTGTGCTTAGAGAATATTCGTACAGAATGCTGCACTGCCAGCTATCCACCTTGTTTGACATTTAACTACTTTTCCATTTTTGGTTTGTTGTCCTCTTTACCCTTTTCGTATGTACTAGGAATCCCCTTTTTGTAAATACTTTCTTGTAATTTCTTTATTTGTAATGCTGTCTTAGGGACTTACTATAAATTGTCCTTATCTCTTGTAAGCCAGAGATAACTTATATCTTAATACTGAATACTCTATTCTTGTGAGACAATCCTCTCCAAGTTCATATGCCTTACATTCTTATCTAATCTTGCCGAGTAGCTCAGGATTAATGGCGAATGAACCTTGACATCAACTTGTATATCATATCAAGTGAGGTATCAAGTCGTGTTGTGTTCATTGGTGAGTCACATCCTCTGAGCAGCTTCACGTCCGCAACTCATGTTCGATTGTTGACCATTTCCTTCTAATTTTCTTCGATATCTCGAAGGACCCATTTTAGTTTAATTTTTCCTTGGTAAATTCTAGTGATAACTGAGCTCCTAGGTACACCAACTTATCCCTTAGTTTCATCCTAATTTGGTGGGAACTTGACCAAAGTTGATCTTCAAAAACACTTTAGCTCCATGTAGGTTGTCTAACATGTCATCAAGCCTCAAGATGGGGTATTTGTACTTAATTGTAGTTTTCTTTATAACTTGGCTATTAATACATATTCTTCATGGCACCAATAAGGTGGGAACACCACATGGACTCTAAGATTATTGAATGTATCCCTTTTTATGAGCTCATTCACTTTACTTTGTAGCTCAGCAGCTTGCCTGGGGTACATTCTACAAGCAAACTTGTTTAGTAGAGCAATTCCTAGTTATAAACCACTATAATGCTCAATCCCTCTAAATGGGAGCAAACCCTTAATTAACTCCTTGGGAAAAAGATCTCAAAATTCTTTAATCAATTCTTTCACTTCATTAGGTAAGTTAATTTGCTCCCCCATTTCCAATAACCTTCTAATTAGCAAGTAGATTGAAGTATCCAACTTCAACACTACTCTTATTCATATCAGTTCATGACAAATGCCTTCTTTGAAATTTGACTCAACTTTGCCTGCGTATTGTTGACTTTGCTAAGGGTCATGGGGTTTAGTGTAATTTTTCTTCCATCTTTCTCGAATATGTACATATTTCAGAACCTATCATAGATGAGCTTCCTACCAAATAGCCAAGTTTGTCTAAGAAGTCTAAGTAAAGCATACATCAGCTACACATCGTAAAGGATCTCAAACATGATAAGTCCCTACTGATCTAGGTACCAAAACTTGTTGGGAAACATGTAATGGTCGATTCTCATTTAGCTAATACAACTTGTATAACCTCAAATGCGTGGTAATTGAAACTTCAGTCTCTAAGCCATATTAGAGAGGTAACATTGATACAACTCCCATTATCCACAATCAAAGCACGTAATTGGTCCTTCACTCTACAACTAATGTAAAACAAGTTTTCCTTTTACTTGTCTTCAATAGAAGGTACTAGCTTAAAGCTTGGCACATTACAAGACACATAAAGTTTCCTCCTTCAGCATAGATGACGTCCATGCCTTATACAAGTGTCTCCTTAGCACATATTACTACCTCTTCCTTCTCCTCTACTTCGTCGATATTATCTACCTTAAAGGTTGTAACTTTTCCCTTTTTGACCATAGTATGTCTATTAGGGCATTAGGTGGCCATGTGTAGAATCCTTAGCATTTGAAGCACTTTATTTCACTAGTCTTTCTTCTTGACATTTGACCTTTCTTAAACTTCCTCAACCTTGCTAGCCTTTTGGTGTGCCTAAGATCTAAGTTATTACTAGGTCTTACCATGGTTAGGTGGGTCTCTTCAAGATATCAAAGAAAAGATTGATGGAAAATGGTTCAAATGCAATAGCTAGGTGAGGCTACTCTATAGTTATGACTCACTAAAGAGCACAACATGACTCAGTCCTTACTTGATGTGACGCACAAGTTGGGGATTCGTAGTCCACTTGATACTAATCTCATGCTACCAACAAGACTAGATAAGAGTGTAAAAGATAGTATAACATGGAGAAGCGTTCTCTCAAGAAACAAAGGTGAATATTCATTTAAAAAGTAGATGATTGTGTAGCTTACATCTACATGGAGCTTTTATAGTGGACTCTTTGGTAATTGAGAAAGGGGAGGAAGTTACATTAAATGATAAAATAAGGTTTAATTACCTTAAACATTCTAAAAAGGGAAACAAAGGAAAAATACAAAAAAAGGAATAGTGGTATAATTATAGAAAAATAAGGATACGTGTTGTGGCTACGTTGGCATAGTACTCTGGCATAGATTCTATAAAAAGGTAAGACACTCATGCATGGTCGAGTTATGGTAGGTCGGCATCTGATAGATCTAGTTGATATTAGTAAAGGTATTCTTTTTGTACATAGAGAAATAGGTTAGAAGTAGGAGATGAGCTATTTTCATACCCTGTTAAGCTAGATGAAAGAATAGAATAGCTTGGAGGAAATGGTTCAGAAGCCTAGAAAAGTGAGTATGGCTTAGGTCAAGAAGGGAAAGAGCATAATAGAGGTCTGGATAAGATTGGAGACTCGTCTTCAGCAAGTTGTTGGAGTAATATCCACCTAGTGAGTGCTTGTAAGCCTTAGAGTCTTCCTCGTGTCATGGGTCCAAAGGTTTGCAAGTAGTAGAAGAGGTCGACACAATTTTATCATCTTCCCATGGGTATTGGAGATTTGTACTCAAATCTTGTTTAGACTCATCTTTAGGAATATATGGTGTTAAGTCGATGACATTAAAGATTGGAGACACTCCATACCCTTCTAACATTTCTAGCTCATAAGTGTTCTCATTAATCTTCCATAATACTTCAAAAGGTTCGTTAGCTCGAGGTGGCAGTTTACTGACTCTTCTATTAAGGAATTAATCTTTGCTCAAATATATCCACACTAGATCACTTGGGTTGAAAGTTATGGGCTTTCGACCTTGGTTGCCAATCTTTGTCTACTTAGCTAAGATATTTGCTAACTCTTTGGTAACCTTTTTATGCAACCTTTAAAACTCTTTAGCTCTTTTCACACCTTATGAGCTTTCTTCTCAGGGGCCTGGTTTGATAATCATGTCCAAGGGTAAGATCAAATTAACACCATAGACAACCTCAAAGGGTAATTGACCTGTTGAGCTATGGGTGGTTCAATTGTAGGCAAACTCAATAACTGGTATGCATAAGTCCTAGTCTTTTAGATTTTTATCTACAGTAGCTCGGAATAGAGTCCCCAATGTTTAGTTCACCTCTTCAGTTTGGCCATTTGTTTGGGGATGATAGGAGGTGTTAAAATGAGCTTGGTTCCAAGCTTTTGCCACAATGCTTCCAAAAGAAGTTGGTGAATTTGGAATTATGATCGGATACTATACTCTTACGAATTCTTTGCAATCGTACAATTTCTTGCAAGAAGAGGTTAGCAACAAAAGTAGTAGCATCATACTTATGACAAGGGATGGAATGACCCATCTTGTTCAACCGATGTAATACCCTAGATTTTAAGCCCATACGATTACACTAAGATTCGAGCTCCTAAATTTAAGGCGCCAGGCTAAGATATCAGTTTAATTTCTAATTTCATAGTAAGGTCAGAAAAGTTAGATGAAATCATTTAAGTAAATTCAATATTTTAAAATAAGCTATATAAAAATATTAATTTAAGAAAACGTCAATTTATCGCTAAAGTCAATAAATATCGAAAACGTGAAATTTGAGCATTTAGATATAATGAGATATTGAGATAAGTTATTTAACTTATAAAAATAATAAATGAAGTTGAATTACACATGTATTAACATAGAAAATGCATTATTTGTATTAAATACACATATATAATAAGAAATTATTATTTAAATAAGGTAGATTAATATAAAAAATTGGAAAATTAATAAAAAATGCAAGGATGAGTCATCATACCTATATGGCAACTTAGGATTAATTTGGTTGATAAGTCAAAAGCAAAGAAACGAGAAAATGACATCTCATGCATTGAAAACCAACAAAATGACATGTGTAAGCCACATATCCAATTTTTATAAATTCTTATCCATTTGGAAAATATAAATAGGGCTTGTAAAATTCAAAAACAACATTCTAGAAGTCTGAAAAAAATAGAAATTCACTCAAGAAAATTTCAAAACAAATTAGAAAAGAATAAGAAAATTAGAGCAAAAACAGGGTACGGAATTTGATCAGGTCAGTTCAAAAGGCTATTATTGTCCAATTATGGTGGTTATTTGGGGTCAAGGAAAGCATCACTAGAGAAGGTGTTCTGACAAGGTTAGGTGTTCGGAGGGTAGCCAGAGGTAGCCGGTTCAGGTAAACCAAATTTCCGGTCGAAACTTTGTAATTTTTCTAAAAATAGCAAATGATATTATTTAATTATGAAATTTGGTTTTTTAAAGTTTTTTTATGTGTAGAATAATTTAATTTTAGTGAAATAATTATTTGAAATATAGGGTCCTTAAGAAATGGCTATATTTGAACAAAAATTAAATTAAATTTTAGAAATAGTAAATAATGTTCTTACAAGTTGAAAATTTGTATGTGACATACTCAATATATGTATTTAATTTCTGTGACAAGAATTTTTTAAAATAATTATTTTTACTATTTATTGTAATTATTTTGGATAAAATTGGTAATTTCGTTATTTTAGTGAATTAATTAGTTTTTAACAAAATCAAAGTGTAAGCCCTATTAGGACACCTGAATTTTATCTTGTGATTAAATTCAATTGTTTGCTTAATTTTCGTTAATTTGAGATAAAATCTCTATTTTCATAAAAATATATAATAGCTATTTTAGTATAATTCATGGTCAATGATTAAACTACATATTTTTGTGAGTCTATAGGATTTTTCATGGAATGAATTAGGCTCATATACTACTTATTATTTATTTTCATAATATAAACCTATATATTAGCTTAATATATGATATAGTAATTAGTACTAATATGATATTTGTTAAATATGCAAAATATTAGTATTTTGGAGTACATAATGAATGCTGACCAGCTCGGGGAATAAGGAATTTTATGACTTTTAATTTAGATTTAGGATTTAATTGAGTTAATTACGAGGTTATAATAACGTACGGTCGAATCGATAACACGAAAGGGTATTTTTGGATATTTGGCAATATTGGTTAGTCATGATTCTTAAGATATCTTAATAGTACTTAGAATAACGATTGTAATGGTATAAAGTTTACTAAAATCGGATAAGAAATAAACAAGATACAATCGGATTAAATTTAGAAGCACAATAGCGAAAATGCATAAGAACTTAGTATTGACTCAGTAATTAACTTAGGGTTTGTGTGTATTTTTCTAGGTGTGATAGGTAAGGAACAACTACATCATGAAGCTTAGGATTTTATGCTCTTATCGAGCTCGAGTAAGCGGATATTTTTATTTTTGTGCAAGTAGACCTATGTCTACTTAACTTAGAGTCAATTGTGTTATGAATTGTAACGACGTACTAGATTGATTGGATACTTGATTTTGTTGAATGTGTGTTGAAAAAGTGAAATGTTTCCTTATGTATGACTTATTCATCAATATGTATTTTTGTTTAGAAAACTTGGAAACTGAACTGTTCTTTAGGGTATTTGCCTAAGCGAGCCCTATGCAAAGAAATGTAATATAAAGCTGAGAAACAAAGCTGAAGTTGAGATAGTTGAATTGTTTATAACATGGAACTTGAGATTTATGGCTAATACTAGATTACTATGTTGTTTACTGCATTCATGGCATGGTACGAAAGGACCTACCGGTTAAGTTTCTAAAAAGCTTGAAAACTGTTGAGTTGGATTTGGGACATATAGAATGCGTTGCTCAACTTATTCTAGCTACATTGAGTGACCAACTACGTATTGGATTTTCAAACCGCAAAAGGTGGTTTTTGTTAGGAATCTTACTCCCAAGCAAATCCTTAGTGCCCTAGGTTCTTGGACGTTGTATCCAGATGCCTAGGTATGTTGATTAACCAGATGAAGAATTGGAAAAGTATAGGATATCAATACCGATGCATATTATATGAGCATAACACGAATTTTCTACATAAACAGTTTGTATTGATAACTCAAGTTATGAGATTAATGTCTTATAGTATTGTTCTATGTGAATGTATGTATGTGCGTTTTATGTTTTGTTTTATGCACTATCACTTAGCTTACAAAAAGCTAAGGGGATACTTGTGTATCCTCAGGTTATGAAGAGAATTGACGGGGTAGCATCATTTAGGGGAAAAAGTTTTTTGAGAACGCAGAAGATGGAGTCAACCACTTTTAAAGAAGTTTTGTTGTATTTTGTTCTTAGTTTTATAAAAGATCGGTACATATAAAAAAAAGTACTGTATTTTTGGTCTGGTTAAGTTTGTCAGATGTAATCTTTTATACAAATACGAGTTAAGTTGAACTCCGTTGTTATACTCTTTTGTGATAAATAGAACTTGTGTTAAGTAGAAATAGGTATTCCTATGTGATGGTACATCCTGTACTATACCAGGATGTAACAATCAATCCACTACCACCATAATAGAATCATTTCATTAAGTAGTCTTAGGTAGTTCGAGCATGAAATCCATGCTTAAGTTGATCAAGGGTTGTTCAGGAATGGGTAAGGGTACATACTCACTACGTAGTTCCTTCCTTCCCTTAGCTCGTTTGCATACTTTAAACCTTTCTAAAATCATATAGATATCCTCATCATTCCTTACCAATATAAATGTTCTTTCAATAACTCACGTGTCTTCCTTTAAATGTCTAGCCAAACCCTCCACATAAGCTTCTTACACTAACAATTCTCTAGCCAAGTTGTTAAGAATGTACAATGAGCCTTATTTGAGCAAAAAGCCTTCACTCAAGTAAAACCTGTTGACAGTAACTCTTGATCTACACTTGATCACAATAGGCTTGAAGAATGTGTCAACAACATATTGCTCAAGAAGAGTACCAAACCCTAGCAGTTGCGTCTATAGAGTTGAGATGAGTATATGCTAGTGTGATAGTACATCACATTTCGTGTGAACCGTAACCAAGAACAAACAAGGTTGGTCGCTAGATGAGTCTAAGCTTGTAGAAAGCTCGAAAAGGAAGTGATGAGGAAAATACAGAAGGATAAATGTGAATGAAAAAGTAAACAAAACCTACGAATAGCTCTAGAGGATATGACGCACCAATGGTATTAAGACCCTATAGAGAGCCTAGTAGGATTATCTATAATTTTCATATCATGTGTGCACCCATGATACAAAAATCACCTTGCAAGTCAAAGATTGAAAAACTCTAAATAATTTATCACTAGGGTTTTTGAATTGTTAATTAATTAACATATTATAAAGTATAATTAACTATAGATATGCAATATTCCACAGTTCCTCAAAACTGTGGAGAATTGGTATCCTTTACCAAATGATAAGATCAAGTAGTATAGACTTAAAAATTCAAACTTATTGAAGTTCCAAAATCTAAATATATAAGTAGTAGTTACATTTAAAGTCTCAAATGAGCAATATAATCTTTCTCTAATTCTAAACTCTAAAACTTCTCAATACTTACACTTAATGCTTGACTCTTAACCTATGCCCAATTATCTAGCACCTGCAAAAGAAAAATTATTAGGGAGTAAGCTACAAGAACTTAGTGAGTTATCCCTCATACCACACTAACAAGTGAGTTATTAAACAAATTATTACAACCATATGAATACATATACACACAGTATGCCAGATAATATATACAGTTGACCAGCGTATAACATCGAATTTTAACGCCCTCCGATGTAAGGGTTAGAGATACATCGATACTAATCACAACTAGGTTTTAGCACTTAGGTTTTCAATGATAAATTTAAATTTCATATTGCCCAAAATATATTTCCATCTCTAAGAAATCTAGTAGTACACAAAATCCTAAGCTTAACAGTGAGGTGGCCCTCACGATTTACACTCATACCTTATAGTGAAGGTCTCTAGAGTCGACCCTCAGCTATACAGTTGGCGTCTTTAGTGCCTAGTAAGCCTATAAGTTAGGGTAAGGTTATGTTGTACAAGCGCACCGTACTAAAACACTCTAATTCAATATATAGAAACAACCCCCGTATGGCCTCTCTTTACCCCTGTATAGCCTCTCTTTACCCCCGCATAACCTCTCTTTACCTTTGCATGAGGTGACGGTCAAAAGAAATAATGCAATGCATGGTTGATGTATGATCCTTTTAATTTAAGATAAGCCAAATATAATTAAGTCAAATTATTGGAAGATCAATCAATATTAGCAGACCAATCAAATCGCGCTACAGTTAATCATACAGGTAAATCTTCAATTTATCACATTTAACAATGTTTTGCACAGTAATCAATTAATATCAAGCACATATATAACCCGAACTCCTATGCATTAAGTTATTGCTATTTAATTTAGGTGTACTAACTACAAGGACAAAACAAGTATAGAGTCATTGGGAGTATTTACTTGGCCAAAATCGATATGACTCCTAACAATTATCAAGCAGCTTACCTTCCCAATAAATAGAAATGAAATAAACCTAATGAGTATCTAAACGTAATGCTAGACAGCCTAACTAGTTACTATGTATCTTATGATTTCCATTTTACTTAAGTATTATATCATTTGTAAACTTTTTTTCATTTTACCTTATATCTTCACATTCTTATAGTAGGTTCTTATTAAGTTCAAATGTGCTTCTTTAGTGGTAAAATTTGATTAAAATTAGTGTTATTTTACATTACTTAACTTATTTATTAGGATATCTAGGATACATTATTTTATCATATATGTAATAATATCCAATTTTAATTGTATAGGTAATAATATTCAAATTAGTAACATTATATGAGCTCGGGTTTTCCCTTAAATCTTAAATTGTGTATAGTTTTTTCATTTTAACTTCAATATTTATAAACTTATGGTTTTTGAACATATGCTCACATAGCAAGGTCTATTTTGGATGTTAAGACCCGTATTTTACAATATGAATTTAAATCATTATAAATTTAGTATTTTGACTTAAATAGTTTTATTTATTAGTTTTGTGTTTTCTTTTTGTTAATATATGATCTAATTAACTTCTAAATTGTTATATTCTTGAAATTTGCACTTTTATTATTATATATTATTATTATCAGTATAATTGTAGTTTAATTAGATTATTTGAGTAAATTGCTGACATGGCATAACTTTATTAGTCCACATGACCATTTACTAGATTTTCTTAATTTCTATGTTTCCTAAATTTTATCTAATTATTACATATGTTTATGTAATACTAAAATAACTTAATTAATGTATTATGGGCTTGAATTATCCCTTTAAGGGTTTCAACCCATACATACATATATATGTACATCATGTATTATTATTTTATTATTTAATATTGAATACTTAGGTTATAATATAATGTATTCATCCTATATCCACATGCTTATACATGTTAAGTGTATGTTCAGGTATGTATATACTTTTAACATAGTAATATAGGTACTTATACATATACCCATACATACATACATACGGTTATATACGTATGTTTATATGTATTTTTGTATTTCCATAGTATAATTTTAAGAAATCTTTATATAATTCATATATATGCATGTTATAGGTTCGATTGGTATGTTATATGTATATGTATTTAATATTTTTATTATTTTTGGTTATGTACACAAAGAGTACTCATGTGTAGGGATACTCAAACATTTGTACATGTGTTTTTTTTTTTCCCTAATCTTCTCTATGTATATGTATATTTATACTATACATTCTACTAAGATTCATATATACTTAGTCCATATAAGCATGTATACTATATGTGTACATGTGTTTCTATACTTATATACACATGTATGGGTATTTCCTAAATGTGTTTGTACATGTACATACTATAGAAGTTTTAAAAAGGACAAGATAACACATGTAACTATTAGGATCAACTTCTAAATCATAAACTAAGTATTTACTAATATTATAATTATATTAGTTCACAAGTTAAATATAAAAAAATCATAAACACACTTCATATGAAATACTAAGATGAGTATATTACAAGTACCTCTTCTGCTCCCAAAAGTGGATGAAAGCTTATGGTTCCTAAAATAGAGATTTTTAGTTAATTGTAAGAGAAAAGTGGAGGAAGAAAATGAAAAGTGTGAAAGGGAAAGAGGAAGGGGAAGTTATAGTTGGATGGTAGAAGGGAAAAGGGTAATTTGTTGTGTCTTAATTGTGTTTTATAGAAGAAAAAAAGTGGAGTCTAGAAGAGGGAATGAACTGGACGGCCAAGAGAGGATAAGGATGAAAGAAAAAATCATGTGAAAAATAAGAAGAAATCCATAGAAAATGAAAGAGAATTCTAGATGAAAATGACACTTGTTGACTTTAGTCAATACTTTGACTTAGTCAACTTTCTCAAATTACATGTAATTAATGTACATAATAATGAGATTAAGGATAATTAGGGGAAAAATTAAAGGAATGAAAGGAAATATGGAATTAAATGAAATAATTAGTAAAAATATTTATTGGAACCTTTCTCTAAGTATTTATATCCTATATATAATATTTAGCATGATATTTATTATAACTATCATGAAAAGTATAATTTATAATACTAACATTGACTATATGTAGTATAAATATTAACTAAACACTTAAATTTATATAATATTAGCTTAGTTATATAATTATAGGATTAACATGATCTACAATGCAATATAATATAATAGTTTCTAGTAAAATTAATTTAGTAATGTACACATTTATGACTAATTAGAAGTTGTCTTTGATCATCGGTTGATGACTTTATATGATTTAGCATATTGTTAAGTGTTTACATTCAATTAGGGTTTTAGTGTGATTCTAATGAACAAGCACATTTTTTAAGCTTAAAATTAAGGTTTTAGGGTTTTTATCACTTTCAGGTATAATCTCTAGTGTTTTTACGCATTTAAGGTTTAATATGTTTATATGAGATTAACTCTTCGATTATTACCTTAGGGTTTTCATTTTATCTAGTCTTGTTGACTCTTATGGTTGTATAGTACACTAGAATCTAATGTAAAATTTAGGTTGGAAATTTTAAGGGTTTACAAATGGAACTTTTAAGGACTCACGGCACAATTTGATATAACATATAAATCAGTTTAATAAGGTTACTCACCATCTAGCCTTACTCAAGGGTTAGGATAAGAGTGATGCCATGAGTAAACAAATAGTGTTTATGCAAGGAAGAAGTACTCAAGTATATTAATAAAAATCTAGTTCTGATGTTTATAGTTATAAGTATAGGGGTATTTATACTCATAAGTTAAGACAACTTACCAAAAAGGGAAAAAACAAAAGGGGCATTTCTTAAGGAAGTAATGTACAAGATACAAAAGAGTAAAAATAAATATATAAAGAAAGCAATCATTGGTGTAACAGATTCTACTCATGATACTATACATGTAGTGATGCTGTATTTGGTGATGCCATTAGAAGATATGGACAAAAAATACAAACAGCTTGCTTGTTTGAGCAAGGGAAGCTTGATCAGTCCAAACTCTTTCTTTAGGCATCTCAACAAAGGTGCAACTGAGGAAGTGATTAGCTAGGCATGTATGAGAATGAAGATGGGCTATTGTCTCAGCTTTCCACTTCTCGACACATAATATGAGAGAAATAGGTAGTCACTTGACTCAATAGGCAGAATGGGTCAATAAGGAGATACTCGGCCTCCGTATGAGTCAACTGGAACAAGAGGATTCATCTTGCCAGTCCCTCTAGTCCTTAGGCTTGGCTAGGGTTAGCAGTCAATAGCTTGAATCCCATTATTCCCTCCAGGTTGTTTTGGATTTGGCATCAAATCTGAATGGTCTTCATTTAACTCTTTGTTAAGGTGATACGGATTGAGGTTAGCAACATTGAAGGCATTGAAAACCCCATAGTCCTCGGGCAACTCCAATCTATATGCATTGTTATTAATCTTCTAGATGATTTTGAAATGTCCTTTAGCTCTTGTAGATGATTTGTTCCTCCTCTTGTTTAGGAACCGTTCCTTGTTGAGGTGTAGCCATACCAAGTTTCTTGGCTGGAATTGTTTAGCTGTCTTACGTTTGGTCTTCTCCCGCATTCTTCTAGTAGCCTAGTCAATGTACTAAGTGACTTTATCATAGATATGCTAGAGGGATTGTGCTCGAGCTCTTCCATCAAGGTCCTCTTATGTGACTACAGGTACAAGGGTATGGTCAAAGGGCAACTCGAGATTAAAACCATAGACCACTTCGAAGGATGTTTGCTTAGTAGTGTCATATATTGAATGGTTGTAAGCAAATTCGACCACTAGTAAGTAAACGTCCCAATTAGCAAAGTTCCTTGCTACTATAACTCAAAGCAGTGATCCTAAAGTGCGATTAACCATCTCTGTTTGGCTATCAATTTGGGGATGACAGGCAGTATCGAATAGTAGTTTAGTCTCTATCTGGCACCACTAGGTCCTCCAGAAATGGCTCAAGAACTTTAGATCCCTATCGAAGACTGCACTTCTTGGCACACCATGTAACCGTACAATCTCTTGCAAGAAAAGAGAAGTAATAACTGAAGTGTCGTTAGTTTTTAAGCAAGGCACGAAGTATGCCATTTTGCTAAAACAATCCACGATGACCATTATGGAATCTTTACCTTGGATAGTTCGTGGTAGTTTGAGAGCAAAG
The DNA here is from genome assembly GCA_024138015.1 of Lumnitzera littorea. Lineage (NCBI taxonomy): Eukaryota > Viridiplantae > Streptophyta > Magnoliopsida > Myrtales > Combretaceae > Lumnitzera > Lumnitzera littorea. Next base: position 47,517,145 of record JAMXBB010000005.1, on the reverse strand, counting down.
TCAATGCTCAATTCAGCCCATGGCTTTGTCAAGACAAGTAAAGACATTGCTTTCCCTTGCTCAGCTTAGTACTTAGCACTCTTACACATGGCACAACTATCGATAACTTGATGCACATCTCTTCTCATCTTCGATTAGAAGAATCAACCATTCAATAATTCATAGGTCCTTCTTTCTTCAAAATGTCCAGAGAGTCCTCTACTGTAGGCTTCCCTGACCAATAGTTCCCTTAGGGAATAAGTCGGTACGCATAGTTTTCCACCTTAAAACAATTAACCATCCTCCATATGTTACTTATCCACTATCCTTCCATCAACGCATCACATGATTATGGGTCCAAAGTGTAGATCCCTAGAATACTGTTCTTTGACACTAGCAAACCCAAACTGCCTGGTCTACAGTTCGATTAAAAGCGCATGTCTCCTTGAAAAAGCAACTACAACTATGTTGCTTTTTCTCTGCTTTTATTTTATTAAAAAATTGAATCCTTCAAGGAATTCAACCCATCTTGCTTACCACTTCGATAACTTCATCTAACTTCGGAGGTACTTTAGCGATTCATGGTAAATATATATAATAAATTTGCTCGGTAGTAAATAGTACTGCCATAGTTACAGTGCTTAGATTAGTGCCATGAGTTCCTTATCATATACAAAGTAACTTAATTGTAGCCCTCTGTGCTTCTCACTATAGAAGGCAATTGGCCGGCCTTCCTACATTAGGATAACGCCTATTTTAATGCCTGATGTATCACATTCCAGCTTAAATATTTTCTTAAAGTCAATTATAACCAACATCGGGGCGGAAGTCAATCTTTCTTTTACTTAAGCAAAGCTCCTCTCATCCCTTTCTCCCCATCAGAAGTCCGTGTTCTTCTTCATGAGCTCAATAAGAGGCATAGTGAAGGTATTGAAATTCTTGATGAATCGTTTATAGAATGAGGCCAATCTATGGAAACTTCTCACGTCGACACAAGTAGTAGGAGTCGACCACTCTACAATTGCTCAAATCTTTTCATCATCCACTCATAAGCCTCCTCTATTGACTACATAGCCCAAGAATACCACTTCCTCCTATAAAAATCAATATTTCTTGAGATTTCTAAACAGTCTCTCGACATAGAGGATATCTAATACTTCTCAAAGATGCTCGTAGTGGCTCAGCATGTCAGCACTGTAAACTAATATGTCATCAAAGTACACCATGACATACTTTCCAATCAGGTGTCTTAACACACGGTTCATCAATCGCATAAAAGTGCTCAAAGCAATCGATAAGCCGAATGGCATGACTATCCACTCATAAAGTCCATGTTGAGTTTTAAACTCAATCTTCTAATCATCTTCCGGCCTCATGCAGATTTGATGGTAGTTAAACTTCAGGTCAATCTTACTAAAGACCTTGGCTCCACTCAACTCATCCAACATGTCTTCTAACCTTAGGATTGAATACCTATATTTAATCATGATCTTGTTCATAGCTCAGCTATTGACATACATCCATTAGGTTCCATTCTTTTTCGGCAACAGAAGCATTGGCACAATGTAAAGGCTAAGACTTTCTCAAACATATCCTCTCTCTAGCAGCTCATTAACTTAATTTTGTAACTCAGAAGCTTATTCGGGATTCATCCGATAGGTTGGCTTATTCAATAGTGCAGCACCAAGTACTAAGTCAATGCAATGCTTTATGCCTCGAGAACCTTTCAGGTAACTGTTTTGGGAACAGGTCAGGATATTCATTAAGCATCTCTATGATTTCCTGAGGTAGTTCACCCTGCTCCATTTCTAATAGGCACCGACCAACATAAAGGTCAGCTAGTCAACATTAATGGCCTCTTAGAGCTCGACTCAACTCATCACTAGAGTAAGTTCTGTCTGCAATTTATTAACTTCTCTCAGTAGCATCGGGTTTAGTGTAATCTTCCAGTCATCCTTCTAAACATGTACATATTCTTGTAGCCATTATGGATAACTCTCCTATCAAACAACCACAGTCTACTTAGCAACACATGGGAAGCACACATGGGTAGTACATCATAAAGAATCTGGTTTGAGTAATTTTCAATAGTAATCAGCGATAATATTTGCCAAGTGACATGTAATGCTCCTTTCTTCTCACTCAACTAGTGCAATTTATACAACCTTGGATGTATAACAGTAGGCAACTTCAATTTTGAAATAAGATCAGTTGATGCCATATTAGTATAGCTTCCACTATCTACGATAAGGGCACAAACCTAATTATTCACCTTCTAGGTGGTATGAAACAAATGCTCTCTCTTCTCCTCCTCTCGTAAGGGTTCCATGTTCATAGTACATTAGACAACCATGAGTAACTGGTCCAAGTCTTCAGCAAACAAGTCCTCCTCAATTATTTCTTTCTCAACATTTTCTTTCTCAGCAAGGACCTCTTCCTCCTCATATTCCTCATCTGTACTGTTTACTTGTAGCTTTAGGATATCTCCCTTGATGGCCATTGTCCTTTGGTTTGAGCATTGAGTAACTATATGTCCGAATCTTTGGCACTTGAAGCACTTGATCTGGCTCGTCTTCCTACCAAACCCTTGCCCCTTCTCATAAGTTCAGGTTAATACTTTAGTGTAAGGTCGACCTCCTTAATCAGCTCAAACATCCATCTTTTGTCTCGGCTCGATTTGGTACTGGACTGAGTCGGGTGACTTGCCTATCCAGGTTGGCTAGTCAGCACCTCATTCGTACTCAACTCCGTCTTTACCTTTCTACTCACTAGGCTATTTTGATGGCTTCATCCATTATGGTAAAGTGTTGAAGTTCCACCATGTCTCGAATATCACCTCTCAATCCAGTGATGAATCTTGAGACTGTTCGAGCCGATGGTTACTTCACTTCATAACAGATCATAAGCATTTAAAATTCTTAAACATACTCATCAACAGTCCGACCTCCTTATCTTAGCTCTTAAAGCCAAGTGAAACTGTCTTAAAGATAAGTTTCTGGCATGAATATGTTTCTGATTATTCTCTTCATCTCAAGCCAAGTATTAATCTCTCAGTAGCCCTCCCGTCTCCTCATGGCCTAGAAATTCTTCCATCACATGGCGACATATTCAAAGAACTCAACAGTAGTAGTTCTCACCTTCTCATAATGCTCATATTGATAATAGTCAAAAACACGCTCCACCTTCTCTTCCTATTCCAAATATTCATCAGCATTCTCAAATCCATTGAAACTCGAAATTCGATGCTTCACATGGTCAGATGCTCTAGGGACTCTAGTTCATTCCTCTTCAAAATACCCTTCTTCTTTCTCGTCTCCTATGTTTGCCAAATCAATCCTTCTCCTCACTCGTCCACTTACTCCTCTACCTTAAGCTAATCGAGCTATGTTCTAACCTCTAATAGGTTAGGCAGCTTATAGGGTATTTTATGTAGCCTTAGTGGGTCGACAAGCCAATGCATTAACAGCTCGGGTTAGATCTACCAAGAGTTTTGCTACCTCGTTAAGTATCTCATCAGTGCTTCTTAAGATTCCTTAAGAATGTCGTCTATGGTGGATAACTCTACTATTGTCATCTCCCATACCAACATTCACACTTGGGTATGTCATTTCCTCCATATATTCAAAGTTCACACAAACACTTTAGGAAATTAACAGTTAACAAACATAATAGTCAAGATTAACATAGTAACTTGCTCTATTTCATACACGCAAAACAAAGTATAAGCAGAACTTCAAAAACCAACTACAGCTCAAATAAAACCTCTGCTTTGATACCAAGATGGTGCGAATCGTAACTAAGAACAGATAAGGCTGGTTGTTAGATGAGTCCAAGCTTGCAAAAAGCTTAAAAAGGAAGTGATGGGGAAAGTGCGAAAGGATAAATGTAAATGAAAAAGTAAACAAAACCCACGAACAGCTCTAGAGGATATGACACACCAATGGAACTTTCGAGAACTCACAACACAATTTGATATGACACATGAATCGGTCCAATGAGGTTACTCGCTACCTAGCCTTACTCAAAGGTTAGGATAAGAGTAATGCCGAGAGTAAACAAGTGGTGTTTACACAATGAAGAAGTACTGAAGTATATTAATAATAATTTAGTTCTAATGTTTATAGCTACAAGTATAGGCGTGTTTATACCCATAAGTTAGGGTAACTTGCCCAAAAGGGAAAAGAGAAAGAGTGCATTTCTTAAAGGAGTAATGTACATGATACAAAAGGGTAAAAATGAATATACAATGAAAATAATCGTTGGTGCAATGGATTCTACACACAATACTATACATGTGGTGATGTTGTTGGAAGATGTAGACAAAAAGTACAGACAACTTGCTTATCCTAACAGGGGTGGCCTGGTCAATCCGAACTCTTTCTCTCGACATCTCCGTAAGGGTACGGTCGAGTAAGTAGTTAGCCAGGCATGTGTGAGAATGAAGATGGATTGTTGTCTCAGACTTTCACTTCTTGGGACACAACATGTAAGAAATAGGCAGTCACTTGGCTCAGCGGGCAGAGTAGGTCAGTAAGGAAATACTCGGCCTCCGCATGAGTTGACTAGAATAAAAAAATTCATCTTCCCAGTCTCTCTAGTCCTTAGGTTCGGCTGCAAGTCAATGGTTTAGTAGCTTGATTCCCATCAACATTGCTCCATTAAAACTTCCTTTCTTGTACTTAATCACATAAGCGAAGGTCTTAGGGAACTCAACCCACTTAGCATGTCGTCAAGGTAGCTTCTACTGCCCTCTCAAATACTTTAAGGACTCATGGTCTGTGTAGATAATGAATTACCAAGGTAGTAAGTAATGTTACTAGTCTACAGAGTTTAGATGAAGGCATAAAACTCCTTGTCATAAGTTGAGTAATTTAATGCAACTTTGTCGAGCTTTTCACTAAAGTAAGCAATGGGCTACTAATCTTGCATCAGCATGATATAGTGCCTATTCTAAATGCATCACACTCTAGTTCAAAGATCTTATCAAAGGGTGGTAGTATTAGCATAGTGGTTGAAGTTAGCTTGGACTTGATCTAATCAAAACTCTTTTAAGCCTTATTCATCTACTTGAACTCAACATATAATTTCGTTAGCTCAATAAAAGGTGTAGCAATAGAATTTAAATTATGAATAAATATATGCTAGCATGAAGCTAAGCTATGAAAGCTCCTTACATCCACAACACAAGTTAGTATAGGCTAGTCAAGCACAACATACACTTTTTCATCATCAATATGAATACCTCCATTTGATACAACATATTCAAGAAATACCACTTCCTTTTGGCAAAATGTACATTTCTTTAGGTTGCTATATAACCTTTTAGCTTAGAGAATGTTAAAGACTTCCTCGAGGTGTGTAACATGTGATTGTAGGTTGACACTATACACCAGAATGTCATCAAAGCACATGACCACACACTTGCCAATCAGGGGTCTCAATACGTGGTTCATAAGTCACATAAATTCACTTGGGGCATTAGTAAGGCCAAATGACATGACTAACCATGCATATAAGCCATTGTTAGTCTTAAATGCCATTTTCCACTAATCACCAAGCCTCATACGAATTTGATGGTATCTATTCTTCAAATCAACCTTGGAAAAGATTTGATGATGCGCATAATAAAAGATTAGTGACACCAGATTGTTCTTACAAAGATTAGGGCTAGCTTTCGGTTATATTAGTCCTACTTATTTCTAGGCAAATCGAAATATATTAAAATAAAATAATATAAATCAACTCCTAATTAATATAAAATATTATTAGAGAAAATATAGGAAACCAACCCCTAAAAGATTAAATCAATGAACCAACAATTTGGAATCTTGGATGGATTTTAACGATCATGATATTAAAATATACCAAATTTGACTCTTAGATCCTTGAATGGTTTCAAATATTTCCTTTGAATTCCCTTTCGAGATATCAAAGTAATAAAGCATAAAATCACCTACTCTCGAAGTGTAAATTACCCTAATTAATTAACTAAGTCTTTCTATTTTTAGAAAATATTTTTTAGTTAATTAAACATTTTATGATCTAAACCCTAACCTAATTACAATACATAATCTCTTACGTCCTACTTGAAATTTAATGTTAGTTTGTCATGGAATCGATTCAATTAATTTTAGTCTTTTCAGATTTTAATCCAATCTAACATGTATTCCACAATTAATAAAACATATGCTCAATGATAAAAAATCAAGAACACCAATATTAAAATATTTAATATAGAAACATCACAGATCCATCAATCCAATCCCAATAAAGAGGGCTAATTTATGATTAAATAAAGCAAAATAATAAAAGAAAAGAGAAACCTTATTCTTTGTTGAAGAACTTAAAAATCCTAGTTCTTTAATCCTTGTACAAATTACATCACCGCTTGTAATTGGTGTCAATCCCGTTAATTCATAAGAAGATTCTTAGTTAAGACAATTTCTGAGGTAGTGTGCACTAACTTCCTTCCGAGCTAAGCTGCCTAACAATTCAACTTGAAGAGGCCCCAGTCTATGCAAAATGCTAGAACTCAAACTCGACCCAATCAGGTCAGATATGACCTTTACCCCCTTTTCTGACCTCTTCTGAACTGTTTCTAGCAGACACCAAGCTACTTGAGAATCCACACCTATAGAAGCAACCCAGTATCTAATCGCTAATAGCTGCTTAATACGTGTCTTCTAGCATAACATTCTAAAAAGATTCTTTACTTTTTCATACAATGTATTATTTGTCAATTTTACCCTTTTTAGGATGTTTAAGGAATCTTCTTATATGTTCTTCTTTTTGTCTTTTCCTTACCCATTGCAACCTTAGTTGAGGTCATATAAATGCCTCACTTCCTTTATACGTAGACATCATCAAATTATAGAATTTTCCTTGTAGAGTAACCTTTGTGTTCTCTCTTAGCCTTAGCTCTTATCTAACTCCTTTAGCAAGAGTTAGTGGCAAGCAACCCTAATATTACATTTGTATATCGTATCGAGTGTCAGGATTAGGCTAAGTAATATTAGTTGGTGTATTATATCTAGCTTGTAGCTGCTTAGATTGCTAAATCCCCTTTTTTTTCCTTTTATTCCTATTCATTGTGGTACTTCTCTATATGTACAACCTTGAAGACGCATCAACTTCAATGGTATCAAAGCATGGTTTCAAGAGGGAGTACGTGAAGTTATAGTAAAGTTTTGTTTGTGTTGCTAATAGGAGATGCTATGCTCTTCTATAGCTGTTGTAGTGTTGTCCTTGAGAGTATGGAAAGTGTGGTCAAGGTTATAGAAGTAGGTTTTAAAGTTGTGAACTATAGAGCAGTCATTTGTAAGAGGAAAGTGAAGTAGCTTATGCTAATCTATTCTACTCTGTTTTCCTACTACGAAAATAGAGCAGGCCCGATTTCAGTATTACATTATGTTATGTTGGGTATTAAAGTGGTTTGAGTGTGCAAGTGTGATTTTGCATTGTTAGTAGATGGGTTTTGTTGAGTATTGTGCCATCAAAGTTGTCAAGAAGTATTACACTATGTTGGATTCTAACGTTCATGGAGTTATTGGTGACCAAGATAGTAGAACTCATGTTGGTTGTGGTCAACATGATAGTAATACCCTAGGGTTAGTCAATGATAAACTTGATAGACTCACTAACCTTCTTGAAAGTCTTATCACAGCTATGTATGGTAGTAGACAGCAACTGTAGGGTGTACCCAATTGTGACTAAGTAGAGAATGTACAAGAATGAACATATGGCCATGTTGGCTGAGCTAATCACCTAGCTTAACCTCACTAAGTGGAGGAGTAGCAAACTAACCTGCTTGACAAAGACTTAAGTTGGAGGAAATTGAGGAAGATGAAGAGGAAGAAGAGGAAAGAGATTATTATGAGGTAAAACAGTGAGGGCGCAAAGCTCCTCATGTCAAGGTCCAAATTCTGACCTTTATAAGAAGTGTTAATGTAGATGAGTACCTAAAGTGGGAGGAGAAGATTGAAAGAGTGTTTTATTACTATGGGTATATTGAAGTAGATAAAGTATGAATTGCCACCTTCAAGCTCTCTAGATATGCCACCATGTGGTGAAAGAACTTAAATGTGGCCAGAGCAATAGATGGATGACAAGGAGTGTGTATTTAAGATGATATGAAGAGGTTATTAAGAGGAAGGTTTAAACCTGAGACTTATTTGCAAGACACCTTTGCCAAGTTATAAGAACTCTTCTAAGGAAGTCAAGTTATTGATGATTATGTTAAGGAGTTCTAGATGATGATGATCTAACTTGATGTAGATGAAACCAAAGCTCGAATTGTTTCGATGTTTATTTCAAGGCTCCTATATGAGATTCACAATGTTGTTAAAGTGTAGAGATTTTATACACTGGAGGGAGCCATTAAGATAGCACAAAGGGTTGAAAAGCAAAGGAGAAATACCCCGATTTAACCTGGGCTAAGCTCTTCGCAAACACCTGTTCCATGCCAACCTGCCTATAACGAGTTGAGGAGACATTTCCAAGCAGAGGAGAAGAATAACTAACTTGATAATAGTTAAACTGGCCTGAAGATTTGAGCTAATCATAAAGTAGCTTTAAGGACATATGATGGTGCAAACCATGACCAAAAATAGATAAGGCCGGTTGCTAGATGGGTTCGAGCTTATAGAAAGTTCGAAAGGAGTAATGAGAAAAATGCGCAAAAGAACAATGACAAATGAAAAGCTAAGCAAAACCCACGAATAACTCCAGAGGATATGACACACTAATGAAACTTCCAAGGACTCACGATACAATTCAATATGACATAGGAATTGGTCCGATAAGGTTATTTACCACCTAACCTTGCTTAAGGGAAAGGATAAGAGTGATGCCAAGTGCAAAATAACAGTGTGTTTACACTAGGAAGGAAAAATACTTAAGTGTATTCATAATAATCTATCTATCTATGGCTTACAAATACAAAGAGTATTTATACTCAAGAACTTAGGGCAACTTACCTAAAAGGGGAAAAGGTAAAATGGGTGTTACCCTAAAGTAGCCATATACAACAATACAAAAGGGTAAGAATGAATATGCACAAAAACAATAATTAGTAGGGCAGATTCTATACGAGGTCCTATACACGTAAGGATGCTATATTAGTGAGGTCGTTAAAAGATGCGAACAAAGCAGTACGGCCAGCTAACTTGTTCGAACAGGGACAATTTATATAGTCTAAGGTCTCTCTCTTGGCATGGCATCAAGGGTGATGCCGAGTAAGTGATTGGCCAGGCATATGTGAAAATGGAGATGGTCTATTATCTCGGCCTTCAATTTCTCGGCACTCAACACACAAGAAATAGGTAGTCACTCGACTCGACAGACAGAACGGGTCGACAAGGAGATGCTCGGCCTTTACATGAGTCGGTTAAAATAGGAGGATTCATCTTACCAGTCCTTCTAGTCCTCGGGCTCAACTACAGGTCAAATATCGGATAGCCTAATTCCCATCATTCCCTCCCGGTTATTTTGGATTTGGGATCAAATCCGAATGGTCTTCAATAAGCTCTCCATCAAGGTGATACGAACTAAGGTCGGTAACATTAAAGGCATTAGAAACCTCATAGTCCTCAGGCAACTCCAACCTATAAGCATTGTCATTGATCTTTTCAATGATTCTGAAAGGTCCTTCAACTTGTGTAGATAATTTATTCCTCCTCTTGTTTGGGAACTATTCCTTACTGAGGTGTAGCCATACCAAGTCTCTTAGTTGGAATTGTTTAGCCCTCCTACCTTTAGTCTTCTCCCACATTCTTCTAGTAACTTAGTCAATGTGTTAAGTGACCTTATAATAGCTATGCTGTAGGGATTATGCTCTAGTCGGGGCATTAAGGTCCTCTTGCACGGGGCAAGTATAAGGGTGTGGCCAAAGGGCAACTCGAGGTTGAATCCATAGACCACTTTAAAGGGAGTCTGTTTAGTGTTGTCATGTACTGTTTGGTTGTAGGCGAACTCGACTATTGGCAAGCAAACGTCCCAATAAGCCAAGTTCTTGCCTACTATAGCTTAGAGCAATTATCCCAAAATACGATTAACCCCCTTTGTTTAGCCTTCAGTTTAGGGATGACATAAGGTACTGAAGAGTAATTTGGTCCCTAGTTGATGCCACAAGGTTCTCCAAAAATGGCTCAAGAACTTTGGGTCTCTATCGAAGACTACACTTCTCGGCACACTGTATATCTATACAATCTCCTGAAAGAAAAGAAAAAGCAATAGCTGAAGCATCATTAGTCCTAATGTAGAGCATGAAGTATACCATCTTACTGAACCTATCCACAACAACCATTATAGAATCTTTACCTAGGGCAATTTGTAGCAATCCAAGAACAAATTCCATGCTCAATTCAGTCTACGGCCTCGTTAGAACAGGTAAGGGCATTACTCTCCTTTACTCTGCTTGGCACTTGGCCTTCCTGCACACAGCATAGCTTTTGACAACTCAATGCACATCTCTCCTCATTCTCAGCCAAAAGAATCGACCATTCAATAGTTCATACGTCCTCCTTTCTCTAAAATGTTCAGAGAGTCCTCTACTGTGAGCTTCTCTATTTAATAACTCCCTCATGGAACAAGTCGGCACACATAGTTTCCCACTTTGAAACTAGTAGTCATTCTCTACGTGATATTCGTCCACTGTTCTTCCATCAATACATCGTGCAAGTATGGGTCCAAAGTGTGGATCCTCAGAGTACTGCTCTTTGATACTTATAAACCTAAATAGTCGGGTCTACAATTCAGATAAAAGTGCATGCCTTCTTGAAAGAGCATATGCGACTACGTTCCTCTTTCCCTGCTTGTATTTTATTACAAAATTGAATCTTTCAAGGAATTCAACCCATCTCAACTGTCACTTCGACAACTTAGTCTAACTTCAAAGGTACCTCTATGATTCATGGTTGGTATATATGACAAATTCTTTCAACAGTAAATAGTACTGCCATACTTATAGTGCTCAGATCACTACCAAAAGTTCTTTGTCATACACGAAGTAATTCAAATGGGGTCCTCGGAGCTTCTCACTATAGAAGGCAATTGGTTGGCCTTCTTACACTAAGACAATACCTATTCTAATGCCTAACACGTCGCATTCCAGCTCAAAAATTTTGTCAAAGTTAAGTAGTACTAAAACTGGGGTGGAGGTCAATCTTTCTTTTATCTCAGCAAAACTCCTCTCCTCCTTTTGTCCCCATTGGAAGTCAATGTCCTTCTTTGTTAACTTGATAAGTGGTGTGACAAGGGTGCTGAAATTCCTAATGAACCGCCTATAGAATGAAGCCAGTTTATGGAAACTTTGTACATCAGCACAAGTAGTAAGAGTTGGCTAGTGAACAATTGCTTGAATCTTCTCATCATACACTCGCAAGCCTCCTTCACTGACTACATAACCCAAGAATACCACTTCCTCTTGGCAAAAGCAACATTTCTTTAGATTGTTGAATAATCTCTAAACTCGAAGGATATCCAAGACTGCTCATAGATGTTCACAGTGACTCAATAAGTCGGTACTATAGACCAAGATGTCGTCAAAGTATACCATGACACACTTCCCTATGAGATGTCTCAACACATGGTTCATTAGTCTCACAAAAGTGTTCGGGGCATTCGACAAGCTAAAGGGCATGACCATCCATTCGTAAAGTCCATATTGAGTCTTGAACATAGTCTTCCACTCATCACTTAGCCTCATATGGATTTAATGGTAGCTAGATTTAAGATTAATCTTGCTGTAAATCTTAGCTCCACTTAGTTCATCCAACATGTCTTCTAGCTTTGGGATCGAGTACCTGTATTTGATTGTGATTTTGTTTACGACTCAGATGTTTATATACATCTGCCAAGTCTCATCCTTCTTTGGCACTAGAAGCACCGGTATAGCGTAAGGGCTGAGACTTTCTTTGACATATCCTCTCTTGAGTAACTCATTGACTTAACGTTGGAGCTCAGAACCTTATTTAGGATTCATTCGATAAGCAAGCTTATTCGGTAGTGCAACGTCAAGTACTAAGTCAATGTAGTGCTCTATGCCTCGTGATAGGGATCAAGGATCGATTACACATTCCTGAACCCAAGGACTCTGCCAAGTGGTCTATCAAGCCGCTTAGGGTAAGTTAAGCACTGAAGAGTAGTGCTTGCCACAGTTTGATCCATTAGGCTACTTTACTCTCCATGTTATCTAAGGCATTACTAAGGTAACTAGCTAACGTACCAAACCGAACCCTCTGTTGTGCACTAGCCCAAGCACCAAATCTAAATACAATAATCTCCATAGTGTCGAGACCGAGCTAATAACTATTAGAAGCTGACCACCTAAGGCCAACCCCACTGTGAGCCGTCCCTGAGCTAACCCCAATCTAGCCCCGGTAGTCAAGGTGCCAAACTTCTAACACTAAACAAACTTGAGCAAAAGCTCACCCCCTGCTCAAATCATAATATTGTCAGAATCACAGTAAAAATGTATACGTAATGTCTTTTTTGACAACCATACTGTCCTTTCTAATGGACGACATTCGTTGCCCACAATTTCATGTTTTCCCTGTTAAGTATTTTCCTTTTATTTAGCAAATAAGAATTCATTTTTGTAATTATCTATAATGTAGAACTTGCCCTAACACGGTACTATAAATAATTACTTAATGTAACAACCACAAGAGAATATACAAAAGAATCGACTGAACTTTTTACCCTCTCTTGAGCTAAGTGTCCTCTTGCTTACTCTTAAGCTACTCTTATCTAACCCATTCAAGCATGGACTAGTGGTGAGTAACCTCCAACCATACTTGTACATCATACCAAGTGTGAGTTGAGCTCATATGACGTGTTGGTGCATCATATCTATTGTTGGTGCACGGGAAACCCCTACTCATCCTCGACTATCATTTACTTTTCAAGCCGTCATGTGGCTTGGACCCATCCCTTTGGTTATGCCTAATATTGGGCTCGTGTATTTATTTATAAGCCTGTATCACCTCAGGTTGGGGGCAATCCTTTAAGTAACTATTCTAGGAATAGATCGACATACTTGTCTAGCAACTCTTTGATTTCTTGGTGTAATTCACCACGTTCCTTCATTTCTAAAAGTTGCCTAACCAACATAAGGGTCGACTCGTCTGCCTTGATGACCCCTTAGAGCTCGGCTCTACTCATCACTAGAGTTTTCTTTGATCCATAAGCAAGTTTCGTCTATAACTTATGAACTTCTCTTAGTGGCATCAAGTTCAATGTGATATTCTGGTCATCCTTCTTGAACATGTATGTATTCCTGTAGCCGTCATGGATGACTCTCATATCAAACAACCACAATCTACCTAGCAACACATGGGTAATACGTTGCAGAGAATCTGGTCAAAGTAGTTCCCAATAGTGATCAACAATAGTATTTGTCAGGTGACATGTAATGCTCCTTTCTCACTCAACCAGTGCAACTTATATGGCTTTAGATGTGCAACAATCCACAACTTTAGTTTTGAAATAAGATCGGTTGATGCCACATTGGTGTAGCTTCTACTATCCATGATGAGGGCACACACTTGATTATTCACCTTACAAGTTGTATGAAACAAATTCTCTCTTTGCTCCTCCTCTCGTGAAGGTTACATGTTCATAGTACGTTAGACAATCATAAGTAACTGATCTGAGTCCTCGGCAAACACGCCCTCCTCAATCAGCTCTTTCTCGGCATTTTCTTTCTTAATAAGAACCTCCTCCTCCTTGAGTTCCTCATCCATACTTTCTACTTCTAACTTTGGGACGTCTCCCTTGATGACCATCGTTCTTCAGTTCAGGCATTGAGTAACCATATGTCCGAACCCTTAGCACTTGAAACATTTGATCTAGCTTATCTTCCTTCCAAACCCTTGCCCCTTCTCATAAGTTCGGGTCAGCACTTCATTGTCGGATTGGCCTTTGTGCTTGACTCAGACATCAACCTTTCTAGTTAGCTTGATACACAACAGAGTTCAGTGACTTCCCTGTCCAGATTAGCTAGTTGGCGTTCGGGTCGACACTCAGCCTTTCCTCTACCTCTCCATTTGTTAGGCGATCCTAATAGCTTCATCCATTGTGGTGAATTGTTGAAGCTCTATAATGTCTCAAATATCACCTCTTAGTCCAATAATAAATCTTGATACGGTTCGAGTTGGTGGTTCCTCCACCTCGCAATAGATCATGAGCATTTGAAACTCTTGAACATACTCATCAATAGTTCAGCCTTCTTATCCCATCTCCTGCAGCCAAGTGAAGGTATCTTGAAGATAAGTTTTCGACATGAACCTGTTTCTAAGCACTCTCTTCATCTCAAGCCAAGTGTTAATCTCTCAGTAGCCCTCTCATCTTCTCATTGCTTGGAAGTTCTTCCACTACATGGTGGCATATCCGAAGAACTCAACAGCAGCAATTCTCACTTTCTTGTAATCCTCATACTAATAGTAAACAAACACACGCTCTACCTTCTCTTCCCATTCTAGATATTCATTAGCATTCTTAGATCCATTGAAACTTAGAATCCGAAGCTTCACATGGTAGGATGCTCTAGAGATTTGTGCATGCTCTTCTTCAAAATACTCTTCTTCCTCATCTCCCATGTCTACCAAATCAATCCTTCTCCTCACTCATCCGCCTACTCCTCTACCTCGAATGGGTCAAGCTAGGTTCTAACCTCTAATAAGTTGAACAACTGGTGGGGTGTTTTGTGCAGCCTTAGTGGTTCGACAAGACAATGTATGAACAACTCGAGTTAAATCCACCAAGAGGCTAGCTACCTCATCAAGTCTCTAGTCAATGCTTCTAGGAGTTCCTTAAGACTATCCTCCATAGTAGTCAAATCCACTATCATCGCCAGTACCAACATTCATACTCGGGTCAGTCATTTTTCCTCATAAATTCAAAGCTCAAACAAACACTTTAGGAAATTAACAGTTAAGAACACAGTGCTCAAATGAATACAATAACTTGCTTTGTTTCACAAATGCAAAATAGAGTATAATAGAACTTCGAAAACACACGTCAACTCAAATAAAACCTCCACTCTGATACCATGATGGTATGAATCGTGACCAAGAACAGACAAGGCCGTTCACTGGATGAGCCCGAGCTTGCAAAAAGCTTAAAAGGAGTAATGAGGAAAATGTGTGAAAGAACATTGATGAATGAAAAGCTAAGCAAAACCTACAAACAACTCTAGAGGATATGATGTACCAATGAAACTTTCGAAGACTCACAAGACAATTCAATATGATGCATGAATTGGTCTTGTGAGGTTATTCACCACCTAATGTTACTTAAGGGAAAAGATAATAGTGATGCCAAGCGTAAACCGGCAATGTGTTTACACTAGGAAAAAAAAATACTCAAGTATATTAATGATAATCTATCTATCTATGGCTTACAAATACAAAAGGTATTTATACCCAAGAACTTAGGGCAACTTGCCTAAAAGGGGAAAAGATAAAATAGGTGTTACCCCAAAGTAATAATGTACAACAATACAAAAGAGTAAAAATGAATATTCACAAAAGTAATAATTAGTATGGTAAGTTCTACACGTAGTCTTATATACATAGGGTTGTTATATTGGTGAGGTCATTAAAAGATGCAAACAAAGCAATACAGCCAGCTAGCTTGTTTAAGCAGGGACGGTTTATGTAGTTCGAGGCTTCTCTTTAAGCATGGCGTCAAGGGTAATGCCGAGTAAGTGGTTGGCCAAGCATGTGCAAGAATGGAGATGAGTTGTTATCTCAACCTTCAGTTTCTCAACACTCAACACGTGAGAAATAGGTAGTCACTCAGCTCAACAAGCAAAATGGGTCGGCAAGGAGATACTCAGCCTCCGCATGAGTCAATTAAAATAGGAGGATTCGTCTTACTAATCCCTCTAATCCTCAAGCTCTACTTTAGGTCAAAGGTCTGGTAGCTTGATTCCCATCATATGAAAGGGAACAAACTTCTAGTTATAAGATAAGTGAGATCAAATGCTTCAAGTACTTAGGTTATGAACATATGGTGTTGTGTATCTTAACTGACGTGTTATGGTCCTTCGAGGTGATGAAGTAGATAGTATCGATGAGAGTAAGTAGATGGAGGAAGAGAAAAATGTTGGACAAACTAAAGTTATGGGTGAAGAAGAGACCTATATCTATGCCGACCAGGGAGATGCAATGACCTTAGTGTTAAGACAAGTGTTGAACTTAATGTTAAGCATTGACGAAGACTAGAGAGAAAATTTGCTCTACACTAAGTGTACTATGATGGGTTAGCTATGTACTATTATAGTAGATGAAGGGAGTTGCACCAATGTTGTCACTTAAACCCTTATACAAAGGTTAGGTCTGCCAACCTCTAAGCACCTCTGACCATATAATCCACATTGGCTATATGATAAGCGCAATCTGCACATAATCGAATAGGTAACCGTAACCTTCTATATAGGAAATGTATACAAGGATAAGGTAGTATGTGATGCTATCCCCATAGGAACTTCACACTTATTGTTAAGAAGACTTTGGTTATTTGACTGATGTGTATATATTGTCATGACTCAAACCAAAGAGTTGTGACAGCTTTACAATATAAACTAACTTATGCTAGAAGCTAGCTGCTTTAGTTGCTACCATAGGTATAGCCTATATAAGGCGTTCAACACTCTACTGCTTGGAAGAGCCCCATTCAGTACCTAGTAGGAATCAACTTGTGAGGTAACTTTTAAAAAAAAAAATAGATTATAAAAATAAATTTTATTTTACAACTTAAATTTCTTGTAAAATCAAGTTAAAAGTTGTATGAAAGATGAAACCTTGTATTTAATAAAAATTCCAAAACTACATTGTTATGGAAAGATATAGTGTTTATTAGAATTTCACTAAAATCCATGGGCTTTGCAGAGCATAAAATAAAATTCATTAACTGAAAACTAGGGTTCACCTAAAGAGACCTTATTAGTTTTCTTACAAATTAGCACACTTGATAAACTGAATAGAAATCCAATAAAGTAATCTTGAATCTCACTCTCTAACCCTAATCTTTAGCCATCTAAAGCTTAGAGTAGTACTAGTGGGTCTACTAGGGAAAGTTGTAAAACAACTATAGGACAATGAGCGACAACTTGCTCAATAAGTGAGACGGAGACAATAGCACATATCTGACACCAAGCAACCAAGGTTTTCAAATAATTTAATTAGATGCATTGTATGATCAAGTAAATGTTATTGTATGATGTTGACCAGTCATTATGAGATCAAAGAAATTGTGCTTGCTCTAATTTAGGTTTTAAGGAGTTTAACACTATGCACTTGCAAATTTAGTCACTAAATTAGGGCTTATGCAATGGAGAACATGCTTCACTCGAGACTACCTTCGAACCACTGACCTTAACCTGGCCACGACCCCCTCTCCCACCAGTTAGTTCGACTTAAGGTGGGGAGAGGACTATTTCTGCTATCCTCAATGAAGAGATCCGTATTTAGCCCACACTTCCTAGTCGTTTCCCCTGGTGGGTTGCAAATGAAGTCCAGTTAGTGGTTAAGCCAAGTTCGTGTTAGATTACTTTTAGGATGATCAAGCAAATTCAAATAGTTCAAAGCATATAATATCATGAAGTAATCAATACATTAATCCAGCACTCAAATAGCACCACGGTATTCAAGCACACACACTGCATGCACACAAACAACTAACTTACAACCACAAACAAGACATATACTAAGGTCTTCAAGTATTCTTAAACAATACTTCAAAGTGCAATGAAACATTGATCTCACTTACCCAGATAATGATGCTCATTCTCCTCATGTGTTGTTCTAGTCTTGTTTTTCTTTATGATCCCTAAAATTTAACATGACATCTTTAGTTTGTGTCCAATATATAATGCATGTGTTCATTGTAGACATTTAAGTACATTTCTAATTATATTAGATAAGTTTTTCTAAGGTATTTATTAAATATTAGTAAAATAGGATATCTTTTGACAAAGGTTCTAACCCAATAAAAATTGCTGCTAAGCAGTTTTTTATCTAAGTTCTGACTTCAATAAGTTCTTAGAAAGTATAATCAAGTGACTCTTTGATCTATGCACCAACTCTAAATGATCCAATATTCAGTACCAACCGACTTCAAACTTCTAATTACTCTAATAATTCGTATCTTCCATCGGACTACTTTCTTACTAGGGCTCTAACCTAATTTGTGGTATAAGCTATTGTCCAAGTGGCTTTTGACTCATGTTCTGACTTTAATAAATGTGTGGAATTTATATACAAATTACTAGCCAATCTATTGTCAAACTCCAAGAATGGTTAAGGATATCCAATACCAAACAACATTTTGACCCAGTTTCCAATAAAGTTTCTAACCCTCGATTCAAAGTTAGATTCTTATTTAAGAAGTTCCTAACTTACAACTTGTCTTAAGAAATAAGGTTGAGTCCAAATATAAGCCACTTTTTCTTCTTTTTTTTTTTGGTGCAGATTCTATTTTCTAAGTGTATTCAACATATTGACAATAAATCATATTCTGACTTACTTTTTGACCCTACTGCTACCAATGCATCTAACTACCTCATATGTATTCCACTTACCCTGCATTTCCAAAAGTATAGACCTTACATAAGTAGTAAGTATCAACTAAAACTTCAATCATCCACTTCCTTTCTTTATCGTACTATCCATTAGTTTACAAGTATATTAAATACTTGAAAAATCTAACCTTAAATCACCAAATACCTACTTTTACTTATAAATTATCTTTCCTAAATTCATATTAAACCACTTTTAGCTACTGTTTGTGGGGAAATTTAGGACATATCATAGTTTTAGAAAATTTCATCAATTTCTTTTAACAAAATACCCTATCCAGCGCACTGTTTACATAAACACAGAATTTTCTCAAAAATCCAACAATTTAATTTTAGAAATCTAACCACTCAACAACAAAATATAACATCTTAAGAGTATGTCAATAAAATTTTAAGTCAAAACTACATGGATTGGTCTTTCAAAAACTTGATCGAAACTTGTTACGCTAGACTTTTTCTTAAGGACCCCATATCTACACTCAAAATTTTGAAAATCTGATTCAATATTTGAGTGCCCCATGCGAAAATATGTAAGCAAACCAAATTTCAAAATTTTTGGAGTTCGTTTGCTATTTTTCCCAAAATTTTTATAAAATCAAAGAGATTGGCGACTCACCGATTACCAACTGCTCCGACCATTGTGAGGGAGAAGAAGCTTGTCTACCAACTTGGATGGTAGCTTCTCCTTCAAGTGGTGGTCTTGCCTCACCTCCAAGTGGTCGTCTTCTCTAGGAACTCGAATATTTGCTAATCCGCGCACTATTTGTCCAAGTTTTGATTTTCATACTTTCTCTCTCTATTTCCTCACTCTAGAATTTTTCCTCGATTCACAGTTACCTAAAATTTGTTCAAGAAGCTAGTGGTATATTTTTGTAACTCACTTTGCTATTATTTTGATTTTTTTCATCTTCATTTAACATATGGAGAAGTTTGGTTTTAGGTGTCCATGCAAGAGGATTTCAAATTTTTTAATTCTCCTGTTGTCACCAAGGTTTGCTATGACAAAAGGAAAGTTCCCTTGATTGTTTTCTAATTTTTAAATAATTTTCCCATTTTTTTATTAATTATTTAGTAGATTTTACCCAATTTCGGGTGTTTTCAATAATTACAGGTATGCATATTCATATAATAATTATACTCAACGTATATATATGTCTTTTATGTATTATTTTATGTATAATGTTAATTATATTACTCTTATAATTTATTTTTAAGTGTTTATTATTTTCCAAAACTCAATTCTTGCATTATCAATAATAATAATAATATAGTAAATTTATACAATTTGGCTATTTTTAATATTTTATTATATTTTTAAATTTCAAGCTTACAACAATTCCTCAACTAATATCACGAAGCCCCTCATAAGTTTTTAACTTAATCTAGTTATTTTCTCGAACGCCCTAAATTGGTTACCAAACATAGTCACACCAATACGAGTCTCACACATATGGTGGATTCAAGAACACCTATGCCTTTATAAAGGATGGCAAGAAAATTATGCTACAACCCATGACATCAAGCCAAGTAAATGAGACTCATAACCAACTCACCCGAGTTAGCAAGAAAAAGGCTCCAGTACTTAGCCAATAAGAGCTCTAAGTTATTGAGAAAGTCTAAGAGCCTATGTTTTTGTTGACTAAGAGGCTATTGGAGTTAAGAGAAACTAATGACATACTTCAAAGCTTGATAGATGAGTTTTTTTGACTTATTTCCAAAAGAGCTACCTAAAGGACTACCCCCAGTCCAAGGTATTGAGCATTGCATCGATTTATAGCTAGGTACAGCTCTACCAAACCAACCTGCCTACAAAATGAACCTTGAGCAAGTTACCAAGTTAAAATGACAAGTGGACGAGCTCATTGAGCGAGGTTATATGAGAGAAAGCATGAACCTTGTATCATGCCAGCTCTGCTTGTCTTAAAGAAGGATAGTTCATGGCACATGTACATTGATAACTAAGTTATCAATTGAATTACTATCAAGTATAAGTATTCAATACCAAGGCTCAATAACATGTTAGACAAGCTATACGATGCTCAAATGTTTTCAAAGATTGATTTATGAAGTGGCTATCACCAAATTCGCATAAGACTAAGAGATGAGTGGAAGATTGCCTTTAAGACTAAGCATGATCTCTACAAATGGTTAGTTATGCCATTCAGATTCACTAATGTACTGAGCACATTCATGTGGCTCATGAACCATGTGATGTGCCCCTTGATCGGAAAATGTGTGGTTGTATACTTTGATGATATCCTAGTGTATAGTGCTAACCTAGCTGACCACCTAAAACCGTTCTAAGCTATTTTTGACATACTTTGTGCTGAAAAACTATTCACATGGTCTCTACAAATTGTTAGTTATGCCATTCGGATTCCCTAATGTGCTAAGCACATTCATGCAGCTCATGAACCATATCACATGTCCCTTGATCAAAAGATGTGTGGCTGTGTACTTCGATGATATCCTAGCATATAGTATTGACTTAGCTAACCACCTAAAACATCTCTAAGCTATTTTTGACATACTTCATGTTAAGAAATTGTTTGGAAACTTGAAGAAGTGTACATTTTGCCAAAGTGAAGTTGTCTTTCTAGGATATGTAGTGTCTAATAAAGGAATCCAAGCAAATGTAGAAAAGGTTTAAGTTGTCTTAAGATGCCCAACACCTAAGAATGTTACTAAAGTTAGAAGTTTTCATGGTTTTGCTTCTTTCTACAGGAGATTCATCAAGAACTTTAGTACCATTGTGGCCCCTTTGACTAAGCTAATGAAAAAGAGTGATGAATTCTAGTAGACCGACTAAGCCAAGAAGAGTTTAAGATATTGAGGAGAAACTTACCTCCACAACTTTCTTAGCTTTGCCTAACTTTGATAAACCATTTGAGTTAGAATGTGACGCATTGGGTGTTGGTATTGAAGTAGTCTTGATGTAAGAATGCCAGCCTATTTCTTACCATAGCAAGAAGCTTAGTGGTGCTACCTTAAATTATTCCATGTACAAGAAAGAGTTGTATTCTCTTTTTTGAGCCCTTAGAGTGTAATAGCATTACTTACTCCCTCGGGAGTTTGTCATTTACATAAACCATAAGTCCTTAAAGCATTAGGGAAGTCAAAACAAACTTTCAAAAAGGTAAACTAAATGGTTAAAATTCATAGGGATTCTCCTATGTGATCAAACACAAGAAAGATAGTACTAATGTGGTTGTTGACATTCTCTACATCGGTATGTTCTACTCACCACCCTATAGACAAAGTTATTACATTTTCCCTTATTACCGAACAATATGCTTAGGACCCATGCTTCAATACTAGACTTAAGAAGTGTTGAGATGGAATTACTATAGGAGGTTACTACTTTAAGATGGTTACCTATTTAAGGAGAGTAAACTGTATATACCTAACTGTTCCACACATGAGTTGTTGGTTAGGGAAGCTCATAGTGGAGGATTATTAGAGCATTTTGGTGAGAGCAAAACTACTAATTTGTTGAGAGAAAATTTTTACTAGCTTGATATGGTCGAGGATGTCCACAAGGTTATTGGTAGCTATGAAGCAAAGGGGAGAAAGGAGTTACATGGAGAATATATGCCTTTACCCACACCGACCTCACCTTAGGCTGACCTCAACATGGACTTTGTCCTAGGGTTACCTCAAACATCCAAAGGGAAGTACCAATCCTTATAGTTATGGATTAATTCAGTAAAATGGCACACTTCATTCCATGCCACCAAGCTAACAATACTTTATATATTGTTGATTTGTTTTTATAAGAAATTATCCACCTACATGGAGTGTCGAAGTCCATTGTTTCATACTGAGATACTATATTTCTAAGCTATTTTTGGAAGACCTCATAGAGGAGAGTTGGTACCAAGCTCATGTTTAGTTCAAGCAGTCACGCCCAAACTGATGGCTAAACTGAAGTAGTGAATAGAACATTAGAAACTCTACTCTAAGCTATCATAGGAAGGAATATGAAAGATTAGGATCTATGTTTGCTAATTGTGAAGTTCTCTTACAATTGAACTATCCATAGTACCATTAGAAAGACATATTTTGAAGTAGTCTACATCCTCAAAGCTACCATCCTACTAGACATGATCGACACCTATACAACCCCCAAAGAAAGCCAGTCTAAAGTTAACTGAGCCCATGAATTGCACACATTATACTCACAAGTGACTTAGAAGATTTCTAAGTTCAATGAATGATAGCATGAGATTAATAGCCAAGGCCATTGATCTACTTCCTTTAACCGAAGTGACCTAGTTTGGATCCACTTAAGTTGAGAGAGATTTCCCTACCTTTGGAAAAGCAAATTATCACCTCGAGCTTATGGTCCCTTCAAGGTCTTAAAGAAAATTAACTGCAATGCCTATCAAATTGAGCTACCATAAGATTATGATGTCTCTTCCACATTCATTGTATCCAACCTAACTCCTTACCATCCCGATGACACCACAGTAGGCTCAATTAGAGGAGAGCCTATATATTTGAGGTCAAATCTCTCCAACCCCTAAGAAGATGACAAGAATCAACTCTCTTAGAAAAATCATACGACGTTAAGCTAGAAGCCTACAAGGACTTATCCAACGAATGCCAACTCGAGAACTTATCAAGGATAAGGATTTGATCACCAGCCTAGGCTTACCTCATCTTATCCAACCTGAGTGTCAAGCTGTAACCCCAATGACATAAATCAGGTCAGACATAACCTCTAACTCCTTTTATGACCTCTTCTGAACTATTTCCAACAGATGCTAAGTTGCCTGAGAATCTACACCTATAGAAGCAACCTAGTATCCAATCGCCAATATCCGCTTAACACATGTCTTCTAAAACAATATTCTAGAAGGATTCTCTACTTTTTTGTGCAATGTATTATTTGTCAATTTTGCCCTTTTTAGGATGTTTAAGGAATCTTTTTGTACATTCTCCTTTTTGTCTTTTCCTTACCCATTGTAACCCTAATTAAGGTCATATAAATGCCTTACTTCCTTTGTACACAGTCATGATCAATCATCATCAAATTGTAGAATTTTCTTTGCAAAGTAACCTTTGTGTTCTCTCTTAGCCTTAGATCCTTTAATAAGAGTTAGTGGCAAGTGACTACCCTAATGCTACAGTAGGCCGAGTAGGATCAGTTGGTGTATCATATCCAATTGGTAGCTGCTTGGATTTGCTAAATCCCCTTTGTTTTCCTTTTGTTCTTGTTCGCTGTGTTATTTCTACATTTGTACAACCTCAAAGACACATCACATGATTACGTCAAATGATTGTGTAACTTTCTAGTAATTTTTCAAATAAACTAACACAATCGTCTACATGATTTCGTCAAGTGACTATGTTGATCTTCAAATGCTCATAACTATTTCAATTCAACTCCAAATCAAATGAAACTTGATTCATTCCTTTCCTTTTCTTCTCAACTATTCCATTAAAGTTTGAAAACAAAATATTTTTTAAGTAGTACCAAATATCAAAAAAACCTACAAAAATATCAAAGGAACTAATAAATATCCATTAATAAATATATCTAATAAAGCACTTATAAAACTCTCACACACTTGAATTTTTGCTTATCCTCAAGCAAAACAAAATTAAAAAGACAAAAAATTCCCAAGGATAAGAAATTTCCTTTACTCATTTCATAAGAAAATTAACCATTCATCACATAGCAATCAAAGCTCAATAACAAATTTGCATCCAATCAAGTAAAATCAAACTCTTCAACAACTTTTACTCACATAAGTTTACTTAATCATATACCATGCCCTTAGAATACAAAATACTTAAGTACTAGGTAATAAAACCATACTAGAGTTTAAGAGCCAATCCATATAAATTAGAGTATTATCCATATCATTTAACCAAAGATTAACAAACTTTAAGATCAAGTTTAAATCTCCTTAATTTGGAAAGATTCATTAGAATTTTGTACACCTCACTAAAATCTATACACTCCCCTCTTCCATCTCTATAAGCATCATAATTTAAAGTAAATGCATATTACATCTACCTATCCCCTAATCATCCCTTTAGTATATATATTCATTAGAAGGCTTTTCAATTCAATTCAACTACTTCATTTAAGCACCATTACTTTGATTGAGTCCATTGGCAAAAGAATTTAAGCCTTACTCTTTTGACTAGCCAAGGTGAATTCTTACCAACTTATCCAATTTATTTACCACTTCTTCTTTTTTTCCTCTTTTAGCCTCTAACTATTTTGATTTTTCAAGAAACAAGTTTCATTTGTTCATTTACTATGAATAATAAGGCTTTGAAAACTTCTAAAAATGAGTATACACCAAAGTAAGCTTAATAACTCTTAACTAATGACATTGCCTTAATCTCAAGTCTAAAATTTAAGCTTAAATAACATGTAACCCTACTTCACACAGACTATGCAATTCAACTCTAACATTATGTAAAAAGGTCATAAATATTCAAATAAAATTATATATAAAATTGAAAAAATTTACCCAAAAATTTGCTATTTATTCAATTTGAATGAAAGTCAAATTTATACAATATAATGGTTAATTATTCTATGTAAAAACAAGTGTAGGGTAAATAACCATGCAAGCTCAAAGTATTTTGTAACTAGCATCACAGTTAAAATATCACTTTATTCCTTCTCCTACACTTAAACTATACATTTTCCCCTATGTACAAAGAAAAATAATAATATTGTAAAGCACAAAGGGAAAAGGAGTAAAAGAAACTAATACTTCTTCGATTAAAGCAATTGGTATGAATTGCATTGCCTTTTGTCACATCATCTTAAATCTCCTAGCCTTGTCATCTGTACATTGAATACATAAGACCAAATCAACCCTATAGAAAGAAAATAAAACAAAAAAAAAAAAAGCAATAAAATAAAAATGTAGTGGGTTGCCTCCTAACCAGCACTTAGTTTACAGTCATCAACCTAACCATCCGACTTTTTACTCATTGCAAATCAAACTGGGGCTTAATTTCATACACCCTATCCCTCATATGTTTCCAATGCTGCTTAATCTAACTAATGTTAACCTCAACTCTAGGTGGAGCATCAATTATTGTACCAGTTTTATTAGTAAAAGGGTCTCACTTTTTCCATCGCTTGCAAATATTCACATTAACCTCTTCACCTCCAACCCTCAATGATAATTTGCTATTCTTAACATCAATCACAACTCCAACAGTAGCAAAAAATGGGCACCCAAGGATGATTAAAATACTTGAATCTTCCTCATGTCTAAAACAATGAAATCCACAGGGAATATAAATTTGTCAACCTTGACCAAAACATCCTCAATCAATCCTTGAGGTCTTCTAATAAGTTGGTTTGCTAATCAAATAGTTGCCTCAGTCTTCTTCAATACATATCCTAATCCTAATTTCTTTACCACTAAAAGTGGAATCAAGTTTACATTAGTACCTAAGTCAGATAAGGCGTTCTTAAATAACAAATTACCTTTCGCACATTCTAATGTAAACTACCCTAGATCATCTAACTTAGGAGGTAGAGTATCCTTAATTGCATCAGTGCACTCTTGAGACAACATGACTATCTCTTGCTTATTTAACTTTCTCTTCTTACTTAAAAATTCTTTTAGAAACCTTTTATAGTGAGGCGTCTATTTTAATACATATATAAATTCAATGTTTATGTGCAATTTCTTCAACATATCCAACAACTTGACATATTGCTAATCATCTTGCTCCTTTTTTAACCTTCCTGGATAATGTATTGGTGGCACATTTGGTTTTTTTATAGGCTCAAATACTTTAAGATTAGACTCTTATTGTGCCACTTTCTCCTCTTGCTTGGATTTAGAGACTGCAATATCCTTTGGACCAACCTGTTTGCTTGATGTAAACCCTTAAAAATTTTTATATAAGCTCATAATTGCTTAGATAAAATTTAGAGATATATTCAAGATAAGCTAAAATTGCTAAGAGAGATTCAAGAGATATAGTCAAAATTACTTATAAACCTTCTAAGTACTACCAAATATTAACTCTTGTAATCTTAAAATAGAATTTCTAAAAATCAAATATTTTAGTAAATATTAAGACCTAAAAGCTTATTACATCTTATCTAAATTTATCATAGGAATGCAAAATCATATAAGATAAGAGCCAAGACTTGTCAAATAATAAGAAATAGGATAGATAGATGCAAGAGGGGGTTAGCATGGTTTTTTTATGTAAATCCCAAATGGATATCTTCAATTATGAGTCAAATGAGTCCAAATTGGAATTATTTAAGATTCTCTCTACACTTCAACATTATTGTCTTATAGTTACCTAAAGAGGGGACAAGATCTTACTAAGAATACCACTTGAATTTATTGTAGAAGCTCTATGGATACATAATAAGAAGAGTCAAAGTTGGCCAACATTAGTCAATGATTATGGCTATGGTGAAAATGACACTTACATGACTAAAGACCAACCATATGACCACTTAAGTTGGATACTAATTAAATGTAATAGGTCATTATCATATCTAATTACAACTAAATCCTAAAGAAATGAGAACCTTAAAGTCATATCTCAACTTACTTCCAACACTTGATGACCAACATGCAAAACAAGTGGAGGACTTCCCAACATCAACAAGTGGTGTGGGCTTTGGCAAGGAAGGAGGCTACCAATTTGTCTTCCAAATGTTCTTTTCATTCAACTCCATTATTATCCCATAAGTTATTCATATGAGTAAGCATGAAAGTGCCATAAGGAACACATATGGTCAAAATAAGAGTTTTGTTTCTTTAGATAATCTCTAACTCTAATATTGTCCTATTAGATATCCGTACATGCATGCATGAAAGAGACATGAGGATAAATTAAATGCTAAATTGCCAACTAACTTAGGAGTTTCATTTCTTTAAGCAACCACCAACCTATTATTAAATCCATTTCCTTAACTGCTATAAATAGGACCACATCCCCATTTTGGGACCATCTCTTGTCTACACATTCCATTACAATCATTTCTTTCATACTATCTTTATCCTAACATTCTTCTCAATTTCCCAACATCCAATGCCACTTTAAGCATAATAGAGTTGTTTTTGAATTTCAAAAGCAACTTCAAACCAACATGGGTAGCAACACTCTCCAACAACCCATCTTTGATTAATAAAACCCTTCTCAAGTCAAAAGATTATTCTACCTTTCGTTATCTAAAAGTTTTCCGAGATTCTCAAATGATTCAAGAAATACTTTTACCAAAATTATTTTATAAAACTTTCAAGTCTTACCAGTTTGATTTCATTTTTATAATATTTCTTTAAAAATCTTTCAAACTGAGTGTATGACATACCAAAAGCTTTTTACCTACTTCTCTATTTCAAATAAGTTTCAACCCCATAATCGTCAACTACTTTTCAAACTTGAGTTTATGATGAGCTAAAAGCTTTTCTTATCCAAAAGTTGTGTTTTTACAAAAAGGAAGCCAAAAAAACCAATATTTTTAGTGAAATCTCTTTTCCTTCACTCAAAAACCCATCTTGAATTCTACATTAAAAGTCTCTAAAGAGTTTTAGAGTTGAAGACCGTGTTTTCTACATAAAGGATATCTTTACTTAAGTCTTCCTCATTTCAATATCAAACCAAACCTATAAGCATCTCTAAAGTATTAAAACTAAAAGATTACACTTTCCTTTTAAAACAACCTAATATGAAACTTATAAGAATCCAGTGGACAAATCTATCCCTAATAATAATACTGAAGTTTCATGTCTAAATCTTTATGACCTATGCTTATCTTATGGACTTATATGAAGTCCTTATGACTTTTGGACATATGGATAACTTTGACATACCATTGACTTATTTACCATACAAGTCTTAGACATATGAATATATTCTTTACCTTGAATATTTGAACCGCAACAAAGACTTAATACGAGGATCCATTATGAGGCCCTATTATGAGGACCTATCATGAAGATCGAAAAACCCAAACATAAGGAAAAATGAGACTTTGGACATGAAACAAGAATGATTCGGATATAACACAAATTAACTAAAAGGCTTCGTAAAACTTTAAGACTAACAAACATAAAAAATCTCATATGTATATCTAGTATTTACTTCTTATTGTGTTCTTTTAGGTGTTTGTGACTCTAAGCTACCCAAAAAATATTACAACAAATATTAGGAAATGGCCAAGTGAGTATTTGTAATAAGTATCACTTACTTATGGTTGTAGTTAATAGCACTTTAAATATATATATCAAACTTTTTGTAGGAACCTTACTGGTTGTACCTAGAAAGGTCTAAGCAATTGGTGAGCAATAGGAAGATAGAAGTGGGCCATAAGACTGTATAGAAGGAATTTCAAAATTTATACTAGCTTATATATTAAGTACTTTATTTATAAGTAGGATGTAATAATTAGTATTTTGAAATACCGATTAACTTTTGATGTTAAAGCCTATAATCTATATTTTATAATAAAATGTGAACTTTTTTTCTGTACCATAAAATTTATGATACTTTATGGTTTGTTTTAGTAATGAGCTTCGTGCACTTTTTGAAAGTAATTAATGAATAAGTAAACACTTATTGATTACTTTTAATTAGTACATGGCAATTTGTTACTACTAAACTATCGTTCAAGTCATGACACTCGACCTCAATGTAACTTCCTATACTAGCTCAATGGGAGTTTTTGAACTTACAACACTATCAATCTTTTTCTCCAATCTCTCTAAACCCTCCATGGTCATATTAGCAAGTTTCTCAAATATAACTTCCTAGGTTGGTTTTTAACTTCTACAAACTCCTCACTAATCACTTAAGAATCATGACTTGTGTCATTTGATACAATAACTGAATTTAAAATTTCTATCTTATCACTTAGGTACTCAATTCTCTCTAATATCTATGTAATTAAAGTCTCCAAGTTATTGATGGTAGATTGCTAGCTTTCAAATTGTGTGTCCCACTTCTACATTAAACTCATCATCATCTCTTTAAGAGTTTACTTCTTCTCATAACTTAAGTTTGCTAGATGTGAAAAAGGTCTTACAACATTATCTTGCTATGAAAAAATAGGGTTGTAGTGTCACTCTAGATTTAAGGTACTATAACACATCCACTAGCTCTCTTCAACTTGATTGCTATCAATATAGTTGACCTATCTTAAACATAAATTTCTAGATAAGGCAAAAGAATTACATACCTAGCATTCTAAGTGCTTATGAGGACTACCACATGATTTGCAAACCACTGGAGGATTTAATTATGAAGCAGACATTAGTCTTTCTACCTCAATGGTTAGAGTTGCTACCTAATTTGTCAACTGTGTGATGGCATCAACCTCATGTACTTAAGTAGGTCTTCCTTGTGCCACTTACTCAATTTACCAATTATAAGAATTTGTCGTTGATTCTTTCATCATCTTCTAAGCATCATCTGATGACTTATTCATCAATGAACCTCCAAAAGCTACATCCAACATCATTTTTAACTAAGCTCCTAAACCAAGATAAAATGTCTGAATTAATACCTAAGTAAGAAGCTCATAATGTGGAAATCTTCTCAATGAGTCTTTAAACCTCTCCTAGGTCTCAAACAAGGACTCGCCATCATACTATGCATAAGATATAATCTCAATTCTCAGTTTAACAATGTAGGCTAGTGGGAAGAACCTCATTAAAAAATTTTTTGCCAATTGATTCCATGCTATGATCATGCCAACTAAAAGGGAGTTCAACTAACTTTTTGCCTCATCCCTTAAAGAGAAAGGAAATAGTTGAAGCCTAATTGCATCATCTAATGCCCCATTGTACTTAACTGTCTAACAAATCTATATAAAATTTGCAATGTGCTCATATGGGTCATCATTAACAGTGCCTCCAAATTAGTTGTCTTGAATCATCTAAATAAGCTTGGGCCTTATCTCAAAATCATTAGCCTAAATGGTAGGCTTAGTGATTACATATCCAACTCCACCAACTATAGGCACTCCATACTCCCTCAATGCACAATTATTACTAACTTAGCCATATTTACTCTCAAATCAACATCAGACACTCTACTTTATGATTAGCTAATGCAAGTTTCTTATTAATCTCTAAATCAAATGGTACGAGTTCCATTACCTAAGTTCTTCTCATAAAAAAAGTACCTACAAAAAGAAAATAAAACAAAAGAAGTAAACTGAAAATGAATAAAAACTAATAAAACAAAAAATAAAATATTTTTATATTTTCAGGTCTTTTTTTTCTTCTTCTTTTATTTTTTTGAATAACAGAAAAATCAAAAGTTAACTAAACCTAATTAAAATCTAAGAAACACTAAAATAAACACCTAGTTTATAAGTAGTCCAAAAAACTAAAATTAGCATCACAATCTTAAGTAACAATGCTAAAAACTTAGTAAGCATAAATAATGAAAGCACTATTTACTAACAAATATACTAGGTTGTGCATGTAATAATAAAATATTGGTGAGACCAAGTCGTTCCTATAAAAATTAGGACTAGCTTTCAGGAATATTGGCCTTACCTATATCTAAGCAAAGTGAAATATACTAAAATAAGAGAATATAAATCAACTCCTAATTAATATAAAATATTAAATCTACTTCTAATTAATAAAGAAAATATAGAAAACCAACACCTAAAAGATTAAATCAATGAACAAACAATTTGGAATCTTGGGTTGATGTTTACGATCATAATATTAAAATATATCATATTTGACTATTGGATCCTTAAATACTTTCAAATATTTCCCTTGAATTCTCTTTGGAGTTATCAAAGTAATGAAGCATAAAATCACTTTTTCTTAAAGTGTAAATTATCTTAATTAATTATCTAAATCTTTCTATTTTTAGAAAAGATTATTTAGTTAATTAACCATTTTATGATCTAAACCCTAACCCAATTACAATATATAATCTCTTTCATCTTACTTGTAATTTGATGTTAGTTTGTTATGGAATCAATTGCATTAATTTTAGTTTTTTCAGATTTTAATATAATTTAACATGTATTCCACAATTAATAAAATACATGCTCCATGAAAAAAATATCAAGAATACTAATATTCAAATATTTAATATAGAAACATCATAAATCCATCAATTCAATATCCCAACAAAGAATACTAATTCAAGATTAAATAAAGCATACAAATTATAAGAGAAAAAACATAATCCACAAATAAATAATAAAAGGAAAGAGAAAACTCAGTCTTTATTGAAGAACTTAGAGATCGCAATTCTTCGATCCTTACATAAATTACATCACCGCTGACTATCGGTATTGATCCTGTTAATTTACAAACTAAAACTAATAAAAATAAAACTTCCGAACTACTATACCATATAAGTCACGACTGGGAATGTGGTTTTCTTATTTTCGTCTTCGTCCGCAGCTGGAGTCTCCTTACGACGTGATCTCTTTTATATTTGATTCCAAGTTAGATTCCCTAATCCTGGCACGTGCACAAAATTCAATTGTGGACCGACATTAAAAAATCGCAAAGACTTGAAAAATTCATCACACAGCCTTTATTCCATTCGTAAAAGCTGCATGGCATCTTCAATTTAAATGTTTGCTTCAATTTGCTCCATGTTGGACTTTGACAATTGGCCATGATTGAATGGCATGATTGGCTTCCGCTTAATTTGTCATGGCTTGGCTTCAATTTCAAATTTCAATGCGACATTCGGAATCAATTTCGCATGGCACAAGATGTCGATTCCATACATACATGTTGGGCTTCATAACTGTTGCCTGGATCTTGTGGATTGCATATTGATGTTGTGGGCTTCCATCAATTAATAGCATGGACATGCGAACGTTGGGCTGAAATCAATTGTGAGTGTTGGACAGTGTCTTGAACTTCACGCATGTGAGGGCTGGATGTTTTCAACTTCTAATTAAATTAAACTTACGCAACATAATCACGTCAAATAATTATGTAATTCTCTGACATTTATTTTATATTTCAATACAGTCCTAACATGACAATATCAAATGATTGTGTAACTTTCTGGTCATTTTTCAAATAAGCGAATAGGCCTTCAATATGATTTCAACAAGTAACTATTTATATAATCTTCAAAAACTCATAACTATTTCAATCTTATCTCTAACTCTAACTCTAACAAAACTTGATTCATTCTTTTCCTTTTCTTCTCAATTATTCTATCAAAGTCTTAAAACAAAATATCCACAAAAAAACCTACAAAAATATCAAAAGCACTAATAAATAACCATTAATAAGTATATCTAATAAAGCACTTATCATTCGAGCACCATAAAGCTTGTCAAGCATGTCATCCAATTGAAGTAAAGGGTACCTATATTTGATAGTGTTTTTGTTAATGGCTCTATTTTCTATACACATATACTAAGATCCATCTTTCTTAGGAATCAATACAGTAGGTACAACATTAAGGCTCATACTTTTTTGTACATATCCTTGGTCAATGAGCTTGTCAAACTATTTCTTTAGTTTAGCGACCTATCCAAATTAAGCTTATATGTGGGCCAATTAGGTAAGGCAACTCCTTGTTAGAGATCTATACAATGCTCAATTTCTCGTATCAGGGTAATCCCTTCAAGAGTTTGTGAGGAAATAAGTAGGAAAATTCAAATAAGCAATGCATGAACTTCATCCAACATGGATCTAACCTCTTTTAGCTTCAATAATCTTCTTACTAGCAAAAACACATGATCTATTGTCTGAGCTTCCTAAACTTTCTTGGGACTCATGGATGTTACAATGACCTTCTTCCCTTCCTTTGAGAGGAATGCATATTCTTATATCCATCATGTATCACCCTTAAGTCAAAACACCAAGGTTAGTCCAAAAGTAAGTGTGAAACACATATCGAATGGACATCACAATCACTTGGACCTGTACTAGTCACTAATGGAGATTGGAACATACACTTGCTTGTCACACTCATGCCTCCTTTTTTCATGCAACTAATGGATCTTGTAAGGTTCAAGGTGCTGTTTAGTTAGTAACTTCAAGGTAACAACTATGCTTTGGGTGACAACGTTAGTACAACTACTATCATCAATGATTATAACATACAAGTTACTCTAAACTCGGCAATTGGTATGAAAGAGATTCTTCCTCTACTTGTTCTCTTCAGTTATTGAGGTACTTAGTACTCTCTTAACCATTGACCTTATTCAAGTCAAACATTAGCTTTGGGATCTTCTTCTTTAGACTTATCTAACCATTCAATCTTAGCATCCTTCTTTCCTTCACTTGCACTCTTTGCTTCAATCAAGGTTCTTCCCCCACAATCATCATCATACGATGGTTAAGGCTTTGGTTAGCAACATGCCTATAGCCTAAGCTCTTAAAGCACTTGATTTCTCAGGTTTTCAACCTAAAATTTGTCTAATATCCTTTTATGGCTCAGGCTCTAAGGCCTTAACCTTCCCTCTGTGCTCATTAAGTCAATTCGTACCCAAAGTATATTTAGAGGGTTTTGGCTATTTGCAACATGTCAAGACATGGTTTTCCAAACTAGTTGGTTATGTCTCTATTGTTCAACCCCTTTGCACAATCTTAATGGCTTCCTCTAAGGTTCCTACCTTCTATACTTTTACCATATTACAACTTCATATCTTAAGGCTAAAATGAATCTTGAAATGGTCTTTACCTCAAGCTCTTCTATATCACACCATATCATGAGCATTTGGAACTCACTTATGTACACATCAACATATCAAGCTCCTTATTTTAATTCCTAGAGCTTTTGCAAATTGTCTTGCTCATAATACTTCGGGACAAATGTACCCCTCATGAGTCATTTCATCTCTACCCAGGTCCTCACTCCTCGAAGGCCATATCTTTGCTAAGTTTTTTGCAGTCTTTTCCACTGTATGGTGGCATATCCAATAAACTCCTGGGTAAGTCTGACTTTTATGACATCCTCATAATCATTAGCACTACTCATACTAAAGAAGCTCATCATTTAGACCTTAACATTATCCATTCCTCATTGACCTTGCCTACCTCTCTCCTCAAACTCATAAAAATTATCAACCTCATCTTCTTCCTCTTTTGCTTCTTGGCGATTTTATCTAACTTAAGCCTCCATCGAGCTCTTTTATCGACTTAAGCATAGTGAACTGGTAGAGCATCAACAACAACATTAGCTAGGGCACCCGCTCTTTGTACCCTAGGCCAATCTCTCTCAACTTAGCCATATTCAGCAATTTCTTCAATAGGTTAGGCTTCCATAAATTGCTGAATAGTTATCATATGGTTGTCCACAATAGCGATTAGATTTTATATTTGTTCCTCTATAGTTCATGGGGTCTATCAATTATGATGACCATAGCTTGGTGCATCGCTCTTGATATCACTTATTCCACCTTAGACACTTGGGTTCATCATCATTGCAACACAAACCTAGAAGTAATACCGATGTCTGCTTGCTTTTGAATTTAACACCACAAGTCTATAACAACCTTAACTTAGGCATCATACAACAACTTGAAAGTATTGTAATCTACTACTACTTAACCTATACTATAGCTAACCCTACTTTGTTTCTAAATGCAAGAATAGAGTATAACAAAGCACGCAACAATTCATAATACTCACAACACCAATGCAATACCTTAACACTACTCAACCACAAAGCATCTTCAACTATAAGAATGCAGTACTTACATGCTCTCAATCAAAACCTCGAGCTTTAATACCAAGATTATTCAGTATGCCTAAGACTTAAGTTATCACTAGGTCTTACTACAGCTAGGTGGGTCGCTTGGAGATATCTAAGAAAAGATTGATGGAAAAGGGTTCAAATGAAGTAGCTACTTGAAGTTACTCTATGAATATGACTCATCAAAAAGCACAATACGACTTGGTCCTTGTTTGATATGACTCACGAGCTAAGGTTCTAAGGTTCACTTGTCACTAAACTCAAGCTACCAATAAGACTAGATAAGAGTGTAAAAGATAGTGTAACTTAGAGAAGTGTTCTCTCGATAAACAAAGGGGAATATTCATTTAATAAATAGATGATTGTATGGCATACATCAACATGGAGCTTTTATAGTAGGCTCCTAGGGTAACTAAGAAAGGGGAGGAAATTATATCAAGGGTAAAATGAAGTCTAACTTCCTTAAACATTCTAAAAAATGCAATAAAGGAAAAATATAAAATAGGAATTACAGTACAACTACAAAAAAGGAAGGACACATGTTGTGGTTGTATTGGTATAGTGCTCTTGTACATATTTAGTATAAAGGTAAGGCAATCATGCATGGTCGAGCTATGGTAGGTTGGCATCTCGTTAATCTAGTTGGCACAAGTAAAGGAATTTTTTCTATACATAAGGAAACAAGGTGGAAAGTGGGAGCTGAGCTATTTTCATGTCCCAC
The DNA here is from genome assembly GCA_024138015.1 of Lumnitzera littorea. Taxonomy (NCBI): domain Eukaryota; kingdom Viridiplantae; phylum Streptophyta; class Magnoliopsida; order Myrtales; family Combretaceae; genus Lumnitzera; species Lumnitzera littorea. Next base: position 47,481,206 of record JAMXBB010000005.1, on the reverse strand, counting down.
TAAGCATAACTCATAGTACTCTAACTACAACAAGACAATCTTATGATCACTTATATGCTCAAAACCTACTTCAAAAGCACAGCACAAAGCAAAGGGAAACTTCTCCCTTCTTGAAACCTTCTTGCTCTAATACCAAGATGATACACCACAAACTGTGTGAAATTGGGCCACTTATGCAACTGTATTGGGGAATAGGAGAATGCGTCGAAACCAAGCTATAACTTCAAGTTAAATGGTAGTCAAAGTTAAGCAAACCCATGCATTAACCTTAGATATGGTGCATTAAGAACACATACAGACCTAATAACTAGGTTAATATAACATACATCTTAACTACAAGAGACACTCACCACTAATCCTACTCAAGAGGGTAGATAAGAGTAAAGGTACTAGACTTACACACAAGATAAGCACAATGACGAAGAAACATTATATTCATTAACATGAAGGTGATGTCCTTTGGCTTTACAAGCAAGAGGTAATTATATTAGGCTACTTTAGGGTTACCTTATAAAGGAAAAATTATTAAAAAGAGCAATTTGCGACAAAAGGGAAAACACTAAGTTTAATGTATATTTAAAGAGGCAAAATTGATAATACACAAAAGCAATATTCCTATAAATTATACAAAGTACAAAAAATGTCAAAGACGAGTGTAGTAGATCATTTGAGCATAGTATGACAACAAATAATGATTTTCGTAAGATCAAGAGGCAGGTTAAGAGTTGTTAAAACAGGTTTGCTTTCAACATGAACAACTTAGAAATAGGATGATTGTATTAATGGTCAAATTAACCAAACTATTTGATAGGTCAAGATGGTTCAAGGCTTCTATCTATAGTAAAGTGAACGACTAGCTAAGGAAGCAGAACAAGTCGAATTGTTGCAGTAAAGGTGACTCCTTGGGGGTCGGTCGAAGAGTGATGACTTGGCATGCCATGTTCTTAAGTTCTCTAACTTGGTGTTATGATTCAAAAATGTAATAGTGGTGTAAATATAAATGATTAGTAGATAGTTGTAGAAATGTGTAGAAATTAGTTTCTAGTTAGTAGATTTTAGTAGTTGTAACTGTAGTTTCAAGTAATTCTAGTAGTTGTATTAAGAGAGAAAATTAGTTACTCTATAACAAACTAATAGATGAAATGTATTTCTATAAATAGGGAAACATGAAAGAAGAAGATATGGAGAAGTTTCAATCAAGAAAATGATCTTGTACCCTGGAGAGTAGTTCTCTTGAATAAACCAAAACAAATTATATTTTCACCATCTTTCATGTTTTTCATTGGTTCCCTATTATCACATTTCATACTTATATTCATACTATAATTCATAATAGGATATGATTGATAACATTTGGTACTCTTGTTCATGGTAGGATCAACAAATAATAATCAATCCATGGATATGGAGCATTATAAGCTTTGGTGTATTCAATAGTAGAACTAGTAAAAGCAATACAAATATAAATGCAAGATTCATGGATATGGAGCATTATCGGTTTTTCCAAGAAAATGGATATCTCTAGAAAAGATTTTAAGTTCAATCCTTTTTTTTTTCTCTCCACTCAGACTAATCCACCTACTTGACTTCTTATACTTAATGTAATTCGTATATCTATTCGAATGAGACTGTTGTTGCGTACCATTATCGAGAAGATTCAAGTAAAATATGGACTTCTTCAGGAATGAAAAAAAAAAAATCAATCTATTTTCATTGGATATTTTGCATTAAATTCTTTGATTCCTCGATACTCAATCAAATGCACGCTTATGGTTCCATATTTAGTAATTCTCGAAGTGTTTTTTCTATATTGAATATCATCGAAATAAGCAAAAAGATTATTTCTACAGAAAATGCCATTTATAGGTAGTTCCATCGAGATACTTGAATTAGGTACTAGTGCTTTCTCTCATTCTTGAATCGATTGGAATGGAATAAGAAATCTATTTCTTCGCCGTTTTGCCAACAAATCAAAATTCTCATATAGAATAGCAAGATATACGAGATTCCACTACCCAGCACATATGATTCAATTAAGTTCTGAATAATTAGGAATTATCTCTTTTTTTTTTCTATATAAACAATTAGAATTAAATAATTTGTATCTGATTTGATCATTATTTACTGAGAGACTCAAAAGAAATCTTCGTTCGACATAAGGAGAACAAAGATTCATTTGATCTTGATCATGAAAATAGTATTCCACTGAAAATGTATGAACCCCCTCATAATATCCATAAATGACTTGTTTTTGGTAAAAAATGAACATTACCATATGTAAATTTGGGTGCATGGTACGCATTAGTAATTTAGTGCATTTATCCTTCTAAGTTCAAATCAATACGTTTTCGAACTCTTTCTTTAAAATTTAAAGTGTATGTTCCCACACGAATCTCAACAATTACTTGTTCAGATTATACATATTGATTATTTTGAACCAAAAGAAAGCTTTTTGGTGGAATAGTGATGTTATGTAGAATATCCTCACTCTCAATAGTTACATACAAGTCTAGAGAACATAGAAAGGCGAGATGACAATGATGCATACGTATGTTTTTCCGTTAGAGGGGTCTTATACATGTTCTGCAAAAGACATAGGCAAGCTACAAGATCATCGATCTATCATCACGATACTAGGTCACATTGACCATAGAAATACAACACTTTTAGTATATTTGAAAGAGTAAGATAGTTGTTTTAGATGCTGGTTGAATTATACAAAGAATTGGAACATATAAAGTGCAAATTTCCTTAGAAGACAAATTGTAACCATGTGTGAATGCTCCAAGACATGAGGTATTTAGAGCAATATGGTCTTGTGGAGGTAGTGTTTTTCATTAAAATCAAATTAAATAGGTTTTATGAACATGGTCTACAAAACCGCTATATTTTACAATTGAATTATGATTTAAAAATATAATGATGGTATAAACATAAATGATTAGTAAATAGTTATAAAAATTTGTAGAAATTTTTTTCTTATTAGTAGTTGTAATAGTAGTAATTTCAAACCTACAACAAATTAATAAATGAAATCTATTTTTATAAATAAGAAAACATGAAAGAGGGACATATAGAAAAGTTTCAATTAAGAAAGTGATCTTATACCCCGAAGAGTGGTTCTCTCGAAACAACCAAAACGAATTCTATTTTCAACATCTTTCATTGTTTTCATTGATTTCTTGTTACCATATTTTATACCTACATTCACATTGCAATTCACAATAAAATACAGGTGCTAACACTTGAGCATGGGAAATAGGTCATTCAATCCAATTCCTCTCGTATAGTCTCTCATTATATGTTCTAAGTCTATATGATAAATAGTATAATCATTACACTTTAAACTCTTATATGATGAAAATATATTAAACTTTTAGTAAGGTATAATAATCCTATCAAAAGAAAAAAATAGCTTCAATAAATTGCCGCAATAGCTTCATGCATTAGGAAAAATATAAGTAGCTTAAAATTACTAAATACATACTAGACACAAATTATGAATGTCAATGCAGCTGAAAATAAGGAAGTCTTAAGGGATCATTTGCATGTTACTTAGTTTGTTTAGGTTTTCATATTGCAATCCCTATGTGCTAACTCCAATTTGAAATTAAGAAATAATTAAGAAAAGAGAACAACTAGACACGAAGATTGATATAACCAAAACAAGAGACAACCTTCAAGCAACATGTGCAAATTAGTAGGTTGACATTACTCTCTCATAAAGTTGTGTTTGAGGTAAAAAAAGTGAAAAACAAAACAAAGAAAGAGATTTATTTGTACTAATACACCATATCAATAATATTAAAGTAAGAGAGGGCAGTCTTGGTGTCTTTTTTTGATTCCTCAATGTACCCAATTGCAAATAACACTCTTTTAGTCTCCTAATCTTCTCCTAGAATCACTCCTAGAGGTAACGAATATGATGTTTTCAAGAATCCCTTTTTTGGATATGTTTCAAACTAGTTTTAGTCCTCCTTATTCAAACCCATTACACCCTTTTGAAAATACTCACATGGATTCTTTAAGTTTTTAGTCCTTTTCAATGCCTAATGGATGCAGTAGTAATACTATTCAAATATAAAGATATATTATATGCTAATTTTTATATTGTAGATTACAAAGTATGCTCCCAACACACAAAATTGTTGCAATAACTGATAATAAATACTAATATTGTTCAGTTATTGCATTAGATATTAAAAAGTGCTGCAAGTTTTTAATTTATATTGTTTAAACATACAAGACTTGAAGCTTTTAAGCTATTATCTTTATTAATTCAAGGAAATCCTAAAATGAAATAAAAAGTAAATATACATATTTGGCTTTAAATTATGGAAAAGATACCATATAATATGCTTGTAATGAATGAAAATAGAGGGAAAAAATGCCATTCACAAACTCTTTAATAGCAATACACACCACATAATTTATTTTGCTGCCAATTTTTCCAAAATACTCTACCATATACTACTTAAACTCACATACACCCGAATTGCTATCACTTAAACATCTGGAAAAACTTTCAACAACACAAGCGCATGTATTATCATATACACACAACCAAATCAGTAATAACGAGACATTTTAAATTAGATAAAAATAATAGCAATAGGAGTATAAGTTGGAGAAAGAAAAGGACATATTCATGGGGCAGACCATAATAATTTATTACATTATAAATCTAGCTTATTTTCGTGTTTAGGGGAATAGTAATGTTTAAATTGAAATAGGATAAGGAAAATTCACTCTCTTGTAAACTTTCAGGCTACACTTTGAAAGTTGTAGCAAAAAATGAATACATATACTTCCTGAACTAAGTACATAGTTACAACAAAACAAGATATAATCTTGGAGTTTTGTTGATCTCATGGTCATTTTTCACTATTAACTTAGAAGTTCCCTTTAAAATATAGAAACCATACTCAAAGGTGATTTTGAGAAACTCGAGTTTGGTGCTTTCATTTTGGTTTTATTTATAAGATCTCACTCAAAATAAAAACATATTCAAGTTATACTAAGAGATGAGAGGGAGAGAGATAAAGTAAGGCAAAACACGTTAATATGATTTAAAAAAAAAAGGAATAAAGAATGATGACTTACAAACAATAGAAATACTTATAGAAAGAGAATGGGAGAAGTAAAACTAGCTCAATAAAAAAAGGAGATATTTTTTCATATAGGTTTTCTTGCCACTTACACCATCGATACACCCATGTTTGATTGCAATTTCTTATTCTCAAGTTAGTTATTGCTTATAGTATATATTGAATTTTCCAAAAAAAAAAATCATATGGCCTAAATGCATTATATAGAACATAAATATGTGTTGAAAAAAAAAACCTTTACAAATTAAATGTATATTAGAATTGATAGAAACAAGCAATATGATAACATGCTATAATATTACATGATTTTCTATTGTGCAATGAAGGAATATTCAACAACTACTGTATCAAAATCATAATTTTTTAAGTAAACCAATAATAAATAAATCTAGGAAAGTAATAAATTACAAATTCTTTAGCGCTTAAATATTAAATTTTTTACCTTAGTAAGAAAAGACCAAGTTTGATCAATCAAATCATACGAAAACACCCAAATGAAGAACATAAAACTATATAATAAAATAATAGTTGAAATTTGCAAAAGTAATAAAATTCACATGATCAATTAATAGATTAAGAAGAAATCTAAATAAATGCATACCAAATCAACAAAGAAACATAGAAAATCAAAAGCATAGTAAGAAGAGAGTAAGTATTACTGAAGAGGAAAAAAAAGTAGTGAGAGAGATAGAGAGAGGGGAAGGGCGAGATGGGAAAAATGTGGTCATTATACCATGTAAACTATATGCTAAGGCCACTATAATATAGAGTATGAACACTAGTCTTCTAATATGATGAATTAGACTCATTTCCCCTCCACAAAGTTATACTATGTATATTGTTGGGAGAAAAATTAAAAAAGGAAATTTGTCAATTATGTCTTGTATTATATTAAATACGAAGGCACAATTTGGTGTTAGATTTTTAAATGGTTTGTAATCTTTGTACTTTTGCAAGATTGACCCTATATTTTGTTTATTGAATATAGTGTTTAGAAAATAAGAAAACTTCAGGACATAGAGTGAGAATAGAATTTCCAAGTTATGTAGGTCATTTTGATCGTGCGCACAAAATATAGTAATGTGTAATTTATTTAAATGAGCATAGAGCGATAGATGCTAATATCATGGTACTTTAAAAAAAAAATCAAACCTAAACATCTGGTTTGGTTTGTAAATTTTATAAACATAGAAAAACGTTCAATCTAATTTGGTACACTATTACTATATGCTCTCTATTTAAGTTAATATCTTTAATTGTTCACTTTTAGTGACATCCCTTTGCATAATCCTCAATATTTCGTCTTCAAATGGACACAAAAAAGAAAAAATCAAGTTAAGAGAATTGTCTTATATGAAGTGAACAATATCAAATGAGTTAGAAGAAGAAGGGATCTTATTAAAATCAATTGGAAAGAGACAGGAGCAAGTTGAATCAAGGGGTGGATTGAGGTCTCAATTGAGGTAAGTCATTATGCTTAGAAGAGAAATTGGAATGGTATATGTTTCTTGGTCTGAAGCTATGATGTAGAAAAGTTCATATTGTTTAGTCTAGAGTTATGGAGTAGAATCATGACTAAGAATATGTATATGCATCAGGAGCAAAAATGCTAACATGATGATTGTCTACATAGATTTGGAAAATTAAACTTTCATCTCTTAGAAATGGAAATATTGTAACAAATAGAGAAGATCCAAATTTACGCTAACTGTTATATTAACACATAGATATAGGTCCATGATTGACTTTTTCTTTTTCTTTTTTTTTTCCATTTACTAATTAGCTGGTTTGGTTTTGGGGAAATAAACCAAAAGGCTAACTAGTTACATAAGGTAGAGTTAAGCCACCAACAAAATCAATTGTTAAAAAACTAGTTTTTCAATTTAGTTTGCAGTTCTTTTGCATAGTTCAAGTAACATCTACTTGCTTAATAATATGATAAATAAAGATAATGATAAATATAACATAACTACTAAATCAAATTATAAATATATACATGTCATTTGCACATAATACGACAAGTGAAATTCCATTAAGATCTAATTTCAATATTCTTAAAATTTGCTAGTCATATTTTGACAAACTACTCATATGTGATTTTTTACATTTTGAGAAAAAAAATGTAAAACATGAATTATAGGAATGTAGTTCAAGTAAATTGATAAAAAAACATAAAATATTAAAATAAGTGACATAAAATGTGAAAGTATAAAAAAATTGTAATACTTGGATTCATATTTTAAGTATGCCAAAATTTGATAAAGATAAAAGAAACTAAAGGACAATATATGATTTACTTATTTACATTTTAAATATACAAAATTTCTTAACAATATAATGATTTTGATTAGTTAAAGTATATAATAAGAATTTAGAGTTGGATAGTAGTGTTTTGAACTTGAAAATGTTAGTGATTACTAGTTTCTACTTTAATTGTAAATCTTAGTAAATATAAAGTTCCCTTGACAATAAGTAGATGTTATTGAAAAATTGAAAAGAAAACTACCTATATTAAGATAGAAGGAATATTTGCCAATTTATAACCATAGCAAAATGTAGATAAATATCAATTACAAAAGGAAAATTAAACATTTACAATTTATGCATAAAAATGTTTAAAGGGATATGAAGTCTAAGATTCAAGTTCTTGCATAATATATAATAGATAGAAGATAATAAATTCTTGTTATCTTTCATTTATGTGCTATATATCTATCTATTAATAAAGGCTTAAAACTTCACATTTTGGAAATTGAAGCCTTGTAATAAATTTACATGTTTATGCAAACATTACTTTGTGACATCTATGTAAGTCTCTTTATTTTGGGTTACTTGATATTTATTATTTGGGCTTTTACTTGAATTTATATAAGCCTATTTTCTCATTAATGGTATCCAAACTTGATATTTAATAATTTGAGCATTACTTTATCATTAGTAGTAAAAATTATTAATAGTAAGATATAGAAGAACTTTTTTTTTTTTTGGAATTTAGTGTATATTCTTAATTACCTTGCCTTTATATGGTTATATATTTTATTCCCAATATATTGTCTTATTATAGTTTATATATGTAAAGGTATATTGTCATGTGACTATAAAAACACATATATAACTTTGTAAATACAACTATTATAGTGTTTTTTGCTGTATACATGTATATGTTATATTGCACATTTTTCAAAAATACTATAATGTAAATATGAATTGTATTTAAATCCTCCTATACATATATACAAATCTATTAAGTAATATCGGAGGATTTATACATATAACTTATGTATATATTTAGAGTAAATAGACTAGTTTTTACAAAATTGAGATACATCTAACAATACAAATACAAGTGGTTATTCTCTCTCATTAATGAAAGCTACTCCACCATGTTTCTCATGGTAGTTACTACCACTTTGTTAGTAGTTACTAGGTTGTTTCCTTCCTTACTACTAGGAATTCCTGCGTTTTCTGTCTGTGTTCATGCACTCATTACACTTTATGAAGCATATAGCCCTTTACATTTTCTGATAGTGTTTTGTTTCTATGTAAATTGTGAATATTATCTACATTAACTATTTGCATAGGCACTTTCCAAGGTCTACTTGTTAGCCTACTCCTCGTGTTTCAATAGTTACTTTTACTAGTAGTTTTGCACATCTAAGCTTTTCTTAGCATTTTAGTCTTACTCCTTTTTGTCTACCTTCCTTATGTTTGTAGCCTTGCATTTCGTTATCATTATCCTAGTCTTATTTGTTCCCTCTACAATAAGTCATGGCTAATGCTTCAAGTTCCAGGGCAGACTATTTTGATTCCAATGCCCTAGACCTTAAAGAAAATACATAATTTATTTCTCATAATGAACTAATGATGGTAGGTAAGATTGTATCAAACAAAATTTTAAACAAGCAAGGAGTCATCAACATCCTTAAAAGGGCATGGAAGGAGTTTGGAGAAGTAAAAATTTCCAATTTAAGTTCAAATATGTTATTATTATTTTTTTTTTAGGGATATGATATGGCCTCGTTAATTTCCAATAAGGGGCTATGGTCGATGATGGGACATTGTATAGTTTTAAAGGAATGGAAAGTTGGGACACAAGTACAATATATATCTTTCGATTCGATTAATTTTTGGATCCAAATTAATGGACTCCAATTAGAATATTTATCCATGAACAATGTAGATAAATTAAGGGCTTTAGCTGGCTTGGTTACTATTGTAGATCCTATTCAACCTGAAGCTAGTATTTAGAGGAGTTTCCTAAGGGTACAAGTTCGAATTGACTATCAAAAACCTTTAAAGTCTAATGCTTGGGTTAATCACAAACATGGTGACAAATATTGGGTACGATTTTAGTATGAAAGCCTATATGAGTTTTTCTTTGTATGTGATCGTTTGGGTCATATGTTGAGGAATTGGTCTTATGAGAAGAGTTCAAATGAAGTTTATGGACCTTTTTTTAAGGGCCCTACCAATAAGGGATTTAATGACTAATTTATAACAACAAGGAGGATGTAACACATCGAGATGTAGTGGTTAAGTTTCCTTGGTGACATTGTCACCTAGAGTCCAATATCCTATTCATAACCAAACAAAACGTAGCAACATGAGAGATTCAGATGCTTACCCTTATCCTTCATTGTCATCTTTATCTTTGACTATCTCTGAAGGTAGTACTTTGTTATCTACTCCTATGAGTTCAGCATCCATGGGTTCCTCTGAGATTAATATTTATGGTCAGTCTGTTGAACATTGCCTCTTTCGACCACTTTTCATTGCTCCTATGCAATCGAAGTAATCTATAGTAAAATTCACATCACCTACACACTTTGCCTCTTCCCTAATTTCACACATGCTGGCTCTACAGTCCACACCTATTGTTTGACACTTGATCAAACCATCCTTGACTAATTCCCAAGCTGAAGACGCTTGCCTCCGTGTTATCCCTATTATTTATTTCGGCTTTAGTAGTGTGTTTGATTTGGTGGAGGGGCATTCACCTCCCTATTTTGTTACAATACGTGAAGATAATAAAAAAAAAAAGTTAATACTCTTCATAAATGAAGCTATAAAGCCTAGTACTATACATCAAGTAGATACCCACTATTCGAAATCAGACGTATATAGTTCTTTTTTTTTTTTATAAAACTTTAGTGGATTGATCAATTTTAGTTTCAAAAAGAATGGGTTTACATTTTTATCTGGTTTAATTTATTTAAAGAAATCTTCCTAAATGATCTTAGTTAGTGTTTAAAAAAACAATTTGTTAAAAATAACCCTAATTTGGGTAAAAGGTCCATTTATATTTTTTTATTTTTGGAAAACCCGATTTTTCTAAGTGATAAAACGAATTTATTTATTTACTAACTCATTTATTTGTTTTTGTTACCTTGTTTATTTATTTCTTTATTTATCTATTTCAATAAGTAAATAAAAAACTGCTCTTTTCTTTTCTTATCTTTTTTCTCTTTCTTATTCTTCTCTTCTTCTTTTTTTTTTTTTTTACCTTCTCTTCTTCTTGTTTTTTAAGTATTGCAAGTATAAGAGTAAAAGGATAAATTTATAGATAAAAATAAAAAAAATAAAAAATATATATAAAAAAAATCAGACCGAGTTGGCTCGGGTCAACTCGAGTTAGCTTGGTCAACTTGGGTCAGCTCGAGTTGGCTTGGTTCGCTTTGATCAGCGTCGATCAGCTTCAATTTACTCCAATTAGCTCGGATTGTCTCGAGAAGTTGAATTGAAGTATCTTACCTAAGGTTTTTTAGATGTGAGGATTCCGATAGTGGTGGTGGTTTTTTCCAAAAACAACCGTAGGGGTGGCTATTCTAGAGAGAGAGAAAGGGATCGGGTTAGAGAGAGAAAGTTTCGATTTGCTTACCTTAAGCCTTTCTAAGCTTGTATTGTGTGTCCTTATGTGTTCCCCGATCCCTATTTATACTAAACACAGCTCGAACAAGTTTAGAAAGATCATAAATAGAGGAAACGACCATGAATGGGGATGTTGGAATTTTCGTTTTCTTTTTCTCATTTTTGGAGCCAATTTATTATTGAATTTGACTAAATTTGGATAAAAAAAAGGGTCCTGATTCAAAGTATGCTAAACGTACTACATGATTTCACCATTAATTCGATGAACACACTAGTAGAAAGAAATTGCAAAATCAAGTTCATTGCAATCTAGAAAGAAGAAGAAAAGAGGGGGTGCTAATCACGTAGGGCAAGCTGTTGCGCACCCACTGTTCTCTTTCTAGGGCCGAAGGCCCTAAGCTTAGTTTGGACTAAGTTTTTAACTTGGTCCAATCCCCATCCCCCCTCTTTTTTTTCGTTTATATATATATATACATAATTAAAATATATATATATATATATATAAACGAAAAACAAATTCCTTTTCTTCTTTTTTTTAATTAATTATTTATTACTTTTTTTATTTCTTTATTTTTTATGTTTTTTCCTTTTTCGTATTCTTTCTATCTTTCTAACTTTTTTGAGTTTTCTTAATTTCTCTCTTTTTTTTTCTAAATCTCTTATTTTTTGAGGTTTTCTTTAATTTTATAATTTTTTTTATGTTTTCCTAATTTAAAACCCTATAACCTATTCTAAAAAAATAAATAAATAAAAAATAAAAGAAAGGCAAAAATGAGGTGTCTACAACTACTCTTCTTATTGTAAAGTTTGAGTAAAACCTTACGATAAAGATAAGAGAGACTATTTTCACTCCAAGGATAGATTTTACCCTAAAAATCACTATAACTAGCTAGCTATCTTAGGTCTAATCCATTGGGCATTTGGAAAGAAGAATTGAAGTCTAGTTGTGCTCTTATAAGCTGACAAACCGTAATGAAACGAGCGAAGTGCTCCTTGAGTTAGCTAAAGCCCTAAACAGATAGAGGAAACTTGGTCATGTCCTAATGAACTGACTAACCAAGGCAGGCAAAGCACTCCTAAAGCTAGCTAAGATCCTAAAAGAGATGAGATGAAACTTAGTCGTACCCCAATGAGCTGACTAACCAAGGTAGGCAAAGAACTCCTTAAGCTAGCTAAGACCCTAAAAGAGATGAGAGGAAACTTGGTTATGTCCTAATGAGCTAACTAACCAAGGTGGACAAAACGTTCCTAGAGCTAGCTAAGACCCTAAAAAACAGAGGAAACTTGGTCGTACCCCAATGAGTCGATTAACCAAGATAGGTAAAGCGTTCTTAGAGCTAGCTAAGACCTTAAACTGATATAGGAAACTTGGTTGTTCCCTAATGAGTTGACTAACCAAGGTGGGCAAAATGCTCCTTGAGTTAGCTAAGACCCTAAACTGATAGAAGAAACTTAGCTATGTCCTAGTGAGCTGACTAACCAACTAAGGCAAAGCGTTCCTAGAGCTGGCTAAGACACTAATACTAAATGAGGAAACCTAGCCATACCCTAATGAGCTGACTAACTAACATGGGTAAAATGCTCCTAGAGCTAGTCAAGACCCTAAAAGATAGAGAAAACTTAGTCGTACCCTAATGAGCTAACTAACCAAGGCGAGTAAAGCACTCTTAGAGCAAGCTAAAACCTTAAACTAAAATACGCCTTATGGACTGGCTTAAAAGACCATTATGGATACAGTTGTAGGAGTATTGGTCATATAATTTAAATGCACATGTAATGTTCAAAAGCTAGTGTGCTAACATCGCATAGAAGTACTTACCTGGCCTTGTTCATAGCGCCCAAATTGTCAAACCCTTTTTTTTTTTTTGAAAAGCCTTATCAAAATTGACTGGTCTACGCTTTGATCCTTTTGTTATCAACTTGAATAATCTTGATGTAAAACATTTGAGACTTCGCCGGCTCTTTTAAGGAAATCATGGAAATTAGCTCGATACAAAAAGCCACCCATTGTTTTTGTCTTTTTAAAACTTTTTATGAACCGAGACCCTTATTCTTGATCAATGAATATCTGTTGTAAGGTGATTACTTACTTGGATTTCATACTTCCCTGAAAAAAGACAATAAAACTCCCCATTGAGGGGGAATCAATCCGTAATAAAGTATTTTAAAGATTTTTTTCAATTACCAATGTCCTAGATTTCAATCCTCAACTTCTCTTATGTTTTGAGTAAAGGGAGTTTGGCTTTTCAATGGAGAGGGTGATTATTCAAATGACGACAACAGCTAGGGATACCAACTCTGCTTGCAGATGATGAAAATTAGACCACAATGACATTTAGAATGATTAGCATTTTCGTATTCTAAGTAAAAATTTTCACTGACTTCTCATAGATAGTACAACTTTATAGCGTTAGCATTTACAAGGTCTCTTAATTCTGGACCATCCATTTGAGACAAAATTAAAGCCCCTCCTGGTAATACTTGTTTCACGACATAAGGGCTTCCATAATTAGGAGCAAACTTCCCTTCAGAGTCTTATGCATTAGGGAGAGTCTTTCTCAACACCAGGTCACCTTTTTTGAAGTTCCAGGGTCATACCCTTTTATTGAAAGCTCAAGACATTCTTTATTGGTAACACTGATTATGACAAAAGGCTATCAATCTCCTTTCTTCAATCAAATTCAACTACTCGATGTGTTTCTTTATCCAATCAACTTTATCCAACTAAGTTTTTGATAATACCTTGAGTGATGACATCTTAACTTCTACCGGTAATACTACTTCAATGTCATATACCAAAGAGCAAGGTTTTTCCCCAATCAACGTTCTGATGGAAGTTCGATAGGTCATAAGTGTGAATGGCAACATCTCATGCCAATCCTTATACATAACAGCCATTTTTTTAATGATTCTTTTGAGGTTTTTGTTAGATGCTTCAATGGCTCAATTCATTTGGGATCGATAAGGAGTAGAGTTCCTATGGATGATCTTTAACTATTGGCGCAATTTTAACATTAGTTTGTTGTTGAGGTTGGTGCCATTGTCAATGATAATTGTTTTTGAAGTCTTACATCGGGCCAAGATATCTCTCTTGATGAACTTAATTACAACCCCTTTAGTAATGCTTGAATAAGACAAAGCCTCAACCCACTTGCTGAAACAATCGATGGCAACCAATATAAAGTAATGCCCATTGGATGCTTTTAGAGTAATCGAGCCGATGATATCTATTCTCTACATTGAGAAAGACCATGGTGTTAAGAGTGTATGTAGTCCTTAAGGCGAGGCATTTATCCTATTTGCATAAACATGGCATAAGTGACAATGCCTAACGTATTTGATGTAATCGCCTTCCATTATTGACCAATAGTACCCTAGCCTCATAATTTTCTTAGCCAGCATGTAACTGTTGATGTAAGGGCCACATGCTACTTCATGTACTTCTTTCATTGACATCTCAGCTTCCTTGTTATCCACATACCTTAAAAGTGTACCATTAAAAGAACGTCAGTATAACGTAGACTTGCTTATTAAGAATTGAGTGGCCAATCACCTAATCGTCCTTCTATCCTTTTTCTCGGCCTTTTCAAGGTATGTACATTGTTGTAGGAATATCTTAACATCATGGTACCATGGCTTTTGGTTATTCATACCCTCAATTGCCAAGTAGAAGGTAGGATTGTCTTCAATTTCAATAGTAAGAGGTTGAATCTCAACTCCACCGGATATCTGGATCATGGATGTTAAAGTGGCTAAGGCATCAGCAAACTGATTCTGAGTCCTTGGTATGTGATTGAAGGTGATTTCTTTGAATTTCTCCATCAATTCTGTCAAGTGCCAGTGATAAGGTACTAGTTTAGGATCCTTAGTCTTGTATTCTCCTCAAGCTTGGCTGATAATGAGTGAAGAGTCCCCATACACTTCTAATTCTTGAATATCTTTATCTAAGACCATGCTGAGTCCCATGATGCATGCTTTATATTTAGCGATATTATTAGTGTATGGGAAAACAAGCCTTATAGCTTCAAGGTATTAAGTACCTTCAAGAGATATTAATATTTCCTCAATTCCATACCTAGACACATTAGCTACCCCACTAAAGAACATCTTCCATTTTGGTAGCTCATCAACTTCTCCTTTATCAAGGCTTCCCTCAACTAGCAAGATATCCTCATCGGGGAAATTGACTTGTACTTCTTAGGGAATACTATCAGAGGGATTTTCTACTAATTGATCTACTAAAGCTTGTCCATTAACTAAATTCTAGCTTACGTACGTAATGTCGAACTTTGAGAGTAATATTTACTACTTTGAGATTCTGCTAATTAGGCCCGGTTTGCTTGCTAAGTACTTTAGGGGATTATGCTAAGTTAGTAATTCAACCTAGTAGTAGAGTGTATATTGTCTAAGTCATTGCTTTACCCAAACCAAAGCACAGTAAGTTCTTTCAATTTTTGAATATTTTTGTTCCCCTTCAGTGAATTTCTTGCTCAAATAGTATACAGCCTATTCTTTTCCTTCCTCATCTTTCTAGCCGAGCATGCACCCCATAGACTCCAATAATATTGTCAGGTATAGGAACAAAGGCTTCCCCGTTTTTGGAGCAACCAAAATTGGAGGGTTCATAAGGTATTCTTTAATCATTATAAAGGTTTACTCTCACTCTTCGTCCTAATTGGTCTTAGCATTCTTTTTTAATAACTTAAATAAGGGACGATACTTGTCCATGAGTTGGGATATGAACTGGGCTATATAGTTCAAATAGCCCAACAATCCTCTGATTTCTTTGAGTGTACGGGGTGGGAGCAAGTCAACTATCGCTTTGACTTTATCAGGGTCCACTTCGATGCCCCTTTGGCTGATTATAAAGCCTAACAATTTCCCTGAAATCACTCCAAAGGTATACTTCTCTAGGTTAAGTTTCAACTGGAATTTTCTTAACCTATCAAACAATCTCCTCAAATTATCCACATGATTTTCTCCTTCTTTGAACTTTGCAATCATATTATCAACATATACTTCATCTTCTTTGTGCACCAAGTCATGAAAGATTGTGACCGTGGCCCATTAACAAGTTGCCTTGGCATTTTTTAGCCCGAAAGGCATTACTTTGTAGCAAAATGTGCCCTAAGTTGTAATAAATGTTGTCTCAACTTTATCTTCTTCGGACATTCGAATTTGATTATATCTAGAGAATCCATCCATGAAAGAGAAAAGGTGGTTTCCAGCTATGTTATCGACCAAGACATCAATATAGGGTAAGGGGAAATTATCTTTGGGGGTTGCTTAATTAAGGTCTCGAAAATCTACGCACACTCTAACTTTCCCATTCTTCTTCATAACTGGTACTATGTTGGCTACCCATTCGGGATAATCAGATACCTCAATGAAATCGACCTCTAGTAATTTTCTGACTTTTTCCTTGATTTTCAACAAGATATCTAGTCGGAACCTTCTTAGCTTTTGTTTCTTAGGTTTGATATCCTCTCAAGTGGGTAAGCGATGGACTACGATTGATGGATCCAATCCAGGCATATCTTCATAAGACCAAGCAAACACATCTTGGTATTCAAATAGTCATGCGATCATTTCAACCTTTTATTCTCCTTTTAGATTCCCTCCAATTCTCAATGTTCTGGCATTGTCATCAATCCCATCATTAATCGTCTCAATTGGCTCATCAATGGAAATTATACTCATTTCATGTTTTTGCCAACTTTCTTGCATGTCATTATGGTAATTGATATTAGTCTCAATGACTAACCCAATAAGGCTGGAGGCGATATCAATATTTCATCACCTATTTACACGAGGTATCCATGGCCTTTGTTCGAAGTATTGGATTAGGAAAAAGAATGTAAAAGAAAGAGTGTAAGTAAGGAAGAAGTGAAGAGAAAAGAGACTGATTTTGTTTGGAGGAATTTTTTTTTTAGTACAATTATTTGTAAAACAAAGGTAATTTATTATAAAACTCTATAAAATACTAGACTGTGATTCATCCTTTACCCTAGGGAAGACTTATTGCTATTCATAGAGATGGAGAGCCAGTTACTCAGGTGCTGAGATTTATTAGATGAGCTAGCTACTTTATTTTTGCTAAAGGTATCCTCTATGGCAGGCTCTGAATTTTGAGCATTGGCCCGGATGAAAGTTTCTGACAATAATAGGAAGGTCATCAAGGCATGATACAATCTGTCACCTCTTTTGCCCCTCGCTTGCATATTTTGCAGCTCATCCATTAAAGTAGGGATGTAACCTAGCCCATAGGTTCTAAATTGGCCTTCTTTGAACTTTGGCCTCTTATCTTTCTCCTAATTAGTGATCATGCATATCTCTTCAAATATTTAGAGCCCAAAGTCCTCTTGCTCCTCAATACCAATATAGGGTATGGCCGTTTCTTTGTAAATTTCATAATCCTGGTCACCTAGAATTGTAATGACCTAGCCATTGGAGATGAACTTAACTTTCTAATGAAGACTCAAAGGTATGGCCCCTACTGAATGTATCCAAAGTCTTCCAAATAACAAATTGAAGGTCCTTGAAATGTCTAAAACTTGGAATCAGATGTTGCACGTTTATAGGCCGATATCAACTAGTAAGTTGATCTCCCCTATAATTTCTCTCGTGGATCCGTCAAAAACCTAAACCATTGTTAAGCTTAGTTTAATTGCAGTCGCATCAATGCCCAATAGATCCAGGGTGGCGGAAGGAAACCATTCAATGATGAGCCATTGTTGATGAGGACTCTTGCTATGATAATGTTGTTCACCCTTACTATTATGAAGAGGGGTTTAGTGTGCCGATGGCCTTCCTCTCTTAGTTCTTTAATAGAGAAAGAAATCTAATCCATAGTAAGGACAGAGTTGGTGATAGACCCTATTCCTTCAATTGGTATTTCGCAAGGGGCTTTGACTTCCCCTAATGTTCTAAACAAAGCTTCCCAATGTGGTTCCAATGCCATCAATAGACTCATAAGGGATATTTGTGCTGGAGTCTTAGTAAGCTGATCCATTATTTTATACTCACTAGACTTGATCATCTTAGTGAAGGCAATCAATCCTTCTTCATGTTTAGCTTGTTCATTGTTTGTCCTTTCCAGTACGGCCTTCTTTTTCAAGTCTTCTATCGAATCATAGATTCTATCAGAGCGGGTAATCCCCCCTACAAGTGAGCTTGACTACCCCTAGTTTATTGCCCAGTAGTTAAGAGGGGTAGTTTTATAATTTTCGAGGGCCACAAGCACATGGAAGGTGTATCATTTAGTTTGTAGAATTTGTTTCTCCTCTTGTCTATAGAATCTATAGACCTTAAGCTCTCGGTTGGAACCAATCATGTTGATGGTGGGCTCTAAGTCATCAAATATCATATTGATGATGGGCCCATGATTTGGCAAAGGGTTGCTATTGACATTTGGAATTAGAGCATCCACAAAGTCTAGCTGGACTATGCCTCTATTAATTAAGTCATCAATTTTGTTTCTTAATCTCCACCATGAGTCAATTGAATGGTCTATCTTCCCCAAATGATATTGACATATGGCATTGGGATCAAAAAAATTTAGTTTATATCTTTCACTAGGAGGCTCAAAATGGATCAGATTGTCTTTCCTCAATTTTTCAAGGACTTGGCTGAAGGGCACCAATATCTTGGTGAACTGTCTTGGAACCTTATGGACTTGTGGTTGACTTTAGAATTGTTGCTGTATTGGTGGAGGATCTATTCTGAAGGAGACCCGAATATTGGATCTAGTGTTTAAATTCACCATGTCGATTGTTACTTCTTTGGTTTTGCTTATAGTAGGCTTTACAGAAGTCAGCTCCTTCTCGGTCATAGGGGTAAATACTCATGTAGCTAAGGATCTCCACCTCTAGGCATACTCCTTGAAGGACTCATTGTGCTTTTTTCGCAGGGTGCCCAAGTGCATCATGATTGGTGCCACTTTAACATTAAATTTATACTACTCATAAAACACCCTAGCCAGCTTTTCCCATATGTTCACCTAATTTAGATCCAATTGGGCATACCAAGTCAAAGCAGGGCTAGTTAAGCTGTCCTGAAAAGTCTAGACCATGAGCTGATCATGTTGCACATACTTGCCCATCTTACGCACACTGAGTATGTAGTTTAGGGCATCCATTCCCATCATACTTTTTGAAGTCAGGCACTTTGAATTTTTCCGAAAAACATCCATAGTTGCAGGTAGAGAAGTCTGTTATACCAGCTTACTCGAATCATCATACCCTTCAAACATTTTCATTTTTTTGGTGATTTATTAGGTTAGTCGTTTCTCAAGCTCTTTTAGTCTGTCCTGATCAACTTCTAGCTTTAGATTAATTAAAAACAAGTAAGTATTGAGCTCAAAAATCGAGTCGACTTTTGGAAAGACCCCTTCTATCTCAAAGGATTCGATTGACTTTTGGGTAAGCTTCTTCAGCTTTAAGGGGTAAGGCTTCAGCATTCTTCTCGCATCAAGCTTTAGAACTTTCTTCATTTAACGGAGCCGTAGACCTAAGTAAGGCGATGCTGTCAGTAAGAAAGCTCAGTTGATTTGCAATTTTCCCCACTATTTGTTCCAAAGATTGGAACCTCAACTCAGTAGGATCAACAAGTTCAGCGTTGATACGTTGGTGTTGATGTTAGCCATTCTAACCTATGAGTAGGTTCGAATAGGACTTCTCTAGAAGGTTTGACACTTGGGAGCAATCTTGGTAACCTATTTAAGGTCACTTCTCAACAAGTTAGCACATGAATATTTTAATTTTTGAAAGAATGCAAATGAATAAAATGCAAATGAGCCATACAGATGCAAAAGGAATAAAATCAACGAATAACCAACAAAATGGTAAAAAATTTTATTTGTTGTGGCTTTTGGAGTTCCCTTTTACATTATTTGAAAAAAAAAATACATTTAAGAAGACTATTCTAAATGTTCTTCTAGCGCTTGGTGAGTGTTCCCTTTTTCTACCTACTAGACTCTACAGGTACTCCCTTCCTCTTTTCTAAGTTAGGCTCTTCCATTTCTTTAAGTTCTTTGAGCCTCTTTTGGGTCATCTTCAATTGATGTTCCAAGGCTAGAGAATGTTGTTTAGATTCCTGAAAGCGATCCTCCCACATGTCCACTCTTCATAGATTACTTCCACTAGGGCTTGTACTTAGTCCGTGTAGGTCCTAATTTCAGGATTTGTTTCAACTGGTACGAGTTGGATGACTTCTACTGCTCGATACTAGATCTCCCCTACCTTGTAGAGCTAATCGTACAAATATTCTTTGGTAACCCAATGCTTACGCACTTTTCTTATCCATTCTCTTAAATCGATGTTTAGGCTGACAATCCTTGTTCCCCATAATTGTTTGATTGCCTTGAGTTTGGACATCTCCTGTAGTAGGGGAATCTGAAGGTCGACATAATCTAAGGTCATGATATCTAATGGAGGCCTATAAACTATATCTTGGATACCTCCGAATTATCTAATCAAATTGTTAGGGTAATAACCTATGCATAATTTCATCCCAATTAGAGGTATTGCTTGATAATTTTTGCAAATTAAGATTACCCTTTTGACATTACTCCATCTTGCTGTCCATAAGATATCAGCAACTTGGAAATTTCTCAACACTTCTACCCAGTAAAAAGTGGATTTTCCTTTTAGGAGACGAACCTTATCAATAAATGAATCGATCAGATCAATGTTATGAGCAAACACTCTTCGGATTAAATCAAGCCCATGACACTTCATGTGGCTTACAAACCATTTTGTTAGTAATGCCATGCTGTTCTTTAGTGCAACATCATATTTTTCTTTCAAAATATTGAGGCTTTTAATCTGAGGGTAAGATAAATGATTTACCTTCAAAAAATTGGCTTACTAACTCAACGACCCCCTGAAATGGATGAGGAACTTTGCATTAGGGAATAGAAGGGTCCCAAATGCAGCCAAGATAAAGGCTTTTATTCTGTTCTATCCCCAATTTTTTAGATCGCCACAAAAGATGCCCCGTTGGTTCAATTTAGGCTTAGTGACGAACCAAGCTTTTAAGTCTTCCAGTTTAATCTAATTACTATTACAACTTCCGAGGGCTTTGTTAACTTCAAATTTTCTAACACCCAAGAATCATAAAAAGGCATTCACAAGGTCTACTTCCAAATTTAGGTTATATATATTTTCCAAAGAAGGGGCTTAAAGTAGTTGGGTGTATTCTTCAAGCGTTGGGCTAATCAAGTGAGGCCTAACTCAAAAAGCCACTTCTTCGAGTTCCCAAAAGTTCGTTAGAACCCTAATTAAATTAATCTTTATCTTTACTTTAGGAAGTGATAGAATGGGCTTGATCTTACTGAAGATGGTCTCTTGTTCCCTCATATTGAAGTGTCATAACCATTAGTCCAGGATTGGCTTAGGGCAAATGGGCTTGCTTACAAATTTTTCCTTGAAGTAAACGGAGTTAGATGAATAGGCCATTTTCTAATCTGAATTACAAAAGAAAAAATATGTTACAAGATTGTCCAACTATTATTTACAGTGATAAAAACCTATTTACAGCAATTTTATGTTTTACAATATGTGAAAATTACAAGGGAAAACAAGAAAACTCCAAGCCTTTCTATAATTTCAATTTCATCTTGCTTGATTATGCATCAATTCCAAATGTTTGTGAATGTATAAAGGGTGAGTTCTAAAGGTTCTTAAGCTTATATGACCTCACTTGTTAAAGAACACTTTCATTGGTCACGTCAAGCTTAAGTGGGGATGGCCTAATCAATCCCGAGTGCTGGTTACACCACAACACCCGAAGCCTACACAATGGCCCCCCGTCCTAAGGTCCTAATACAATCTGGGTTTGGCCGTATTTATCATGCATTTATGGTACATAAAAAAAATTCTCCCTAAAATAAATAAATAAAACTAAACCTGCAAAGAAAATGTTAGTACAACTATGGTATAAATAAAGAATGAATAAAGGAATTACATTTAAGGTGATTTTAGATATCTATTTTAATTTTGGAAAATTGAAGGGCTAACCCTCTTGACAAGTCCTTAATGGAGCCGCTAAGCTGTCGAGCTTGGTTTTTCACCTCCTGGTCTTTAAAAATTAAGTCTTCTTTAAACCGATCAATACTAAATCATACCCATTTAATACCGATCCTTAACTAGAGTTTAAAGAAAATCATTTTTTTTTTTATTTTGAAAGTACTTTGGAGTCGCCACTCGACCAAAGTTGGGAAAATGAGTTAAGCTATAAGCAATTAGGTGGATTAGTTATAACTTATTTATCGGTCTATCAATAAAAAACCAATTTTATAAAATGGTTTTTGAAACAAAAGATCTAGATCTAGGGGGTTATAATCTTTAAACCCTCATGGGTACCATTAATTTGCCAAATTTAAAATTAATCTTAAAAAAACACCTTTTAATTTCAAGAAGATAGAACTTGGTTTATTAGTTACTCTAATTAGATAAATCAAAGTAATCAAGGAAAAAGAAAAATTAGTAGGTGCTTATGTACCCGCTATTCAAGATCAAACATACATAGTTCTTTTTTTTTTTTCTATAAAACTTTAATGGATTGATCGATTTTAGTTTCAAAAAGATTGACTTTACATTTTTATCAGTTTAATTTATTTAAAGAAATCTTCCTAAATGGTCCTAGTTAGTGTTTAAAAAAAAACTCTTAAAAATAGCCCTAATTTAGGAAAAAAGTCCATTTGTTTTTTTTTATTTTTGGAAAACTCAATTTTTCTAAGTGATAAAACAAATTTGTTTATTTACTAACTCATTTATTTGTTTTTGTTACCTTATTCATTTATTTCTTTATTTATCTATTTCAACAAGTAAATAAAAAACTCCTCTTTTCTTTTCTTTTCTTTTTTCTTTTTCTTGTTTTTCTTTTCTTTCCTTTTTTTTTCCTTCTCTTCTTCTTTTTTTTTTTTTAATATTACAAGTACAGGAGTAAAAGGATAAATTAATAGATAAAAATAAATAAATAATTAGACCGGGTTGGCTCAAGTTGACTCCAAGTTAGCTTGGTTGCTGCACAGGTCGGCTTGAGTTGGCTCGATGGGCTTAGGTTAGCTCGAGTTGGCTCGATCGACTTCGATTAGCTCAGCTCGTACTACTTAGATCGTCTCAGGAAGTCGAATTGAAGTGTCTTACTTAGGTTTTTTAGACATGAGGATTCCGATGGTAGTAGTGGCTTTCGTTGAAAACAACCATAGAAGTAGCTATCCTACAGAGAGAAAGGGATGAGTTAGAGAGAGAAAGCTTCGATTTGCTTACCATGAGCATTTCTAAGCTTGTGTTGTATGTCCTTGTGTGTTCCATGACCCCTATTTATACTAAATACAGCTCAAACAAGCTTGGAAAGGTCATTGATGGAGGAAACAGCCCTGAATGGGGATGCTGAAATTTTTGTTTTTTTTTTTTCTCATTTTTGGAGCTGATTTATCATTGAATTTACTGAATTTGGATGAAAAATGGGTCCCAATTCAAAGTGTGCCAAACATACTACACAATTTCACCATTAATTCGATGAATGGTGTAGTAAAATAAGTTTAAAAAGGCCCTAAATAGAGCATGCTGGAAGAAAGAAATTGGAAATCAAGCTGATTGCAATCTAAAAAGAAGATTAAAAGAGGAGGCATTAGTCACATGCAAGGCACGTGCTACACACCCCCATGCACGCGTTTGAAATAAAAAGAGTGCGCAACTCTTCTCCTTCTAAGGTCGAAGGCTCTGGGCTTGGTTCTTATGGACCAGCTTTTTAACTTGGTCCGATCCCCATCCCCCCTCTTTTTTTTCGTTTATATATATTTATATACATAATTAAAATATATATATATATATAGAAAACGAAAAAAAAAATTTTCCTTTTCTTCTTTTTTTTAATCAATTATTTATTAATTTTGTATTTCTTTATTTTTTATGCTTTTTCCTTTTTTCATTTTCACCTTTCCAAATTTTCTGAGTTTTCTTATTTTGTTTCTTTTTTTTTTTTCTAAATCTCTTTTTTTGTTTTGGGGGGAGGGGGTGGTTTCATTGATTTTCTAAATTTTTTTATTTTTTCCTAATTGAGGACCCTATAACCTATTCTATATAATAATAATAATAATAATAAATAATAAATAAAAGGGGGGGAGGAGGGTTAGGGGGTGGAAATGAGGTATCTACAATACTAATTGGGTTAAAGAAAAATAATAAAAACCAAGAAAAGTTCAAGCTTGACAGTAGATTAGTGATTATCATGTTAATGTGTTGGAAAGTTGTTAGTGGTATTTACATAATAAAATTAGGCGTGCTAATGGTTCTTTGTTTGGTATAATTACTTGGTGTTATGCCCCTTGTACTTTCTCAAACAAGAAGCTGTTATGGGAGGATTTGATTGCACTTTCTACTGTGGTGCAAGGTCCCTAGACTTGCATTGGTGATTTTAATGAAATACTTCTTGATAGCGAGAAAGTTGGAGGGGCGTTGTAAGATAGGAGGCAAATGCTACCTTTCCAAGACATGATAAATAGTTCTAGTTTATTTGATTTAGGTTTTCATGGTTCGCAATTCACATAGGTAGGTACTACGCGTAATGGTGTGATTGTGAGAGAACATTTGGATCACTATTTTGTATCTAATGATTGATTGCTAAAGTGTCCTAATTCACAGCTTCTATATGAGCCCATTATCGCATCAAATCATCCACATATTATTCTCTTTACCAAATGAAAGGTGGTGTTAGTAGGGGGGAGGTTTCTGTTTGAGAATTTGTGGCGACTTCAGATGAATGTGGTGACATTATTCAGCAACTTTAGACAGGAGGCATGAGTTATCTAAATCTGGAGGATGTACTCAATCTATTATAGAAATGTAGTAAGAAGTTGGTTCTATGGAGTAAATCGACCTTTTTGAATAGTAAGAGATTAATTAACCTACTTAAATCTAAATTGGCTTATCTCAAGGATAAGAGACCCAAGGGTTTTGACGATGAAGAAGACAAAATGCATGCTAAGATTGAGGAACTATGGGGTGGGGAGGAAATTTTTTAGCACCAGCAGTCCTGTGTTAACTGGTTATGCTATGGTGATAAGAACACCTCTTTCTTTCACCAATCAACAATAGTTAGAAGGCACTGGAATAAAGTTTTTCATCTAAATAGTAAGGATGGAGATTTAGCTACTTCCAAGACTGATATTGGGAGTATGTTTGTTACTTTCTTCAACAGTGTTTTCATTGCTAATCCATACAAGAATTCAAGCTATTGTTTGACTTGGGTAGACCCTATTTTTATCGCCCAATAGAATGTTAAGCTTTGTGCACTTATTTTACATGAGGAAATTAAGAGTGTAGTGTTTCAATTAAGAGGTCTCAAAGCTCTAAGTCCAAACAAATTCCCTAGAATATTTTATCAAGCTTCTTAGGGTTTAGTGGGTCCAACTGTGATTCTAGCTATCTAGCACTTCTTTACTATAAGTACTATGCCCTCTACCCCTAATGATACGAATCTAGTTTTAATTCCTGAGGTGCGTAACCCTAAGTTTGTTTCTCAATTCAAACATATCAATTTAAGCAATAACCTTTACAAAATCATTTCAAAAGTTTTGGCTAATAGTTTTAAGCCCTTATTAAATCTAATCATTTCGAAAAACCAAAGCACCTTTTTTTCTCGAATGCTTAATTGCAAATAATATTGTAGTTGCATATAGGGAAAAAATGGTTATATGCTATAAAGCTTGACATGAGCAAAGCTTATGATCATATTGAATGGACCTTCTTACAGGATTTACTTCTTCAGTTAGGTTTTGCCAACAAGTAGGTCAATTAGGTTTGCAATGTCAATCTACTCTGAAGTTTAATGTGGTAATGAATGGGTAATTGATTGATGTTGTGAAACCTATTAGGGGAATTTGATAGGGCAATCCTTTATCGCCCTATCTTTTTATTTTGGTTATGAATGTGCTGTTTAGGGGTTTTTCTAAGGCAACTCAGACTAAAGTTATAAAGGGAATATCTTTTAAGAATTTTTGTCCTACTCTAACTCACTTGTTTTTTGCATATGACTATCCTTTTTTTCTTTGAGGTAAAGGAGTCTAATGTCATCAACTTAAAGTACCTCCTCCATGCCTATTGTACAACTATTAGCCAAGCTGTTGACTTTAATAAGTCCTCCCTTTTTTTCAATGTTAACACTCCCTTGGCTATGATGCATAAAGTAGGTAAGCTGTTGTAGATTCCTATTATA
This sequence comes from Lumnitzera littorea, assembly GCA_024138015.1. Taxonomy (NCBI): domain Eukaryota; kingdom Viridiplantae; phylum Streptophyta; class Magnoliopsida; order Myrtales; family Combretaceae; genus Lumnitzera; species Lumnitzera littorea. The sequence goes on along the minus strand of JAMXBB010000005.1, from coordinate 47,455,008 downwards.
GTAAATCCTAGCAAGTATTTAGGGTTACCTTTGATGTGGGGACGATCAAAGTTAAAGGCATTGAACTTTGTAAAGGAACGGCTAGTCAAAAAACTAAAAGGGTGGCAACATTGCTTGCTATCTAAGGCTGGGAGAGAGGTTCGAGTGAAGTTAATTGCTTGTACCATCCTAACATATTCAATGAGTGTGTTCAAGTTTTGGAAGAAGTGGTATAAGTCAGTTAATGCCATTATTGCAAGGTTTTAGTGGGGCTAGTAGGAAGGGAAGGATAAAGTCCATTGGCATAGTTGGGACTACTTGTCCAAGCATAAGGAGGAAGGCAGGTTAAGGTTTCGAGATTTGGACTTATTCAATCTAAGCTTGCTGTCTAAGCAGGTTTGGTGGTTGTTGCATCAAACTAATGCATTCTAGGTCAAAGTGCTAAAAGCTAGATATTTTCCACATTATGAGTTCAATTTTACTAAGAAAGGTGGAAGATCGTCTTAGGTGTAAAGAAATTTATTGGAAGGTAGGGGTATTCTATTTGGTGGTGTGATATGGTAAGTTGGTAGGGATAGCAATGTTTATATAGGTAGGGATTGATGGTTTCCAGCATTCACAAAAGGAAAACTAAGTAGAAGCTGCGATTATCCTGTAGAGCTAAGAGTTTCTAAAATTTTTTATTGGACTTGTTAACAGTATTACATCTATTAAATCCTTCAAAGATACAGATGATCGGGAGATTACCTTCCTTGCGCTTAGGGACTGAAGATGTCTTAGTTTAGCCTTTCACTTACTATGGCCTATTCATTGTGAAGTCAGCATACAAGTACTTACGTAGTAAGAATCAAAATTGTATTCAAGATAGACCTTTAACATCAAATGTAGTTCAACGGGCTTGTTGGAAACCAATGTGGTGTTTAAGAACCCTACAAAAAGTGTGCAACTTTCTTTGGCATGTACTATCTAGGTCGCTACCATCCTTAGAAAATTTATACCACTATCATGCTATGCAAGACCCCTCCTATCCTTTTTGTCGAAGTGTAGAGGCATTAGAGCACGCTTTATTATGCTATAGACAGACAGAGTATGTATGGTTTAGTACCCTAAGTTTACGATTCGATAGACATAGTATACCAAATTTCCTATCTTAGTAGATAAACCTGAAGGAACATGTAATATGTACCTTATCAACAAGGGACCTCACTAATCAAGCTATTGAAGTGTCATGGCTTATTTGGAAGGAGAGATGTGATGCATGTTTCAATGCTAAAAACCCTAATCCAGTAACAATGGTGTTTAAGTTCCAAGCTTAGTATCATGGCCTACCATCAGATAGCCCTACAGCCACAAATATTAAGGTTAGACATGTCGACAAATCGGACTCACAAGAGAGAGTAATGGATGTTAGATTTGATGGGGTAGGCAACACAGTGGACAGCAGATTAGAGTTAGGTAGCAAAGTAGTGTCGAACAGGCACTCATCTTGTCAGTTTCTCAAATGTTGATCACTTTCTACTTTAGATCTAACTAGTGTTCACTAGTTACTCCATGGAAGTTCTCAAAGTTGATGGGTCCATCCTTGCATTTTGACAACTCACATCAAGCCTCATATGTGTTTAAACACTCAACAGACTCCCTCAGTACGAAGGATTTCTAAGGCTTCATCTATGGTGGATTATGTAGTAGGGTATTCAGATTCTTTTCTGATGGAGTGAGATTTACGACCTAGGGTTTCTATTGGGTCTCTCGAACTTTCTCACTCTTCTATAACATCATTTAGTGGGAGACAACTATTCCTAAGTAAGAGGCACACGTTTGTTCAAATGAATGCTTCCTCGGTTGGGCTGCATGAGCTAGCTGGACTCATGGTAATTTTTAAGGATTACTATGGCCATGTGATGTATGGTGTGATCCAATCCACCTATGCTCCCTCCCCTAAAGTGGCTGAATCCATGGCTTTGTTTCTTACTTTAACTACTATACAGTCACTTAGTATTACATATTATTCAATGCTTTTGGACTATTAAAATTTATTGCACCCTCTTCATGGTTTACTATAAGTATTGCACTGGAGTACAAGGCCCCTTTTTTCTTGCAAGTGATTGATTCTTTTCATATGATACATCATTCATCTTTGACTTTTCATTTTGTCCATAGATAAGCGAATATAGCTACAAATTTGGTAGCTTCCTCGATTAGGAGGGAAATATGTCCTAGCAATTAGTGGTTACACCTACCCCATTCACCCTCCGATACACCACCACCACCCCCGTACTACCTACCCCCTTCAATTCTACTTTTGGAGATATTGGTTAATTTTTTAATGAAGTTTCACTTTTGTTTGGCCAATATATATATATAAGTAGTTATATACATGTGACTTATTACATGTTTACTATATAAATTTCTATATGTACATATATATATATAAATATACAAATTATAATTTAAGTTTTCCAAAAGTAGTTATAATGCATGAATGAAATCTAGTTTTACTTCGTGTAGAAGACACTTTTTACATGAATAACAATATATATATTTATTGTTTAAGCATTAGCATTTTTTTATATCAGTATGCAAGTAATGTAAACGTCTTTATGAGTAATTATACGAATAGTTGTATAAGTTCTTGAAAAGTTGTAATCCTGAGTCTTATACCTAAATATAAAATTATAATTTGTAAATAAAACATAATTATATGAATAGGTACAATAAGCAATATAACTATATAATTTTACAAAAGTTATTTAATATATTGAAAACAAAATATTATTATAAACTGTATAGAAGATGTTTTTAATGTGAGTAATGTGTGTATATATATTTATATTCATAATATGTCTAGATGTATCATGTACATATATGCTAAATAACCTCCTTTACATATCTTAAATACAAATATTCAAACATATATATTATCTATATTATAACGATACATATTAGATGGAAAATATAATTAACTGTTATATAGATCACTTTATATGTATATTAAATTACATAAGTATATATTTTCTATTACATATATATTTTCTATTACATATCTCTGGTGAAATAAGTATATATTTTCTATTACATATCTCTGGTGAAATAACATTTTTATGTATTTAAATAATGAAGACTTATGTATATCTTCTTTAAAATAAGAAATCTTTTAAAAATAGTATGTTATCTTGTATATATAGTTATGAGTTACATATGTACAGTAGGTAAATGTGTATATACTACCTATCTATATACATATGGGTATATATATTTATATAAGTATTACAATACATAACCTCATGAAAATGTTATATCAAGTATATAATTATAAATTATACAAAGAGAATACATTTGCATAATTAGGGACTGAAAAATCATTCTTTCAAATCAATCAATTTGTTTCTCACATAAATAATATAAAACAATGTATTTTGGTTATTGTTGTAACCTCTTTTGCCTACTCATCTACAACCTCTACAACTACCATACCATTACTACTACCACTATCATAACCTCTAGCATTAGAGTACCCGTCGTTACTATCTCCATAAACTTTACCACCATAGCCTCTACCTCCACCATACCACCATCACCATTTTCATGACCACTTGAACCACCATAAATTACCATCATAAAATCTACCATTGCCTCCTCCATATCCACCACGTCCTCCACAACTACTACCAATACCATATCCACCTTAATCACGTGTCGCTAACATCTTAAATGTCATTTCTAAGTAAACAGAGAGAGATAGATTAAGAGTGAGAGATTAAGGCAATGAAGTGAACAAGACGATAGGATTGCAAGAAAATATTTTTATATCTCCAAGTCAAAGGCTAAGGTCATTGTAGTCTAATATTATAAATACTAATCTTCCAATAGATAAACTAGATATGATTCCCCCTTTCTTCCCTAGATAGTAATATGATAATTTGCAAAAAAGAAAAAAAAAATCCAAGTTCAAACTAATGTATCTTTCCTTATATTTATGGTCCCCCTTTCTTTTCTATAAACTACATTTGCCCATCCCTTTTACATACAACTAATACACCATGCAATTGTTACGATGCTAAAAACAAAATTATAAATAATGAAGTAGATAAATAACTTTCTCATAGAACTTCTCCCTCTTTCCTTTTTTTTTTCCCCTTACATCACCATAAGTGAAGACATAATAAGTAAGTAAATAAATAACTTTCTTATAGAACTTCCTCCTATCTTGCTTCTTAAATATCTTTCCTATACACTAATTTTCCAAATAATATTTTAGTAATTATATAATAGATATGTGTATAGCTTATATTTTTGTTGATAGTAAGTATTGTATCTTGTAATAGTATTATTTTTATTAACATGTTATATAATAGAATTGAACATTCAATTCATGATGTTGTAATTGTTCAATATTGGATCTATCAAGAATCACAAAAATATTATCTTTTTACTACTTCCTTTTATCAAGAATTTATCATATATAATTGTAGCTCGTGAAAATGTTAGGCATTATATTAATTACATTAATTTAGTTATTGTGTAATATTAAGGTGGGTCACAAGGTTTAGTTATAATTTTATATGTCAATGGTTATTGTTGACATTGTCTTTATATTGTCATAACTTCTTAATATCAACATTATTACTATTGTTATTATTATAAAATTAAGTCTTCATTATAAATGTATGTGCCTTATATTGTATATAAAAAACCATTTAGTATAATAATTATAAACCTTACTAACATAATTTTATGTATAAGGATATGATTTTTCATATATACAATTTTATACTTTTATGGAATTCATTTGTAAATTCTAAGTTAGAGATATGTATTTAAGTTTCCAAGTAAAGGTAATTCCTTTTTTTCTCTTTATTTCTATATTAATTAAGATTAAAGTGTTTCATTCCTATCATACAAGTATATATGTATTGATATACTTTGCAACAATATACATGTTTATGTGATTAATTTAGTAGATGTATTTAATGAAGTCGCTATAAATAATTTTCTTAATATGTATACAAAATTCTTATTAAGGAACCACAAATATATTTAAGGTCTATAAGAATTATTAGCATATGATTTAACTTATATGTCATTTTAATTATTGTAAGTATGTTAATATATTATCAGTAAGTCTGCTATGTTACACTTATTCAAAATGAACTAATTGAAATTAATATTAGTTGTTATGTTTTCCATTTATGGATATAGTCTTGATTATCTAAAAGTCTTTTATCAAAAAATTACCTCAACGGTGATCAACGTCTAAAAATAAGTTCAAATAAGAATAGAACATTTAATTAATTGAAATAAAAGACTGATGTTTCATAAACTGGTTCAAGTAAAAAACTATATTGAGATACTATTATAACATCGCTAAATTAACACGACGTAACACGTTATATGATATATGGGGGACACGTTATATGAATATAGTATGGTGGTTATAGATGGCTGCTAACCATCTTGGGGGTGTTATAATTTGTACACAAAGTACCAAGATATTTTTTATGTATTCATGGATATTATTGATAAAAGGCAAGTATTTATTTATTTGTTTGTCGATATATATTTTACAATAAAGTCCCATAGATAATTAAAATGTGTATGGAATTTATAATAAAGGTGTATTATCAATGAGATTCCATTATATTGTATTATTTAAAAGTTATCCTTAATCAAATAAATATCTGAAGGAGACATAAATATTTAAACCAATACGCTGTATAACTAAGATCATTCTCATTGAACCGAAGGAAAGATATCCGAGTTATACAATTAGGTGTCAAAAGTTAAGTAGATACACTAGACACAATCCGCTAGTAAAGGACACTACATGTTTAATGTCATTGATCCCTCCTCTATATAAACAAGTATAAATAATCTCTAGACTTATGACCTTCATATATCTTGTATATGGAATATTGCACTTTAATGCCATTAAACGTAATCTTTAATTAGATTGTAAATAATATGGTTATTGAGTACGGCATAAAATATAAAGAAGATAATGATGAGTCAAGATAAAATTCATCAGTATCTTGGATTAAAGAGTTGATATCTAGAGCTGCTTGGTTAAGATAATAGTAACTTGTAAGTCTATAGCTACAGCAAATATTATTGAGTCTATTTCATCTTGAAAATTAATTAAAATAATTAAACATTGATGACATGACATGCAATTGTTTAATTAAGATATTATTTAATGAGAAGATTTAATTACACAGTAATAGGTTCATAGTGGTTTCTCATTTACATTTTTCTATTACGTTTGATAACTAACAACTATTGCTATATGGTTATGTTGGTTTATGTTTATACAGACATTACCTTCGTATATACAAACCTAGAAGGTCGCACGACTAATGGAAACAAAGTTTTGATAAGAAATTTTAGTGGATACTAAAATTAGTCAATATTTATTTCGAAGATATAATATATTAATTAGAAATGATAAATTAGAAGCAATTTATTTTATCGCATAATATATATTTGCGGTTAAGTACCTTTTAAAAGTTATGTATTTTATTATTACATTTTTATGTATAAGTTGATGGAATTTATTAATTCCATGTTTAATTACTATTAAAATGTTTATGGTAATTGAAAGGATGTGGAATTTATTAATTCCATATTCAATTGCAATTGAAAAGTTCATGGCAATTAAAAGGTTGTCTACCCTTAATTCCATATTTAATTGTTATAAAATTGAAAGGTTGTGTAATTTGAAAGGTTCATGTAATGAAATGTCTCTTTCATTAATTTTTAATTAATGTTTAAAAGAGACAAGGGTAAAAGAAAGAGTTGAATAATGATTTTCCATTTAGAGACACAACTATAGAAAATATAAAGAAATAGAATTTTTTTTTTTGTTAACATATGTGTAGATACCGCTAGTGGAACTACGTTTAGAGTCCTTATGGTAAACACATTTTGAAACACAGATCAGATTCAAATTTTAATTAAACTCCATCCCCAAGAGAAGATAATACTTCTCATCAAGAAAAATGTAGTTTTATAATCTTCTATTAACACATATATTTTATTGCACGTCACACGTAGATTCTAAGATAGGTTTTATAATATTTTTTTATTTTTACTATGTTCTTTCTAATCTATAAAACCTAACGGGGGGGTCACATGACTACCCCACTACCACCACCACACAACCATAGTGAGCAACCACCTATGACCATGGGTATGAAAGTAAGTTCCAATCTAACTCAAACTTTTTTATTGTTCCAACCAACTTGGGACAACTTCTTTTGAAATTTTGTTGATTTTTCTTTTTTTTTTTTTAAAGAAAAATACACTTTGAGTCATTAATGTTTGTTTCTTTTCTATTTGATTCCTAAAACTTTTTTTTTCTTCTATTTAAGTCTAAACTTTATTAAAACTTTACGAAAATGGGATTTCTATTAAATCTATTAATTTTCCTATTCATGTTAGGAATGTGTTAACTTTTGATTAGCCTTAAGGTATAGGGCTAAGATGATGAGGGTTTGTAGAATTTCTTCCACTCCCTTTTTTCTTACTTTTAATTAATATTTCAAAACTTTCAATATTTCACTATATTATATAAATAAATCATTTAATTTTATTTTATTATATTAAGTAATTAAATATATTTAACATCATTGATTTATTGATATTAATTATTGTGGACTAATTTGAATTCAACATGTCATAGATAAGCAAAAAATTTAAAAGTTCTTATGAAAGTCCTATTTTTGTATGATTTTTTAAACATTCAAGACTCAAATAGAAGAAAAAAAAAACGTTGAAAACTCAAATAAGAAAGTAGGTAAATATTAATGACTAAAACTAAACTTTTCTTTATTATTTTCTATTTTTTGGATTTTTTATATTGTTTAGTGGTTTCACACCCCATCTTATAAGCTAATCAACAATATGCTTCTTTAGTCAATCGCTCCTTCTCTATATGTGTCCTATTGACCTTATTAACCCGTTAGTCAATGGGTTATCCTTTTGGAGGTTATAAATGTATCCTTTTAAGTCCCCATTGCTTAATTAAGCTGGAAATCAATCCCTAAATGTATGTTTACAAATCAATAATATAATTAAGAATTTAACAAGCTATGGTATGTATTGGTAGGAGTTGGTTATATACCATATCAATTTGAAACTATCGAGCACAACCTAACATGATTACCTTATTTAATTACTTGCATGTTAGGATAGCAATTAAATGGACCTAAAAATATTAAAACCTTAACTCTTTGCTAATAATGCATATACATAGGCAAAGAGATCTAAGAGTACTAGTGATCGTAGTTGTGTTATCATAAGGGGTAAGTAATCTGAAATGATGTGATGATACGAATTAGGCACTAATGCCACTGCTTGCAGGTGTTCTAAGACGTGGGATGTTGACTAATGAGTTACTTAGGATACAAGTTAGTTCGTTAGGAGAAACTATAGCCAGGTTATATAGGTGTTATGAGATGTATATATGAATGGCTTGTCTCAAATTGGTTGTATTAACCATTAGTTTGGTAATAACTCTCAAATGAGAGGACTATGCTTTGTAGTGTCGAGTAGCACCCTACAAATATGTGTTTATGTGTATCTCCATGCACTCACGTATATTTGTGCATGCATGTGCACGCATGCTGTAAGCCCCACAACTAATCATTCGAGGTTTCGATTGGTTGAAAGACTCGATCAAACATAAATTATAAAGTAAAGCTAGAAATATTAGTAAAAATGATCCCCGTAAGTTTGAATTTAAGAAAATAAGCAATAAAATAAAAGACTATAAAAATTCCAAATTTTAAATATATAACTTGTTATTTATCGAAAATGCGTAAAATGCATTCCAATAATTAACTAATCGCTAGAGATAAATTATATGTATACTAAAAATCATAAAATGACCTAAATAATATTTAGGAATATTTATTTGTACTATATATGAATTTACATGTAGGTATAAATACGCATAATTACTTTTTTTTTTATAAATACGCGTAATTACTTAAAATACGCGAAATGTGCTAAAATAATACTAAATACTTAAAGAAAATTCATAATTAATTAAGGAAAAATCAAGAAAAATCAGGAAAAATCAAGAATGATCCAGAAATGGGTCATAGCAGCTGGGAAAAATAAGAAAAAAACCGGCCAGTTAAATTAAGACAACACAAAAGCCAAAAATTAAGAAATAAGGCAATTGTCTTGTCCAATTTAATGCACAATAAATTCCCTAAAGCTCTATAAATAGGGAAAAAAATTCAGAAGCTCATTTGGACAGTTAGAAATAAAAAAAAATTAGGGAGAGGCAAAAATTGAGAGAAAAATTTGAGTTAGAAAAAAATTAGGAAAAACTGTACAATTAGGGCCTTTAACGGGAACCCACACCAGACGAGCAACTGGGAGTGGACGGCCACCACCACCATACGGTGGTGGCAGTGCCCAGACCAGCCGACAAGGCCATGGCGGCCAGCGGTGGCCAGAGCCACCCAGATCGGTGAGTTCGATTTCCAGCCCGATTGTATGTAATTTTGTTAAAAATAGTAAATATTCTTAGAAAATTATGAATTTTGTTATTCTAAAATATTTTTGTATGTATTTTTTAGGAAAAATATTATTTTGATGAAAATATGTCTTGTAATATATGGTCCTTAAAAAATCGTACAAAACCGAACATGTTTCGGTTTAGAAATAAATAACCTTAGGAGTATAGTTTTGAACCCAAAATTTTTGTGTAGATTACTTAGATGATATAGAACAGTTCTATGAAGCCCATTTTCAAAAATCAAATTTCGAAAATTTTAGATAATTTTTAGGCCCTAAAATGAGGCATAAAATGGGTAATTTAAGGTTAATTAAGTAATTAAATGATTAATTACTAATTTAGTGAATAAGTATATGTTTTAGGATGTTGAAATCTAATGGAGTATGATACTTATAGCATTTAGGGTGTTAGATGTAATTATTAGGTTAATTATGTAGTAAATGAGTAATAGAGAAAAATAATTAACTTTAAGTTAATTTTGTAAATTAGGGAAATTAGGGGTAAAATCTGATTTAGGATGAATTTAGACATTTTGAAATGATAATTGATGTTTAGGGATGGTAATTAAAGTGATAGAAATAGTAGAAGTGTATTATATACATAATAGGTAATAATACATAATACATAATTATTGGAAATATAATAAATAGAAAATATTAGGATGAAAATTGATATTATATAAATAATAGGGATGTATAATAAAACCGATAGAAGACTTGAATTCATGTAATTATATGAAAAATGTAAAAATTTCTCACATTAGGAGTCAATTCGGTACACTAATACGAATTTAAATGTACCGGATAAAATAAAATACTAATTAGAGGTAATGATAGTATTTAGGAGATCGAGAAGTAATGTGATTAATTTCACATTATGAGTTGAAACAAATTTCTAAGGTTGGAGTATAAAACACTACGTTGAAATCAAACTAGAACCTAATTTAGAAATCGATGTAGAAACCAAACCCGAACCTAACCCCAAACCTAGAATAATTATAAAAGAATTAAGACCTAGATAATTAGGCATATTAAACTCTAAACAAAACATAACAATAAGCGTTATAGGATAAAATGAACCTATAATAGTTATATAAAAAACTGAAACCACGTTTGTATTATAAGGATGATCGATAATGGCCTGAGCAAATCAAACCTCGAGTGAGTGAGCGAAGAGTCGAGGTAAGTTGAGATTAATACAATGCTGTATTTTGGAGGCTTGAGATTATGCTTGGTTGTGGTTGTTAGATAGTTGGATGTATGCATGTGCTTGATTATGGGTGATGTTATGATTCTGTTTGTTACTCTAGCATGTATTATATGATTTGTATGAAATAATTGATCACCCTAAACTAGACTTAATCAAATATACGACCAGTAATCATAATCGGACATGTATGGTAACCCGTTAGGGAAAATTAGGACTCTCCGGCCAAATACCGACCCCTTCGAAAGGGATAGCGCAGGATTGCATAATGGTCCCTTCTTCATCCTTAGCCAAACTAAGTGACAGGAGAGGAGGTCACGGCGAGGGTGAAGTCAGTAGTTCGAAGGTAGTCGCGGGAGGAGAGAGGTCTCCATTGCACAAGCCTGGGTTTAGTCGTGAGCTATTGCATTAATGGCAACTCCTTAATCCAGATTAGAGCGAGCGCAATTTCTCTAATCTCACGACGAGCCGGACAACATCGTACGATGGCATTTGCTTGCACATGCATTGCACCTAATAAGTTGATTGAAAACCTTATTGTGTTTATAGTATAGTTTTAAGTCCTCCATCCTAACTTACTGAGCTATGGTTGCTCACATCCCTATAGACGTCGTACAAGTGCTGGCTAAGAAGCGGCAAACAACTACTCTGAAGCTAGTAACTGGTGGATCTTGGGGAGTGAGGAAAAATATTGAAGAATAAACACATACTTTTAAGGTCTAAGTTTTTATTTTAGAATTAGTTGTCATTTATGAATAATGTAATAACTAGGAAATATATTACAGAGAAATATTGTAAACTTTAATTGCAACAACTGAATTATAGCATATATAATTCCTCACTTTTATAAGTAAATGATTTATTTAAATTAAAAAAATGTTTACTTTAAAGCGGGTTAGTCGTGGACGCCTTGTGTAGATTAGGTCTAAGATAGCGGTTGTAAGGCCAACTTCTATCTTAGGATGGTTTACACGACGGGGCTGTTACGACTCTACCGCTTCAAAACGTAACAGTATCTATATAACATGTGTGTAGATGTAAGGGTCCATCTAGGGTGGTCACATACTTGCTGCATAAGTAACACGCTACATTTAGCTTCAAAGAAGCAAAGCATGAATGACACCTAATAAGATGATTTGGTGAGAACGAAGTAAGGAAGAAGAACAAGCAATCTTAGTATCTCAAATACAAAAGTAAAAAACAAAGTAACCTTAGGGGATCTTAGCTATTCACCTTATAGTTTAAGTAAATGAGATCAATTTTTTACTCAAATTTCTTATTCAATCTTAGAGAGTTGAGTTCTTGCAAAACAATGTTGTTTCTATGTTTACTCTAAGAGTTGCAAATGAGGAGGAAAAACAGGGCATTTATAGGCCATTGGGTATAATAGCACCTGTTAGATCATTTAAGCAATCAATGGATGAGATGGATATTACTCAATTCATGATTGTCCTAAATGAGCATGTTAATGAACCCAAGGGTAGTAGCCTTCTCAATAAGTGTATGAGCTTACATGAGAAAAGTTGGATACGAATGAACCAATCAAACGATCTTTATTCTAAGCCCACCAAGTTAATTCCCTCTAAATCATCTCAAATATAGACCGAACTCCTTGAGTCCTGCCACTCAACTCAAGGAAACAAGCCTAAATAAATAATGAGTTTAGTCCAATAATTAATATGGCAACTTTTTAACCCTCAACATTCTTGTATGGAGTCTAAGTATTTTGGGCATCAATTGCTACTTTTGAACAATGTCATGCCCCAAACTAGAAAGTCGTTACAAACTCACAATATAAACCAATCTACGTTGGAAGATAGCCGCCTGAGTTGCTAACATAGGTATAGCATACACAAGGCATCACTACTCCACTACTTAAAAGCATCATATTCAATACTTGGTAAGAATAAACCTGTGATATAATTTTTCAAAATAACTACTCAAAATAGTTTTAAAGCTTAAATATTCAAAGAAAAATCAAGTTTTATAATTAGTATGAAAAATTAAACCTTGAATTTAAATAAAATCTTAAGAACTATGTTGTTAGAAAAAAAAAAAGTGTCTACAATAATTTTACTAAAATCCATTAGCTTCCAAAGCATGGATTAAATCTCATTAGCTAAAAAAAATGGTTCACCCAATGAGACCCTATTAATTTTCCTAGAAATCAATACAATTGATAAACCAAGTAGAAATCTAATTAGGTAATCTTGAATCTCACTCCCCAACCCCGTTCTTTATTCTTTTAGAACTTTTGCAAAATAATATAGGGGAATAAGAGACAATTTACTTAGTCAGTAGGATAGAGACAATGGTACATATCTAGCATAAAGAAAACATAGTTTCTAAGCAAGTTTAATTAAATGCAATGTATGTTCAAGCAAATGCTATCGCACGATGTTGACCAGTCATCGTGAGATTAGAGAAATTACACTCGCTTTTATCTGGGTTTTGAGGAGTTTAACATTGTACACTTAGGAATCAATCTTCAAACCGGGTCTTATGCAATGGAGAACACCCTTTACCCCAAACTACCTTAAAACCATGAACCCTAACCTAGTCATGACTTCTTCTCCTGTCAGTTAGTTTGACTTAAGGTGGGGAGAGGACCATTTCTACTATCCTTAATGAAGGGTCCAAGTTTGGCTTGAACCTTCTAGTCATTTTCACCTAGTGGGTTGCGATGTAAGTCCAGTTAGTAGTTAAGCTAAGTTTATGTTAGATTGTTTTTAAGGTGATCAAGCAAATTCAAACAGTTCAAAGCATATAATATCATGAAGCAATCAACACATAAAGCTAACACTCAAATAGCACAACAATATTCAAACACACACGTTACATGCACACAGGTCCCAAACTTACAACCACAAGCAAGATATATACTAAAGTCTCCAAGTATTTATAAACAATACTTTAAAGTGCAGTAAAACATTAATCCCACTTACCTAGATATTGATGCTCAATTTCCTTATGCGTCGCTCTCATCTTCCTTTATTATCTCTAAAATTTAATATAACCTCTTTAGTTTCCAACCAATATGTAATATATGAGTTCATTTTAACTTTCAAATATGTTTCTTACTAGTGTTAGGTAAGTTTTCCAAGGTGTTTATTAAGTATTAGTTAAGTAAGATATATTCTAACCAAGATTCTAACCTAGTACAGATTACTGCCTAGTAGCTTTTTACTTACATTCTGACTTTAGTAGATTCTCAAAAAGGCATAATCAAGTGATTTTTTATTCTACTCTCTGACTCCTAATGACTCAATATTTTGTACCAACCATCTTTAAGCTTCTAATTACTCCAACATTTTACATCTTCCATTGAACTATTTTATGACTGAGTTTCTAACTTAGGTTCTAACTTAACTTTATGATATGGCTATTGTCTGAGTAGCTTCTAACTCATGTTCTGACTCTGATAAAGGTACAGAAGTCATATACCAATCATTGGTTAATCTACTATCGAACTCTTAATGTGGTCAAGATATTTAATACCAATCACTAATGGAGTTTCTAACCTTCAATCCAAAATTAAATTCTTATTTAAGAAGTTGTCGACTTACAATTGTCTCTAGGAATAGCATAGAGTCCAAATATAAGCCACTTTTTGTTACAAATCCAATTTTTCCTAATATATTCAACATATTCACACAAGATCACATTCTAACTTACTTTATGACACAATTTCTGACCTTGTTACTATTAATACATCTAACTGCTTCATATATAATTCAACTTACTGTAAGTTCCAAAGTCTTAATAAACCTACAAATGTAAAAAACAGCAATTTAGTACTACCATCATATATGTAATTTTCTCTTACGCCTTCACTTAATACAACTCATCAAAACTTTCACAATTGAGCTCCTAAACCACCAAATACCCACCTAAATTTGAAAATCAACATCTTAAAGCTCCTATTCACTTGCTTATAGTTACTGCATGTTAGCCAATATAGATTGAAGCATGATTTTACAAAAATACAACTTAGCTCTTTTAGAAAAACCCACTTCCTTTGCACTATTTTGTGAAAAACAAATTTGTCCCAAAATCCAACTACTAAATTTTGAAAATTCAACCACATAGCATCAAAGTTCAACATCTTAGGAGAATAACTACAAAATTTCAAGTCAAAACTACATAAATTGATCTTACAAAAAACTAATAAAAAATTTTTAGATAGGACATTTTTCTTAAAGGCCTTATATCTTCACTTAAAATTTTCAGAAGATGATTAAAGATTTGAATTTCTCATCTAAAAGTATGTAGGGGAACCAAATTTCAAAATTTTTAGAATTGGTTTACTATTTTTCCCTAATTTTTTATAAAAATTAGAAAGGATGGCAACTCATCGAAAATCCAAGCTCCGGCTACCGTACAATGGGGGGAGGTTGTTGGCTAAGGTAGGTGCTAGCCACACCTTTAGGTCACCACTTTGTTTCACTTTTAGTTAATCATTTTCCTTAGGATTTCGCAAATCACCTCCTTCACACGCTATTTTTCCGCAATTTTGTTTTCTCGTTTTCTCACTCCAAAATTTTCCTTATAATTACAAATGCCTAAACTTTGTCTTGGAAGATGGTTGTAATTTTTTATAACTTACTTGGGCTGCTTTTAGTTTTTCCATTCTCATTTAACATGTGAAAAAACTTAATTTAGGTGTCCATGCCTGATGATTCTAATTTTTTTCTAATTCTCTAACTGTCGCTAAGGTTTGTTATGGCAAAAGGAGGGTTTCCCTTATTGTTTTATAATTTTTTAAAAATTTTCCAATTTTTATTAATTATTTAATAGATTTTACCCAATTTTGGGTATTTTCAATAATTATGGGTATATAAATATTTATATAATAATTATACCAAATGTATATGCATGTCTTTTATATATTATTTTATGTACAATATTATTATATTATTGATATAATTTATCTATAAGTGTTCACTAATTTTCAAGATCTAATTCGCGTATTAGCGATAATATAATAATATAGTAAATTGCTACTGTTTTAACCATATTTTTTTTTAAATATTTTATTATATTTTCAAATTTCGAACCTACAAAACTCCTCGACTAATATCATGAAGCCTCTCATAAGTTTCTAGCCCAATCATCTTACCTTCCTAAATACTCTAAATCAACAACGAAATTTAATTGAGCCAATATGAGTCTTACAAATAACTAAGTCGCTACTTAATGCATATGCAGCGTAAAGAGTCATACTATTACCAAGTGTGCTCATATAGCTGAAGACTTCATTTAGTTGATAGATTGGAGCATACAAGCCTAACGCTAGCATTGCAAATTCATTTATTATATATTTCTATATGCAAGCTTATGGCACCATTTAATTGTCTATGTCACTTTAGGCTTGCTACTATAACATTGCTCCCATGACAATATATTAAATAAGTCTTTCGTATTATAAGCTTCCTTTATGCAAACCGATTCTGCGTCTCTATGTAAATTATTCCTCCCATTAAAATGACTCTCATGTGATAATATTTCTGAATGCCTCTTTATACTTTAACTATAACATTTCTTGTTCATATATATCGAGACAAGTGACTTTATATCACACTATATATATATCCACTGTCCATGTATAAGGGAGATTATGAAAAATTCCAAAATTATTCACCTCCCAATTGTTTGTCTCATATGTTAATGTTTGTGAATTACAGTGTATTTCAGTGATAATGTTCATTTGTTTGCATTGTGAGTAAATTAGATTGGGCCCTTACCATAACCAGTGTCAAAGCTTATGGTGGAGGATATCTACATGGCCACCAAATCGAGTTTTGATGAGAAGCTTGAGGTAGCCATAGCCGAAAGCTTGAGGCCAATTATGGAAAATATGAGGAGGTTGTAGGACTACTTAGACAAAACTAACATGTCTATCACCGAACTTCGTGCACAACAACTAACCTACTTGATTCCTTCAACATCTACCACTCTCGATGTTGGAAAAACACTTGCAATAAATGCACTAAAGTTAGCAATTCCACCAACACCATTACAAATGTCCCTATAACACTTGTTACAAACCTGCTACCTAAGGGTTAAATTCCCTCCTTTCAGTGGCAAAGGATTAAGGACTTGATATACAAGGTTGAACAATACTTTGAATTGGATGAAACTCCTAGAGATTGGAAAATAATATTGGTGTCCATGCATCTCGACGGGTTAGCTCTCAAGTGGTATCACCACTATATGCAAAATAACCTACAAGAGCAAAGTTAGAGTGATTTAGCCTTATTGATGGTTTAAAGTTTTAAAAGAAGAGCTTATGAAGATCAAACAACAGAATTAAAGGAGTTGTACCAAACTAGTTCTTTACAGGACTGTAAGGAGGAATTTGAGTACATCCTGTCCGTATGTTCAGACCTACTACTCTTCAATATGCCTACACTCTTGGTAAAATCTAAGAAGCTAATATCACCCTATCTAGCTAGCTACTAAAGGACTAAGAAACCAAACACCCAATCCTAGTTACTACCCACCTTACAAGTCTAACCAAACACAAACCTTACTCGTCACCTTCATCCAGACCCTACAAATACCCACCCAATAACAGTACTTAATAACCAACGCAACCACAACATTAACACCACACCAAACCCTTAGCATATTACCAGGCGCTTTACACTTAAGGAACTAGATGAAAAAAGGCGAGGGAAGACATGTTTTTGGTGCAATGACTCTTTTGTGCCAGGATACTAGCGTAAAAATAAAAAACTGAATATGATAGTTATGGAAGATGAGAGAGAAGAAGATGTTGAAACCATCGAACATGAGGTTACTGAAACATTGGAATCTAAGCTATCTAAGCTCACCTTGTGTGCTCTTAATGAGGAGACTAAGAATAATAGTAGCATCATAAGGGTTACTAGATACTATAAGAAAAGGAGATTAAATGTATTGATTGACCCTTGCTAATGGCTCTCATCTATACAACTCTAAGATTAGTTCTTTTACTTGGAGGATGCAAGGGATGGAATTTGTAACTAAAGGCTACTTGCTTGAGCTATCCGGCTACAATCTTATACTTGGATTACCTTAGCTAGCACAAATAGGAGCAGTCTAATGAAATTTATAATGTTTGACTTGGACTTCCAGTGGAAGTAGCACCTTGTCATCTAAGTGCAGAGCTTAAATTCCTACAAGAAATAGAAGGTCGAAATCTTTCCAAACTCTTACTAACTAAACTTAATATTGAAATACAATGCTGGATCATCTATGGGAAAGAGGCTAGTGACAATAAGAGGGAACAATGACAATAGTGCTTAGGCTTAAAAATAGCAAATTTAATAGAGGAGTATTATGAGCTATTTGAAGAGCCTAAGGGGTTGTCACTAAGGAGAGAGTTTGATCTTAGGATTCATCTCCCAAAAGGCACTAAGCCAGTTAATATTAGGCCATATAGGCACTCAACCGTCTAAAAGACTATTTTGGAGAATATGGTGAAGGAAATGGTCAATAGTAGAATTATAAGGCACAGCTATAGCCCCTTCACTTCTCCTATGGTGTTGCTCAAAAAGAATGACAATACCTAAAGAATGTATATAGATTATAAGGAGTTGAATAGCCATACTATTAAGGACAAGTTCCCTATTCTGATTATTGAGGACCTTTTTAACGAATTACGTAGGGTGAGTCAGTTTTCCAAGCTTTATTTATGTTCAAGGTTCCATCAAATCCTAATATATCCAAATGATATCTATTAGACTACCTTTAAAACCTATGAAGGGCACTATGAATATGTAATTATGCCTTTCGAACTAACAAACACCCCCTTAACATTTTAAAGCCTTATGAAGTATGTCTTCAAGGCACATTTGAGGAAGTGTGTTTTGGGGTTTTTTGATGATATACTCATTTACAACAAGTCCTTAGAAGAACACACCAAAAATTTATGAATAGTGTTTGAGATTTTCAAAGGGGAGAGCTCGTATTTGAAGTGGAGCAAATGTACATTCAAGGCAACACAAATTAAGTATTTGGACCATATTATTGACAAGGAGGGAGCGGCTACCAACACAAAGAAGGTAGAGACCATAGATAAGTAGCCTACTCCTTAGATACTTAGGGAATTAAGGGATTTCTTGGGACTTGTTGGTTACTACCAACGTTTTATCAGAAGCTATGGGGCAATTTCACACCCCCTTACACAACTCCTTAAGAAGGGGAACTTTGGATGGAATCAAGAGGTTAAAATAGCGTTCAATGAATTGAAGAAGGCACTAACTAACGTACTAGTTCTTAAGCTGCCCAACTACTCTAAAGTGTTTATAATGGAGACTAATGCATGTGGAGAGGACATGGGGGCGGTTTTAATGCAAGAGGGCTACCCTATAGCCTATTTGAGCAAAACTTTACCTCCAAAACAAGCTGGACTTTCTACTTACAAGAAGTAATTATTAGCATTAGTTTATGCCATTGAAAAATAGAGGCATTATTTAATTAGGAGGCATTTTATCATAATAATGGATCATCATAGTCTTAAATATTTACTTGGCCAGTAGATTGTCACCCCAAGCCAACAAAAGTGGCTGACCAAGCTTTTGGGGTTTGATTATGAGATACATTTCAAGTCAGGAAAGGTTAATAGTGCTATAGACTTCCTTTCTAGAGTAAGGAATGTGGTTCTACAAAACATGAAGGTATTACTTATGATACTAGAACATCTAGAAGAAATTAAGAAGAGTTAGATCTTACCTAATGGCTATGGTGAAATCATCAAGAAACTCGAAAATGACCAAAATTATGGAAAGTTTTCGCAAGATAATAGCATTTTAAGGATTAAAGGCAAGTTGGTCATAGGCCCAAACTCTTAGTTAAAACTCAAACTATTGAGAATTTATCATGATGGTGCCATGGGAGGGCATGCTTAGTCATACGCTACCTATAAGAGGCTTAGCTCATTGTTTTATTAGCTAAAGATGGAAAAGGAGGTAAGGAAATATGTAAGGGAATGCAACACATGGTAGAGGTATAAGATGGAAAATGTGGCCTACCTTAGGTTATTACAATCCCTACCAATTCCCAGGGAATGCTGGATGGAAGTAAGCCTTGACTTTGTAGAAGGCCTACCAAAATCTAACGAGAAGGATGTTCTAAGGGTTATGGTTGATAGGTTAAGCAAATATGGGCACTTCATTGGGTTAGCTCACCCTTTCACTATCTCTCAAGTGGTACAAGCATACATAGATAACGTATTTAAGCCTCATGGACTACTAGAAAACATTATAAGTGACCATGATCTTACTTTCGTTAGTTCATTTTGGCAATAGTTTTTTATGATACAAGGGGTCAGTTTGCACATGAGCACTGCCCACCGTCAATAGAGTGATGGGCAAACTAAGCCAGTGAACAAATGTGTTGGTACTTATCTGCGATGCATGACTAGGGAGAACCCTAAAATATGGAGTTACCATCAAACTTTAGCTGAATGCTGGTATAACACTCATTATCACCTAAGCAAGAAACAAACCCCTTTTAAGATCCTATATGGTTATTCCCCTCCCATCTATCTGCCCTATATCAATGGTGATTCAAGGAACCAAGCTGTAGACAAAGAGTTGACTTCTAGGGAGGACATGATTAGAATGTTACGATTCCACCTATGGAGGGCACAAAACCATATGAAACAACAAGTGGATAGACATAAAAGTGATAGGGCATTTGAGATCGAGGAATGGGTACTATTGAAATTATAACCGCACAGGCAAATTAGCAATAAACAGAGACAAGGACAAGAGTTTCTACCTAAATACTTTGGGCCATACAAGATCTTGGGTAAGATAAGTGAAATGGTGTACCACCTAGATCCACCACCTAAAGCTAAAATATACTCCACGTTCCATGTATCACGGTTGAAAAGGTATCATAGTATGCCACTTAACACTATCATCAATCCACCTGCAAACATGGAAGAAGGTGAGTTAGTACCTAAAAAGATTGTCGATCGAAAGATGATGAAAAGAGAGAATGCAATAGATACACTAGTGTTGGTTAAATGGTGGGGTCGTTTGGAATCCGACGTTACTTGAAACTTCTCTTCATATCTGAGGCCTCAATTCCCAAACGCACCCTTGTGGACAAGTAGTCTTAAAGGAAGAGGGGATGTTACAAAGAAGGAGCGATTAGGGGAGTTTTGTACTTCTATAGTACAAATTTCAAAAAAATATACCAAAATGGTGTGTTCTCAAAAAATTTTACGAAAATAGTATTATCGTATACGCCTCCAATATTCATCATTTTTTTTAATTAAAAGTGCACTTGGAGGGCGCGCTTGGAGAGCACACCTTCAAAGGTCTAAGGAAGGCGCAAAGATGGTGTGCGCCTTCAGTATCCAAGCAAAGCGCACTCCATATGCATGCCTTCAGTTTTTTTTTTTTTTCACAGACAAAACGCCTTCAATGTTAATTTATTTATTTTTAAATTTTTTTTTATTTTAATAGTCAAGCTAATATATAGATACGCGTCTTTTTTGTGCGCCTTTAGTATCCAATAGCGTGTGTCTTCAATATCACTACTATGCACATTTAATTGACACTTAACACTATTCCTAGCTAAATACTTTGAAAATAGCAAGTTAATTGCCAATTCCAATCCTAAGCTAAATTTATACTTCACATCACCTCTCGTTAAGTGTACTTCCTACTAAAAGTATTAATGTAACAAGTCGGCTTAAATGATTTACCAACTGAGTAAACCTATTAAAAGCAGCTATAGTATAAAGAATAAATATATATATATATACAATAAACAATCAGTATTAAGGAAATAGCAATATAATATGAAAAATAATTTATAAAAATCATATACAAAATGAGTAATTAATGTCGATAATACATAATAATCAAATAAAGTAATACAAATATAATTATTTACAACTAGTTCTTCTTAGATCTAATTAATTGTTTTTCGAAATGAGCTAATAATGATGGTTTACAAGTAGATGGATCCTTAGATGGTTGAGGCTTAGATAGCTGTAGAGGAGTATCTACAAAATCTACATGAGAAACTAGAATAAGTGGTGATGGAGGTAGTTGGGTGTCTACCTGCTCTATGTATACTATCTAAAGCCATCCTGTATGATGTTTACGAAGAGCTAGCGGTGTCGACTGTCTGAGGCCATCATATACTGAAGGCGCATTCTTTCCTTGCACCTTCCTTGTTGTAGGGAAAGCGTAATCTTCATATATGCCTTTCTTACAATACAGAAAGGCATGATCCCTCTATGTATCTTTCTTACAATACAGGTAGGCGCGCTCTCTAAGCGCGACTTCAGTTAAAAAAAAAATGAATAGTGAAGGCATGTGTGATACTAGTTTCATAAAATTTTCTAAAAATGCATCATTTCAGTATATTGTTTCAAAATTTGTATTATAGAAATACAAAACTCCAATTAAGGTTTGTGTTCCAAGAAGAGGATGAGTTACACGAAGTTAAACACGAAAGTGAACTACAATTTGATGTAGAAGAGGATACTTTAGGAAATTCTAGCAACATTAAGGGCCAAAGCCAATTCGGATATGAGCTAGGCCGTAAGCCCAACAACCCACCTAGCAATTAATCAAAAGAAGCTAAGGCAGAATAAAAATTAGACCTGACGTGGGCAATACTTATAGTATATATATTAATTCAAATTAAAAATATATATAGATTCCCTTAGATAATGAGCACATGCTAAGGTAACTAATTGGTGAGGTAGCACATGGACACCTCTACTATAATTATTCTTATCCAGAAAGGAATATCACACTATATATATATCCACTATCCGTCTACAAGGGAGATTATGAAAATTTCCAAAATTATTCACCTCCCAATTGTCTGTCTTGTAAGTTAACGTTTGTCAATTACAGTGTATTTTTGTGGTTGTGTTCGTATGTTTGCATTACCATACTTTACATATTAAAAGTACCATTCCATGCCCATTGTGTATTAAAAAAGATTTTCATGACTCGTCGTTCTGAACACTTGACTTCAAGAGGATCAAGGAGCTTTGTTTTACGCTCCATCATAAATCATTATTTCCTTTTCCTTTTTTTTTTTTTTCAATTCAATATCTCCTCCAAATCTTCCTTTATTCCCTCAAATCTTGGTAAGTTAAAATATATTCACTAGGATGATATTCTATATAAGTTAAAATAAATCAATCATTTATGACAAGTTATAACTTAACGTTGTCCTTGGATCAAAAACATGTCTCCATGTCCCTACACTTACCGAATCAAGATTTTCCAAATTGGCATCAACCCCTTGTATCTTCTTGTGATCCAACTTGAATCAATAATCTAGTTAATTATTATTTTGGAAGCTCAATCTTGTTTAAAGAATGGCACAAAAGACATCCATTCTTTCAAAAATATTTATCCAATGGTATCGGAGCTTCCTTGAAGCTTAAACAAGAATTAAACATACATATCTTCTTGTATTGCTCTTTCTCCTCTTTGGTCGTTAATTTATTTCAAATCTTTGTTTGTTTTTTTTTTTAACACTTCCAAGCTTAAACAAGAATTAACACACATATCTTCTTCTCAAATATTCTTCTTCAAAAAATTTCCCGAAGCTTTATCCCATCATCTTGTTGCTTTATGGCATTACCATATCTCTCCTCAAATCCATATCTAATTCTAATCTATCAAAAACTTGAATCAAATCGTTGAGATTTATCTTTCAAACTGCTTAGTGTTGGCTTCTTTTATCGACCTTGTCGTCACTTGCGAAAGTAACAAGTTTCGGTAGTAAGTCTCCTTCTATTTTCGTTTCTTTATTTTCGTTAATTCCATTTACTTATCTATGTCCATTGTTAGAGCAATAACACCCGTTAGGAACACACTCGGACGAACACGAGTGAAGCGGTGGTGTAACTATCATTCTTTGTATCTATATTATTATAGCAAATAAAGGTTTAAATTGCTATTTAGTCCTCAAATATGATATTAATTAACAAAAAAAATGATTAAATTAACATTTTAAAACTATAACATACTTATAATATGGTTGAATTTATCAATTTCCTCTTTCCACATATTAATATTTATACGTATCCACTTTTCATGTACGATTCATACAAGATATTTATGAAAAGAATTCGTAGGCTTGGTTCCATCCTCTCGCCTTCATTCTCACTTATAGTATGACATGAAGAGTGGATTCCAAGGTTTAACTTCCATTTTAACCAAATCCAATTCCAAAATCAACGAAATATTAATAATTAAACTTTTGATTTTGAACTTTTTTTTTTTTGTTTTGGCTAGAGAATTTGAATTCTTTAAAGCCATTTTTAGGGTCATGTTTAAAACACATTAATATTTTAAAATGTTAAAAGAAAAAAATCATTTATGAGTTCCATTAGTAATCAGTTTTATTTATGGGTATTTATTTATGAGTTCCACTTATCTTTGCCATTATTTTTCTTTTATTCTCTAATCTTTATAGTAACTTATACATATTTATTTACCAATATTTTTAGTGTTAATATATAGGAGGATTTCGCGTTAGTGGAAAATTCTTCTACTATGGTAGGCATGAAATTAACCACAAGTAATGATAATAATTGGTATGTTTACTCAAAAAGGAAGAATAATATTTGATACTAGACAAAGTATTATTAATCATATTTCTTAAGGCATATTTCTGATTCTTAATCTTACTTAAAATTGATTATGTGAATATTTTCATATTTTATTTACTTAATATTATTAAGTTTGCACATGCATCGGGGTACAATGTCTACTAGTAAAATAAATAAATAAATAAGATTTACACATATGAACATATATTCTTAATATTCGACCATGCGGGGCGTTGAACAAGGAAGTCTTGTCAACGTAGTTTATTTAATGACCATGCTTGACACGGTCTGGGTATGTACATATAGTTAATATCCATGCATGCCAAAGTACTGTACACATTCTGACGTAAACGTGGGATATATATATATATATTAAGAGATTATTCGTCTGTATTGCGTATATAGAAAATGAATAAAATTATGTAATATAATTAAATATATTATAATATTGATAAAAAAATAATAGTATATAAAAAAAAAATTAAGACAGAAATGGGGAGAAGAAGAATAAGTAGTGAAAATATTAAATGAGAGAGAGATGAAATAGTGAGAATGGTGAAAGGAAAAAAGAGAGAATATCTCTAAATTGTCCTATATTCATAATCAAATGTATTAAAAAAAAATTTATTAATAATAAAAATTTTATTTAAAATATTAAATAAATAAAATTAATTAAAATATTATTTCGATGGTTATTTAAACCTTCAAATACTTTAATAATATAGATATATATAAGATACATGTACAGGCCGAAGTGTACTATTCCTTGGTTTAGAAAATTCATGGTTAAGGGCTTTTTTTTCTTTTTGAAAATATAAAATAAAATAAATAAAAAAAATAAAAAGGTCGAGAATAACAATGAATCTTTTCCATATTTATCAGGTGAAAGTTGTAAACTATTCCTCCACTTTATCCAAACCAACTTTCACATTACCACTCCCCTTATATCTTTTCCTTTCTTCTTTCCTTTCATTCCCATGTTCCCGACTGCTCCCATAACAGGTACACCATCATCTTCTTGAGTTCTCGCTCGAACTCGAACGGTTGTCGCAAGGAGAACTTCGTTCTTCATCGTTTAGGGTAAGTTTTACGTGGAAAGATTTCAAGATTGTTTCCTATCTTTTTTATTGTAACATCAATGGAATTCTTGGGATGTTTTCTCTGTAGTTACGAGTTTCGACACGTGCGGGTGCGGAGTCCGAGCCTTCGCTCAACCGTGTAATGTGGTGGTGGTGTTCCCGTAGTTTCTCATTCCTTGCGCATGTGTGAATAGACTACAGTTAACCGACTAAGTTCTCATTGTCTATGAAAGTTCTTGTCTTCTTGTTTTGTTGGATGGCGTGGGCTATTTTTTCTAAGGTTGGGGCTGTAATTGTTGTCGATGGTGGCCATGAAGTGAAGTTTGGGGTGGTGAGATGTACTGTGTAGTTAGGTGTGTGTGTGGGTCAAGCGTGTAGGACAGGTGGTCTTGGTGCGGGTGCAAGCGTCGTCATGGTGGAGATGGCCGTAAGTTTCCGAGCTTGGACATATAATTGCTGTTGTTTGCTTGGTGTTTCTTAGTGTTTTGTAAGGAAGCACGTGGCTGGAGAGTGTTCGAGTTGCCTAGGGGGTGGATGCGGTGCAGTCTTTGTTGTGTGATGTGCAGTCGATGGCCGTAGATTGTTGTTGATAATTGATGTCGTACCGGTTGTCCATGGCTGATACGAATGGCAAGAAAGTGTTGTCGGCTTGCGAAACAGGTTTTCGGTGGATAAATTCTGCTTGTGGTGTGAAGAGGTTATGGGAAAGGAAGGAAAACAAAAAATAAAATAAAAAATTGTATAATAATGAATCGACAGGGATTGGACTTAGGGAATGTCATTCTCTTAATGTTCCAGCCGTGCCATTTTCTCCGGGGACACAAGTT
Source organism: Lumnitzera littorea (assembly GCA_024138015.1). NCBI lineage: Eukaryota > Viridiplantae > Streptophyta > Magnoliopsida > Myrtales > Combretaceae > Lumnitzera > Lumnitzera littorea. Next base: position 47,428,803 of record JAMXBB010000005.1, on the reverse strand, counting down.
CCATCCCTGCTAGGTTGAAAGTTCCTTCACGTACACATATACATACTTAACTATATCATATCATGTTACTTTATTATATGCTATTTTATTCTTTTTCTAAATGTTCCTTTAAATCGTGTATATAATAATAAGTTTGGTAAATGAAAGTATATATAGTTAATATATCTACCTTAAGTAGGTAAATTATTATGATATATGAATATATTTATGAGTCTAATATATTAATTAAGATATAGTTAAAAGTATTATGTTAAATCATCATATATTTTGCTATAGTTTTGTTTATACGGGTTATATATTTATAAGTTAAGTAAACTAATAAGATATAGTTAAGTAGTATTGCAGTACTAAGTAAAAACATATCGTATTCAACAAACGTTAGTTTGTATTGCTTAGATTATCATTTTGGGTACGTAATATTGTGTATATTGTATATAGATGTTAGCATAGAAAATTAAATGGATTAATTACTACTTGGCTTAATATATGTGTGATGCTTGTGATTAGTTTGGCCTAAGGATCGAAGGTAACAAAACCCTAAAGAGCACTCTTATGATCATGTATTGAAATGATCCAAGGTAGATTTAGGGATGTTGAGGTCGAAAGTAGCAGTGCTTGACATCATGTTAGATGAGGCCTAAGGTGGCAATTCCCATTAAGATCGATATGTATTACTACATTATATATTTAATTACTATAATTGTGCATGAAGTTTGAATGCCCCTATAATGGTTGAAAACTTAAATGAAATATAATAATTTGAATGCTTATTTTATCTGATTGCAGTAAATGCTTGTGATTTTTCCATTGTGTGTACATGCACATGTAAGTTTGATATTATGCATTAGGCTCACTTTTGTTGTCTTTTTCTGCTCTGGGTACTTATGATAAAATGGCTGATTATGGTGAAGTAGGAGATGCTATAATTAGGATAAAGATGGTGGGAACTATTATTACTACTACGATGATGGTCAAGACTAGCAAGTGACTAAATTATGATCATTTTAAGTTTTATGTTGGAGAGAGGACTCTAATTAATACTTGTCAAAGTGATTCTATTGTTTCTAATGTTGGTTCTTTTAGGATGATCTAGGTTTATTATTGTCTCATTAGTACTAGAGTTAGACCCCTAAACCTATTATATTGTGGTTCGGAGTGGCTCGCCTATGGTTATTTGTGGAGGCATTCATTAATTAGAGATTGGCAATAGCTATGAGTACATTTGATGATTGTAAAACAAAGTATAGCCTTACCATATCATTAAATAGCAATAGAGTGTGGCAAGTTGTGATGCCTGAAATTTGGGGTGTTACAAATAACCTTATTACCGGAGCAAGGGATTAGCCAAGCTACAAGTGCACGACCATGACTTGCTAAGACTCGACTATATCTTATTTTATACGTAAGTACGTGCATTATTTGTTATTTCTTAATATTTCATACATGTTCTTCACTTTTCATTTCTCTTCTTACTCCCTCTATCTTGACTTGGTTGCACGGGATTCAACCTATTTCAATAGAGATAAGGAACACGTCTTTCCAACAATCGAAACAGGAACAACAACAGAGTCTGCGACAACGGCCTAGGTTCGTTTAGCCGTGTCGCGGACTCGACAAGATCGGTTACTTTCTTCTACAATTGTTTCGTCACAGCACAACGTCGGCATAATCCCATCCCATTAAATCCATTACTCTGTCTAAGCTGCTTTTTTTAATTTGCGAAATTGAATTCACGAGCACTGTTAGTGGTCTTTGAACATCCAAGCCGTTGACCATGTACTCTTCGGCAAATAGTTAGTCAGGTTTTGATATCGTCAACAACAATAGTAACCACAACAAAGTATAGCCTTCAATTTTTTTTTTTTTTTCCCGACCATTCCAAGTCCTTTTCTTTTTTTTCTTTTTTTAAATATATATCATGTATATTGTTGGTGTTGCTACCCTCTTCTTTTTGTTGTACTCGTGCGTGTATGGCCTCCGAGGATCTATGAGTTGAGAATTCCGTGCAATTACTTCTCTCCAAAGCATACATACTCAATATAGCATTATTTACGTCATTGCTTTAGTACTGGATTTGAGAAAAAGTTAAAATCAAAAGCAATTGCAGGCTGGAGAGCTTCTATAGGAAACCTTTCGCCCCTCTCCATAACACTTCTATCCCTTCATAGTCACCAAATATTATAGCCTCATAGCCCGACACAGGTCCATGATTATCCCACATGGAATTCGGATATGCTCCCTTGTTAAGTCAAAATATTGGAATAATGCCATAAATATGCTGTGATGTAGCCATGCGCATGTATATATAAATATATATCATCACGTGTGTAATTTTGTCGTTCTTTAGGAGACATGTATATCTCTTATCGCAAACTTGAACCGTCTTGATGATGAGATTTTTGGCAGCTACGGTTGAATCTATATGCCCATTTGATCATGTGAATATTAATAATTCATGGTTCCTGAACTTAACACACGAAACAATGCCTTCAAGCTATTCTTTCTCAAGGCATGACATCACCGTGATGTCAGAATAATCGAGCTTCTAAAGAGAATGCATTCTCAACCTCGGTCTTGATTATCAAGTTTGTGTTTCTTTTTTCTTTTGGTTGAATAAAGTGAGCTTTCTTTACTTTTGCATTATAAAATATGGCATTTATTGAAGAGAAAAGAAAAGCTCCCATGCATATGATGTGAGCTCAATGAGTACTTCTCTTCTTGCTTTACTTCCTTCAACTCTCATGGTTCTATCTCTCTCTCTCTCTCTCTCTTTTTCTTTTTATTATTAGATATAGAAGACAACAGGTTTCGTCATTAAGACTGAGGCTTTTCAAATTGCACAAATTCATCTCAATGTGACTTTTTGTAATTTGTTGAGTATTAGTTTCAAAACTTAGAGAATATATTGATTTTGTACTCTAATGGCAAAAGAGACGAAGGTCAACCTAAGTCGAAGCACTGAGGCAATGAAGTTAAAGGACTTATTGGTGCGTCAAGATAAGTGCCCGCCACCAGTCCTATATCCTTAGGATAAATAGTTGGACGAAACTATTTCTGAAGACACATTCTAAGACAAAGCTAAGCATTAAGAAGTCTACGCAACACATCTCATTGATGATGGTCCTCAATTTATCCAACCCAAGTGGTGTACTGATTCTAGAGATACTATCGCGAGAGAAAAGAGTTACCCCTCTCTAATACCCAATTTGCATTCCTAAAGGAGTTATCCTCTAGATAGGATGATGAGGTAACATACATTGCAGAGAAGCCAGAGTATATGACTCTTTTGAAGAAGGCAGAAGTACTCCATACTATTACTACTTCTACTTGGTTGCAGTTCCTACAAACAAGTGGAATGTAATCATTTCGTATTGGAGTATTCAAACCTACACGTTTATCACTTTGTGGGGAGAGATAACTCCAACATTAGAAGGCGTAACTATACTATTGAATCTATGCAGCTTTGGACAAACCGAGCTTACTAGCACAACAACTTCTCATAAAGAGCAAAACTTTCAAATATCTTTAATGGGTACTTTGCAAGCTACCCACACTAAGAAGAAGAAACCATGTTTCGCCTCTTGGTTTACTTATTTCTTCAAGGAGTGGAGAAAGGACAAGCCTTAAGTCCAAAGCCCAGGTCACAAGAAAGTGTAATTGTCTTCATATCTTTTTGTTTTTTTCTTCTTCTCTTTTTTTCTATTTTTAATACAAGTGTTGTAGTTGTGTCTTCAACTCATATATTCCCTTCTCATCTTTGCAACTATGAACTCTTTGCTTTCATCGTGCTCTAGCTTTCCTTATTTGTGTTCTCTAGAGGGCTTGAGGAAGGCATTAATCCATGACTCTTCCACTTAGCCAAACACATAGCTTAGGGTAAGCAATTCGCTCTAGGTCTTTTTTACCTGGGTTCACTTTAGTAGTACTTGGAATTATATAATGATGTTTTCAAGCACTCAAAAGGTTGATATGTAAACATTTCACATGTGGACTCAATATTCCTTTAACTTTTCTTCTATAAGTGATTTCAAAGACACTACTCCTCTAACTACACAGGGCTAACCCAACCTTCCTCTTCCCAGATAATGGGCTTAGGTTAAAGGAGTGGTTAACTAGTCACTCCTACAGCACATTGACATTGATGGTGAATTCACATTTTACCCTCATATCGAAAAATTGCAAGATATGAAGACAGTAGTAGACTTTACCCTCCATACTCAAAGGGTGAGGCTACCTTGGTAGAAAATCAACAAAATATCTTCAATTCTCAAGCCAAGTTCCTCTTATAGTGTATTCCAAGGAGCTTGTCCTCCTTCTTAGACAACAAAGACTCAATTGGTTAATTCTTAGAGCAAAGAGTCAAGGTATAATCTCCCTATCAAATTGTGCATCAACTTAGTTTTAACCAAGGAGTGCCTCACTTAATTACTACCGATGAGAGTTTTAAATCTTGTTACCAATCACTATCTCCAATTGACTTTAAGAAGATTTACCTTAGAAAATGATAGCTATTTCTTTCCTTCTACTAGTTGCTCTAAGGTGGCTTCTATCAGAAACTAAGGACAGTTTAGTTATAGTAGACGCCGTATACTATATAAAGAACCCCTGATTGGTTACCTTTCCAATCATGAACTCTTCACACAATATACAAGGCTCTAAAACCACTAGCTTCCCAAGAACATACAGATCTACATGATATCATCACATAAACATATTTATATAAAATTTAATCTACAAAGTTTACAATAAGTAGTAATTTGGGATATCTAAATCTATATTACTGATAAAATAGAAGTACATAAGTAAAAGTTTACATAATCAGTTCTCTCAACACACTGAATGAACCGCTCTTGCCTAGGTCCCTAAGCTAACTTCTGACATTCCCCGACCAGCCTCAATGAATAAGCCATCCTATAACAAAAGTCTAAGGGAGTGTAAGCTTAATCTTAGTAAGCAGAACCCTTAGCCACACCACAAGCAAGTTATCAATACATTATATTCACGCATATGAATGAATGATCAAATAGAATGCAAAATAATACATATAATTAACTAGTCAATATATATAACTCAGATTTAACACCCTCCAAAGTTAAGGTTGGAGTATACACGGTACCAATCAAATCTAGATATTATACTAGAACTTACCTTATTACGGAACTCCATGTTCTGTACTTAAATCAAACAAGTCCTTTATTTTCATAAAAACCAAGTTCTAGTATAATTGTGAGTGAGCCCTAGCAATCCACACTCTCCACTAAACAAATGCCTTTAGACTCGACCCTTAGTCAAGTAATTGGTGCCTCCAACGCCTACTATTCTTACGAGCTAGGGTAAGGTTATTTTGTATGAATACACTGTACAAAACCAATAAATCTATAATAATAACCCCCAAATGGCCTCTCTACCTCTGTATGGTGTGACAATGACCAGAATTATGTCTATGCAATGCATGTTAATGCATGTACCAATTTCTTCTTATAAGCCGAGTATAGTTATGTCCAATTATGATGTGACCATTTAATAATACACATAATCATTATTTATACTACCATGCAACAAACAAAGTATTATTCATACTTAAGATAAATTCACAACTTAGCACATAATAATATGCACAAACATTTCCCAATCCTACGCAACAATCAATTAATAATATCATTTAAGTCCATTATCTACGATTACATACAAGCATAGAATCATAGGGTAAATATTCACTCGACCATGACGACTCACTCTAATCGTAGTAATCGATCGAAGATCCTCGCCCGCATCGGGATCAATCGATCATTACGATATAATAATGATGGTAAGTAATTGAATTAACTAGTGATTCTAGATATATATTTACCTAATTCTACTTAGATTACTATAAGTTTTTTTATCTGATTAGACTTTATCATTAATTGCATGTAACTTTTTCATTCTATTTCCAATATTTACGAACTTATAGTCATTTTTCATCATTTTCGTACACATTCACATGGTGATGTCCATTTTGGAGGTTAAAACTCGTGTTTTACGATAGAGACTAAATTTATTGAAATGTTATCTATTGAAATGTTATCTATTGAAACTTAAATATTCTTATTGGCTACTTTTATGTTCTATTTTAATAGTTAATGATTTCATTAGCCATTAATTCTTATACTTAGATGATCTTATGGTTTATTATTTTAGAAGCTTATGTCATCATTTACTTATGTCATCATTTGATTATGTCATTGTTTAGGTCATCAATTGATTATGTCATTGCTTACATCATGCATTACATATGTATACTTATCCTTATGTATTTATATACTTTACACATACATTATATATATATATATATACTTATACTTCTAACATACTAGTATATATACTTGTATACTCATATGTATACTAATATTATATCCCTATATACATATAGTGACATACGTATTTTTATACGTATTTTCGTATGCCTAGTGTACCCTTTTAAGAAAGCTTTACAAATTTCATATTTTTACACTTTAATGGGTGTATTAGTAAGGTATATGTATGTATAATTAGTATACTCTTCCTTTTTTTATTATGTATATAATGGATATTCATGTACAAGAGTACCCATACATATTTTCATTAAGTATATTCTTATGTTTTCATGCTCAAGCATATATACATGTGTTTTTCTTCCATTTACTAAGGATTTCCTACACTTCTAAACATAAGTATAAGGATTCCCATCTTCAACAACACAAAAGCATATATTATACCAAATTTCGACACTAACCAAACCTATACATCTAACTACTAAATAAGATAAGAAATTACATAATAACATACCTTTCTCTTACTTGTAATATGAAAAAGGAAAGCTATTATATAAGTGTTATTAGTTTGTGTTGGTAAGTAGAGTTATGAAAGTGAAATTGGAAAAATTGAAGGGGATAAAGAAAAAGGGAAGCTCACGATTTTAGAAATGGAAGAAAAGAGTGGTTTGTGTCTTCAATTGTGTTTTTATAAAAGAAATAAGTGAGGTCTAAGTGAGTCCATGAAGTAGATGGCAAGGATAAGGGAAAGGAAGAAAATGGACATGTGTCAATTGAATGAAAAATCAAAAAAGTGGAAGAAAACTCTAGATGAAAATGATACTTTGTTGACTTTTCAACATATTGACTTAGTCAACTCTTTGAAATTAAGTGAAATTTTCATGTACATAATGGGATAATTAAGGAAAATTAGGAGAAAATTAAGGAAATGAAAGGAAATAAGGAGTTTATTGAAATAATTAGTAAGAATAGGTAATGAGATCTTCCTCTAGGTGTTTATATCCTATATACATCATTTGGTAGGCCACTTAATGTAATTATCATGAAAAGTGTCATTTAGGATATTAACACTTACTACATGTAACATAAGCATCAACTAAACACTTAACTCTACATAATACTAACCTATTTATATACTTAGAAGAAGAATGTGATCTATGATACAATATCTTATCTTCTAAAGGATTACTTTAGTATTATATATATTTATGAATGATTGAAAGTTATTTTTAATCTTTTACTAATGATTTAGTATAATACTAAGGTTATATTATCAATTAAGGTTTTTGGGTAATTTATGGCGAATTAGTGCTTTTATACCCTTAAAGTTATAGATTTAGGGTTTTTATTACTTTTGGATGAAGTCTTTAGTGTTTACATAAGTTTAGGGTAGAAAAATTTTATACACGATTAATTAGTTATTTTAGGATTTTCACTTTCACTAGCCTTGTCAACTCTTAAGAATATCTAACACACTTGAGTCTACTTCAGATGTTAGGTTGAAAAATTTAGGAGTTTACAGCTTCCCTTAGATAGCTGACATATTAGACAAACTACTTGGATGTCTTACAAGCTTATGCCTTTACATTAGTAAGTGATACACTTCATGCACCTACTGTATATTATTACAAATTCTTTCTTAAATTTCCAAGGCCTAAGTCCCAAGGTGTTGGAAATGCACAAAGAGCTATTACACTAACATCTAGATGAATATAATGTCCTAGTAGGATAATATGGGTGAAACCCTCTTCAAATTCTAAGAACAGCCACCCCTCACCTCTACTAGTGTATTCCAAATAGACCAAGCAAGTATTTATGTTAAAGTTGACATCATTTAATACATCTTGTTGTCATCATGTATACACTTCTTCCTTTTGTAAGTGTCTATTTTTTTAACTTCAGTATAGATTGACCTCTTGAACTTTCAAAGTGTACTTTAAGACTCCCTAAACTTTAATAAAATGGCAACATAAGGGACCTTTCCTTTTTTTTTTTGTTAAAAAAATTTATATTATTGTCAAAGTTTATGGGATATTAGAGTACATATTGGTAAATTTAAAGAGTATTTGTGCATAAGAATTAAAGTTTAAAAAGGTTATTTTTAACCTATATAGGTTATTTGCCAATTTATCAAAATTTAGGAAGTCTTAAAATACACTTTGAAAGTTTGAGAAATCAATTCACACCTAAGTCAAAATTTAAGGGGGTTATTTGCATTTTTCCTAAACTTTAAGGTTATAAGGTATTATACATGGACAAGTGATGAATATATTGGTAGATTTAAGCTGCACCCAAAATTACAAACTAATGTTGCAAAAACAATTAAAATTGCCAACTTTAGCTATATTCAAGCTTTTTATTCTTATAGGAAATGGTGATCAATTGTTTTGCAATAGAGTGTGTAAGAAGGTACCTTTAAAGTTGCAATAGATAAAGTTCCTAGTATATTGTTATGTACTGTAAATGCAAGGTGCATAAATGGTTTTTTAGGGTGTAGTGATTAACTGCTTTGGACTCATCACAGTGTATTATACCCAGCTTACCATGAGATTCTATCAATAATTAAAAGGTGGAGTTGTAAGGTAGTAAGTCCATATTCTCTAAATAGATTGAGCACAAATAATTAAGGAAACTTGTGCAATTTAGCAATGTAGCTTGTCTTTTTCAACTTGTGGCTTAGAATGAGTTTTCATCCATGGACATTACCAACAATCATGTTGTGGAAGCACTTTTGGGCATATTGTTTTTGCAACTCCTTCATCATTGCCATCTCATCATGATGTTCAACATCATCTTCTTTTGAAAGATAAAAAACAAGCTATCGGCATTAAATCGTATTGCTACCCTTATTTTCAAAAAGGGGAAATTGAGAAATTTGTTAGAGAACTGTTGGAAAGTGGAGTTATAAGACTGATGTGCACTAAGTCCTAAGTCTTATTGATACAGTTAGAGTCAAGGCATTACAGAACATTGCTTTAGGAATTATTGACAATCGATCAAACTTTAAGGGATTTTGATCCATTATTGTCCTTTTATTTCATGTTTGTAATAGTTTTAGGTAAGTTTTGATTTGTTCTAATAAACTGAACACGGAGTTCAAATGTTATATTCTGGGATCAAACTTAGCAAAACAACAAAGACCAAGTACAATAGAACTACTATCAAGCCAATTCCTTTTCCTTATCGTCAAGTTGGTACCTACCATCCCTCTAGCTTTGATTCATACCAACATGATGATACCGCAAAAATAAGGGTTCGCAACTTTCAAACTAAGCGACTATACCGACTTGATAGTTTCCCCTGGCTATGTCTTTTCCTCCCACGTTTTGTTTATTAGTTTGTATTTTAATTACAAGAATGCCATTAATCTTAGCTTAAGTATTGTAACATAGTTCAAACTTCATTATCAATAAACTAAAATATTTCCTTTTCAATGAAAGCTCTCTCTTTTCTACTATCAATCATATTAAAATTTTGGTGAACAAAACCTTAAACGAGTTCATGTACATCATATCACAATCATTCAGGTAAGTGTCTATTTTTTTAACGAGTCATGTCTAATATAATATTCACTCAAACCCTAATTCACATAATTCAAAAATACATAATTCCTATAAATTAGGGATTTTGTAATGAACCAAGCCGAGCGAGTTATTTAATGTCTTAATGATCTTGGTGATAGGTATATCATAGTTTGGTATCAAAGCACAAGTTCGGACTATGGAAGCGTGTTTGTGTTAGTATCATTGCACCATGTTGTGAATTTTTACTTCGTGAATTATGAGTTTCTTTTGTGAAGCTGTGATGTTGCATTATATTGTATTGTGAATTAAGTTGTTGAATCGAAGTTATAAGACAATTGTGTTGTGTTTGTGTTAGAGTTTTGTGAACAAAGATTTTATTACCCCACCAAGTGTTTGACAAAAATCCCCTTAGGGATTTTTGAACCTAAAACCCTCACCAAGCATCTTTACACTATACACCCTTAACCGTAAATATCGTCTACTCCATTAACACCAATAAATCTAACCAATACACCATTTACACATGCTTTTTCATCTCGAACAACCTTAAGCACTCAAACTTAAATACCATGATGAGTGACATCGTTCATATAACATTCAACCTTAGTAATGAAATACATAGTTTGATCATGGAGAAATTTTACAATAAGGAGAGATTTGAGCAAGGTCGATTATTGCTCTAAATTACAGATTGCCTTGTCAACTTAATTACAAAGGTCGTAGTAAGAAGATTAGGTTTAGACATCATCACTCATCCGAATCCATATGAGGGTAATTATAATGGCGAGATGATTTAGGTTACGAGGTAAACATAAGTGGCTTTTTCCATCGATGAGAAAATCACAAGTGAAGAGTTTATTATAGATATTAATGATTGATATATTTGTCTTGGGTGGCCTTAGAAGATGAACATAGGTACATGGCGTAGACCTTTGAAAAAAATGTACTACTTAGCTAAAAAGCAACTTGTACAACATCTTGACTCTTCAACTAAGGTCAAGGAAGGATTAGCAATTGTCATGGCTTCAAACTAAAAGTAGAGAGCTGAGAAAGCCACACACAATGGAATAGCTCTACTCTGAAATGAAACTAAGGATGTGGAAACACCATTTCAAACTCGAGATGAAGATAAGATTCTAGCTAAGGAGATTAAGGTAATGGAAGATGAGCATGACAAGGGTATGGATAATAACCTCAATTTTGATTTATACCGCATGACATTCCAATAGGTACAATAAGCTTAGCTACGGATAAACCAATAAACGAACCACAAAACATGTTGATCACCAAGCATCAACCTTATATGCTTAGAGGTTGTACACCTGTGAGTTTTTTTATGAAAACATCGAGTTACAAGTATTCTTATGTTATTACTATCTTTCCGAGGTTGTACAACTATACCCCATTATTGAGAATTCATGCACTAGACTCCTCTAACTGTCATGATATACTTAGAGAAATGAGTAGACTCTAGATCATTGACTATGAGTACATTAGAGCACTTAGAAGGTAGAATGGTTATCAATATTAATACCCTCATTATTAGGGAAGTGGTAACACAATACGATTCATGCATGAAAAAAATATATTGGATTTTCCTGCTATGATGCTAAACAAAATGTTGTTGAACTTTATTGTGTTTTGAACTACCAATGGAATAACAATTGTGTTTACATCCTTAATTGCCATAAAGCATAATGGAAAGCATTTGGTAGTGCATATAGGATTCGCATACAATGTTTGTGTATTTATGACTTATTTTTTAGGGAATCCAGTACAGTTGAGGATAGGTGTGGGTTTTGAGCCAAAAGGAGTTAATCGTAGTTCATAACAAGGAAATGAGGGTGCAAAACCTCACAACTATGATAGATGTCTTTCTTAGGGTTGACTCATCTAATATGTTGAAAGCTATGATAGTAGAAATAGAAAATGAGTCAAACCGTGAGATTTACTTAAGAGACTCAAGTAATATACACATCAAACACTTAAGAGACATAAAAACTTTATCTTTTATTTCTAACCATTTGATATTGCAAGTTCGTTTTAAGCCCTCAATGATAATAGTAGTCATTAAATCTTTACCCAATTAATTGATAGACAACATGATGAGTGGATGGGCACTTCCATGTTGACATCAACTAAATCTCTCCTCATAGACTACTTGACCATGGACATCCAAGTCAATGCTAGAGGGTTTATGTTTGACCTAAGACGAATGTCCCTTCCAACATTCTAATCGAATCTTCTTCAAAGAAGGGGTAATGATGTGTGCCAAGTCATAGGTCTTACTAAGACGATTAGAGTCAGGGTATTATAAAACTTTGCTTCACAAATTATTGATAATCAATCCGATTCCAAGAGGCTTCAACCCATTGTTGTCTTTTCATTTAATGTTTATAATAGTTTTAGGTATGTCTTAATACCTTGTAATAGATAGAGTATGGAGTCTAAATGTTATAGTATGGGACCAAACTTAGTAAAACAAGGAAGACCAAGTACAATAGAACTACCATCAAGTCAGTTCCTTTTCCTTATCGTCAAGTAGGTACCTACCATCCCATTGGCTCTAATTTATACTAGGATGATGGTACTGCAAACAAAAGGCTTTGCAACTTTCAAACTAAGTGACTATTTCGGCCTAACAATTTCCCTATCATGCCAGCTTACCAGCTACGTTTTTTTCCTTTTGCATTTTGTTTATTGTTTTGTATTTTAATTACAAGAGTACCATTAACCTTGGCTTAAGTATTCATTATCAATGAAATAGAATATTTCCTTTTGAGTGAAAACTCCCTCTTTTCTACTCTTATCAATCATATTAGATTGTGGTGAGTAAAACTTTGAACAACTTCATGTATGACATATCACGATTGTTCGAGTGTCTATTCTTTTATTGAGTGATATCTAATAGAATGTTTACTCAAACCTTAACCCATATAATCCAAAAAAACCTAACTTCTCTAAATTAGGGATCCCGTAACGAATCAAGCCAAGCGAGTTATTTGATGTCCTATCAAGCTCGATCCTAGGCACATCGAAGACCACGTACCAGTCCATTTTCATCACTTGCTCTTTTGGTCAAAAGAAGGATGGATCTTAGCTTTTTTGTGTAGATTATAAAGCTTTTAATCAGGCCACTATTATAGACAAATTTCTAATACCAACTATTGATGAGTTGCTGAATGAGTTGGGAAGGAATAGTTGTTTTTTCTAAGAATTATTTACGTGCGAGGTACCATCAAATTAGAATGTATGATCGCCTCTAAAAAGAGCTTCCAAGTTTTAAAATTTATGAATCTATATTCTATCCTTAACTCAGTTCAAAAAGCACGTATGCTTATCATTTATAGCATGGATAAGTATAAGGTCATCTCCACTGGGAAAATGATTCAAACACTAGTGCTTATTTTTCTTCCTATTATCTATCAATCCAATTTATCAAGTAATTAATTATTGAAACTCTAAATTGTTAACTAACTTACACTAATCCACAAACTAACACAACTAATGCAATGGTTATAAAACAATTACTAACAATACATTTAACATACAGACTTGCTTCACCACTTAGCATGATACTACCAAAACATTTTTTTATCACAATACTTGTTATCTATAGAAAATTACAGTATGTAAGCATTCTTCTCAGAACTACTTACTTCTAATCCTAATTGTGTCAATTAGAATCTCTTCCTAATTAACATTCATCTCGGATTGCATTAATGTCATGTTAATGTATCGATTCCCTTAAGGACACAACAACTTTCTTTATAATATTTCTATTGTTAGAAGTAAGTTGTTCCAATAAACTAGATTTATTCAATAAAATTGTCTCTCGACATATTCTATTGAAATATAGCCTAAGTTAATATCGTACACTACACCATACTTAGATTCATTAATTGAAATTCATCAAAATTAACACTTATTAAGAAACTACTATTCTATACACTTGATTATACTAAGTGATGTAATAAGTCTTGACGTACTATTTACACATAATAAAATAATAAAATGTAATAATACAATGCAGAGATAACAATGAAATTAACATAAGATAAGTAAGAAATACAACACCATTTGAATCTCACTACAGAAGTCTTTACAATGTACGAACAATGAATCCAGTCATCCCCCTCGAGTCGTTCCGGCAAAATGTGTGTTACAACACATAAACAAACTTTACTGTAAAATGAGATGTAATGGTACAAATGAATGATTAGGTGTTCGTTTGTGAATTGATGTTCTAATCAATATGTTTTCCCCACAAATTGTAGTATATTTATATTCTCCCCTTCAAAAGACTCGAATCTACCTCTTCAAGGCACCACTTAACGTTTTCCACGTACTGGTTTATGTGAAAAGGTTAAATAGAACAGTTGTACCCTTTCCATCACGCCCATGACTTAGGGCATAATAGTCTCGAAAACATAATTCTCTTCACCAATTACAGCCATGATGAAGGCCGTGAATTCCTCGTCACTTTATTAAATTTCATCATGCTCGTGACCCTTTTCGTGATCATCCTCCTGATATACAATCACGACCGTGATTGACAGGGGGATCATCAATACTTTCTCAATCATAGCCGTGATTAAGGACATGATCAGGGTTAGATTTTTCATTTCTTCATTATCACGCCCGTAATTGATATTTCTCGATACTACTTCACTGATATCTTCTCCTCACGGCTGTGATTGACTAAAAAGTTGTTATTCTTGTATATGTTTCATCTCCTTACTCACAATTTACCTAAAATCAATATTTTATACCAATTAAGTACCGAAACTTCAAATTTAAATCACAATTATGATCAATTCTATACCTAAATATGCCTTGAAAGTGTAAAGTAATTTACACTTATCAATGCACTTAGATAATATTCATAAAACCACCCTTTAGAACACTCAAGGGGCATTATGAATTCTTAGTAATGTCGTTTGGCCTTTCAAATGCACCAACTACTTTTCAATCTATTATGAACAACATGTTTTAGCCATTTCTAAGGAAGATCATCATCATTTTTTTCTTCTGATATCCTTATATACAGTAGGAATTTGGAGGAACATTTGGTACACTTAGAAACAACATTTAAATGTTTAAGAGAGAATTCATTTTATTTGATAAAGGCTAAGGTTTTTTTTTTTTTTTTTTTTGCTAAGTCCAACATTGACTACTTAGGACATTTGGTGCCTAAAGAAGGGGTTCAACCTGATCCAGACAAGATTAAAGCAATTCATTAGTGGCCTCAACAAAGAATGCCCAAACAGTTGCATGGATTTTTAGGCATTATAGGTTATTACCAGCGTTTTGTCAAAGATTATGCACGTATTCGTATCCTTTGACAAATTTATTGCGCAAAGATACTTTAGAGTAGGCTCAAAGTGCTACTAATGCTTTTGTTCAACTAAAGAATACTTTAATGGCTAACTCTAATTTCGGCTTTGGCTAACTTTTTTTTAAAACTTTATTATTGAAAGAGATGCTTTAGGGGTAGTAATGGGTGCTGTAATACATCAAGGCTACCAACTTATTGCTTATTATAGCAAGAAAGTTAGTCTTAGTCTTCAAAAGGCAAGTGCTTATGTTCGTAAACTAGTTGCTTTGGTAGATCCCATGAGAAAGTGGCAACAATATCTTTTGGGAAGGCATTTTATTATCAAAGCAAATCAAAAGAGCCTTAAGGAGATATTAGATCAAGAAATTTAGGCTCCAGAGCAACAATAGTACCTAGTTAAGTTGTTAGGGTATGATTATGAGGTTCAATACAAACCTATATCAGAGAAAATAGTAGCAGATCCATTGTCTTCTAATTTGAAGATCAAGTCTAATTTTTTGCTCTTTTATACCTTCATTTGATTATATTACTATGCTAAAAAAGCAATTAGCTAGTGATCCAGCATGGATTTCTTTGTGAGACAACTGTACAAATTAGGAGTTTCCTTCTATCCCTTTGACTTTTCAAAGTGAATTACTCAATTATAGTAACCGAATTTCATTCCTAAGAAGTCCCCTTTGCTTCTTACTATAATTTTAGAGTATCATGTTACACCTTTGACAGGACATCAAGGAATGTTGAAGACTTTTAAAAGAATTTCTATAACTTTTTACTCTTAAGGGATGAAGACTGATGTAGAGAAATTTGAGAAGCTCTTCCTTATGTGCCAACAAATCAAATATGTTACCCCATCACAAGCTAGCTTGCTTCAACCTTTGCCTACTCCTCAACAAGTTATTGAGGACATTTCCATGGATTTTAAATGGATTAATCACCTTCTCATTAGTATTTCATTATTATGGTGATTGTAGATTATTTGACTAAATATTACTATTTTTTAGACCATTAACAACTACTTATACTATAGTTTTGGTGGCCAAACTGTTTATAGACATTAGGTCAAATTACATATTTTTCTACAATCAATTGTTAGTGATAAGGATAAAGTTTTCCTCAGCAGATTTTGGAAGGAACTATTCAAGTATAGTGACACTACATTAAAGATGAGTCAGGCCTATCATCGATAAATTGATGGCCAATCAAAAGTTCTTAATCTTTTCTCAGAACACTATTTGAGGTCATTTGTAATGGATTCTCCTAAGGATTGGCCCAAGTTTTTACCTTAGGTAGAGTATTGTTTCACATAAGCAATCAAACAACAACTTATATAACTCCATTCAAGGCATTGTATGGTTGTGACCCTCCTTAAATCCCAAATTATGTTAATGGATTTAGTGATGTAGAGGCCATGGACCAAGAATTGTTAGACCGAGATAAGATATTATAGGTGCTGAAACTCAATATTAGCAAAGCTCAACAATGAATTAAGTATTAGGGTAACCAGAAAAAGATGATATGGAGTTGTAAGTTAGGGATTTTGCTTATCTCAAGTTACAACCTTATCACTAAACATCATTAGTGAATAGATTGTCCTACAAGCTATCTCAAAGGTATTTTGGTCCTTTTAATGTCATTAAAAGAATTGGTCTAATAGGGTATAGGCTTGAGCAAACATGTTAGAATCTTAGTCCAAACATAGAGATTAATGAGAAAATACATACAGCTTATAGATCTAGTTTCAATCTTTCATTCCATACAAAATAATTCATTAAAGGCAAGAAATCATTGAATATATGAAACCCTAATTTCAATGGAAAATGAAAGTAAGAGAGAGAGAGAAATGTAACTTGTTTCTTAAATGGTTGGAAAAAAGTTCAAGAAGTTGATATTTTTCGTGTTGGAAGTAAAGAGCAAACAATGTTGTTTTAGGTAAGCATGTTAGGGTTTATAGTTAATCGGTTGGGCCTCCCAAATATTGGCTTAATAGGAGCATGTAAAAAGTTACATTTAACATATCTAACCAAATATAACCTAGGTCCCTAAATCTATTCATGGACTTCTTCATCTTCTGTTTAATAAAAGAATATAGGAGTAATGATAATTGATAAATGTCAAGAATATTTTGCATGAAAAAAAGAGTAAAATAGGATAAAAAGCTATCAAAAGACTACCCAAATATATAACATACAAAGGATTGAGCGTACATAAGGTAAATTTAAACTTATGAATGGCTCAAAACCAATCTGGAATATCTCAAATATGGTTCCCATATTGAGGAACTAGCATTGGCTCAGCCTAGTCGATTCCGAGCTAGTTCCCACTTTAAAATTAGACTATGTGCAAGCGAATTATTGGAAAGTGTTCTACAAATAAGTTTACACAAAACATCCGCAAGTAGCATTAATTATACCTTACTTATGTATATGATCTTAAGAATGAATAGTTATAAGAATAAACCAATTGTTATCAATTCATGTATCTATTGGGTGAAGGGCGGCACATAATTACAAAGGAAACCACCATGAAATTGCTTTGCTTTGTATATACAATATGCCCTTCCCTTCGAAGGATAATTCACAAGTATACATGTAAAATTTACATTTACATTTACATTAACATATGCATATATCTTCTGTTAAGATTATCAAATAACAAAGCATCTATCTATGGCTACACTTATTTGCCTTTCAATTTTCTCTCATTTGTATTAGTGTCTAACTCGTTGTGCTATAGTTCACTAAACCACCTTCAATCTAAAGAATAGCAATGTTATTTAAAATAATCTATATCTTCCTTGAGAAGTGATATATATGCATCCACACTTCCATCTCCAATGATGGAGGGCACTAAGAACTCCATTGGATAATATGTAAGGATGAAAATGTAAGGACGAAAATGTAAGGACTCCCACATCCAAAATTCAAGTCATAAAATGGCAACCTTAGCCAGCTATCAATCTCAATGTTCAGACATAGGATAGGATAATCCAAATCTGTTGTTAGGATAACATCCTCTTGATCATCTCTTACCTCATATGTTGCATACTCGACGAAACACTTAAAAGTAATTGTTGTTAACTCTTAAAATAGCATCACTTGTGACTTTAGCTACATACCTCAATGGCTCACGCATACGGTCTTTAACTTTAGCCCTAGGAAATGCCCATAAAACCAAGTTCCCAAAGTAATTGTTGGGTACTCTAAGGTTTAGTTGCATCCATCTGTTGACTGAGATCCTCACTTATGGGGTTTCATATCTATTGAAACCACGAGCCCTTATTATGGTTCTCCATAAATAAGCAACCAAACACTCAAAAGTGATATATGTTTTGGCAAAGTTATGTTGACCACAAGATTGCAAGCAACATGTTGCGTTAAGCTTGGCAAGAAATTCCATAGAGAAATGAACTTTGTGAACCACAACTTCACCTACCAATATATTGTTAAAACAATCATCTTCTAATTTAAGTAACCTTTTGCATATGTACTCCACTCCATTGTGCTCGAATTCAAATTTAGATGGATTTTAGGGTATGAAAATTGTCTTATCATGTAAAGGGGTAGGATCAATATCAATGCCTTGACAAGCCTTGCCCCTTACAAGGAGAAAGTTATATATCACATGGCTATCTTTTACAAGATGGTGAGATGTAAAAACCATCACATGCGAGCCACAATTGAATCCGATGAGCTAAACTTGAACAAGCTCTTCCATACCTTTTAAGTTAGTGTAAAGGCTTAATAAAGATGGGGATGGCTTCAAAGGCATGATATGATTAAGCCATCTATAGACCAATGCTTTGATTAAGCTCATCCTCAATCATTTAGAAAAATGGCCTACTCACCTCTTTCATTTTTACCTAACCTTCCAACCTACTCCTTATATGAGGAGAAGACCCTTTTGACTCCTTGTATCAATGTGGCATTTAAGGGTGTTGGGGCACAATAGCCATATATACCCACAATGTGGACATAATAAGTGACATTATTGAAAGCACTAGAAGGGATTTGTTATGTGACTAAGGGTGGCATTAGAACACCTTCATAGGAGGGTCTGATAATTCTTGAGCTTTGCATCTTCACCTTTATTTGTTCTATGTTACCTTATCTTCTTTTTTGTTTTGTTTATCCCCTTCCAAATTGTGTTTGACAAAAGACACTATATGTTTCTATACAAAAATTGAGAACAAGAAATCAATATGAGGCTTTGTGGGGTTGACCTAGATTATGTATTGATAAATTGGTTGACTTTACCATGTCTTTTAAGGATTATATTTATGTGTATTTTCAAAATAGTAAACGTTGGAGTCACAACATACAAGATAAGACAATTGGTATAGCAAAACTTAGGATATACATTGGATTTGTTAGATATATATATACATGAATATGTTAGATATATATACATAAGCCCTGAGTAGATCAACTTTTTGTAAATAGATGCTTTTGACAATAATTGATATCCTAACTTCATAGGCGATTTAATGATAGTAATTCTTATTTTCCTTCATTGTGACCTACATGATTTTCCATTCTCTATTCATTTTAGGATGAACCTTAACGTAAAGCCACTTTTTAGTTATAAAGCTCTCCATACTCCTACCATAAAGTATTGGTTCATGCATGGTGCATGTGTCACTTAATTTGAATCAAGATAATGTAATGTTGACTATGACTAAGTTTAAATTTTCTAACTAAGACTCAATTTAAATAGTTATTAAGGAGCTTGAGGTTGATTAAAACAAACTTGTTTAGACTTAAGTTATTTAGAAAAGCTATTTTTCTTCTAATTAAAATCAATAAACACAAACTCGACTTAACTTAACTGACATACAATCTTAACTCAAAGTCATGGACTCGTGAACTAGTTGAGTTGAAAATCTTGAAACTTTTCCTTTTTTCTTAACTCAAATGATATGAATTTAATTCAACCAAATACTTAAGTAGTTTAACTTAACACTATGTTTCATTTCCATTTAGCCTTATTCCTAAAATAGCAGTTAGTTGCCACATAAAATGCACATTCCAAATTATGGAATGGCCATTTCTTTTTCCTTATCAAAGGGATAATTTTTTTATATGCAATAGTAACTTTATTCATGAAAATATCTTTATAAAAAAAAAGGGTAAATTGTAAGTATACCTCTTTATGTTTCCACAATGCACACTTAATGCCCTCATCCTTAAGGTTGAACTTTAATATTCAAAAGTGGTGCTTTTTAATCCTCTAATGATCATTTTGACCCTTTAAAATTTGAAAAGAATGATTATAATACCTTTTAAATTATTTTATTTAAGGGTAAAATAGTAAAATTAAGCTTAAAAATACTTCTATTTAAAAATTTGTGGTTTTAAATACTTAATTTAAAAACAAGTTGTAAACCCTAAGAAAAACCGTAGTTGAACCTTAACTCAAGTCCAAGTGTTCTAAACTGTACAATAAGTCGATAAGGCTAATGATAATAAAAGAATATGAAGTTTAATAAATCAAATATAATACCGATAACAAAACCTTCGGAATTTATCAAAACCCTAAATCGCTTACTAAAACCCTAAAACTCGTTTATGCATCATTAATCGAAACCGAACTCAAAATTACTCGAGACCCTAAAATCATAAACATAAACCTATAAAATAGTTAAATATTACATAATAGCAATAAAATTATAGTCGAATGTAATTTTCGACTAAATCGCCTGTTTGTACGAAATTGTAATGAAATTACCATAATAACCTGTAAAAATTATAATTATAATGGGTACCAGTTAAATTGATAAAATTTCACAAAATTTTGAAAACTAATCTATGAGGAGATTCATTATAATTTATATAATTCGAAAAATTACACATATTTAATAATAACTTTCATTTTCCTTCTCTTCTATTTTCAATTTATCTCATTTTCTCTCTTCATGTCCACTTTTTCCTTCCCCTGCACAAAAACGTAATGAATAAAAGCTAAGATAAAAAAAAAAAAAAATAGCCACGTGATGTATTTTATTTGTCTTATTTACATTAATAAAAGTTAACTTAGCTTAAACTTGAAGCCAACATCACGTGAGCAAGGGAAATTGATATAAATATGGAAAAAGAAAAAAAAATTGCACAAACACACACACACAATCTGCACATCGTGAGAGAAAAAGAAAGAAAGAAAAGAGAGAAAGAAGGAAGAAAAAGAAGAAGGAAAAGAAGAAAACATAAAAACTACAAGGTAATGAATTTATTTTAAGAAATATATATGTATATGATAGTATACATGTGTAGAATTATAGTATTTTTATGGTATTTTATGGTATTTATACATATAATACTAATAGTATATGTTTATGTATATGAATACCTAAATTTAATTATATGTGTAAATATAAGATTAAGTATGTCTACATGTATGTACTGAGATATATAGTATGTATTATGTATTTTTTTTTAATACCTCTAATTAGTAATTTACATAATTCTAGTATAAATATATATGTATGTACCGTTACTTTATATATATATATATGGGTATACATATATGATTATATATATATGTGCGTAGTTGTATAGTATATAGTGGAGTATTTTTATAAGTATGTATATATATAATAGTATACGGTATATTATGTATAAAATGTATAGTATATATATATTTTATGATAAATGATAAATGCTATATAAGCATATATATACCGAACATATATATATGTATTTATAGGTATGTAGGCCGAATATATATCTGTATGTATTTATATGAATGTATGCCGAATATATATTTATATTTAAATAAATACATATATATATATCATACGTGTAATATATATAGTATATATGTATATATATAATACCGTAATTTATGATTTTACAATAACATAAACCATAAATTATATATTATAAGTATTGGAATATATATATATATATATATGTATAATCGTGAGGTACATAAGAAAAAGAAGAAAATGAGAAAAATAGGAAAATATACCCAAAATAATCAAAATAACAAATATATGATTTAAATAATTATTAAATTATAAATATGTTACGAAAAAAAGCGAAAATCAATATTTTATAATTTTTAAATTTAAATAATAATTTTTGTGATATTTTTGTATCACAATTTAAGTTACGAGTCACAACGTCCAAAACGGACCTCGTTACAGGAAAATACGCTCGGAAACGATCAAAATAGATTATAAGTTCATAACGATCTAAGCTAAAACGAAAAAGTTACACGCGATTCGATAAAAAACTCGAATTGACAATTTTACGTAACTAAGTGAAATAAACCTTACACATTATAACTCTAGTTAGTTTTAAATTCCCTATCTTACACATTCTCCTTATTCTCAGGTGATCTCGATATCGACCCTGAGCTGCCCACCGACTATTACGATCCCTGAACTAGCCATGGCCGAGTGAGTTTTTCCTTATGATTCCATACTTGTTTGTGCTTATAGTTAGTGAACATAAATTATGAATTATAAATGAATGTGTATGGGGTTGGGTTATACTTGTGCATGATAATTGTTATTGATGATGAATCTACTTTAAATTGCAATAATATAATGTTTGTTGCATAGTAGATTCAATAGATTGATTGTTTATGACTTAGAATGATCACTGATTAAATATGACTTAACTTTTATTCAACTAAAAAAAGTTAACTTGGTCATGCATAAATCATGCACTGCAAACTAATTCTGGGTAGTCACATTATACGGAGGTAGCAAGAGGCCATACTTGGGTTGATTATTGATTGTTATTGATTCCGTACGGTGCACACATGCAATATGACCTTACACTTACCCGCGACATGACTAGGCATTGGAGGCGTCAACTGCCTGGCTATGGGTCGAGTCTAGAGGCCTTCGTTTAGGGGTAAGTGAGGGCTGCGTGAACCTACTTACAATCATATGTAGAACTCGTTTTGATAAAGCTGGTAATGGATGTACCATTACATTTTAAATACGAAATGCGGAGTTTCGTTATGAAATAAGTTCTAATATGATACCCGGATCTGACTGTACCAAAGAATCTCCAACCCTGACTTTGGAGGGCGTTAAATCTGAGTTACATGCAGTACCTGGTCACCTGTATGTATTTGTTTGGCATACTGCTTGTTCATGCATTCATTTGACTGAACTTAACTGTGGTATAACTTGATTACTGTGTGGTTGAGGGAAATTAACTCACTAAGCTCTTGTAGCTTACGTCCCAATAGTGTTCTCATACAGGTTGCTAGACGATCGAGCACGGGTTAAGAACTGAGGGTTGAGTGCCAACGTCGAGATGCATATAAGTTAAACTCTGAAGACAGACTATATGGTTCATTGGAATTATTGTATACTACATTTAAAGTTTGTGACTTAAGTAAGTTTGAGTTTTAGAACTTTACTACCCAATCTTATT
Source organism: Lumnitzera littorea (assembly GCA_024138015.1). Classification (NCBI taxonomy): domain Eukaryota; kingdom Viridiplantae; phylum Streptophyta; class Magnoliopsida; order Myrtales; family Combretaceae; genus Lumnitzera; species Lumnitzera littorea. Next base: position 47,405,258 of record JAMXBB010000005.1, on the reverse strand, counting down.
ATTTGGTAGGGGATACCGATTCTCTGCGGTTCTGTTGGACTGTGGCTTATCGAATATCCATAGTCACATATATGTGATCGTAAGATAAGTAAATAAATAAATAAAAACTTTAGTGACTAATTATTTAGAATTTTGCAATCTCTGACTTGCAAGATGATTTTCAAATCATGGGTGTACACATGATATGAAAATTTTAGATAATCCTACTAAGCCCCCTTTAGGGTCATGACACAAGTAGTTTAAGCACATATGGAGAAAACATAGTGGCTATATACAAATTTACCAATAAAAGATTAAACATAATAGTTGTGCAGCCCAATTCAATTCTTGCCAACTACACATTATGTAATTGTATGTATAAAACCAAACTTAAGTAAACATCAAATTAAACACAAGTAGCTTGTAAAGAGGTTTGAATTATATACATCCTAGTTTTGTGGCAACGCACAAATAATCAATGTGATTGGAATTAAAAGGGGAACAATATAAGGATGACATCAAGATATGGTTCCATTAGTCACATGTATTCAAAGTGACCAAGACATTCAATATTTTCAGTACTCCTACATCATCAAAAAAGGATTTATTAGGTATTACATGTCACATGCTGTAAGTACATAACATATAAATACTAATAAGATATTCGCACATATAATAATGGAACGAGTAGTTTCCAAATCAATTACTACCCGTAATTTGCATATATCATATATGGCAACATCTTATTAATATTTACATATAACATGTGTATTACACGCGGCATATAATACCCATAGAATCCTCTCCTATGTCATCTTACTTTTCTCAAAGCATAGGGAAAGAAAAATTTACAAATATAGAGTTGATATCATAAGGCAAAATAAGAGCTTACATATAAACTGTAAGGCCTTGAAAGCCAAGACGCAACTGCCCGCCACATGTCAATATCGAGTATTAACAAGTGAATGCTCAAAGGCTATCTAAATATCAACAATTAAATCACAAACCATAATGTTACATAAATATTAACTCTAAGTGTTTATTACATGATGGTTTTGCTGAGTCTCATTGCAGATAAGATATAACCAAACCTACAACAAGAGTGTAACTATCTCCAACAAAGCTAGTTGAACTATAACCAACAATAGGGATCATACTAACTATATAACTATCAATTGTCAAGAAATCCACTCTATGGGTACAATAATAATCACCTAATCCATCACTCAACTATCGTAACCCAATCGAGCTACTCCTCAAAACAAGTGCACTTCACATCCCCTCCTAATTCATAAACCAAGTTCTGGGCTAAGTCATCATAATGATTTGTTTCACCTAAAGTTCCTGCAACCAAAAAACAAGGATTCCTAAAGGATGAGCAAAACACTCAGTACATGGGATGTTGTACCAACATGTGCATGAACATATAAGAACAATCTCACATGCAGACGCAGTAATAATTAATACACAAACATTCAATTAAGTCCAACGGTCATGACAATTTTGACATCCTAAAATTTGGGGTAACTCATACCTCTATACACACATGCATATAAATGGTGTTAGGTATTCCCAAATACCTTAGAGTCCTTGAATCATCCTACAAACTATCCAAATCCTTTCTAAGTGCAACTCCATCCAAGACAACACCACATAAAAATTATCACAATACTACCTCAAGATCACCAATGCTTTCGATCCCTTAAGTCTAGCCAAGCATACACAATACAATTACATTAGATTTGTGATATGAATTTCGTAGATAAACACAAAGACCCAATATTACGTGTAACTAAAAGGGTAAGTCCGAGCCACGAGATGGATTGAAGAGTAAATGATAGTCAAAGGTTGATCAGGGGTTCCTGTACACCAACAAAGGATGTGATGCACCAATGCCTCACACGAGCTCAAGTCACACTTGATATAAAGTATAAGTATGGCTGGAGGTCACTCGCCACTAATCCACGCTCAAATGGGCTAAATAAGAGTAGCTCAAGAGTAAGGATACTTAACTTAAGAGGGAGTAAAAGTTCAGTGCATTCTCTATATGATGATTATGTGATTATTACAATTTGCAAGTATTTATAGTACCCAATTAGGATAAGTCTTAAGTTACAAGAAATTATAAAAAAAAAAGAAGAGGATTTCTACTAGGTAGGAAAGGGTGGGAATAATTTACAGGGGTAACAGCGTAATCATGCAAAAAGAATATCCACTATCAAAAAGGATAGTACGGATGTTAGAAAGGACAGTATGGATGTTAGAAAGGACAGTATGGATGTTAGAAAGTACAGTACACGCGTAATTTTGCTCATTCTGTAGTCCCAATATCGTTGCAAGCCATATAGGGGTAGGCTTTGATCAAGTCAGGTCAGCATTAGTAATTCGACAGCTCTAATTACCGAGACTGGACAAGGATTGGCTCAAGGATGACTCACACTCGAGATCAGCCTCAGATGGTCAGCTCCTAACAGTTGTTAGCTCAACCTAAACACTGTAAAGATGGCTATATCCAAATTTGGTGCTTGGACTGGTGTGTTGTGAAAGGGTCGGCTCTACACGTCAACTAATCACCTCGATACTCTCTTGGATGGTGTGAAAAGCAAAGTAGCTCAACAGATCGGACTTAGGTAAACATTGCTCCTTAGTACTTAACTCACCTCAAACAGCTCGATGAACCATCTGAGAAAGCCCTCAAGCTCGAGAGCACATGATTGATCCTTAATCTCTATCATCCCCTCTGGGGTGTTTGAGATTTAGGATCAAATCTGGTTCAGCTCCGGGTTGCTCATCCTCGAGAGTGTATGGTTAGAGATCGGCAATGTTAAAGGAGTCTAAGACTCCATATCCTTCAAGTAATTCAATTCTATAGGTGTTAGGATTGATCTTTTCAAATACTTTGAAAGGTCCATTGGCTTAGGGAGACAACTTGCTCTTCCTCAAGTTTGGGAATTGGTCCCTACTAAGATGTATCCAGACCAAATCACTTAATTGAAACTCTCTCTCCCTCCATCCTCAGCTTTACTTCTCAAGCTTAGTATTAGCTCGACTCAATTGCTCTACAACCTTTTGGTGCATGGTTTTGATGGCCTCAACTCTTTCAACAGCTCACTAGTCATCATCAAGCTTCGGTTAAGGTGCTTAATCCATCGGGAGCTTAAGGTTAAACCCATAGGTGAACTCAAATGGAGATATGCTTATTACGCTGTAGGCGATCCTATTGTAGGAGAACTCAATGATTAGTAGACACAAATCACAGTTGACCATGTTTCATCCAATAGTAATTCACAACAAAGTCCTTACAATTATGTTGACAACCTCAAGTTGTCCATCAATCTGTGGATAGCAGGACGTACTGTACAATAGTTTGGTTCCCATTTGCCTCATAGCGTCCTCCAAAAGTGGCTCATGAACTTGGGCTCTTAGTCTGAAACAATGATCCTAGACATACCATGAGCTTGATTACTTCCTGTAAGAAAAGAAAAGAGATAGCCGAAACATCGTTAGTTTTGAAACAGGGCACAAAATGTGACATCTTGCTAAATCGATCAACAACCACCATGATAGAGTCCTTCTCTCAAGACGTCCTCGACAATCCTAACATAAAGTCCATACTTAGCTCAGACTACAATTTGGTTGGGATAGGCAAAGGTAGATAATGTCCTTGCTCAGTTTAGCTCTTTACTTTTCAACAGGTGGCACACTTTTCCAACATGAACTACACATCTCTCATCATTCTTGGCCAAAAGAATCTCGCAGATAGTACTTCATGGGTTTAGCACTGGCCAAAGTATCTAATTAATCCTCCTCCATATGCCTTACGCACAAGTAATTCTCTCATGGAATAGGTCAGGATACATAGCCTCCTTTTCCTAAATAAGTATCCATCTTCCCTATAATAGTCATCTAACGTCCATCCTTCCTCACATCAAACATAGATAAGACTAAAGTGTGGATCCCTAACATAAATATTCTTTATCATTGAGAAACCAAGTAGTTTGTTTTGTAACTCGGTCAAGAGGGTATGTCGTCTCGATAGGCCATTGGCCACTATATTGTTCCTTCCATTCTTGTATTTTATGACATAAGAAAAACCCTCCATGAACTCAACCCATTTGGTTAGCCTTTGAGATAACTTGGGTTGGCTCTTTAGATATCTCAAGGATTCATGATCATTGTAAATCACAAATTCCTTAAGCAACAGATAGTGTTGCCATACCATTAAGGCTCGGATTAAGAAGTAGAACTCCTTGTTATAGACAGAATATTTAAGTGTAGCTCCTCAAAGTTTCTCACTGAAGTAAGCAATAGGTTAGCTTTCTTGCATCAACACAGCACTTATGCCTAGTTCAGAGGCATCACACTCTACTTCAAACACTTTATCAAAGCTTGGCAGAGTTAAGACAAGAGCTATAGTTAGCCTCTCTTTCACCTCCTCAAAACTCCTCTTTTCATTCTCCCCCCATCTAAATTCAACGGTCTTCTTTGACAGTTCAGTAAGTAAAACCGCAATTGTACTGAAATTCTTTATAAATCTGCGATAGAATGATGCCAGGCTATGGAAACTTCTCACGTCTACAGAATAAGTTAGCTCAGGCCATTATATAATCGCTCTTACTTTCTCATCATTGACTCTGATGCCACCTCTACGCACAACAAACCCCAAGAAGATTACCTCGAATCAGTAAAAGTCGTACTTCTTCAAATTGGCATGAATCTGTTCCGCTCAAAGTCTTGCAAAGACTCTTTAGAAATGCTCCTGGTGAGTCTCCAGGTTGGGGCTCTCTACCAGAATATCATCAAAATAAACCACAACAAACTTTCCCATTAGTTTTCGAAGCACATGATTCATTAGGCGCATAAATGTGCTCGGTACATTGGATAATCTAAATAACATTACAGGCCATTCATATAAACCATGTCATGTCTTGAATACGGTCTTCCACTCATCACCCTCACACATTCGAATCTAATAGTACCCAGATTTAAGGTTGATCTTGGAGAACACTCTTACTCTGCTTAATTCGTCTAACATGTCATCAAGCCTAGATATGTGATACTTATACTTAATGGTGATTTGATTGATCACTCGACTATCCACACACATCCTCTAAGAACCATCTTTCTTCGACACTAATAAGGCCAGAATAGCATAGGGGCTAAGGGATTCTAATGTATCTTTAGGGTCAAACACACAGAGTAGTACCACAACGAAGCGAATAAAAAACAAACAAGGAAAAAGTTAGCAAAGTCCGGGTAGTTACCAAATGGATATGATACACCACTCGATCCTACTCAATCTACATTCTACCAGATATGACACACCAATCCAAACTAAAGGGTCACTCGCCAATACTCCTTACTAAAGGGAATAGATGAGAGTTAAATGATAATAAGAACACAAAGGTTGCTCAAGGGAATAATTTTGTATTCATTAGTTGATGTTACGTACAAGAAAGTAAGGGTTTATATACCCATCTACTAGGGTTACTTTGCATGTATGAAAAAATAAAAAAGGGTATTCTACAATTAGATTACATAAAACTTACTATAAGGGGGCAAAAGAGACAGAATATTTAGTGCAAAAAGTGAAGAATCTTTCTAGAAAGATCATGCCAAAAGATACGTATCATGTAGTAAATGGGAGTTAGGACTATGATACAAAGTAGACGAAATAGAAAGTGCTTGCAGTAGTTAGGAGCCAGTCTAATTTGAACTGGACCAGGGACCAATTAGTTCTTCTGAAGAGAAGTAAGCTCGATTTGGGGTTGGATGCCTATAGTTGGATCAGGAGCTTGGTTCTGCTATTCTTGGGTCGTCTTCTAGGATAAAGTATTGCCATTGAACAAGGGCAGATCTAATATAAGTAAGGATCTGATAGTTAGGTTAGTAAGAGACCAACTCGAGATAGGAATCTTCGTCTTGGTCATAGCCTAAAGCTAGTATCCTCTAAGTGAATCCTTGGAGTCCTCTAACTTGACTACGTATGATTGGTCTAAGGGGTTAATTTTTATCATCTACCTGGGGGTCGGAAAGATTTTTCCTCAAATCGAAGTAGTCTCTGCTCTTTCTTCTAGGGCGCTTGCAGGGTCTTCTTCTGTTGGTTAGTAAGGAATCAAATCGAATACGTTAAAGGTAGAGGAAACGCCATAGTCATCAAGCAACTCAATCTAGTAAGTGTTGCGGTTGATCTTCTTTAAGACCTTGAATGGGCCTTCAACTTGAGGTAATAGTTTGCTCTGCCTTAAGTGTACAAATCGCTCTCAGCTGAGGTAAATCCATACTAAGTCTCTTAGGTAGAAGGAAACAGTTTGATGACCTCACCTACCAATTTCGTGTTGTCTCTGATTGAATTTAGCAATCTTCTTGGTTACAGATTGGTGTAGCTCATGCAATTCTTAAGGTCGATCAACTCTTGATGGACTTTCTTCAGTAGCTGCTGGAGCGCTAATCATATCCAGGGGAATAGTAGGGTTAAGGCCATAGACGACTACGAATGGGGTCTTCCTAATAGTGCTATGGACAGTTTGGTTGTATGCAAACTCCACAACTAGTAGGCATAGATCCGAATCCCTCAAATTCTTTCCCACAACACCTTTAAGCAAATTGCCTAGCATCCTATTTACCACTTCAATCTGGCCATTAATCTAAGGGTAGCTAATGGAGCTAAATACAAGTTTAGTACTAAGTCTTCTCCAAAAAGTCTTCTAAAAATAGCTCAAATTTTTTTTCTCGATTTGAGACAATAGTCTTCAGTATCCCATATAATCAAATAACCTCCTATAAAAACAAATCAGCAATATATAAAGCATTGTTAGTTCAATGGTATAGAATGAAGTGTGCCATCTTGTTGAAGTGGTCAACTACAACAAAGATAGAATCTTTGCCCCTAGATGTCCGAGGTAACCCTAGGATAAAGTCCATGCTAAGGTCAGCCCAAGATAAGGTTGGTGTTAGTAGCGACAAGTATTCTCCATAAGGTTCTCTCTTCTCCTTATCTCGCTTGCACACTTCACAACTACTAACTACCTTATAGACATCATTGGCCAAACCTAGTCAGTAAAAGTTCTCCCTCAATAGATTAGCTAGCTTAGTCTCCCCGAAATGACCAGACAATCCTGAACTTTAAGCTTTCTTGATCAATAGCTCACGTGTGGAGCAATTTGGAATACATAGCCCGTGATCCTTGAACAAATAGCCATCCTTAAGATAACATCCCCCAACAACTACCCCTTCTCGATACTGTTCAACAATAGGACCAAAGTGGAGGTCAATAGCATACTGTTCAATGATGAGTAAGAATCCTAATAGTTTTGTCAGCAAGGCTTATTGCCATGACAAAGTGTCGATAACCACAATTGCACTTCCCTTCTTGTGCCAAATGATGTATGAGAACCCTTCCATAAATTCCAACCACTTGGCTTATCTCTTTAAGAGTTTACTCTAATTGCCATGATGCTTCAATGATTCGTGGTCAATATAAATAACAAACTCTCGTGGAAGCAAATAATGTTACCAAATAGTGAGGGCTCGGAAAAGGGAGTACAACTCCTTCTCGTACACAGAATAGTTCGGTGCAAAACTACTAAGTTTCTCACTATAGTAAGTAATGGGTTATCACTCCTATATCAGGATAGCACCAATTCCAACTCTTGATACATCACATTCTAATTTGAACAGCTTGTCAAAATCTGGCAATGATAAGATAGGTGCCGAGATAAGTCTTTTCTTGATCTCTCTAAAGCTCTGTTCAACTCGGTCGTTCCACCTGAATCCTTCACTCTTCTTTGTCAACTCAGTCAATGGGGCGACCATTATACTGAAGTCTTTAACAAATCACCTATAGAAAAAAGCTAGGCCATGAAAACTTTAGACCTCAATGGCTTTCTTCGATATCGACTATTCCATTATAGCTTGGATCTTTTCCTCATCTGCTTAAATCCCTTCCCCTGACACTACAAACCTTAAGAAAACCACCTTATTCTAGCATAACATACACTTCTTCACATTCCCATACAACTTCTCAATTCGTAAAACGTCAAATACATCACAAAGGTGTTGAACATAGTTGCTCAGGTTGGGACTATATACCAGTATGTCATCAAAATACATGACTACACACCTTTCAATCAGAGGATGCATCACATGATTTATTAACCTCATGAATGTGCTCAGCGCATTAGTAAGTCTGAAAGGCATAATCAATCATTCATAAAGTCCATACCTAGTCTTGAAGGTAGTCTTCTACTCATCTCTTGGTCTCATACGAATCTAGTGATAGCCACTTCGCAAATCAATTTTTGAAAATATCTTAGCACCATGAAGCTCATCCAATATATCATCGAGTCCCAATATTGGATATCTATATTTGATAGTAATTTGATTGATTGCTTAGCTATCAATATACATACACCATGAACCATCTTTCTTCAAAATGAGCAAAGCTAGTACCACACAAGGGCTCACGCTCTCCCTCACATATCCTCGATCTACAAGCTTGTCCACTTATTTCTTTAACTCGGTAGCTTGCTCAAGGTTCATCCTATATGTAGGTCAGTTCGATAAGGTAGCCCCAGGCTGCAAATTAATATAGTGCTCTATTCCTCAAACTAAAGGTAGTCCTCTAGGTAGTTCTTCCGGAAACAGGTCGAAAACCTTATTTAGCAAGTTTCAAATCTCTTTTCGAACATCCTCTAATTCCCTAATCTTCGACAGTCTCCTAACCAACAGCAACATGGGTTCTTCAGCCTTTTCAGCAGCTCGAAGCTCTCTTCGACTCATCACCAAGGCTTTCTTCTTATTAGCTCGAGTAAGCTAGTTATGGGTTTCATTTACTTGAAATGGGGTCATAAGTTGCAACAAATCTTCCTTCCATCCTTAACAAAGGCATAGGCGTTCTTATATCCATCGTAAGTAACACGTTGATCAAATAACCAAGGTCATCCAAACAATAGATATGAAGCTCCCATGAAGATAACATCGTAAACTACTTCGTACCTATACACATTCCTAATACCATAGTTGTCAAAATTGCGATTTTACTCATGCGATTTTATGAGTCTGTGATTTTATGTGGCTCTTTCGAGTAAACTTAGGTATAGAATCTTTTTACGTATAGAAACTTACATTTTTAACTAAGTTTACCAATTCTACATATTTAAGTGGAATGAACTAAAAAATTAAAGAAAAAAAATACAAATAGCCTTTCACAAGCCATTAACTATTAAAGTATTACAACATATGTCCTATACTATTCCAATTTTTTATCTCTTTCTTCCTCTCCTAATCTCTTATTTTATGTTCGTAGCTTTTATCCAAGTTTCAACTTCAATAACAAAGTTTACAAAAAGAACTATATACTTTATTTTATACTGTTAATAACTTAAAATGAGTTAAAATGTTTGGTTCTCTTTAATTTACAGCTTTTTAAAAAATATGGGAAAAAGTTTACTTTTAGCTCTTTTTGTTTTCCTTCTATACATGTTAGATTATATGTTAAGAATTTTTATGGAAAAAAAAAAACTTAATTTCTTCATTTTTTTTTTCTATTTTCATCATATATTTCAAGTTTTCAATAACTACTATAAGTATATCCATAATTTTTTTAAGTTATTTTACATAAGTTGTAGAAATTTACGTTCCGATTTTACAAACTCTCTAACAATTCTATATAAAATCGCAAGTTTGACAACCTTACCCTATACTAATCAATACGATCACTTCTTCGGTTATGTGCAAAGCACCCTTATCATGAAGCCAATGCAGCTTGCAAGGTCAAGGATACTTTGAGGTCAGCAGAGCTAACCTCTGCACAAAAGACTGTACAACAACATTAGTACAAATTCCCCCCTCTAAAATGATCATGCACAATTAGCCTTTGATGATACACTTGGTATATAACAGATTATCCCTATGGTGCTCCTCCAAGTTCGACAAAGAACTCAGTATTCATCTTAGGACTAGGGTCATCACTTCTCCCTAGTCAACATAGACATAGGTCTCCTCTTCCTCTTCAATTTCAGGCTTTCCTACATCCTCTTCTTTCTCAGGTTGGCTCTTGTCGGTACTATCCACCACATCTCTTTAGAGCACCATGATATGTCAATTCGGACACTCAACAGCCATGTGTTCGAAGCCTAAGCATTTAAAGCACTTCACCTCTTTAGTCTTCCATCGAAAGGTCTACCCTTTCTCATATATCTTCAAGGTCGACCTAACCTCGGGTCAACCTGTCTAACTAGCTCGACCCTACCGACTTACACAGCTATCATCAAATCGATCATTCCTATCCTTGGCCTCCTCGGCTCGGTTTGAATAGGTCGATATAGAACTAAGGGTAAGGAAAATGTTGGCCCAGGTCGAATCAAAGCACTTCTCCTTTATTTTTCAACCCTCTACACTATCATTATCGCCTCTTCCAAGGTATAAAATCTTTGTACTTCCACAATGTTGTGAATCTTGTACATGAGCCAAGAAATAAACCTTGATACTGTATGGGCCTCAAGTTCTTCTACATCGGCTCAGATCATTAGCATTTAGAACTCTCTGACATAGTCATCAATAGATTGACTTCCTTAGCGAAGCTCCTGCAACTTTGCAAACATATCTTATAGGTAGGTCTCAAGTACAAATCTACCTCTCAACAACCTTTTCATTTCATCTCAAGTTCTAAAACCTTGTCTTCCATCCCATGCTCTGGCTACATTCAGATTCTTCTACCACATGGTAGCATACCCAGTAAACTCCAACATAGCATGTTGAACTTTGATAGCATCTGTATATCCATAACATTCAAACACTTTCTCAACCTTCTCTTCCTACTCTAGGTATTCATCTACATCTCTACTTCTACTGTAGGGTGAGATTTAAACCTTGACATTATCTAGCCCTCGAGGAGCTCGGTGTCCTCATCCTTGTACTTGGTAATAGTCAGCTTCTTCTTCATCCTCCCCAAACTCTTCAACATCTAACTCCCGATTGTCTTCCTTGATTTCTTCTAACTCTAGTCTTCATCTAGTAGCTCTTTCAGCTTGAGGGGGTTAAACTGAGTGATGGGCTCGACCAGCTTGGCCATAACCCCTCTCTTGAATATTTTGAAGTAGATTTTGTAGCAACATACCTTGGGATTGTTGCCTATTAACTTACATCACTATAACTGGACTCTCAACAAGGTTTATGAGTCTGTCAAGTTTGACATCAACTGATCCTAGGGTGTTACTACCATTATGATCACGACCAGGTTAAGCACTACTACTTTGGTCACCAATAACACCCTGAACACTCGAATCTGACATAATACAATACTTTCCATACAGATTGACAACTCATTAACAACTTTAATACCCAATAGTCACTCAAATAGAATAGAAAGAAACTTGCTCTATTTTCACAATGAGAAACAGAGTAACAATGAAACCATACTTGCTATCACACAAACACACTATAGTAACTATGGAAAGAACACAGCAGCCACTAACAGTAAAGCTAACCAAAACTTTACTGCAACTTTACACACTCCTTCTCGAAACCTAGCTCTAATACCAGCAAAGCTAATGCATCTCTGAGGTTGAACACACAGAGTGGTACTACAACAAAGCAAATAAAAAACAAACAAGGAAAATGTTAGCAAAGTTCGAGCAACTACCAAATGGATATGACACACTACTCGATCCTACTCCGTTTACAATCCGCCGGATATGACACACTGATCTAAATTGAAGGGTCACTCGCCACAACTCTTTGCTAAAGGGAATAGATGAGAGTTAAATGATAACAAGAATACAAAGGTTGCTCAAGTGAATAATTTTGTATTCATTAGTTGATGCTGCGTATAAGAAAATAGGGGTTTATATATCCATCCACTAGGGTTAGTTACTTTACATGTATGAAAAGACAAAAAAAGGATATTCTACAATTAGGTTATATGAAACTTACTAAAAGGGGGCAAAAGAGACGGAAAATTCAGTGTGAAAAGTAAAGAATCCTTCTAGAAAGATCATGCCAGAAGATACGTGTCATGTGGTGGGTAGGAGTTAAGATTATGATACAAAGTAGACGAAACAAAAAGTGTTGACAATAGTCGGGGGGCAGTCTGATTTAGATCAAGCTGGGGACCAATAAGTTCTTCTGAAGAGAAGTCAACTCGATTCTAAATTAGATGCCTGTGGTTAGATTGAGAGCTCACCTCAGCTATTCTTAGGTTGTCTTCTGAGATAAAGCATCACCGTTAAACAGGGGAGGATCCAATACAAGTAAGGATCCGATAGTTAGGTCGGTAGGAGACTAGCTCAAGGTAAGAATCCCTATCTCAACCATGGCCTAAAGCTAGTATCCTCTAAGCGAGTCCTTAAAGTCCTCTAGTTCGGCTACACATGATCAGTCTAGGGGTTTAATTCCTATCCAACTTGCGTACATACCCTTTCTTCATTAGCTTATCTACCTACTTCTATAGCTCGGCGGCTTATTTAGGATTCAACCTATAGGCAGGCTCATTTAGCAGTATGAATCCTGGCCACAGGTCAGTTGCATGCCTCAAATGGAAGGCAAACCTTCCAATAGCTCATCTAGGAACAGGTCAATAAACTCTTCTAACAATGTTTTCACCTCGACAAGCTACTCCCTCTCCTCGGACCTCATCTCCAGTAATCTTCGAACAAACAGATAGGTCAGTCCTTCAAGTTCCATTTCTCTTTTTAGTTTGGTTAGGGTCATCACCAAAGCCTCTTTCTTCAGGGTTTGGCTAAGTTGAGACTGCATGACCTTTACCTACTCGATAGTCATAAGACTCAATTTCATCCTCCTGCCTTTATGCTCTATAGAACATGTATTCCTCCTTCCATGGTCGTCATATATAACCGCTTGATCAAACATCCATGGTCGTCTAAGTAGAATATGAGACGTACTCATAGGCAATACATCACAAAGCACTTCATCTTGATACTTGCCAATGGAGATCAACATAGAAATTTGTTTGTTCACTTATAAGGCTCCTTTTTCACTAAGCCAATGAAGCTTGTAAGGTTTCAAATGAGGCTTAGTCGATAATTTTAATTGCTAGATAATAAATGTAGAGGCTGCATCGGTGCAGATCCCACTGTCAACAATCAGCGCACATGGGGACTCATTCACCTTACATCTAATATGGAAGAGATTTATCTTTTGTTCGTCTTCAGGCATAAGACTGACACTCATTATCCTTCTTAACACTAGAATGGTCGACAAAAAGTTACCTTCCTCACTATAAATAACTTCCTCCTTAAACAATTTGGTCTATCCATCTTCCTTCAGCTCCTCTACTTCCTTGTCAATACTATCAACCTCAATAATCGACACCTCGCCTCAGATTACCATAGTTCTTCTATTCAAGCACTAAGCAACCATGTGTCCAAATTCTTTCCATTTGAAACACTTGATCTCACTCATCTTCCTCCTTGAAATTTAGTCCTTCTTGAACTTCCTCGAGGGTTCCTTCTCCTCGGCTCAAGTAATCAGAACAGGTTAAGTCTCAGCGACCTTACTTAGTTCCATTCGCACTAGTCTACTCGGAATAGTTCGACTACTACCTAGGCAGCTAATTGGCGGTCGGAACCTTCCTATTCAATGCCTTTCTATCCTCTGGGCAGCTCAGATTACATCATCAAGTGTTCCAACATCCAAGGTTTCTAGGACATCCCTAATCTCATACTTTAATCCACCAATGAATCAAGATACAATTTGGCCCTTTGGTCTACAACTTCACATCAGATCATTAACATTTGGGATTCCTTAACATAAGTGACAACACTCGACCCTCAACCCTCCTTGTCTAAGCTCTTGCAATCTTTTGAAGGCATCCTGTAGATAATAGCTCAACACAAACCTTCTCCGTGTAACCCTCTTCATTTCATCCCAACTCCTAATCTCTCATTCTCCTTCCCTTCTTCAAGTAGCTTGCAAGTTTTTCCACCATAGGGTAGCATAACCAATGAACTCCAACACAACAAGTCTAACCTTTACATTATCGAGCACTTCGTGGCATTCAAACTACTTTTCAATCTTATCTACCCAATCCAAATAGTCCTTAAAATCACCACTTCTAAAGAAACTTAAAATACGCATCCTTAATCCTTCGACTCTAGGGGCTCGTACATTTCTTTCTTCAACCTCGTAGTACTCCTCTGCATCGTCATCTCCTTCCACTTCTTCCTCAATCTCTTCAAGTGCTAGGTTTCATCTAGCATCTCTACCAACTCCTTCAGCTTGGGGTGGTCGAGTTGGGGCATTAACTCAGCTAAACTGACCATTGCCTCACTCTTACTGCTCACGTTCTCTAATAGGGCTATTTCTAGCTCGCTGCCTATTTTCTTAGATAATAGTCACTAAACTAGCTACCAAGTCGATAAGCATATCCAAGCGATCACCCACTAATTGAGGTATGAAGCTTCCTTCTTACCCTTAGCCATGTCAAGTACCACTTCTTTGGTCTCCCAAAGTTCCTTAAACGCTTGAGTCTGACATTGATGGTTACTTCACAAAATTTGACATCTAATAATACCACTTAAAGATCAATAACCAATACTCCAATAACCACGACAATTACACAACAAACAAACAGTCAACCATACTCTATTTTACGTATCGAAAACAGGGGAAAACAGAGCACATAACACTTCTCAACTACTAAACTTCAAGGTTAACAATAAAACCGTTATCATACGAGAGCAATAACAAAGCACTCAAAGAATATAGTAGTAGAATCTAGCTTCAAACTTAGCCAGGCTCTAATACCAAGATGATATGGATTCCGTAGATGAACACATAGACCTAATATCATGCATAACCAAATGGGTGAGTCCAAGCCACATGATGGCTCGAAGAGTAAATGTAATGCTTCTCTGAGGTCGGATACACGGAGAAGCACCATAATGAACGAACCAAAATAAACAGGAAAAAGGTTAGCAATGTCCGGGTAGCTACTGAATAGATATGATACACCACTCGATCCTATTCAGCTAACAATCCACCATATGTGACATACTAGTCCAAACTGAAGGGTCATTCGTCACTACTATAATAACGAGAACACCAACGTTGTTCAAAGAGAATAATTCTATATTGAAAGTTGGATGATCTTCTACATACAAGGAAAGTGGGGATTTATATACTTGCCCACTAAGGTAATTTTACACGTATGAAAAGACAAAAGGGTATTTTATAATTATGTTACATTAATCATACTAAAACGGGGTAAAAAGGGGTAAAAAGGGCAAAGAATATCTAATACAAAAAAGAAAGAATTATTCTGGAATGTTATGTCAGAAGGTACATATCACTTGATGGTTATACGTCAAGAGTATGATACACGGGCAAAGTAAGAAATGTTAGGAGTTAAGGGCCGACCTGATCTGGATTAGGTCGGGAGTCAATTATCCTAGCAAAAAGGTCAACTATCTTGAAGTCAAGCACTAGTGGGTCAGGTCGGTAGCTCAGCTTAGCTAGTTCGAGGCTATCTTCTAGATTAAGACTTCACCATTGGGTAGGAACATGTTGGATACACGTGAGGATTTGAGAGACAATTAGGTGGGAGGTCGAATCGGGATAGAAGTCCCTATCTCAGCTATGGTTTAAAGCGAGTATTTTCCGTACGAGCCCTTAAAGTGCTCTAACTCTACTTCATGTGATCAATCTAGGGGGTTAATTCCTATCAAAATAATAGTTGAAAATTGAGTAAGGATTCCTGTGCACCAACGATGAATATGATAGACTAACGCCTCACACAATCTCGGGTCACATTTGATATATTACACAAGTATGGCCAGAGGTTACTCACCACTAATTCATATTCAAATGAGCTAGATAAGAGTAGCTCAAGAGTAAGGACACTTAGCTCAAGGGAGAGTAAAAGTTCAATATATTCTCTGTATGATGATCATGTGACTATTACAATTTACAAGTATTTATAGTACCCAATTAAGATAACTCCTAGGTTATAAGAAAAAAAAAAATATTTCTATTAGCTAGGAAAAGGGGGAAGTAATTTATGTTAGAAAGCACATACAAATGTCCAAAAGCACAGCGTGTGCGTAATTCTACTCATTCTATAGTCCCAATATTGCTGCGAGCCATGCAAGGGTAAGCCTTGATCAAGTCGGGTTAGCGTCGATAATTCGGCAACTCTAATTGCAGAGACTAGACAAGGATTGGCTCAAGGATGACTCACACTCAGGATTAGCCTCAAATGGTTAGCTCCTGACAATTGTTAACTCAGTCTCGACACCATAAAGATGGCTGTATCTAAATCTGGTGCTTGGATTGGTGTGTCACAGAGTGGTCGGCTTGACACATTGGCTAATCACCTTGGCAGTCTCTTGGATGTTGTGGAGAGCAAAATAGCTTGGCAGATCAAATTGGGGTAAACACTGCTCCTCGACACTTAACTCACCTCGAACAACTCGATGAACCATCTGAGAAAGCCCTCGGGCTCAAGAGCACGTAATAAATCCTTGATCCTTATTAATTTAGATATGAATTGGATTCATTTGACATTAGCCACTATATGTACAAGCAACAAGTAAGACATCTATGTACCTGGAATGGTCTCTTCTTCTCTCTCTTGATAATCTTTAACTCCATACCCTATCATCACATATACCATATCTTTGGTAATTTACATTTTTTTAGTACTTAAACTCCCTAGTGTCTACTTAGCTTGTGTACTTATTTCCTCATAATCTAGAAATAGACATAGAGTTTGTTGGTATAAAACTAGTACTAAGTTGTTTCACACTTAGAATATATTAGAGTAGTAGAAAATCAACTTAAGGGAGGTATGAAAATATAGTTATAAAGTCCATCAACATTAAAACATGTTAAGTATAAATTAGGTTATAGAAATATTTTTGAGTAGTTAATAAAATGATTTAGGAGAGAATATATATATTAAATGTAATTTCTTAGTTGTAGAAATAATTATATATAGGTAGAAATTAGTTTAGGAAAAGAAGTGAGAAGAAAATGTGTTGGTGAGTTTAAGGGAAACTAGCCCAACAATTTGGGTTAGATCATAAGACCACTTTGTGACAGACTGAACTAGCTACGCAATTCTCAATGAACTAGCCAGCTAGTTGCAAACAGGTTCTACAATTTGCATAACCTTTTTCCCTCTTCAAAAACCAAACTTCATATTCTATTTTCCTTAAACTTCAATCACGCAAAACATGTAGAATTTATGAACTTATTCAAAATGTACTCCTTTACACAACATCAAATTAAAAATTAAATGAACATCAACCTAAAACTTACTTGAATCAAAGTCCACTTCTTGCAAGGTTGGTCTCCCTTTGACACCCCCTTCAACAATTCTTGAGAGACTCCATTCCAACCAACACATTTCTCCCTCAAAGTCTTCACATTATATAATCTTAAATTAGTAGCATCATTGATTTTGCCAAAAAATGTACATGATCTAATGCTTAAAAGAAGAAAATCAAATTCCAACCTTCTTCTTCAATTGCTTCTCCAATCATATCCAGAAACTTCTATGTTTGCTCTAATCCTATGTTACTAATGCCTAAGATTTGAATAGACTAAGGAGAAAACAAGATAAAGATCGGACTTACCATCAATTGTGATGCTTCTCACTATGGTTGGGTAAAAACTGATGAAGGAGAAGAATGTAGGGGAAAAGGAGAGGGAAAAGTAGGAAAAGAAAACAACATAGCCTTTCAAACTCGAAAATGCTATGTCCTTTAGATGGAAATGACCTCTTTACCCAACTTCCTTAACATTATCTCCATTATGCTGCTCCTTTTATAGTTATTTTCTTTTCCCTATTTCTTTTATGAAAACCAATTATTACATAAACCTATAATAATGTCTAGAGATTGTTGTCCCTTTTATTAAGTGGTCGTTCGAAACCTAAACATTACCTCTTGTTATAACAGCTTTATAAAAGAATAAGTTATGGACAAAACTTATTTATAAAAGGAAATATAAATAGATATGGACCCTTTTCATTTATATCTTTTTTATTTTTTCTAATCGACTTCTTAAGATATTATTATACATAACCAATTGATGAAATCATAAGGAAGTAGATAAATTACAATGATTTCATAAGATTGTTCATATTTCTAAGTAATATTAACCATTAATTCATAGGTTAATGGAAAATAAGAAGATAGAAAATTAAAATCGATTTTTGAACAAACGAATACAGCTGTCTCCATTGGTTCTTTCTTATTTTATTGAGAACTACATGCACAGGGATAAAATATTCCAGAGCCAATTTTTAGTGCAAACATCTAGGATTTAATATTCTACCATGTATGAGGAATTATTTCATGCATGATACATATTTTAAGTTGTCCTATTTGTCGTTTTTAATAGCTTACAATCAATGGAATATTGATAAAAAATAAAATAAAAATAGTCGGTGGGAAGATTATCGATGTATAGAATGAGCTATCGATGGTATGGAGTAAACCAGCAGGCAGCAGTGAAAATATTTTGTCGCATTGCCGTTGGGATCGTTGTAGTTCTCGAACAAGGCTTCATATAAAAGATTTAGTAATGTGAGCATTGAATGTATCAAAATATTTTACCGTTTTAATGTCGTCTTAGTGTTTCTAATGTTTAAATTATAACTATATTAAGGAAAAAAATTACTGCATAAATATTAAAATAAAATAAAATTGTTTTCATATATTGACAACTGTATAATTGCTTATAACCGCCATTTCTAGTTTAAAATCCCTGTCCTAGCCTTTTACAAGCAAACTTACCTCACAACGCCCTATTCACTCTTCCCAGCACAAAAGGAAAGACCCGTAAAAGCCTTGGTATCAAAATCATGCGCTCCTGCTTCTGTGTCCTATCCCTTTATACTTGGTCTTCGACCAATACGACACCACACCATTCTCTATGTTCGGAAGTAGAGAATCCAATTAGGTGTGCAGATAGAGTATGAGTCTCTATTTTTATATAGATACAAATTTATAAATTTCGAAATTATAATCTATTTTATAACATTTTAGAACCACTATAAAATCTATATACTATTAAAATCTATAAAGATGCAAGGTACCTTAATTTTCCTATTATATTTTTATAATATCAAAATTTTAAGGTAAATTTTCAATAATCTGATAATATCTTATTAATTCAAATAGTAAAAGAGTACACTCTTTGTAAGTTTTGAAAAGTGACATTACAAAGTCTACCTTATGCAGTATCCTAGATAGAAGTGACATTATAAAACAAAATTGACAAAAATAATACATCCAAGAAGAAGGCATACCCTCTCTTAAGCAGACCTTACATCTAAGGTTCAGTCTAGTTGCTTGAAATATATAACATTAAATTCATTACGTAAGTATGCAAACATACATTCTATGAAAAATAATAATTAGGTTAGGCCTAATGCAACGTTTTCTTTATAGAGATGTATGATTTGAACAAGAGCAAACCCAACACAGATCCGCAGTTGGTTCAAATGGCCTTTACCTGTTTTGTTTAACATCTTAGCATGGTCTATTTAGAGGTTTAAGCGAGTCAAAATACTTACAAGCTATATATCTAAATAATTAATCAAGTTAAGCTCCAGTTAATTTGAAATTTATAATGTTTACCTCAATTACAGAGAATCTTAATTAAGCTCTCTAATCAAGCATTAATATTATTATAATTAAAAGAATAGATATATAGATCAAGATTAATTGAATTAAGATCAAGATTATTGAGTCTTATTTCAAGTCAAGTTCAAGTTTAATACTCTAAATAGTTCAAGTTAACTATGTCTTTTCCACTTATATCGTTTACAACCTCGGAGGTTTTCTATACTGTAACTAAAGGATGTGTTTTCTAATTAGTTTCTCAAACCTTGATTCTACGGGGTCCACATCCTTAATTGTTTGATTATTATGGTTTACTGTGAAGTATTAACTTTATAATATTTTTCATATTCATCATCATCCTTTTATATAATTTCCAAATTCATTTTTATATTAATTTACATCTAGCGGATATAACTTAATATAAAAGGATGCAATTTATTGTAGATCCTTATATAGATACTGATAAAAATTAATGTAATGTCGTAGGAATATTCCTACAAAGACGTGACTTCATGTAAGAGGTACAACTCTTGAAAAAACTCCATAATTGATATATGAGGTAATATAAAAAAACACTACCTGAATTATTGTTTGTTTTAGTGTTTTTTTAATGTTATACCCAAAACTTTAAGTCGCTAATATGTCATATCCAATTAAACTTTTACTTGTTAAGATTTATACTCAAAGAATTATCCAATGCCATACCAAATTAAATTTTTATTTATAAAATTTACTATCCCATCATCTTAAGAGAGATGACATGATAAAACCTCTAAGGGCAAAAATTAAAAGTGGAATAGTAAATTAAACAAGTAAGGTTTGATTTAATATTATATTTAGCAACTTCAAACTATTAAGTATAAAATTAAAAACACTATCATGATTCATGTAATAATTTTAGCATGGGCCATTTAAATAATGGCTAACTATATACATAGATACCTAATATCCCAATTACACGTTATATAAATATTATTTTAATGAATAACTATTATATACAATGTTTGAGTAAAATAATTTTCCAAATTATTATATTAGTTTACATTATTTTTATAGCAATACTTGCATATTGCACATGCAATTATCTAACTAGAGCTATTCTAGTACACTAGAGAAAAAGCTGGAACGATCAAACAGGTGCGAAGGGCAAGGATCTTTTGACCGGTATTCATCACTATGACTATATCACTCACTATTACTATACAATACAAAGTTTAATGAAAACAACATGCCCCTTTGATAAAATAAAGAAGGGCCAGTGCAATAACAATTAGCAAAACAAATCAGCCCTTCCTGGTTGCAACAAATATAAACCAGCAAGGGTGTGTAACAGAGAAATCACGGAAAACCGGTTCTTCCATATGCTACAAAAGTTTGAACCTGCTGGATATCGATATATGAACAAGATAGACA
Source organism: Lumnitzera littorea (assembly GCA_024138015.1). NCBI lineage: Eukaryota > Viridiplantae > Streptophyta > Magnoliopsida > Myrtales > Combretaceae > Lumnitzera > Lumnitzera littorea. Next base: position 47,384,274 of record JAMXBB010000005.1, on the reverse strand, counting down.
ATCACGCCCGATGCCATGATATTATACGGAAGGAACCTTGCTGAGCTGCTTTCGCTTAGCTGCCCCGCGTTCACATACTCACTCTTACCAGCACTGGTAGTTGTAGAAACATTAACAGGCATTGAACCTGTCAAGATGAAATATCAAAAGAGATCACGGTTCAACATTGCTGGAAGCCTCATCAATCCTTGAAAGCATGTCAAGCACTAATCTAATAGAACAACTCATCTCTTGCATATTTAAGCAAATACATCAATGACTCCACAAATATTATCTCTTCCAATGTGTTATTGATTTGTGCAGATTGAATACGGCATCATGACAAAAGATGATACTTCGAAGCTTATTATGGGAGCAGTGACTTACAGTCATAGTTAGTCCATCCTATCCGTTGTCCAACCAGATCATAAACAAAGACTTTGTTTTTCAAAACAAGATCTGCAAGAAAAGGAAGAATTATTCAGTTGCCTCAAGCAAATAATGTTCTGAAGTGCATAAAAACATGCATTGCATGAAGCCGCAAAGTAGAGAGAATCCAAAAGGCATTAAATAGGAGATAACTAAAACTAGTTATGACAAATCTAGATAAATAAGGACACTGAAATTATAGGACATTGAATTATAATGTTCCTGGAGAAAGGCATGTCATTGATTCTTCTTCATCATACCATATGTGTCACAAAACAAGAAAAGTGAGGAAAGAATGAGTTTTAGACCCGTCATTTAAGCCAAATAATATCAACAGACCAGCTTGCCAGATATACAGAAGCAGAACACATTTACTATTAAAGGATTGATATTCCAACCTCCTAGTATCGTTATTCCTTGACCAGGAATTTTTTGAAAACCCATGCACCACTCAGCAGCACCATCCTATAAGAGCAACATTCGCTATGGTCATTAAGAAATCCGAAATCAAATAGTAACCACAAGCGTAAACTAATGTTAAAGATAACATAATTAACATAAATAATAACTGACACAGGTCGAAGAACACTTTTTGCATAGTTATTTGAAAATGTTAATGAATGTTTATTGGAATCTCCAATAATATATCATTCCCACAAAATAAATAAATAAAATAAAAAGATTTTGTAATCTCAGATTTTCTAATGGTAGTTGAAAAATTTACCCATTGAAGAGACACAATCATCAGTTGTCACAGCACATAAGCAGGTTTTCTGAATCTTACAATAAGAATATATAATCTATTATAAACACTCACAACTGAATTCTGTTGAAGAAGGTAGTCCTGAGGGTTCAAAATAAGGGCTGCACCTCCCTCAAAATTCAAACTCACCGAAGGAAATGTGTCAGCAACACTGCAGATGTTAGAAATGTCTTTGAGATAAAGCATCAACAAATACTGAAACTTGTTGAAGAGAAACATAGATATCATTCATGAAAAAATGAACCTGGAGGTTGTTAGGTAACATCGATTTCCCTTGATAAGAATGGGGCGCACAGTAGGAGAGACAGCAGTGTTAACCTGCAAAGGAGAAATCATTTGGCATTGTAAACCAATTGCTCTTAACACGTACCTGGACCATTATTTCCATATTCTGATACTAAGAATTTGTTCCAAACAAAAGGAGCTGCTTCGCAAAGGATAATAATTTATCCTAAAACTCCTCCTCCAAGACTTACTGCACTGATGAAAGGATCATAAGCTTCCTCTGCAAGATATGCCAAAGTTGTCCCAGAGTCAACTATAGTTCCTCGATTATTTGATGTTGCAAATACTGATGGATCAATAGGTAGTGGCTGACCATTCACGGAAATGCTTTGCAAGTTTAAATTATAATGAGGCCTGCATTTCAGATATACTTGTACCAGATTAATAGATACAACACAAATCTCCATCAAAAAAATAAAGAAGAGCATGCAACTATGCTATGCCTATGTCTAAATCAAAAGAATATAAAAGTTATGAATCAAAAGAAACTCATAACAAAGAAAAATTATTATATCTGATTTCTGATAACAACAGTATATTGTAGGCAACATTAAAATTAGGTCAACAAAGGAGTTGATGATAGTATATAGAAAAGTACATACTGGGATGGGACAAGTGGACTGTAAACAATATTTGGCTCCACAATTTCACCAAGAACTAAAATACCTCCACCATCACCATCTCCCCTCAAACAGTGGGAGAAGGCTTTAGGAGCCACTCCCTGTGAAGCCAACTGAGAAATGACAGAGAATTCTTGCTGCCCAAACCCAAAAATACCATCTACTGCCCTATCCGATTTTGTCAAGTCCCCTGTTTGTATAGTACTGCACCTATTTGTACCAAAAACATACTTCATTAAAAAATAAAATTTTAAGAGGGGGGAAGGGGGGAAAAGGACGTTGCACAATCCCACTTCAGAAGACTAATGATTAAGTACCCAAAGACCACTTGCGCAGATGAATTTGTTGACAAAGAATTCCCAACTATGGTGTTCAAGTGCAGGACATCTGACACATAATATCCCGAAGTTCCACTACCATCTCCATACTGGAATGAGTAACTGCAAAGATTATCCTGAGTAGAACAGCCAGAATCAGATGACTCAATTCCTAGACTGCATCTTTTGTCTGAACATGTAATTTGAGAAGCTGTTGATGAGCCTCCGGGATTAAAGAAATTGAGAGAGATCTGTTGAAAGTTGCAGCACAAAGATGTCCCATCATGTTTACTAACATTAAGAATCTTCAACAATGTACGTTTCTACATAATAGAATACAAGTATTGAATAATTACATGGAGTCCACTAGTTTCAGGGCAACCACTGCAAGAATTGCAACTGATCCAAAGAACATCACTTCCTGTGTCTATTTGAACATAAAATTCTGTTGGGGGTGAACCCAATTGAACTCTTGTATAATACAAACTACAAAACAAGACAACAAATCCAAAACATAATCAGCATATGTACCAGCCATGAAAGAAGCTGCTCAAAACAAAATTCTTATTAACCAGTTAATCAAACACCAATAGAGAAAATGTTACTGATATGGAAGAGCCTAAACTTTCCTTTTTTCTTTTTCTTTTTTTTTTAAAAAAAATTGTTTGGTACTACATTTTGATTACCTTCCTTTTGATGCATCAGATTAATTGATTCAAAGCATATCAAGCAAGTATATCCCTTAATCATAGGTGTAACAGCTGCTGCATTATGCATACATGGACTTTTAAGACCAAAAAGGTACCTGGAGTATATAGCTGGAATCTTAAAGCACCTCATTTAACATTGTTAAGTAGTTGGTCATTGCTTAGTAGGCAAAAAATCTGGCTCTGTTTTGGAATAGCAGGAGCAAATAAGGTGTTTTGATGTTTTATCTGGACATTCTACTTATATTTTAACAATCTTAGGAATCCACATACACGAAATGCAATGGCCATTATATCATGGACACTAAACAACAGCTCAACACGCTTAAATAAGATGAAGCACCAAATAAAAATATTCAAATGTTTTGATTACCAGAACGGCAAAAGGAGAGAGTTCTGACACTTCTAGAGCAGAAAGAACAGTATTAGAAGGCTATTTTTAGTACATTTGAGACATGCATCATATATGCAATGAAAATACCGAATTTTTTATATATACGTATAAAATACAGAGCCAAATTTAATACATGGGAGATTTAATTGCACCAGTCACTTCATTTATTTTGCTGACATCTTCTACTACATTTCACACTCAAGAAGCAATCATCAGCAAATAAATATAAAATTTTAATACATGTCCGTTCCTTTAAAAAAAAAAAAAAAAAAAAGTTCTAAGTTACTAAACTGGAGGATATAAAATGCCATGAATAGTATCTTTATTAATTATTGTATCGCACTTACCGATCCACGTGAGAAGCATCGAGAATTCGTTAAAATCAATTAACAAACTAAGCAAATGCAATTATGCAAATATACTTAATAGAAACATTCAAAATCCACCCAAGTTAAACCTTTCTACACACAGCATAATCAAAAAGGGATAAAGCTAATTGATATCCAAAATCAAAATGAAAAAATTCCAGAAAACTAACCGGAGAAAACTATAGTTATCATTCATTTAATGCTAAATAAATGGAAATATCAGACAAAAAGCTCCAATTTTTTTACCCAACAAGGAACGGATCGAAAGTCCCGCCAACACCAAAATCCACAACCCCATTCGTTGACTGCAAAATCCGACCGCGTCGCTGCCTATCTAGATCTCTGAGTTGACCCAACTCGAATTTACAAGTTACGGGAAAAGCCCTCTCTAAAGTGAGGGTCGCGGGAAGTGGGAGTACGCCGGAGTGAACCGTCTTGAACGGTATTATACCGACGACACCGATGAAAATTACAGCGTAAAATACCGCCGACATGAATCGAGTACTACTATATTTTTATGCTGTTTTATTATTTTTAAATAAAATGACTAGATTAACCTCTCTTTTTTTTTTTTTTTTTTTTTTGGCCAATCTAGATTAACGTTTAAATTGTGAAATGTTGCGAGTGACTAGAGAGAGAGAGAGAGAGAGAGTGTGATGGAGATTTGAGTGACAGGAGAAAACAGAAAATTGAAAATTCCGAGAAGTATATATATGAATGAATCGTCCATATATAGGCGTGTGCGTGTGTGTGTTTTTCATATGGTTAATTAAAGTAATTAATGAATGTTGCTTTATTTTTTATTTTTTATTTTCTTTTTATGTTACCAAAACAAATGTACTCAAACAATTCTAATTTGGTGTTGTTTAAAGCTATAACGCAAGAACCATGAATCATTATGTTATGACATAATTTACATTTTGTGAATGTCTTTGTATACAGCGGGTTTCTTTGGTAGAAAATACTTTTTCGAACAATTTATATGTAAACTATAATTTATGGTTCGCAATTTATGTTAATCCGTAATGTCTTTTGTATCAAATGGGGTTTTACCTTGAAAATCCTAGCCTGTAGATTATAACACGATTGGTTTATTAATTATATATATAAATATAAACTCATAAATTAACCAGTTTAATAAACGTGTTTCACATTTGAGTTAAACCAATTTATCAGTTAAAAAATTATAATTAAATCTATAAAATAATAAAGATCATAAACGTTTGCAAATAAAAATGTGTACAAATGACATAACCTTAATACTTAAACATAAAATTACAACCCAATAAAAATTTAATCAAATAAAATCTAATCAAATATAGCAACGATAAACATTAATAAGCTATATAGCATCATGGTATTAAGTTGTACCATAGCTTGATGGGATATACTATTAGTAGTATCTAAATTATTTGCATTTGCCATTTTAGAGATATAATAAAAAAATTTGCATATTCATCAAAAGAATAAAATAACACTATTCTAACTTTCAAAAGTTGATTTCATCATAAATACTCCTATAATTTCATTTAATAAAATCAACTTTATTATGGATTTAATGTAAGAGCAATCAACTAAATCACTTTAAATAAGAATAATATAGACTTAACACTTAAACATAAAATTACGATCCAAAAAAAATTTAATAAAGCTTAATCAAATATACAAATGTAAACATGAATTGATGTAGCATCATGGTATTAAGTTGAATCGTAGCTTGATGGGATATACTATTAATAATAGCCAAATTAATCACATTTTCCATTTTGGAGACATAATCAAAGAATTTACATATTCATCAAAAGTAATAAAAAAAAAAAAAAAAGGAAAAGAACGTTCTTCTAACTTCAAAAGTTCATATTACCATAAATCATCTTAGAACTTCATTCAATAATATCAAGTTTATCATGGAACTAATATAACAACAATTACCTAAATCACCTTAACTTATGATTGATATTTTTAAAACTTTACAAGCATATCTATTGTCATCTTTTATATATGTTTGATTTCTATTCATATTATTTTTCAATACTTGATATCCATGCCTTAAAAATTTACAAATAATACCATAGAAAAACTTCAAAAACTTATTGAACTATCATTTATATCATTTTATTATTTATCATAGAAGCCATTTATGTTATTTCATTATTAATCATTTAAATCAACTTTATAAATTATTTCTATGGTATTGTTCTTAATAAACAGGGTAATCATCATGTATTATCAATAAAATATTATAGATAGGAAATCTTATGCCTGAAGTTCCAAAAATAAAACTCTATGAAAAATTAAACATACAAGAAACAAAAATAGTAATTGAGACTTATTTTCATGGCTAAGGAAAAAAGTTACTTGCCTTTGAAGTCTGAAAACAAGGCCGAAGCAAAAATTGGAGTATGAGACTTAAACCTGTGGCATTAAACGTGAAAAGAAAATATGAAAGCCAAGGCTAAAAGTCACAAACCCTAGATTAAGGAAAAATAAAAATGTTAAATGTCGAACGTATAGCTAATAGTATTTTAATATTAAATAAGTTCATAGATCAGACCTATTTATGTAACCTATTTAATAAATAAATTCATGAATAGGCTTAAATTTAAAACTTGAACCTAAACACAAAAACTTGTTCATGTTTCTTGTCAATCTTTTTTTTTTTTTTTTACATAAATCTATTTATAATCATGTTGTACCGCATCCGAATTCACAATGTATCCCAAATTGTCAGCCTTACCTATAATCTAATTTTTATAATTGCCACATGATATTGCTACTTGCTAAACTTAAGGATGAGCCTCCTTTCAATTGTAGCTTTTAAAATATATTATTAAGTCAAAAATATTCTATCAGATTTCAAGCATTGTTACATATAATCTTAAAGTTAAAAATATTGATGAATGACAGAATTAGTAAACACAAACATAATTTATATTTAATATTAGATAATTTCATTTCTTTTTTTTTTAACATACACAATGCAACATTGCCTCTTAGTAAAGAGTTCAACAAATGCTTTCTTTTTACTTCCCTTGAGCATATATTGCTATCAGATTATTGATAAATATTATTTTTTTATTTATTTCTTTTTAAAAAAAGTGAATAGATGTTTGTATTACTTGTTAAAGCTCTAAACAAAGGAAATTTACTCCATTTTACAAAATTAATAATATACTTTAGGAGGGTAACATGTACATAAAAGTGTAAAAGTTTTTTTCACTCACCTCCTGACAAGTGCTGAGAGACCATTTACAAATATTTTACCTTTTTTCTTTGTTCTAGAAGTACATTACTCTAATGGCACGTTTACTTCATGAAATTGAAACTTCATTATCTACTTAAAATTAAGTAATAAAGATTACTTAATTCAATCAAAAAATCATGATCCCTCTCCATTACCACCACCACCACTCCTACCACCACCGTCATTGACTATAGTCATCACCATCGACCACTACCATCGCCACCGCCACCGCCACCGCCACCGCCATCAAATACAGTAGTTACTGTGATCATTACCATCACCACTGTCACCACTACCATCGCCACCACTATAGCTACTAACACTACCATTGTCACCATTACCATTGCCATCGCCATTGCCATTGCCATTGCCATCGCCATCGCCATCGCCATCGCCAACTACTGCTGATGTCGCCACTACCACCATCATTGTTGCTGGCACCACCGTTATCACTGCCACCTTTACCAACCACCGTTGCACCTCTACCAACTGTCACTACACCTCTACTGACCACCGTAACCACCGCTACCATTGCCACCATCAAACATCACAACTACCAAAACCATCACTGCCATCTATTATTTAAGGATTAGTTAAGAAAGAAAATGGACCAAAAATGATTTAATTATTAAAGTTATATTATATATCTATTTTTAAATTATTTATAAATCCAACTAACTAAAATAATATGTATTATACTCTTATTTCATTTCTTATGGAATTCCATTCCATTCTCTCTCATTCTATTTCATGAAGTGAATAAACCGTAAGAAGAATGGCTAATCACAAATAGTCATAAGCTTTTAGTCTCTTTTTTCTTTACTATAACCTATTTGGAATGAAAATTGTAAATAAAGAGGTATGAATATTAAAGTTTTAAGATTATAGAATTTAAAAGAATTGCATTGAAGGAATATAAATGGATTTAAGTACAATTAAGACCATATAATTTAAAATGTAAGAATGCTTTGATATTTCAAGTGGGGCTAAAGGATTGAAATTATTTAAAAGAAGAAAAAGAAAATCCCTTATATAAGGGGTCTTTTATATGTTTTTAGAGTTCAATTCTGGTGTAACCAAATCAAGTTTTCTTAAGGGTTTACTTTGAGTAAAATTTGAGCTTATACCGATCTTGATCATGCTTGAAACAAGTTTTATCTTTAACTTGAATTTATTTAAAAGGAAAAAAAAATGTTCTTTAAGAAGTAAGTCCGATCGAGCTTAGACAAACCAATCTTAAATTTAAAGTGAAGCTCATGGAAATCGATCTTTTGAGATTTTGAGTCGAATTCCGGGTCCTGTTCGCATGGTTTTCGACAACAATCAATTGGACTTTTCATTATTTATTGTTGGTGTTATTGAGGCATTTAAATTTCCTATATTGTCTATGAGTAAGGTGCACTTTTTTTGTTGAACTACTGACATCCATGCGTAAGTCGTACGCTCTCTTCAATCCTCAGAAAATGTGTGCATGTCTTGACATCAACTAAATACTTTCAGAACATTCTCCGCTCCTCAAACTATTGCAATTTCACACTAATCTTGGTCTTAGCCCATATATATTAATAATAATGACAACACAGAAAGTTGTAAGAATGGAAAGATTCTCCATCAACATGTGCATGTGTTATTTTGGACATCTTAGTTGGCGTTCACTTTGTAATGCATATCGAGTATTTGATATCTAGATCATGAAGAGTGCTTTCAAGATTCATCATGAAGAGATAGTGTACATAAAGTTTCTAAAAATGAAATGTTAGCAGAAATATGTTAGATATTTTTATTATACAACTAGATGTTTATAGCATGCTTGCTCGGTTGGAATGAATTGTGATAGAGATATAATTATAATTCTTAAGGAGTAAAATGATTTGGCTAAAAGTACAAAAATAATTCACCATGATAGATACCAAAATACCCTTGCTTTTTTGAAATAATAAAATTTATTCTTTACCAATCTGTAGCCCAATCACCATTTTAATTGGTTCCACATCACCTAAACCACACTAAACCACCAAATCACCCTAGTTTGATCTACCTCAAGCTAAAACAACTTCATCCAAATCTCCCCCCTTTGGTTCAAACTACCCAACCATGAATCCTTAATACCAAGTCATGGGTTTAGCATTTTGATGGTTATGTTAGTTTAAGCCTGTGATAATCAATAAACTCACATTTGATAGTAGCATGAGTTCAAGTTCAACTAACTTTAGTCATCTACTGGTCAACTAAGCTTAAGCTTACTTAAGTGTAGTAGTTTGGTGGTCATATATGTTAAGGTATACCTAAATTTGATGGTTAAATATTGTGGTTCAATGGTCATGCGACTTCAGGTGGTTTAATGATTGTACTAGTGAGTTGGTAGATTTGATGGTTAACATAGGTCAAGCAATGAGTTAGGTCTGTAGCTTGCTTACTGAAGTGGTTTGAGATTGGCTAAAATACTTGGATGGAGTATGAAACATATAAGTCCTTAAAATATTGTGATTTCATATTAAGTAAAAATGGCAATCCTCTAAAATAGTAGTTCCATAATTTAAATGCAGTAGTAACCTTGGAAGGGGAAATGGTTATTCTATTACTAACCTAAAAAGTGAAACTAACATGTTGTCAAAATTTATTTTAGTTATGTCATGTTCACTTATTCAAATGCAATAGGTGTAAGCCTTACAATTGGATGTTCAAAGTTAGTAAATAAAAAAATTTAGGGCGATTGCTAAGTTATCCACTCAATCTCAAATTTTATAATAAAGTTAGAAATATTAATAAAAATAATCTAATGAGTTTAGATTTAGGAAAATAAATAATAAAATAAGTAAATATTATAATTTTAATTTATACATATATTACTCCTTATTTATCGTAATCACGTAAAATGAGTTTGGATAATTAACGAATCGATAGAAACATAGTTGTCAAAATCACATTTTTATCTATGTAATTCTACAAGTTTACAATTTTATGTGACTCTTTCAAGTTAACTTAAGTGTAGAATTTTTTTTCATACAAAAACTTAGGTTTTTAACCAATTTTACATATAAACTTGGTAGAAACTTACGTTTTTTACCGAGTTTACCGATTCTACAAATTTGAGTTGAATTGACTAAAAAATTAAAGGAAAAAATAATAGAACTAACATTTTACAAACTATCAACTACTAAAGCATTACAACATCCATCCTATCATATTTCAATTTTTCACCTCTTTCTTTCTCTCTCAATCTCTTATTTTATGTTTATAGTTTTTATCTAAGTTTTATCTCCAATAACAAAGTTTATAAAAAAAACTATATACTTTATTTTATATCACCAATAACTTAAAATGAGTTGAAATATTTTATTCTTTTTAATTTATAACTTTATAAAAAATTAGGCAAAAGTTTAGTTTCAGCTTTATTTATCCTTCTTCTGATCATGCTAGATTATATAATAAGAATTTTTATGAAAAAAAAATTAATTTCATCATTTTTTTTTTATTTTTCATAGTGTATTTCAAGTTTTGAATAACTACTATAAATATGTTCATAATTTTTTAAAGTTATTTTAGATAAGTTGTCAAAACTTATGTTTCTATATTTCGATTTTACATTCTGATTTTATAAACCCTCTAGCATATCTAAGTAGAATCGCGAGTTTGACAACCTTGGATAGAAATAAATTATATATACATTAAAAATCATAAAATAACATAAATAACCCCAAAATCATCATATAAATTCAGAGCATCCTCTCCAAAATCCATTTTAGTCAATTTAATGAGTAGAAAAAATTAAGGAGAGAAGAGAAGACAATAGAAAGCAATTTTACAAAAAAAAAATAGACAAATTGTAGTGCATTTAAGGCTTTTAAAGAAAACCAACACTCGATCTACCCTTGGGACGAAACCAAACCTACGACCACACAATGGACCCCGTACCTAGTTGTGTCAACAACCCTAGGGTGGCTAGAGGTAGCTACAAGCTAGTGGTTTAAGTGAGTCTAATTTCCTACCCAATTTTGTTTAATTTATTAAAAATATCAAATCAATGTGTAAAATTATGAAAGTTGGTATTCTAAGGTATTTTTGTATATAGATTTAGAGAAAAATATCAATTTGATAAAATTAGGTCTCAAGATATACTGTCCTTAAAAACTTACTAAACTCGAGTTAATTTTCGCTTTTGTTTTAAATAACCTTAATTAAGTAATTTTGAGGCTAAAATTTTTTTACATATTTTTTAGGATATATATTGCATTGTTATGAAAATTTTTCTTAAAATTAGCTTTCCAAATTTTTACTTAATTTATGGGCCTTAAAATCTTAATAAAAGACCAATTTTTAGGAATTATTTAGTAAATTATTGATAAATTAAAGTAAATTATGATTTAGGATATATTTACTCACCATGAAAATAAATTGATTATGGGAGATGGTATTTGTAGTGTTTGGGATATTAGATATGTATATTATGTGTTATATATGTGTAATGAATAATATGTAAAGGTCGGAAGTTAAACGGATGGAAAGAATTAGGTTAAATTGATAATATTATAATATTAGAAATATATTATAAATCTGGTTTGAAACCTAAATTTAAGAAAATTATATTAAAAATATAGGTTAATCTCATATCGAGAGCAAATTCAGAAATTAATTTACAAGTAAGTCTATAATATAAACCAAAATATTGATTAAGAGTTAAATAGAAGACTTAAGATATCTAAATGTAGTTAAATGAACTTCACATATTAAATCAGGAGAAGTTCCTAAGGTTTACGAATAAAAATTGCAATCAGAAGTTGAAAATTTAAGAATTGATTCAGAAACTGAATCAGAAATTAGTTTGGAAATAATTTAATTATAAGCAATATAAAACTTGAACAATTTAGTAAAATTATAATTTTAAACTCAAACTAATGATTTAAAGCTTATATATATATATATATGTGTGTGAGTATAAATACTAAAATATATATAATATAGGAGCAAGTGGCGACGATTCAACCTTACATCAAACTTAAGTGAGCAAATTAGAGGCTTTAAGTCAGTTTAAGATCAATACGTTACTGTATTTTGGAATATTGTTTTAAAGTACTCGGAAGCTTAAGATTATATTTGGTTGTGCTTGTAAGTAGTTTTTTTGTATGCATGCCTACATGTGTGTGTTTCTAAACTTAATTGTATACTACTAACTTACTATTTTAGTTTACAACCGGTTGAATTACTTGATATTGACTCATCACTTTAAGATGGACTTGATGTTATACAACCTATAAACTTAATTGATAATGCATTTTAACCCATTAAAGGAAACGATTAAGATTCTCTAACCAAATATCGATACTTTCGAAAAAGATAGCATTAGAGTATAATGGCCCCTTCTTCATCCTGAGTCGAACAACGTAATAAGAAAGGAGGTCACTGTCACACCCGAAACGATAGAGTCGTAACAGTTCCACCGTGCAAACCATTCTAAAATAGAAATTGGTCTTGCAACTACTATCCTAGACCTGATCTACATAAGGCATCCATGAATAACCCACTTTGAAGTAAATAGTTCATAAATTAAATAAATTGTTTACTTGTGAATTTAAGAAAAATAAATATTCACATTAAATTAATTTGAGTGTATTTATAAGATTTAGCAATCTATTCACAATCTAATTGAGTAATTTATAATCTAATGTTAAAAGCTTTAAGATAATTCTAACTAGAGAATGAATTTGGTCTTCTGTTTACATCCTCACTCCCTAGGATCCCGCAGTTGCTAGCGTTAAGGTGATTATAGGCCGCTTCATCGTTAGCACCTACAACAACAACTATAGGGATGTGAGCAACCATAACTCAGCAAGTTTAGACGAAAGACTTAAAACTATACTATAAACACAAACAAGGTTATCGACCAACTTATTAGGTACAATGCATATTCAAGCTAATATGATCACACGACTTTGTCTAGCCCGTCGTGAGATTAAAGAAATTACGTCTGCTCTAATCCAGGTTAAGGAGTTACCGTTCATACAACAACTCAAGACCAAATTCAGGCTTATGCAATAGAGACACCGCTCCTTACACGACTACCTTCAAACTATTGACTTTACCCTTACCGCGACCTCCTCATCTATCACTTAGTTTAATTAAGGATGAAGAATGGACTCATTATGCTATACAGCACTATCCCTTTTAAAGGGGTCAATATTTGGCCAAGAATCCTAGGTTTCCCCTAATGGGTTGCTATGTAGGTCCGATTTATGATTACAGGTTGTATATTTGATTAGGTTCAATTTAGGGTGATCAATCATTTCATACAAATCATACAATATAAGCCAAGCAGCAAATCAAAAATCATATCATTAGCTTAGAACAAGTATAATCAAGTACAATTTCAAGCCTCTAAAATGCAACACTGTATTAATCTCAACTTACTTGGACTCCTCACTTGCTCACTCGAGATCTGACAAGCTCAAGCCATTGCCAATCATCCCTATAATACCAACGTTATCTCAGTTTTCATATAACCGTTATAAATTAGTTTTTATCCTATAACACTTATTGTTATCTTTGGTTTAGGGGTTAATATGTCTAATTATCTAGGTTCTCAAATCATTTACAATTATTCTGTGTTTGGAGCTAGATTCGGGTTCAGTTTCTGCATCGATTACTAAATTAGGTTTTAGTTCAATTTATAAATACCATTTTATACCCAAACCCTAAAAACTCGTCTCAACTCATAATGTGAAATTAATCACATTACTTTTAGATATCCTAAATACTATAATTACCTCTAGTCTATATTTTATTCCACCCGGTACACTTAAATCTTTATTAATGTATCGAATTTACTCTTGATGTGAGAAATTTTTACATGTTTCATATAATTAAATAAATTTAAGTTTTCTTTCAAATTTATTATATATTCCTATTATTTATATAATATCAAATATTATCCTAATATCTTCTATTTATTATATTTTCAATATTTACATATTATGTATTATCACCTATTATGTATATAATACACATCTAATATTTCTACACTCTAATTACCATCTCCCAACATCAATTAACATTTCAAAATGTCTAAATTCATCCCAAATCAAATTTTACACCTAATTTACAAAATTAACTTAAAATTTACTATTTTTTCCTATTACTTATTTATTACATAATTATCCTAATAATTACATCTAACACCCTAAATGATACAAATATCATACTTCATCAGATTTGAACATCTTAAAACATATAATCATTTACTAAATCAGTAATTAACAAAAAATAATCCATTCTATGCATCATTTTAAGGCCTAAAAATTATCTAAAAATTTTGAAAATTAATTTTTGAAAAAGGGCTTTGTATCACTATTTTATATCATCTAAGTAATCTACAAAAAAATTTTAGACTCAAAACTACACTCCTAAAGTCATTTATTTCTAATTCTAAATATGCTTGGTTTTGTTCAATTTCTTAAGGATCATGTATCACGGGACATATTTTCATCAAAATAATATTTTTCCTAAAAACTAAATATGAAAATATTTCAGAATAACAAGTTTTATAATTTTCTAAGAACATTTAACATTTTTACAAAATTAAACAAAATCAAGTTGGAAATTGAACTCACCTATGTAGGTAGCTTTGGCCACCTCCAGCTGCCGTAGCCTTGTCAACCGGTCTAGCCGTCCACTCCCAAGTGCTAGTAGCCGTCCACTCCCAGGTGCTTATCAGGTTTAGGTTCTCCTTAGAAGCCTCAATTGTATAGTTTTTTTGTAATTTTTTGTAAAACTCTAATTTCCTCTCAATTTCGCCTTTCTCTAATTTTCTAAAATTCCAAACATAAAAAATGAGCTTATGAAAAATTTGGGATATTTATAGAGGTCTTAGGGAATTATTGTGCATTAATTAAACAAAACAATTGCCTTATCTCTTCTTTTTTTCACTTTCTATCCGTTGCATTTTAATTGATTGATTTTGTTTCTTCAATTCCAAATTGCCACAACCACTTTTTGGAATTTTCCTCATTTTTTATGATTTTTCTTTATTTTTCCTTAATTAATTTTGAATTTTCTTTAATAATTTAGCATTATTTTAGCACATTTTGCATATTTTAAGTAATTACGCGTATTTCTACCTATATGTAAATTCATATATAGTACAAATAAATATTCTTAAATATTATTTAAGTTATTTTATGAGTTTTAATATGTATATAATTTATTTTTAATAATTAGTTAATTATCAGAATGTATTTTACGCATTTTCGATAAATAACGAGTAATATGCTTAAAATTTGAAAATTTTATATTTTTTTATTTTATTACTTATTTTCTTAAATTCAAACTTACGAGATAATTCTTACTAATATTTCTAGCTTTACTTTATAATTTAGGCTTGATCAAATCTTTTAGCCGATCAAAATCCTGAATAGTTGGTTGTGGGGCTTACAGTCACAGCAATGACGAAGGCAATGGTTTAAAGGTAATCACAAGAGTAAAGGTGTTTCCATTGCATAAGCTTAAGTTTGGTCGTGAGCTATTGAAAATTATGCTAAACTTATCAACCTGGATTAAAGTAAGTATAATTTATTTAATCTCACGACAGAACGAATAATGTCATATGATGGCATTTTGTTCATTGCATTAGATTTAAATAACTGGTTAATAACCTTACTTCTAGCTGATAATCCTACTTTTATTTAATGTATTGTCTTATATCTCCATCCCAAAGAAAGGGAATTATAACTACCTTGACATTAGTTACTGTTAGATCTTAGGGAGTGAGGATATAAAACTAATTATCAGTTACATTTCTAAGGTTTCAATTCTTATTTTTTAATCTTGTAATATTAAATTATGTATTACCTAAGTAAGGTTAGGTCACGAAATCATGCAAACATTACTTGTGATATTTGAATTCTAGTTTATCTTCTTCATACTTTCATAGGTAATTAGTATTTTAAATTTGTAAACCGTTTCCTTTTAAGCGAGTTAGCCGTGGATGTCTTATGTAAATCAGGTCTAAGATAGTAACTATATAGTCTGCTTCTATCCTAAAATGATTTATAGGATGGAAGTATTACAACTCTACCACTTTGGGGTGTAACAATAGGCCCCTAATAGAATCATATTTCTCAAGAATACAATAAACAAATAATTGTTTATTATTTTGTTCAATTATGCATGAAAATGTAATATAGAGTAGACTATGAATGAAATTGAAATTGCAAAAGTACCTGTATCTTTTGAAAATCAAAATGAAAATCTTAACCACCCTTCCAACCTAAAACTTAGCCACCACCAACTAATTAATTGACCATACTAAACCACCAATGCCATTAAGCTTACAAATCACTAATGACCATGAACCATGACCTCTGGCTTCATAAATGCAAGCTACCAAATGTATAGGGAAACCTAACAATCAAAAGTATTAAACCACCATATAGCCATTAAGTTCCAAAACATAAGAGTCTTGAGCCACCAATTCTAGACTCGCCAACATAAGGAAGCACCCCTATAGTTCAACAAACTAAACTCAAACATGATCCAAACCATGATGCTTGTAACCTACCACTATGCTAATGCAATATGACTCAAAGTATGGAACTTTATAAGCATGCACAATTGGTGGTTTGTAGATCTTGGAATCTAGTGGTTAGGGCTTAGGTTTCATAGAAAGGTTTAATGCCAATGGTGGTTCATCCAAGTCAAACTCAAACTATACCCTTAAGGGCTAAAAGTGGTGGTACATGCAACAATTGGTAGATTTTGTATGGATTAGGTTCTTAATGACTAAGGACATATGGGAAACGTGAAAATGAATAGTAGAGGAGTGGCAATTGCATGGTTTTAGTAATAAATTGCCATTCCTTATTTAAAATCAATTTTACTCCCTTTTATAGCAATTATTTCCAACTAAATGCCGTAGTAGATGTGTTTTAAGAAATAGAGGTGGAATAGAGTTGGTGTTCCCAATTTATTTAATAAAGGTGAGTAGGTAACCTTGTTATATATATATGGTATCCTCCCTTATCCTACTTAACTTAGTAGATTTTAGGTTGGTATTGATTGTCATAAAATAGGTTCCTAATAGTAATTATTTGAAACCTTCTCTTAAAGGATAGGCTATGAATATGATGTCTTCATACCATGTACCAACTTTAGAACATATACTCTAAGGTAAATGAGGTATAGGTTTTAGAGTATTATGTGCTCGTCCTGTAAAAATTATTAAATAATACTGATAAATGAAAATAAACAATAATGCTACATTGTTTCAATCAAGAAATATTTTACTAAAAAGAAAAAGAAGACTCTAAGCTCATTACATACAACTCTAAACACAAAACCACCTTTCTCTTGTATCTCTCAAAACTTAATATTTGCATTTTGTGATCCAATGCAATCCTATGCATGAACAACCCTAATTCATGTACTCTTTTTCTTTTAATTGTTTACAAATATTGCATTTGTTATCTAATAGCAAATGGAAAAGAAGTTTCTCTTAAATTATATCAATGGAACCACAATGTTGTAAAAATAAACGAGGATATTTGCAAATACATATGCAAAACTATTAATCAAGTTGACAAGCAATCTTTTGTATAGGAAAAAAAAATGTAACCAGAATTTACTATTACAAAATGTGTGAAATTGAAATATATAGGAATATAAGAAAAAGTTACTGGTTTCACAAGATATCATATGTGCTATAAGTTCTATAGAGTACAAATTGCAAGATTGTTCCAAGATGCTACAAAGTAGGTTTCAATGTAGACACCTCATTTTTTCCCCCTTGTAATTTAGAGTTTTGTTTTTTAATAAAAGAAGAGGGTTCTTTAGAAATTGAGAAAAAATACAAAAAAATTAAAATTAGAGAAAAAGAATGAAGAAGACTTCGAATAATTTTTTAGCCATAGGTCATTTTTTAGGGAGTTAAATTATTAACAAAAAGGGAAGGTCATTTTTAGGGTAAGATAAAGTCAAATTTAACAATTAAGAATTATATTTGGACCTTGTTCTAGTTTAAATTAATGTTTAAATTTAGAGTTCAATTTTAGGATGGGATTAGGTTAGTGTTTTTATTTATTTTTTTATATAAAAAAAATACAAAAAGAAGGCTGATTCACAACAAGGATAGAAGCCCTATCACGTGTTAAGCCAAACCAACCGTTACACGCCCAAGCCTAGACGCGCTTGAGTGCCTACCATAATTTTTTTCCACACATATGTTGCAGATAACCCTAATCCATTCTCATCTCAATTTCCATCGAAGAGAAACAAACACAAAATAGAAGGGAAAGTTTGGGCTTCTAGAACCAAAATCCAATGATAAATCTACTTAGTTATTTTTTTCTATAAGGATTTAATCAAATTGTAGCTAAGAAAATGGTAAAAATCACAAATCTAAAAGTGATAGTGTTAAATTCGGTAGAATAGGGATTAAGATCTAAAGTAGATCTTATCGGGATGGATTTGTAGTAATATAAAATAGGATAGAAGATTCAATTTTTCACACTATAAAGAAGGATCTCTGATCAACAATGAAGGGGGAATTCTTTTTTTTTTTTTTTTTTTTACCAATTACCGCTGCAACCTTACCGAGAAACCAAACCCAGTCACCAAACCAACTCTGGCACCCATGCATCAAACTGTACTCCATCCTCACAACCTAGCCACTATACATTGTACACATTCAAACTTGAAAACAAACACAAACCAACACCTTGCCCTAACTAAACACCTATAACAACCATTGTACAACCATCCATCCACACAACAAACTTAGTCACCACTCCACTTAGCCATCCTCATTGAACCCAAACCTAACATCCATTCGCCTGCAATCACAACCCCAAACACTAATCAACACACGCATACACCAACCAACAGTGAAACTCCTTCAATAGCCCTTGTACAGTTGACAAGTGACCATTGTCGCTGCTTCACCATCACAACCTTTAGCAACCAACAACGCAAATGTACGCAATACACACAACTCAAACACAATCACCATGGTAGCAACAACAATGTAGCTACACTATGTATCATATGCAACCCACTCAACCTCCATAATATTACTGTGAGCAGCTACTTAACCAACCAACCCACACTACATACATGTCCAACTCCACAATAGCCATCAAACACATACCCTAAATCATCGACTCAACCACACCCAACACCTGACTATCAAGAACTACCATAACACATTGAAGTGGCTTTTCCCACTCGTTTGAGTGCTTGAATCGTCTGAAATAAGCTCCTGTGGCTACTCTTGCGCAACCCAAATTGACAGCCCAATGTCCGACCCAAAGACTCAAATCGAATCTGCATCCGACCTAAGCTCCATTCCCTGACCTGCATTTTTGTTTGTTGACCTATGTCCTCCTTATTCCCTTTTCTTTTCTGTTTTCTTTTTATTTTATTTGTTGTTTTTGTTTATTATTTTATTTTATCTTTGTTTAATTAACAAATGAAAAAGGAATAAAAAAAGATGCTTAATATCTGTATGTATGAAGTTATTTTCACACTTAGAAAATTTATTTTCAAAATAAAAATTTAAGCTTTCTAAAAATTAGGACCCTCTTCCTAGAGTTTTCAAAAAAAAAAAAAAGTCTCACTTAGGACCATTTTAGAAATTTTTTAGTGAAAATAAAATGAATTAAAAAACGTAAACCTGATTGATTTCAAAATTAAAACCAACTAATATGCTAAAGTTTTCAAAACAAACTAAAGAAAGTCCGATCCCTACTAAAGGATACACAAGCGCCTACGGGCAACTTAAAATAGGGAAATTTTTCTTTTTCCCTTTGAAAATTTTTTGAAATAAATTTTTTTTTTTTTTATGAATACAAATTTATTGTTTTAATGGGTATTTTGAAATATAAAACTAAATTCAAAAAGTTAAAAGTAATAGTCGTTAAGGTTTAATAGGTTAAACCAAATCTAAGATATCTGGTTTCAAAATTGTTTTTTAAAAAATTGGTTTTTATGCAGCCTAATAATTAAGTTATAACTAATCTACCTAATTAATTATATCTTAACTTTTTCCACTAAATGGTGACTCCAAAGCTTTTTTTTTTTTTAATTAAAAGGAAAACCAAATTTTCTTAAATTCTTAGTCGAGGAATAATATTAAATGAGTTAGGATTTAATATTAATTGACTTAAGGAAATTAAAAAGCAAAGAAAAAAAGAAAAATCAAGCTTTACATCCGATTCTAAAAATTTAGGAATCAATACATATAAGGTAAGATGTGGTAAAACCCCATATCCTACTCATCCCAACTCTTGTATTTGCTCATCTTAACTATTCGATGAAGTGAACAACTTAATAATATTTAATAATTTAAATGTGGATAAATACAGTTGGTTTGTCTTATGATCTAGCATACACACATGGCACACAAGAAAGTTTGATCTCTTTTTATTTATTTATTTATTTATTTTTAGCCAACCAAGAAAGAAAATATTATTAAACATCAAACAAAGGACAAAATTCTTGAAAGCCATGTTACATGATTAGTAAATAAAAGACGTTTTAGAGGACTTAGAGAATCACCCTCCTTAAAACACATGCACAAGCCCTTTTTACCCTAGAAAACTACCCAGTCAGCTACAATATTAGTTTGCTATTGACTAAACAAAAAAAAAAAAAAATGGAATCAAATTCACTCCTTAAGGCATCTATATCCCTCGACACAATTGTAGCAAACAAAGGATCTGCACACTCAATAGTTTGGCAAATTGCACCTAAAAAACTCCCTTCCTAATTATACACTACTACGCCTACTTCCTTAACCTTTGTTTTTACACTACATGCACCATCATAATTAAGTTTTATACAGTCAATTAGTGGAGGCTACCAATTAACCATTTCTCAAACATCAATTTGTAAACTACTTTATATAAAAATTGGGGACATGATGCCTCATAACTTAGTTACAATAGCTTTTATACTATAAGTTGCTCCCAAAAGGTTAGAATTTTTTTTTTTTTTTTTTGGTAAGGGGAATGCAATCACACTGATGCTTCTAGATAACTAAAATCAAGTTCCTACTTCACCATAGCAACACTCAATTATTTCGCATTTCCTTTAAAGTTATCTTTGATAAATGAGGTCTAATTATCCATAATGGCAATTTCATTGGCCATTGTCTTCAACCCCAATACTTCAGTCCAAATTGGAATCATCCACTGACATAGAAGAATTATGTGTTCAAAAGTCTCATCTTTACCACAATATTTGCAGCAATGGGATGAATTGATATAACTTTTCCATAAATTAAAAAGCGAAACACATTGTATTAGTACAAAAACGCCACATGAAATGCTTTACCTTCGGCATGCACCTTAAATTTCCAAAATATTTGCCATACATCCCTACTTGCAATGTGCAAGGAAGATGCTTTGTTATTATCAATAGCCTCTATATGCTTCAAACATGCATGACAAGCCAATTCAATAGAATTCCCCATTCTTTTTAAGTTGCCATATCACTTTATCTTCCCTTCTTGTCTCACTTAATGGAATTTAGTATATGGCATGCACTATCTTTGGTGGAGAAATTTATTCCATTAGCACCCGAGATTAGCTCTTCGCATTACTTAGGTGTGATAATTCCTTAACTAAGACCACCTTGTCATTTCTCCATTTGTTGATATTTAAAGCTCTCTTCTCACAGCTATTAATCACCTAAGGATCTATCCATTTGCATACATCTTCACCCATACCAATTTCTCAATAATAATGCTTCCTTACAACTTTGCATCCTTCAAGAATACTTCTCCATACCAAAGAGGATCTTCCCCTTACTTTTGTACTCATTACATTGCTATTGGGAAAATAAATTCCTTCAAACACTTGTGTGCACAACTGCTCTAGTTTCTTCAATAGTGTCAATGCTAATTTACTTAATATGGCATCAATGAAAGACTCAAGATCCTTAAATCCAAGCTCCCCTTGATCTTTGGCCATTGCTAGCTTATCCTCACTCCACTAATGGATTTTTGTCCCTTCCTATGTATTCCCCTACCAAAAACTACTAACCATAGACGTTACTTACTTATAACATACTTTCGAAAACTTAAAAATAACCATAAAGTAAATTGGAAATGCAAACACAACTACTTTAACCAAGAACTCCTTGTTACCTTTCGATAATAACTCACCTTTCCACTTATCAAGCTTAAGTCCAATTTCTCCTTTACCATAGCAAGGGCTACTACCTTAGAATGTGAGACTCTAGTTGATTAAATACCCTAATCACTAAACAAATCAATCTAAGTGATGACATTTACGCCACTCTAAACGATTTAGAACATGTGCACAATTTTATCCAAATTGTACCAAATTTTAATATAAGATCAAAAAAGTTAGACGAAGGGTCCTAGAAAAGTCAATTTTTCAAAATAGTGTATATACAATATTTAATTTCAATAAAGTGTATTTTTACTTGAGATCTAAGAAGAAATATCGAGGGTTCATTTTGGCAACATTTAAGTAGAACCAACATATAAAAATCCTCTCCAAAAAATTACTACATAAATTTAGAAAAAAATTAGAAAATTTGGAGTAAAAACAGAGGATTAAGGGTTCATATAGCTACACTTAACTTGATGTCACATGGCTTAGAACTTAAGCATTTAGGTACAAGAGAGGTTGGGCTAACTCACCGTAGTGGCCGAAGGGTGGCCAAAGCACCATATGCCGATAAGTGCTCAAATTTCCATCCAATTTTGATTTATTTTCTAAAAATACCAAATCATCTCATAAAATTATGAAATTTGTTTTCTTAGGTTATTTTACATGTACTTTCATCTAGTAATTTTATTTTCTGACAATTAGATCAATTTAAAGTACTTCCTTAGGAAAGTGCCTTATTATTACTAATTTTGATTAAATTTTCTAAAATATTAAATGTTGTTGTTTTGAGCTGAAAAAATTTATGCCACTCATATAATATATGCTAGATTTTGGTAATAAGAATCATCAAAAAATATTATGTTTATAATTTATAGTAATTTATTTGGTACTTATTAGCAATTTTGCTAATTATAAGGAATAAAGGGATTTTAATATATTTTGTGTGTAAAATCAATTTATTTCAATTTCTAGTGATTACTAATATTGAGATATGTATAATATTCAGAATTTAAGGTTAAGTACAATTATTTCCCTATTTTAAATCATTTATTAAAGAAATAGAGCTTAAATACATATTATAGAGTATATAATATAATATGCAGTTTTAGTATTTTTATGATCACTATAATTTTCTAAATATAATTTGTATTTCATGGATTTCGTAAAGTACAAATACTAAGTAATATATATTTTTTTATTATTTATACATACTTTGCTCCATATATTGATTAAGGGTAAATTTGGTAAATTGGTGATGTAATGTATAAGAATATGAGAAGAAATGAAGTTGAGGAAGATTGTTTGGAGTGTTGCTTGCTATTTTAGATTGATCCTATAATTGTAAATTGAAAGAAAAGTGAGTAAAACAACTAAATTTTAGGATATTAGTTAAAGGTTAAGGATAATTTAGAGGTTTTGAGAATGAATTTTTTACACTAAAATGGTACTCAAAGAATGAATCAAAGGCAAAATCTAAAAGTTAAATGTGAAAATAGGGATTTGGGAGCTTGGTTAGAGGCTGTTTTTCCTAAAAACTCTAGAAATGAGTCAAAGGGTAACTTAGACAATAGTTTAGTAAGGAGCTTAAACTAGAAAAACTCAGAAGTTGTTTCAGAGGATAAAATTGATGTTATGAATGACCCCTACGTAGCTCAGATGGTAGCGCAAAGGATTTTCAATTAAAGAAAATTACTATAGAATCATTTAGAACTAAACTCAGTGGTTAAAGTATAACCAACTTACGATGAATTAAGAACCAACAAGCGAGCATTTAACTAATATATGTATATATATACTCACGACCTACAATTGACTATAGAAGTACTTCCTCTTGTTAGGTAAAATCGTAGAGGAGAAAGTTCTTGTTAACGAGTAAATTGGGATCATACCACAAGCAAGGTAAGTGGATTTGTGTATATAGGATATGACTCATATCTTGTTAGTGGAGAATGAATGTCCTTACACATGATTGTGGGGTTTTTCTAAATGATGTTTGGAATTGTTGTATAAAATACTCGATTTACATTTGGTTAGTAGAGAGTAAATGTTCTTTTTTGTAACTGAAACAAGTTTGAATGTTGCTTGGTTCGCTATATAAGTATGTGGTGATGCTGTACTTTGTGAGTATAATGTTGGTAATGTTATATATGATGAATTCTAGACTTGGTTCTGAGTAAAACATATGAAGACTTACGCTATAATGAGTATTAAAATCAAAAGCTATTTTAGAAGCAAACTCAAAACTTAAAGCAAAGACAAAACGAACATGATAATCCTTGTTGTTTTACTTAATGTTGATTGAGAATTGATTGATGCATTCACAGCATGGCATGAAAAGGACCTGTAAGTGAGTTTTCTTAAAACTTATGGTTTTGCAAAGTAAGTTTACAAAGTTGAGTTTCGTGCATATAGTGTCACATTAACCAATACTTCAACCACGCTTCATGGTTTTTGTTAGGCTAAGATATTTTACTAGGTTCCCAAATATATTCTCCGAATGCCCAGATTTGTAGTCAACCAAACTAGATAAGTTGTTAAGCTGACTAGGATATTAGTACCAATGCATGTCACATGCATTAGCATGGTATACAATTTACATTATTTTATTTGCTGCTCGAATATTAACTGAATATAAAACTTAGGTACTTATGTTATGTGCTTTAGTGTATTGTTGCTTGTTTTTCACTTTTACTCAGCTCAATAGTAGTTGAAGGGATAAGTTTTCTCTTATCTTTAAGTTATAATGCAACTTTTTGGGGCATCACTAACAATAGGGTTGGACTTTTGAAGAGCATTAGATAAAGTCAACTATTTTAAAAGTGAAAATATCACAAAATAAGTAAAATGGAGACCCTAAAGTTTAACTGACATCTAGTATTAAAGTTTTTTAAGTTTGTAAACAATGTAAATATTTACAACCAAAAGCCTACAACTAAACTCCTTTAAGCACCAAGTATATAATGAAATGTTGTTTTATTAAAATTAAGCTTATTTATAATAGGTTTACCTATATGATGGACATTCTATGCTATATCGGAATGTGAAGTGGAACACCTAAATATTTGTTAATAGCATTTCGTAATGGAATACCTAAAATTTGACAAAGCATTTTGTTGTGATTTGGTGGAGTATTACCTACTAAAGACAATCGCTCACTTATATTGCTTGACTTGAAATATGGCAATAACATGACAAAATTTCCTTATGCTTTCCAAAATTCAACTCTTAGCTTCTAACAAGAAGAGAGTTATTTGGAAAAAGAAAACAAGTTAGCTATGGACAAGATCTAATCTTTACACCATTTAATACCCCATCAACAGTTATTGTTAATATCATCCGTGACAAAACATCAACCGTGAAAAGAAAGAAATACGAGGAGAAAGGGTCTCCTTGTCTAATCCCTCTAGTTAGAGTAATACAACCAATTCTTTATCTATTTAGCATTAAATTATATCTCACACATGATATAATGGACACATTCCAACCAACCCATTTACTATAAAAGCCAAGTTCCAGCAAAACCTCCCTAAGGAACTCCCAATCTACTCTATCATTTGCCTTCATTATATGAATCTTAATAGTAATCGGGAACTTATTAGTCTTTTTTTCTCAGTTTTAGTACATGGAAGTCTTCATGAGCTACCACTATATCATCTTAAATCATGCCATGAGCAATAAAGGCACTTTGTAAAAGAGTGATTAACTCATTAAAAAAAAAAAAAGGCTTCAATTTATTAGCTAAGACCTTAGAAAAGATTTTAAAAATAAAATTACATAGGCTAATTGGACCGAACTAACTTATTTCCTATAGGTTTTATACTTTTGGAATTAGAACTCAGTTTTATTAAAATCGGGAGACATAATACCTGATGACATGACAAGTGAGATGCACGCTGTTTTATTTTTTTGCAGCGAAAAGTAGAGTAAGCTATGCATCCATATATATTTATAGACTTCGTATTATTCCATTATCATTTTTTATGTTTGATAGGCTAAAAATTGCAATCATCAGTAATATTTCTCAAAATATACGATAACATTCGTTTTGTTTTTCTTATTTTTTTATGGAAAGACTTGCTTCCGTTTTCTCTATTTGGCTTTAGTTTTGTTGAAGGAAAAGACAAATGTAAAGAGGGAGGCTGTATTAATTGAGACGGGGAAAATAAAATTGAGGAAACAACAGACAAAATAGCTACAGCAATATGGGACCTCTGCATGCGATTCCCATATATCTTTTCCATTGATTGTGACCGTGTGATGAGTTGTTGTGAAGCTTTTGGGGATGCACGACCATTGAATAAACGTGGACGACGATGAACAGGAGCTTATTTCCTTTGCAAATTTTATGACTAGTAAAAACAAAAGAAATAGAAATGGAAAAATCATATATCTTATATCTATTATAATTTATCTGTCGATCTTTTCTATTTTGGAGCACACTTCCAGCAAGTGCATGTGGTCGAAGAGTATTTTATTGATTTAAATACCTAGCAATTAAGGTAAATACGTTTATATGTTTCTTGAAAGTAGGAAGAAAGCTTGCGATGACATTTCAGAAGAGCGTTTCGGCTTAAGCGTTATGTGTTCTTTCTATTGACTTATATAACTTAAGTTGCTCAGTTTGGTGTTTGTATTTCTATCTCTCTCAGCCATAAAAGATCATACTCGATATTACATACAGCATATATAAGTAATAGATAAATATCAATAAAATTTAGATATATAATAGTATATATAAAACATAGATCTTAATTATTCAAGAAACTATCTATCTCTATACTACTATCATCTATTTAAACCCAAAGAGAACCTTTCTAAGTCTTTTGGATAATGTGATCACTATGTATACTGTCTTATATATAGGAATATGAATACGTGGGATAATTATCTCTTGCGAGTTAAGGATATGTTATGTTATTTCTTATTGGCTTATCATTATTTCATTACATTACTGCTATAGTAGAAAATTTCAATTTCATCATTTTATTTGTGAGCTGATCGATATATTGATCCTTCTGATAAGAAAATTTAGACCAAATCTTCTAATGATAATGTCAGGGACCTTATTTTCCATTTAAAATGCTGATCCGACGTCAGGTCTGCTTAATTTAGGTTGTAATTATTGTTAGTAGTTTAAAGTAAACAATTCTTTTCATCACTCCATGGTTTTTGTAATGTGTATAATTCTTACACTCTATAAAAATAAGGTAAACAATTTAATACAGAATTTTGTTTTTCAATAAAGGACAACGTAGGAAAGAAAACAAGGGCAACAAAATGTTGAGAGAAACAAAACATAGGGTATGGGAAATTTTTAACCCTTCTTATGTTTGGATTCGAAGAAAATCGCCGTAGTGAAAATGAGGAGAATGAATTTTTTATAATAATCATTCAAGATTCATCAATGTTTAATTCTATCTCAATATTGCAATCCAATTACTCGTACGCTAATTAAGAAGAAGAGGGAAAAACTATAAATAAAGAGTTAATTTTACCTCCAAAATCGCTTCAATTTGGAGAGACTAAATTATGTAGACCCGATAGAAAAGTTTTATATATGTTGTCCCATGGTTTTTAATTATTTAACAACAATAAAATAGTAATTGATCTCGACCCATTTTCTTCTTCCATATGTTTTCGATATAACTATAATAATACAAAATGCTTATGGTAACTTATCATTTTAGTTGTTGACTTGGACCGGTATAAAAAGGGAAAAAAATAAATAAATAGAAAACTGCTTTTCGAATATTTTGTTAAAATTTATGACACAAAATAAATATCACAATGACCAGTAATTACTGAATCATCCACTAAATGCCATCGCGCACCGAGTGCCGACTAGTAAAAACTACTTACAACTATAGACTATCAAAATAAGAATTGAGCACCCAATGCCATATCGCTTCTAAGTGCTAGCTATTAAAAACTACTAATAGAAACTACCATTGACTACCAAAGCAAGAATTGAGTAATATAACTATTTGATCACATGAAACATTAATATATATATATATATATATATGTATGTATGTATCTCTCTCTGAAACTCAGTGGCGCTTGTTTTAGTTAGTAAAGAAAACTTCATTTGGATAAGGAAGTAAACTTGAACACTCTTACTGTTTTCAATACAAGTCTTTTTGTATTAGATGGCCAAATCCTAGCCATATATTGATTTTAATAAAGAGAAAAAAAAAAGGGGGGGGTGGGGGGCCAAATAAGCTTTAATTAATTGTCAAAAACTTTTGCTGAACCCAATGCAATTATATCATCTTACTTTAATTGAAAACGTAAGTATGTGGATGGCTTTATAATGCTATTCTATATAAGTTACTTTTTCCCTTACTTTTATTTTTTTTTTTTTCAAATATGACCCTGCTTTCTTGTTTTTTACTAAGCTTGACTTTCAAACATCCTGCTCACATGACAAATTCAACCCTTCAATTATTATCATTTATAAGGTTAGCTAGCCATTGTTTTTGAAATATAATAAGGACATGGGTGTAATTTTATCTTTCTTAGCGTGGTAGAGAGAGAGAGAGAGAGAGAGAGAGAGAGAGATGGAGAAGAGTGCTTTTGATTGTTAAAGGGAGTGGCTTTGAGATTTGACCAGTTGGCCGCGGGGAGAACAGAGACAATGCAGCTGCCTTTCTATTTCAGACTATCTATTAATACAAGTCTTTATTTCTTATCGTTTATTTACATATAACATCACCACCCACGGGATGGACTCTGGAGGCCGAAAATGCAACTTGAAAAAACAAATCGACTTATATGGGTTTGATTGTAACTATGACAGCAAGAGTATATACTTAATTATTTACCTATATCCAAATTCATGTTAGATTGTATTTTTTTTTTTTAAATATACATTTCTTCATTTTCAATAAATTTTCATAATTAATTTCTTTCAAACTTAGAGGACCAGCAAGACCGTTCCCCACCTTAGATCTGACCTTAATCATTCGTAAGGTATACTTCATAATTTAAGGTATTAACGTATTGTCCGAACTCACAGCGTGGTTTAATTTTTTTAGGAAGCTCTGAAAACATTCGATCGTCATAGTTCTTCTAGATTATGATAGTCTTGTTGTGTTTGTATATATAATATGAAAGATGTATTTGACCGAGCAAAATAACTTGTTTACAGTAAAAATTAAAAAAAAAAAAAAAACTTTTACCAAAATACCAACTTAAAATGCGATATAAGTAATTACAAATATGTTATATTTATAAGATGTGATATAAAGTTTGTTCTTTTTTAAAAAAGTGCTTCAAACCTATATCATATTTCACAAATGCAATGTAAGAATAACTTATATTGCTTTCTTCTAAAAAATAGTATCAAACATATATGGTATTTCACAAAAAAAAAATAAAGGCTTACTTTTTCTTTTCTTTTTTTAAGTTGTCAAGCCTACATCACACTTATGAAATATAATATAAAGCTTAACATATAAACACGACCAATGCTATGTCGCATTTTAGCAAATACAACAAAGAAACAAAACGTATCTTGTATTTGCTAAATACAATACAACATTAATATTACTTTTATTATATCGCATTTCTTATGTACGAGATGTAATAAAGTATGTTGTATTACCATAGTATTTTTATAATTTTTTTTATGCAATTCATATTTGTATAATTTTTTTTTAAATATTAGTAAACATATGTCCAATCCGTATTTGACCGGTGGCTTTATATTAGGTTCGGTGTAAGACCGCGGCATTTCTAGTATCTTTATCTAATGTAGTGTTTACGAAGTCATTAACAAATTATTATCTTTTGTTGTCTGAACTGATGTCTTATATAATAAATAATTTTGCTGGGTATAATTGTACGTGGAATAGGGATGCCCAGATCCTTCAAATATCTTAGTTATGAGTCCTATGATTCAGTTGTTCTACATGAAAAATTATGTGTCGGAACTCTACAAATACTTGAGACTTCAAGGCTATATAAAGAGACAAATATTATTTAATTTTAAGCCTGTAAGGACATATATTACTTGGTCTTTAACCTCTCAAATGCAATAGGGCTTTTAATATAGTATTTAGGCAATCAGTATCTGTACTTGATTCACATTCAAAATCTAAAGTTTGATAAACTTTATCGTATGAGTTTTTTTCTAATTAAAATAAAATAGAATATTAAATTTTTAAAGTGTGAATTCACTTTCCATAATGTATAAGTAAACTCCAATCAATCCTAAAAGTAAAAAAAAAAAATCTATAATTGTGTGGTGGTAATTTATAAAATGGAAGGTAAAACCATATTTTAAAAATTTAGGCAGCCTATACGATAAATTTGCAATTTTCCCATTTAATGAGTATGATGATTGTTACATTACAAGTCAGATGGGAAGTAGAAGTTTTGACTTCCATGTAAGAAGAATCTAATTTGCCCATTTGTATAACAACCTAAATTAAGACAGTCAAGTTAATAGAATATATGTTAGGTTTTGTGTTTGTATCTTGAGAACCTTTAATAACTTTTGGCGGACAAATATTCTGTTGGAACACAGCCTATATACCTATAATCACAAAACCATGAAAGGGGGCAAAAAATGAAAATAGAAATTTTGCTATCTTGTCATGATTTTTTTTTTTTTTTTTTTTTTTGCTTACAATGAAATTCTTCATAAAAAGATTACATATTACTTTTATCCTATGTGCAATTTCTATTAATGTCGCTTTTATTTATATTTTATTTTTGGCTTTTGAGATGGTGTAAAGTTAAATTAACACCCTGAAATGAAATAATAAATCTATAAATATCATTTTCAAGAGGAAAAATCATTTTTTATTTTAGTCAACTATAATATATATTATAATTATCATGAAAGGAAAATAAAATCCTATCTATCTTATTGAGATACTAGTATTCATTCTACATAGTTACTAGACTTAACTAACTAAGATAGGAGTTATAAATGGAGATAAATAAAAAGGGTTTAGTTAATATTATTCAAAAGAAAGGAGAGTCTTTTTTATGATAATTATATTTAGATATAATAAGTATTAATATAAAAGGAGGAAACCCCAAACTAAGAGGGAAAGTAAACGTGGGAGAGGAAGATTGTGGCATCTGCAAACAATATCCTGACAACAACTAAGGTGTTGAGAAAACATGGGTGCTTCATGACTAAGAAAGCTATTAGTCAATGCGTTAAGATATAAGAAACTAAACTATTTCAGTTATTTGGTTTTGTTGGTTGTGTTTTGGTGGATGTTGGTGTACTTGGTCCAACAATTGTTATTAGTACGTTTTAATGTAGTGTGTCATAAGTATAGTTTGAAGATTGTTTTTGTTTTGTATCAACAAGCTCAAATGTTTGCATGAGATAAATTTATAAAACATAGATGATAGAAATATGAAGATGGTAACTGTGAAATTAAAAGTGTATATTATAGATTAATTGGTTAACAACCTACAATAAAGAATTGATTAATCATAAGTAATGTTGTGATAGAATGACTGAGTGATTAGCTAAATATGGATTAGATACATCATTGATCAATTACAGATTGATTGATTGATTATATGATTATTAATTGTAATCAATGGTCACCATGATTGACTGCGATTTAATTCATCGTGATGCATCTTGAGGTTAACAACTAACAAAGGTAAATGATACTGCATCTCCATGGAAAGAGGTAGAGATCAAATTGTACCATGTGTTTGAATTGATGTACATGAATCTTGCATTTTTTGGGAGCAAAAAAAAAAAAAAAAAAAAAAAAACAAAGAAACAAAAATCTCGTGCATGGACTCCTTGGTTGAGATAATGCAGGTTGGTAGTTTGTTTGCTGGGTGTTATTGGTATTTATGGGATACTTACGCGTATATATATATATCCAGTAAATCTTTTCTCGTTTTCATTTAATGGTTAGACGTACCGTACCTTTATATTTGACCATTTTTGGGGATCATTGAATATTCCATGGGATAGGATGCCGGATGAAGAAATAAGCGCTTAACATAACCTCGCTAATAAATAGGAGAAAATTCTGTTATTATAGCCTTATAGAAACATGTATAAATATTTTGTGAATTATAAATGTTTATGAATGATACATTAAAATAAAGCATAAATTATCTATACCATTTTATAAACTTTCAAAATTTTGTTTATATTATAATATTTTTAATCAGACACTTACACTCCTGTAACATGTATCAGGTTCTCTACATTTTAGGGTGTCTATAGGATTATAAAACTTACCTAGAGGTATCTATATATGATTTAAACTTATTAAGGATTTCGATGTTATATCATGAGGAGTATAAATGTATGATTAAAGAAAACTGGGAATTTTAATGTATTTTTACAAGTTTTTAAAGATGTAACTTATCTTAAAAGAAATGGTTACAAAAAACCCTTTTAATTCTCCACCTAAATTTACATTAGACTGATAAAGTCATGTCTCATAAGGTAAGACAAATATGTATTGTCATTTTCTTTACGTGGAAGGGATTAAATAAAAGAACCTTTTTAAATTCTTTAGCCATCTGCAATGATACGAACGTTGAATAATAACAATTTTGTGATTGTATTGTAATACCAAACCATCGAGGGATCACCTTTATATTCAGAAGGAAAGCCTTATTATTTTGGCCTTTCGATTAAATATACATGTGTATGTATTTTCTGTCTTAGCTAGGGCTGTACCATACGTCTACTCTCTTCATTGTTGCCAAAATATAAACGAGGGTTTGAGTCCTTAATGATGTAGCTTGCCTTACGACGTCACTCTTGACTTTGTCTCATCAATTAAGTGTAGGAAAGATCGTTTCCAACTCTTGGACGAAGTACGATTTTGGCCAAAAAGAACAAGAAGTTATAAGATCTTGTACCTAATTACTAGCGCAATGCCACAATCAGGGATTAAGTACTCAAGTAACAAAAACTCCAGTAATATTAATACTAAATTAATTAATGATATATAAATATTAATAAAATTTAATATGTAATAGTTTTTTGTCAAATATAAACGATAATATTTAAGAAAAGGACAATATCAAAATTGGGAGGATGAGTGGGATCAAGATAGATAAGATAGGAATATCATGTACAATGCATTGTAAGCATAGGTTTCAAAATTTTAAACTTGAATCTACCTCACTACTTCTTAGATCGGGATAAAGGCAATACGAGTGCCTAAACTTTTATAATTTTTTTATTTTTGGTACTTAAATTTTAAACTTATTCATCTTGGTACTCCAACTTGTTAAATGAGATAAATTGATATATTCATTATAATAACTATTATTATAAAATGGTAGAATAACATATAAGTATATCAACTTTCATTTTATTTCCATTTTAATACTTAAATTTTATTTTTTTATTTTATTTTAGTACTTCAACTTTTTAAAGTGAAATAAATAAATATTCTTTATAATGATCGTTATAATAAAAGTACTAATTTATCTCATTTAAAAAGTTAGAATAGTAAAATAAACAAGTTTAAAGTTTAGATATTAAAATAAAAAAATAAAATAAAAGTTTGGATATTTCTCATAGTTTTATCCCTTATTAGAACTATTGTCGGAATTTGTACCATAAAATCTATAGGTTCCAAGGTACTATTTGAAATTTATAAATTTTTCTCTTGCTACTTTTTCTTTTTAAATATTAAAATCAAGCATATCTAAAACATTGATATTCAAACATCAATATTGCCTTTAGATTTTTTCCTTTTTTCCCCCAAAATATTGCTTTTAGGTTTAAAATACGGGAATACAAACATATTCAATTTCAATAAAAAGAACACAAAATAACAACAAAACGTAATATAAATAAACCAAATACTAACTTAAATTGAAAACGTGATAAAGTACAATCATGTGATTGAGAATTAATCTAAAATGGTAGATTGTGAGTTGACCAGATTGGTTAGGCTTTCTTTATACTAGTCAAATTTAATTATATTTATTAGCAATATTTTATAGGTGCATTAAATGATAGCTTGCACATATTAAAAAGATTATGAGGTGCCCTAATAACATAAAGCTTATAATGTACATGATAGAGATTCTAGACACAATATGGGATGAATAAATGGTCAAGCAATATACCACACCCCGTGAGTGCCAATTAAGAAAATTTGGAACTAGAAGTTATTCTAGGATAAGTATTCATTCTTAAACTTATCTATAAATAAACATATGTAAAGGCGGATTTCAAATCGTGAATTGGCTCAATTTGGTTATGGACAAACCTAACCTGTATGTTAAATCATCGAGCCCTAAGAGTCCAAACAATTCAACATGGAAAACCCAACGAGTTGGCCAAGTTTCGAATTTACAAGTCGAACCATTTGTTCAACTCGTTGATTCAAGGCCAAACCAATCCTAAAATTAAAAAAAAAAGTATATATATATATAATATAATATACTAGACATATATACCATATATATAATGCAAACAAGTGTGTATTATGTATAATATATTATTAATATACTATATATTATGCTATATATAATATATAATATACTATATGTAATATTAACATAATTTACAAGAACGACAATGGACATGTCAACTTAAAGTTTTAGATTTAATTGAAAAAAAAAAAGAAATAAAAGAATAGGCCACAAATTATTTATAATAATTGACGAAAATTTGAAAAAAATGAAAAAAAAATTATTTATAATAATTAAGAAAAATTCAAAAAAAAAAAATTAAGCTATGATTCAAGGACTAGGGAATGATCCAAACCTGCCTCCTTAAAAGTTGAGCCTAGTTCACTCTTCAATCGACCCTTAAACTGACAGTTCAAGGCCAATTTCAAGTCGAGTCAAACCGACACACAAGTCTACCCATAGATTTAGGGTGCAATACAAGATGTAGGTTCCTATGTTCACCATCATCAAAATGGCCTCCTAACCCCTAGATATATTTTCAATTTTACATTTTAAAATTGTTAAATGCCACACTAAAACAAACTTTTGATTATAAAATTTATAATAATTCCAGTTATGATGACTTATACTTTTTAATTAAAAAGCATCGTTTACAACATTGTTCTAAAGTAAATGGAGGTAGTAAATTAGACAAGTAAAAGTTCTATTAAGTATCACATTTAAAACTTTTAAACTTTAGCTATAAAAATTTAATTATCTAGAAAAATCAAACTTTATATGTAAAATTAAAAGGAACCTAATACTTTAAGTGGTGATACCGATATTAACCCTTTTAGAAATTACTCACAATTGCTACTATGTGTTAAAATATCACCGAGACAATTCCACCATTCACAAAGTGTACATCAATCATTTGAAAACTCTTTCTATGTTTCCAAATAGTTGGTAATGTCGGCATTCTTGTCGGAGTGCATTGCATCATTACATTAGCTCCGATGCTTCCTAGGACGACTTTAAATTTCTGTAGCAAGCTCAGATTTTCATTCCAAGAATACATGGAAAAAGGAGAAGGAACAAAACCATGTGAAGACCAGCTTGAAGATGAAAGCATCAATCCATGTAACTTCCAAGAAGATACTAGGGAAGCTTCCTAACACTATTTGAGTAATAAAACTAAACGACAACCACGAGAGAGATGACAAGTATTGGCAAGACAAAAAAAAAAAAAAAAACAGAACCTAGGCAACTATTTTTCCGGTGTTTCTCTCATACCAATGACTCGAGAAGGAGACCATCGTACATAAATACATAAATGGATTTTTGTCTTTCTTTTTCTAAGTTTAAATTGGCCCCCTCCGAATTCGCAAAATGATTCCGATAAACTGTTTTTATGGGGGGCATGGGCGGAAAAACAAAGCCAGAGGGTGCTGCCCTTGAATGTATGTAGTTTCATTCTTAAGTACATGCATTCGAACAGCAGAGTGTTCTGGTGGATCATAAGTAATAGACAAGAGCTCTTGCAAGAATGACTATTTGTGAACTTACAAAACACGGTAAAAAAAAATTCTTTATAAAAACGCGTATTCAAATTGGGTACAAATAAATTGTTAACTACACATTTAATGAAATAACATCATAATGTAATAGGCAATAATGAGAAATGGATATTAATTTTATTGAGGGTACATAAAAGAAAAAAAAAAAACTCTAGTATTGAATCAGTATATGAATAACTACTCAATATTTTCATATTAGGAATTCCTTATGAAATTATTATTACAAGTCTAAAATACAATTAAATATCATAAAACTTTTCCATAAACAAGAAGACTATAGTGGAATTATGGTTACAGTGAAGTGAATGAGTAAGAAATCAAGAGAAAAGAAGTGCTGAGCTAATCTCTCTCTCTGGTATCCTAGAGAGAGAAAATCCTCTCAAATTTTGAGATTCCCTTATCCACTAATGGTACTTTGTTACTATTGTTTTCAACAATATTTTGTTTTTTTCATTACATCACTATTACGTGACTTTCTGGAAATTACATATTCATATCATCTTTCACTAATCTACTCATCCATCAATACACATTTTACATTAGCATTTGAATTAAACTAATGAAATTAACTGTTAAATCAGGTGCAAGCTCTCTCTACCCATTTCTATAAATATTTCGTTTCCTTATAAAGTATAGAGTCTTGATTCTTCTCTTTTGATTCTCATGTTAATCTTTGTCTAGTCTTTGTTTGTCTGTTTCTTCTAGGCTTTAGTCCTTTGTTTTGCTGATTCTACGTTGCATCTCCTTTGTGTTAATACCTAGTTTAGAAAAGGAAAAAAAAAAGAAGAAGAAGAAGAAGAAGAAAAGAGAATTCAAAAAGAAAAAGAAGTTAAAAAGAGTTTAGTTAGTCTTTTGTATAGTTTCGTGAGAGCTTTTTCCTGCTTCTAATTCCTGGTCTTTGTGTTTTCTTCAAGTAATGACAAGTGGTAGTGATTCTTCTTCAATAAACTCTAGTATGAGGACAAAAAATACCGGAAATGTGATAAATCTTGAGATTAATGAAGATATTAACAATGATTCTGAATTTTTGTTGATCAGACGTGTGGTTGTAGATAAGGCACTAAATAGATTCGGTGTTTTGAGAGTTATTCGCAAAGCTTAGATGGAGTTTAGAAGGTCTACTATTACTCCGGTGGGTGAAAATAAATATTTGTTTGGATCTGATGATATTTGCAAAATTAATGCAATCCTTGAACAAAGTCCATGGTTGATCATGGGTCATGCTTTGATCCTTAATTTCTAGAAACCAAATTTGAAATTAGAGGAAGTTAGTTAGGATAGGGTGGCTTATTGGGTACAAGTGCATGGTCTAAAATTGGATCAAATGACAATTCGAAATGCTGAAAACTTAGGGAAATCCATTAGAGAGGTGATTAAAATTGATGCTATAAGAGCTGTTTCTAGAGCACAAAGAAGCTTATTGTGTATCAATGTTTTAGTCAATGTGGATTAGCCTCTACAATATGGGTGTTGGATTAAAAGACCTAATGGTGAGAAATATAGTGTTTTTCAAATATCAAAGATTGTCTGACTTCTATTTTGTGTGTGAGAGATTAAGGCATGTAGGAAGGGGATGCACTTTTCCTAGAGAAGGTAAGTAGGAGTATGGGCAATTTATGAGAGCTTTGAGTTATAGGGAAAATGAATAGATGGGAGGAGAATAAGAGTTAGAGGAAGGAGAAAGGGGATCAATGTGATATAGAGCTTGGAGATGATGTTCTAAAGCAAGAAAACAAGAACCCAAACTTTGTAACTAATGAAAATAGGCCTCAAACACAAAAACCTCCGATTTCCCTATATGAAACTACTACCTCTACCAATGTCCTTAAGCCTACCACTATATAATCTCAACAAATTGAACCCTTAAACAAGAAACCACCTTCATATTCCCTATCTTCTCCTTTAAAAAACAGCAACCCTTACATTTTGAGTCAAAAGTCATCTAACCTAGATAACCCTTCAAATCAATGTGTAACTGAGCATATGGAATCTAGTTTTGAATCCAAGCTTTGTCTTAAACCTTCACTTGTCACTACAAATTCAAACCTGTAATCAAAAGATTTAAAATCATCAAATGTTGAAGAGGGTATAAAGGAGTTGAAGTTAAAAAGAGTGAAAGATGAAGAAGTGATTTCCCCAAATAAAAAACTAAAGTTAGAGTAGCAGAAAGGGAGGGAGGGGGGTTGGTTTGTGGGGGGGTAGGGGTGGGGTTGTGTTGTCAAGGGGCACTCACTCCATCACCAAAAGAAAATAAAGAAAATCAAATTTTCTCCCCCCAAAAAAAAAAATAAGCTTTATGTATTCAAAACCAAAAGAACTTAATTGCTAAATTTTCTTTGCTAGATGTACCTATTGCTGACCTAACGTCTATGGGCTATAGTGGATAGCCCAAATCAGCCATAAGAGAGCCATGATAGTATTAAGTTGAAACTGTCTAGAAATCAATCCCTCCTTGATAGTTCATCATTTAAGGGACTTAGTAAATAAGTTTAATTCGGATTTGGTCTTTTTAATGGAAACAAAAAATTAAAAAAAAAAAAACAAAGTAGATAAAATAAGGAATAACCTACGTTTTGCAAGATGTTTTTTAGTTGACCCTTAAGGTACTACTGGAGGACTTGCATTATGGTAGGTGTAAGGCATGTCTGCTAATATTTTGGGAGTTAGTAGCAATTATATTGATGCCATAATTAGTGATGGAAATGGTAGAAAGCTTGGAAGATTAACTTGTGTGCACTCAACTACTAATTTTCATGGCAAACGCAAATTATGGAAAATGTTAGAGCAATTCGCTACTGATTATGAAGATCCTTTGGCTTATATTGGGGATTTTAATGAAAAACTTAGAGATGAAGAGAAAGAATGTGGTGTGTCTATTAGTAGAAGACAGATCAAGGGGTTCCAAGATATGGTCTCAAATGCTAGTTTGTTAGATGTGGGCTATCAAGGGCCTGTGTTCACTTGGTCAAACAGAAGTGTAAGTGAAAGAATTGATAAGGGAATGGTGTCAACGAGTTGGTTGGTAGCATACCTAAATACTCAAGTGATACATGGCCCATGAATTGGTTCTAATCATGCTGTGATTGTGTTGGACACAAATTTTAGTGAGTTCAAGAGTAAGAGAAGATTTAAACTTAAGAATATGTGGAGAACTAATAAAGATTGTAAGGATATGGTAGTTAAAAGTTGGAACTTACATGATAATGCAAGCTTGTGGAATGTGTTTGAAGTGTGAAAATGTTGTTCAAGAGAGCTTGTTAGATGGTGTAAAGAAAAATTTCCAAATAGCAAAAAAATGCTTGAAATGTTGTTAAGCCAATTGTCTCATTCACGAAAGAGAGGATGTTTTGAAGAGGAACACTTAATATTAGGGCAAATAAAAGAATTTTGGGAGAAAGAGGAAATTTATTGGCATCAGAGAGCTAAATTGAATTAGATCAACTATGGGGATCAAAATACCTCTTTCTTTCATCAATCTACATTATGCAAAAGGCAGAGGAACAAAATACATAGAACAAAGGGGAGGAATGGAACATGAATTGAGTCGAAGAGGGAAGTTATGAATGAGTTTGTTAGGTACTTTGAAGGATTATTTTCAGCAGAGAGTGTAGATGATTGGGATGACGTTATGAATTGGATACCTTCACTGGTTAATGAAGATGCAAATAATGTATTATGCAATGAAGTCACAAATATGAAAGTAAAGGAAGCAATTTTCCAACTTAGTTCATTGAAGGCCCCTGAACCAAATGGATTTCCTCATACTTTCTATCAATCCTATTGGAGTCATATTAGGAAGTCAATCACATCAACTATCCAAAAAATTTTTCAATTAGGTCAATTCCCTCTCAACTAAATATTATAAATATTGTTTTAATTCCTAAAGTAGCTAATCCTCAAACAATTTCCCAATTTAGGCCAATTAGTCTTTGTAATTTCCTATACAAAATCATCCCAAAAATCTTAATTAATAAGATGAAACCCTTTCTTAATGAGCTTATGTCTAAAAACCAAAGCACTTTTATTTCAAGACAATTAATTCAAGATAATATTGTAATTATACATGAGGTTTTTCATTTTTAAAAAGCCAAGAAAAGGGGAAAGATTAGTTTTTGTGCAATTAAAGTTGACATGAATAAGGCTTATGATAGAGTAGACTGGAGTTTCCTAAGAACTATGTTAAAAAAAAAAAAAAAAAAAAAGGGTTTCATGCAAAAATAGGTAAATTGGATAATGGCATGTGTTACCTCTATATATTATAATGTCTTGGTTAATGGACAAATTGCTAGAAGCTTCAAACCGTCTAAAGGACCCCAACAAGGGGATACTCTATCATCCTATTTATTCATTCTCGTAGCTAATGTTTTATCTAAAGGCATTTTAAAGCTCAATGAAGAAGGCATGCTAAAGGGTGTACGATTAAAAGCAGGGTGTCTTAATCTTTCCCATCTTTTTTTCACTAATGATTCACTGTTTTTTTTTTTTTTAGAGGCAAACATGGATAATGTTACGAGATTACTACAGGTGATTAGGAGATACTGTACAATTTCTGGTCAATAACTAAATAATGACAAATCTTATGTTTTCTTTACTCCAAAGAATGTTAGCGAAGAAATTGGTGGTGTTTTGCAAATGAATGTTGCACTAAACCCTAGGAAATATTTAAGAGTGTCTATTATATGGGGCAAATCTAAGTATAAAGCTCTAGGGTTCGTGAAGGATAAAGTCATGAGGAAAATATAAGGGTGAAAGTAAAGATTCCTAAGCCAAGCTAGAAGGGAAGTTTTATTGAAGTCAGTAGCTACTGTGGTTCCCATTTATTCCATGGGCTATTTTAATTTCCCATTAAAATGGTGTCATGAGGTTAATTCAGTAAAGGCTAAATTTTGGTGGGGGTAATACGGAGATGAAGGGAAGGTTTATTGGATTAGTTGGGAGAGATTGGCCATGTCAAAGGAGAAAGGGGGAATAGGGTTGAGAGGCTTACATGATCTTAATATAGCTTAACTTACAAAATTAGCTTGGAGAGTTTAAAGAAATTCGAAAGCCTTGTAGGTAAAAGTTTTGAAGGGACTTTATTTTCCTAATTACAGTTTCTCAAAAGCTAGCAAGGGGGGTAAAGCATCCTAGGGATGGTCAAGCTTATTAGAAGGGCAGAAGGTATTGAAGTAAGGGTTGATGCAGAAAGTTCATAACGGTGAATCAATTAAAGTTTAGGAGGATCGATGGGTTCCTAGGTTGGACGAAGGTAAGCTTAAGGCTAAGGACGGAGTTGTGAACAGATAGATGAAGGTATGCAAACTGATTGATGCAAACAATGTAAGATAGGAGCTCAGTTGACTTATTAACATATGTACAGATGTAGAACTTAAGGCAACCAAGAACGTACCTTTGTCTCATTTGTCCAGAGATGATGAAGTGGTATGGCCTTAAGATAGGAAGGGGACCTGTACAATCTGGTCAGCTTATCACTTTGTCCATTCAAGGAAAAAAGCGTGTGAGAAGGCTTCATCTTCTACAATGGTTCAACCAAGGGAATGGAAACAAATCTGGAACATAGACATAATGCCAAAAGTCTTATTTTTTATATGGCGTACACTTCATAATAGCAATGCTAACTTCTTGTATTTATACAGAAGAAATATAGCTCAAAATCTGAATTGTCCATGGTATGGAGAGATTGAAACTATAGAACATGCAATTCTACAATGTGAATGGACTAGAGGTGTTTAGCTTAGATGCTTAGATATCAAAATTTCCTCTGATGGTGGAATAAATTGAGATCTGCTGTAGAAAACAAGGGAGTTTTGTGAAAAGAAGTTGATTCAAAAGTGGCTCTACTTTGCTAAATGACATGGTGTGAGAGGAGTAGCTCATTATATGATCAAAAAACCTTAACCCTAATTCTGTCATATATGGTTTTTGTGTTGGATGATATGGTGTGAGAGGAGTAGTACATTATATAATAAAAAAAGAAACCCTAACACTAATTCTGTCGTATATGGTTTTTTTAAATGTTACAGTGAATGGTTGAATCTTTAAAAGAAGGTAGTACCTAGTGTAGATCAAGATCCTCAAAAGCCTTCACAAATTTGGTAAGCTCCATCAACAAAGGACATTAAAGTTAATGTGGATGCATTATAAAATGGGTAATCTGAACTTGGGGGCCTTAGTGCTATTGCAAGAAATTAGAGAGGTAAAGCAATAGGGGGAAGGTATGTATAGGCTTTTAGGTTAGATGTAGAAACCCTAAAGTGTAAAGTAGTGAAATTAGGGTTAGAATTGGTAAAGAAGATGCGGTTGAGGAGAACTATGATAGAGATAGATGGAGGTTCAATTTTCAAAACACTAAAGGAAAATAAAGGGTCTGATTTCTATGATGTGACTAAATAGTTTGTTAAATGGTCTACTGTAGAAATAGTTAATGATGTAGTTATTGAGTTAAAGTCTGTAGATGAGACTAAAATATCTTTTAGTCTTATTATTAGCAGCACCAACTCAGTGGCAAAATTGGGTGGCTTCATTTGTAAGGAAGGGAGTGTGTCCAATAGATTGGTGGTTTAACCCCCCTATTCACCCTCCGAAAGTTCATTAATTTAAATATTTTAGTTAGTACTTTACATCCTAAGTCTTCCTGTACTTTTCTTGAGAATGATTAAAAAATGAAGTGAATATTTTGCTTGGCCAAAAGAAAAAAAAAAAAGAGTAAGAAATCAAATTGACCTATTATGGAATTGCTTTTGATGACCTCAATGTAATAGAGTTGTAGTAACATTCTGAATTGTTTTCCACAAGAAAAATGTAGTTCAAACATAAGAAACTTTGGTGAAAAATTAATGAGATGGAACAAATAGACACGTGATTGGAATGCGGTAGATTTTACAAAAGATTTACAAGAATAACCAAAGTTAGAGAAGGGTACAAGGACCCATCTCATCTTGACCTAAGTTGAATTAGTAGGTCGCAAGAGCCCCCAAGTAATGAACCTCAACTAGCTTAGTACCTCTTGGTTATGTGCTATGTCCTTAGACCTAATGGTTCCGATAAGCTTGAGTCACAATTTTAGAAAGGCAACCCTTTAATTTTTCCAATTTTTTTTTTAAATTCTTCAAACTATAATTCTTCTTTCTCCCTTATTAGAAAGCACAGTGCATAATAAATTAAAGTAGACAACCAATTTAGTTAGATTATCTCATTCAAGTGCAAAAATAATTAATTCATTATTATTTAGGAAAAATAGAGATATATGGGAGTACTACCCCCTTTACAACAAAGTTCAAATATGTTGAAAATAACATATATGATAATTACATGAAAACTAACAAATGAATACAACAAAGTCACTAAAATATGCATGATGTCATCATTTTGTACTGTTAATTTTTTCCATACATGATAAGGTTTTACAAATACCTCTATAACTCATATTGTAATCACCATTTGTATCTCTTTATATGGTGATACTCTTAAATGTTATATTAAAATAATCATTTTTCTGTCTTTCTAGAAACATTGAAATGTTAAAGCTAAAGATTAGATTGCAGTAGAATATGGAAGTTCATAATTAAAAAGAGATGAAGGTGGGAGTTCCTTTAATGTTCTGTTAATTCCAATACCAATGCCATAAGATACTACCATTTTTGGAGATATACATGGAAAAATTCAAAATGAAGTATATATTACAACC
Source organism: Lumnitzera littorea (assembly GCA_024138015.1). Lineage (NCBI taxonomy): Eukaryota > Viridiplantae > Streptophyta > Magnoliopsida > Myrtales > Combretaceae > Lumnitzera > Lumnitzera littorea. The sequence goes on along the minus strand of JAMXBB010000005.1, from coordinate 47,340,422 downwards.
AATGTTACTATCATTTTCTATGGTGCTAGATGCATTGATTAGGCTTAAAGTTATTAGTATCCTCAACTTGCATGAAATGTTAGCCATTTAATCAACTTCTAATCTAATCACTTACTTAAATTCAACATTATTTGTTCAAGCAAGTGACTAAATTAGAGTGGATTATATAGTAGATATTTCATACAAGCTGAGGATAGTAGCAATTCACACATAGTCATACAAGGCGAGGAAAAAATTTAAAAAAAAAAAAGGTAATAATGATAATGATTGTAATACATATTTATCTCTAAAAATTTTTTCATGCATTTTTAAAGTTTATATCAAAAGTGAAACAAACGTAACATTATAGGAATCATCATTTAATCTCTCGTTAATTCTTGAGCTTTGCATTCCTCTCCATTCTATTCAACTACTTCAATTTTCAACAATTTAAAAAAATAAATAAAAAAAGGGATGACATAAGTATCATGCATATAAATATACTAATGTTTATTACGATACCTAAGTTATAGAGGAGTTATAAAGTTTAATAATGTATGATATTTGCATAGCAGACATTTTAAAAGGGAATAAAGAGATATATTCACAAGCTTTTCTAAGAAAGAACATATAATGCATCCTCTATGTATTTGTGTGGATTGTTGAAGAAGCTTTGGTTTATAGGTATGATGTGAGGATTATCAAAATCGCATATTAAATATTTATTATCCACGTAACTTGCTTGTTGTATGCCATATGTATAGTATTACTAGTCAAATTATTTAATCAGTAGGATCTATAACTCAACATAAATAGTCTTGCATTATGTTATTACAATTAAACAATACAGTTCACTTTCTTCTCAACTATACAAGTTCTTTGTTTTCTCCTTTGCAAAGCTTTAATGGCAGACATGAATACTTACTATAAATCAAGCTTTCCGACATGGTATAAGCAGATAATCAAGTACTCAAGACGCTTTTCTTCCTCAATTGAATCAAATCTTTCATATTATACTGCATAATTAATTGTGGATTTAATACTTGATCAGCTCATTAGTGATCATCTTCTCTTAAGTGGGTCCAATAGTCTTAGAATGAGAATTCGGAATATAATTTTTTATGGAACCAATTTCATTTCGTAGAGTCATTCAGTTACAATGGCATTTGGTGCAAAAATGAAATTAGGTTTTGTAGATGATTCTTTCGTGAAACCTAATGAAAATTGACAAGACTATCAAAGGTGGATAAGATGTGATTTCACGTTCATTGTTAGCTTTTAAACTCAATGAACAATGATATATCACAAGGTCGTTTGTACATAGAGTTTGCATTAGAACTCTAGCAAGAAGTGAAAGATATGAAATCACTAATAGTCCTTTAATATTTCAAAATTAGCATGAACTTTGTAACTTGAAGTATAATAACATGTCAATTGGAGCATATTATAATAAGATGAAAAGGCTTTGGAATGAATTGCAAGTCAGCAATAGCTATCCAGTTTGTGAATGTAGGCATATGTCTTATGCTTGTAGTTTAAAAGACAAGATCTTGGATTTTGAATCACATAACAAGCTAATTCAATTCTTAATGAGCCTCTATGATACTTATGAACATGTTAGAAATCAAATCCTTCCCATGGATCCTTTACCTTTAGTTAACAAAACTTTTCACTTGCTACAACAGTAGAATAGCAAAGCAAAGTTACTTCAATCTTGTCAATAGAATTGGATGTTGCTACTTACTCTATTGAAAAGTCTAATAATATGATTAGAGCAGATCGAGAAAAGGTTAAAGGGAAATAAAGTCGAGTGCTTTGAAAGCATTATAAGAATGAAGGTCATACAATTGATTCATGTTTTGAAATCATTGGTTACTCGAAATAGTATAAACGGAAGAAAATTTTTAGAGGAAGAAGTTTAAGTGGAAGGACAGGATTTGTTTCTTTTTACGAGATAGATAATTGTAATACAAGTCTTATTGACACTCCTTTTGATACTGATCTTGGTGATGTTGTGTCACGATCTGGTAATAAAATGGCTATTTATAAACACCTTATTGAATCAATTTAGTAGGAAATATATAAGCTAATGAGGCAACAAGATGCATCAAACTTAGCTAATACTACTGTAGCTAATTTGGTTGAATTCGTAGGTATGTCTTTTCATTTTTTTAATTTGAGCTCCTTTAATAAAAATGTGTTCTTAGGTAGTCAACACAGGAGCAACAAATCACATAAATCCTAACTTCTCACTCTTCTAAAACCTTCCATTGTTACCTAAACTAATTATATAAAACTTCTTAATAATAGGTATCTAACAGTTACCCATAAAAGGATGGTAGGAAAAAAAAAAAAGTTACCCATAAAGGAACAGTCCATATAAACCCCGACCTTACATTACAAAAATGTATTGTATGTGCCACAATGTTCACACCTCTTATTAGATCCAAAACTTCTTGGAAATCAACAACTGATTGCTTTGTTTGACAAAGCTAAATGTGTTTTTCAAGACCGAAACAATAAAGATATTGTTGTTAAAGGTGAAGCAAATTTTGGACTATATGTTCTTCATGCAAACCCAATTGTTGTAGTAGTCCTTAGTTGGTAAGTAAAGCAAAAAATAAATTGCATTGTTCTAATTTTCTTTCTACTGTAGATGATTCTTTCATACGATTGATACATGCTAGGTTAGGATAACCTTCTATTTTGAAATTGAAACACTTGCCATGTTGTCAACAATTGGCTATTAAAGATCTTGTTCCTGATGTGTGTCAATTAGCTAAATTTCATCAAATTCCTTTTCCAAGAAGTGTTCATAAATCTAAGTTTCCTTTTTAACTTTTACACATTGATGCATAAGGTCCTTATGCTGTTGAGTCAATATCAAGTGCTAAGTTTTTTCTAATAATTGTGGACTATTATAATAAGTCCACTTAGACTTATTTAATGAAACACAAGCATCAAGTCTATTCCATTCTAAATCATCTCTTCTATTACATTCTTAATCAGCTTCTATTATACCTAAGATCATTAGAATAGATAATGGTTCAGAATTCATGTCCAATTTGTGCAAATCTTTGATTTAAAATCTAAGAATCTTACATCAACGAACTTTAGTTTATACTCATCAACAAAATAATGTAATTGAAAGAAAGCATAGGCATCTTTTGGATATTTCAAGAGCATTACATTTGTATGCTAATTTGACTAAGTTATTTTAGGGAAAATGTATTCTTACTACAACACATCTTACAAACAAGATATCAATTAAAAGTTTGGGATGGAGACTCGTTTGAGATGCTAGTTGCTTCTCCACCTCATTATTATAGAAGAATTAGGCCCAAAATTAGGCTACATTCTGAGAAAATAGAACTTCCATCGAAGAGAAGCAAATGAAAGGCTTTCATAAAAATTCTCGTAGAATCGAGAATGAGCTTAAGACTAATGGATTGTCTTTATTATATAGCAAAACAACCTTGTTCTCATGATAAATTTGAGCAAAGAGTGGTCAAATGTATGCTTTTAGGGTATACACATGGACAAAAAGGGTACAAAGTGTTTGATTTGTCAAAGAAAACTATTGTTGTATCCCAACATGTTATGTATTATGAGTAGATTTTTCCTTTTAAAGAGCAATCAAGTTCTGCTGAAAAAGTTTGCTCTGAATCTATCCTTAAACATGTTTTGTCTGAGTCCACAACTTCTTTTGGTCATCTTATACTGATTGAAGTGTGCCTTCTTTAAATGCTAATCATTCCTACAGTTCTAGCCATTCTAGTGTTTTGTCTACAACAACAGCAAATACTAATGGTGTTGGTCAATCTAATATAATGATCAATGACAATCAGCCTTTAAGAAGGTTAGAAAGAACCAAGAGAGCTCTTCGTTGGTTGAATAATTTTGTGTATTTTGTAAGTGCACATTCTAGTCTCAATGCACACCTTGATACTAACACAATCAACATAAATACATCCTCTTACTCTTTACCAAACACTCAAACCCTTAACCTACTTCACTATATTGCATCCTTAGCTAATGTGTTATCTACAAAAGAACCACATAGTTATTTGTAGGCAACTTAACAAAATGTACTGGTAGATGCCATGCAAAAGGAGTTGGATGCTTTAGAGTATAGTAACACTTGGGAGTTAACAACTCTACCTAAAGGTAATAAAGTAATTGGTTGCAAATGGGTATTTAAGGTCAAATATAGGTCTAATGGAATTATAGAAAGGTACAAAGCCTGTTTAGTAGCTAAAGGGTATTTGCTCAAAAGGGAGGTAAAGATTTCCATGAAACATTTTCTTTAGTTGCAAAATTAAGTAATGTAAGAGTTGTTCTTACTGTTGTTGCTGCAAATAATTGGCCTATTTATTTCATTAATGCTAACAATGCATTCCTTTATAGTCATTTAGATGAGGAAATTCATATGTATCCTCTAGAACGCTACACTAAAGCTTTACCACATCTGTAAGTTGAAAAGGTCTTTATATGGATTAAAACAAGCCTCTAAACAATGAAATTTAGAAATCTCCAATTTTCTTGTTGCTCATAGTTTTGCTCAATCAAAACATTGACTACTCTCTATTAACTCATATTCTCCTACTAGTCAAGTGGTTAGACTTCTTTACTGGATGACATGATAACTAATAGATCTAATTTAGCTATCATCACTATAATTAAGCAATAGTTACATCAGCAGTTTACTTTTAAGGATTTGAGTCTTGAGCGAGTTTTTCCTTGGTCTAGAATTGTATCAAATTGATAAGGGGATGATGATTAATTAGAGAAAGTTTGTTCTAGATATGTTGCATGAACTTAGTCTGTTCGGTTGTACACCTACTGAATTTCCTATATAAACTAACTTACACTTAGATAAAGATGCAAGGTAGCTACTTAAGGATGTTCTGCATACAGCTAACAACACTCTATCCTTAAGTGTTTATTCAAATTCTGACCGTACATGTTCATCTTTGGATAGAAAATCCATGTCCAAATTTCACATTCTCCTTAGATCAACACTTGTATCTTGAAAACAAAAAGACAACCTACAGTAGCTACCTCAATAGCGGGAGCAAAGTGTAGAAGTCTTGCTTTTACATTTAAAGAAGTGCTTTGGTTGTCCTATATTCTAGGAGAAGTTGGTATTTCAATTCAGTATCCTATTCCTCTATGCTATGATAACAAATTAGCTATCCTTATAGCTTCCAACCCTTGTTTATATGGTCATACTAAGCATATGAATATCGATATTCACTTTGTTAGAGATCGCATGTCTTTTGGTTACCTTTCTTTGTTACATGTATCCACATCTCTTCAACTTGCATATTTATTAACAAAGGCTCTAGGTGAATGACAACATTTTTTGTGTTCCAAGTTGTCCCTTCAATCAGGTTCAACTTAAAGAGGTGGGAGGGGCTGTGTGTTTTGGGTGGTGGTAGGGGTAGGATGGGGGCGTAATGTGAGGATTATCAAGATTGTATATTAGGTATTTATTGTTACATGGCTTGCTTGTTGTATGGCACATGTATAGAACTACCAATTAGATTATTTAGTTAGTAAGATCGGTGACTCGATATAAATAGTCTTGTATCTTGTTATTACAATTAGATAGTATAGTTCACTTTCTTCTCAACTATTCAAGTTATTTGTTTTCTCCTTCACAAAGCCTTAATGACATACATAAATACTTACAGTAAATCAAGCTTTTCCACATATGAATTCTTGAAATTTTCTTTCTTTCTTTCTATTTTAAGTTTGGACATGTTGGCCCATGTGAATTTGCAGTGTTACACTACATTTTTACTAAAGACTGCACCATAGCAACTAATTGCCTGCAAAATAAGCTTCATTTAGTGTCTCGTTTCTTTTCCCCCAAAATGTATCGACTGGCCTACCCCTCACCTGTAGATCCGCCACGTTCCAAGGCAGGTCCAGAAACGCCTATTGAGCTCGGTCAAAATCATGCACACGGCAGTACAATTCGATGCCATGGCAGGGACCCAACCTTGATTCCTGTCCATGTTCTACATAGAGAAATCCTCCATCACATCTATCTCGTCAGATCCTTTTTCATGGAATATATACTTACTATTCTTCTCGTCCCCTATAAACTGCCTGCACTCATCTCAAATGAATTTATCATCTAAAACACTATAATTACATTATTTTCACGGGAAAATTTTCCACCGTCCACTGTTACGAATTGTTACAACTTTTGTTAGATTCGGTTCTTTTCATGGTGATTTAAAAAGCACCCATTAAAGGAAAAACATCTTACATTTCCAAAAACTAGATTTAATACCACATACACAAGCGAAAGCCAGTTGTAACATTAAAGGACGTCGAAAATGAACATATTTTTTTAAGGGATGCTCCGAACAGAACATGCTCAAACGCTCATAAAATGAATGTAAGACTATTCCATCTGGCTAATGTACCTGGATTGGATTGTGATCGGGAAGATACGTAGCACAGCAAACATAGAGGCACAATTACGCATTGCTCTTGAAGGCACACGTTAGTAAAACTCTTCCAAAATTTATCATCTCATCTATTTAGAATTAATTACCAACAACGATAATGATGGTAAAAGGCATAATTATAACTTGAACTAATGTCTCCTATACATTACACAACCATCCCCAACCAAGAGCATAAAGGAGAAGTTGAAAGGTATCTCCATACAAGTTAAAGCAATTATTAGCAAACGATGCTCATAGCTTTGCAACAGAAAAAAGGGAAAAATTAATGACAAGAGTTTGATCTGGCAATGTAAACCTAGGCACAAGCCAGTTCTAAACCGTGACCCAACCCAAAACCTCACCATTAGGTCTAAGATCCGACCCATGACCAGTCTATACGGGTTAGACCCATATGGCCAACCCATTGTGTTAATGGGTCCAAAGCGGGTCAAGCTCTTAGACCCATGGATCCGACAGTTCTTGAATCACCAATTAAAAAAAAACAATAAAAAAAAAAAGAACAAAAGTGATGAAATTAAATAATTTTAAAAATAAATAATAATGAAAATTAAAAATTTTAACTACTTTCATATAAGTAGAAAAATAATCATTTATTATCAACATTTAATGCATTACTATTCATAAAAACACACAACAAATATAATTTTATTAACTAATGTGATATGATATATATAAACCTTTATCAAAAGATGAATCTTATTATTAATAATATAAGACTAAACTTTATTTTTTAAACTTCTTTATAACATTCATATCTTTTACTCTATATTACTAATATAATAATTGAATTGAATATAATTATATATAAATAAACGTATATCTTAAAATAATTATTTTATAAAATGAACTAAAAATAATGTCTTCCATTCAAATAATTTTAATCTAAAATTTAGGTTTTTTTTTTTTTCAAATTAGTTCACGGTTCTTTGAAACCGCCGATCAATCATGGTTCCAAGGAATCCGACTCGTGAATCGGTTCAGCTAGTTCGGATCCAATTCCCTATTTTAGGAACCAAGAACTAATGAGTCCGAATCCAATTCCAAGCCGGTTCTAAACCGTGCCAAGGTCTTTCTGGCACTGCAATTCTGCTCACTACAAGCATGCATGCCATATACGGTGATGAAGATATAATTAATTGCAGATACATGACGCAACCTTAAGGTTTTTCTTTTTTTTTTTTTTTGTAAAGACATGACCTTATTTTCTAGTATTTTGTCACGACACTTTAGGGACATGTGACTCATTTTTTAGTTTTTTGTCATGACACTTTAGGGACATGTGACTCATTTTTGTTTGCTGATTTAATAATTAAGACACATTTTTATTGGCTGATTTCATAATTAAGTAAATTAAAGAAATTACTATAATTAAAAATTATTAGAAATGCATTAATTAAATATAAAAAGAGAAAAATAAAAACTGAAAAGTAAAAGTACCGTAACAAGATTCTTCGGATAAACTTCAATGATTTTGCACCGGACACAGAAGATTCTTCACTTTTCTTCAACTCATCTCCATCTTTTAACATTCTGTTTCTGCTCCACGAATTTCACAGGCACTTCTCTTCCCCAAGGCTCTTAAGTGGTTTTCGCGTTCTGTCCAGCTTTTAAGACGAAGTACATTGACTTTCAATGAGAGGCGAGAAAATCTTCTCGATCTCGGCACCGATATTCCTTCAACTGCATTTTCTCTTGACATTTGACAGGGCCAAGTTTACTTAATGTATTTTTTAATATTTTATCTTTTATATTTAATTAATTCATTTTTTCCTGATTTTTAATTATATATATTTTCTTTAATTTACTTAATTATTAAATCAACCAATAAAAGTATATCACATGTCCCTTAACTGTCATTAATAAAAAAATTACAAAATATTGGTCATGTTTTTGTCAAAAAATAAGCAAATGAATGGCTCAAGTTACTTTCTTACCAAACTACCATAAGTTACATACCTGTACTTAACCCTAAAACATATTATGAGGAACACACCTGAAAGATGCATTGCTTGAAAAAAAATCCAAAAGAGGCTTATGAAAAAAATATTACATGTAGAAGACAGTGAAGGCACTTTTCATAGAAGCAACGAAGGCACCTGTTTTTTAAATAGTATAGAAGAAGATACTTTTGCGAAAAATGCCATCTTTTTTAACCTTATAAAAAAGAATGCGCTTTCCATAAGCACGCCGCCTTCTTTACAAGGTTAAACCTAAAGACACACTTCAAGAAGGTGCCTTCTCCTTTATAAGGTTAAAGAGCTTTCCGCAAAAACGCCTTCACTGCACTATAAGTCCTTCCTATGAAATTTTATTCAAAACACAACCCAAACACACAGTAAAATCCCTCAACTTCTCTCTTGGCCGAAATACGTTGTTCTTCTCCAATCCAACAATCCCAACCACTTTTTTTGTGATTTTATCATCAGGAATCGAAGCTAAACAAACTCCATTTCCCAATTACATGTTTTTTTATACAAATCATTTGCATACATATGAATTACATAAAATCAATGTTAGAGTTTCATTTATATATATATGGACATATATTACACTTGCTAGTTATTGTGTGACTAGTATTTATAAAGAAAGCATTTTTCTTGAATGCGCCTTCTTCTTTAACTTCAACAAAAGAAAAGGCGCTTTTGTGTTATTTTCAAACAAATTAAAGGCACATTTTAGAAATGCATCTTCGCTACCCCCTCGCTGTAATATTTTTTCCAATAACACCCAACATATTATAGACTCCCTGAGGAATGAGTAATATCAAGAGTAGCTATTTATAATACCATGCAATTTGTGCAACCCAATGAGAGTCCATGCTCATTGGAGTCAACCAGTAAGTGTTTCCGGACTCTTCATATCTAAAAGTATAGATTCATTCTTTATGATAAGTATAATGTTCCGTGAAGGACTGAATACACGATACACAAAACCTGCACCTCCGTCTATAAAAAGTGTACTAGCAAGGTATTCAAAATACCAAGATTAACAGCATATGGTCTTGCCAGGCCCTTCCACCATCATACTTTCAACCCATAAAATGAAAATTCTTTTTAACACTTTGAATAAAAATAATTGAAATATCACATGAATTTGATCCTTGAGTCAAAAACAATTTACCAGTATACATGGGACCCAAAAGACAACAGAAATACTCCTCGCTTTTCTAAAGATGCAAGTAGTTCTAGGGGGTAAAATTAGATTCATCCTTACCCAACTTTTATCAGAGCGGTTTTTGATGCAACTTGGACTTCCTCAAGACACAAAGGAAGGATCTGTAAGCTCTACCTCAGCTTGTATTATTTATCTGACTTTCATGCCAAAAAATTAGTTTCCTTAAAAAAATAATAATAATAAAATAAAATATAAAAGAAGATTACAAATGTATCTGACTGCAGTAAAAATTCTTCTGCCAAACAACACAGCCTAGCCATTATAAGCAGTATAAATTCATACCAAATCACAGAGCTAATTGGACAGCAGCTTCACACTTCGTATCATTCCCCTAGAAGGAGGTGTGTGCAAGAAAGGAGGGAGGATAACTCCTCCTCAGTTGCCAACCCAAATCCTTGCCATCTGATCCTACCAAATTTGTCAAGCAGAAATATATATCTGCATAGTTCAGTGGGAAAACAAAGAAAATTTCAGAGGCCACCAATCATAAGTACCAAGAAAACAAGGAAAGAGCATATTTCTACCCAGTGAGAAGGTTCAGTATTTTGAGCTCCTTTCTGAAGTAATAGTGGTCACCAAAAGAATAAACAAACTGCCTCCTAAGGGCATGCTCTCTGCCATCACGATTTGGTTTTTTCATAAACCTAAGCAAAAACCATTTCATGGGATCCAAGCATAATAACCATGTGTCAATGAGTGATACCTGAAAAGGACATTTTTTGTTAAAGTGAATACAGCTGTGACTCAGAACAATGGCATAATACATCAAATAACAGAATCAACCCAGATATCTGAAAAGGACATTTTTGTGGAGATGTACACTAAACATCGGTTAAACTACATATAACGGCTTCTAAAAAGCAGCTCTAGCTTGTCTGGAAAATCCTTGAATTTCTAGCACATTAGAGTGGTTAAAAAAAAAAATAAAGTTTCTAAGAAAGAACCAACCCATATATCTGACTGCCACAGAGAGAGCCACTAGCAGAGTTAAATCATGTAACCTTCCTAAAGGGAGAAGATGCTCACAGAAAGCAAAAGATCGTCAAGCCAATATATAACAGCTGGACTGAGCAGACTTTCACTCATGCTGTAGGCCCATAAGTTTATCGTATCAAATTTCCTTTTTCTAACTTCCATTTCATAGGTTAGCTATCTTCAAAGTCTCAAGAAAAATACCGTTTCCCGAGTAGAATCATGCCAATAAACAACCAAAAATAACATAAAGAAAGAGAGTTCAATTCTAACTTAGAATAGAAGCTCAATATCATCTCTTTCTAGTAAAAAGGATCTTTTTGGTGGTAATTATTAGTAACAAAATTTCAGCTGAGATGTTCAATTTTTATAACTACTACAACTCAATAATTTCAGCCGTGATATGTTTCATGTTAGCATGAACAGTATCAACATTTGTATTTATATGAAATTTGGATAACAATAATCACATTATACAAATGCATCAATGGACTGAACAAACAAAAACCTTCCTTTTTGTGTAAATCCATCAAATTTCTGACTTGTTGGTTAATAACAAACTTCACCTTGTCTCCTCAAACTACATTTGATCTGAAGTTTGTAGTGCCACCCTGGTCCATGGGCAGAACCGGGATTTTTCCTTTCCTTGGTTCCAACAATGCAAGTGTCATTCAGAGAGCAGCGTCCAAATAGAAAGGCACTGTTTTTCGAATAAATTTATGACCTCATGATTTTTGCCAAGGCCGATATCGGGACTTTGGAGCTCATTAAGGAGGCACTCAACAAGTTTCATCTATTGTTAGGCCTTAAGGCAAGTGGGGTCAGTACTAGATCGAAGGAGATGTTCTCAAATTTTTGAGGCTTTGAAATTGGAGCTCTCCCTATAAAATATTTGGGTGTTTCCCTTTTGTCATCCAGCATTTCCAAGCAAGATTGCACTAACCAAGTGGCAAAATTTACTAGAAGAATCAACAATTGGACTTGCAAATTCCTCTAATATGCTGAGCACCTACAGCTTATTAAGAGTATACTTTTCTCTCTCCAGGCATATTGATCCATGGTTTTTTCTCTTCCAGTTAAAGTCCTTTCTATTATTAAATCTAAATTGAAAAGATTGTTTTAGAATGGAAAGGATGATTCTAAGGCTAAAGCTAAAATTAAATGAGGAAACATTTGCAAACCCAAAGAAAGCAAGCTGGCGTTCATTGACATTAGATTATGGAATAAAGTGGCACAACTCAAGCATATTTAGACATTATGTATGGATGATGATTCCTTCCTTTGGCCAAGTTGGGTTAAGAATGAATTACTTAGGAGAAGGAATTTTTGGCACATTAACATTCCAAGTGATGCATCTTGAGCTTGGAGGAAGATTTTGCTATCTAGACCCCTAGCAAAACAGCTTATGATATGAAGAGTTGGAAATGGGAAGCTTATCTACTTTTGGCTTGATGATTGACATCCTCACAGACCTTTGATTGAATGGTTGGGAAAACCAAGCAAGTATATCTTTAGGATATCCCAAAGATATTATGCTTGATAGCTTCATTGAAGGAAATGAATGGAAATGGCCAAGTGGTACAAGATGCACTGCTATCACCAACAATCTTGGCCCCTCTACACCGAACACAACCTTAGGAGATAAGCTGTTTCAGAGAGGGGGAGGGAAGGAACATCTATCCATTAAGATGGCCTAGTACCTTGTTAGAAATAGAGAATCGAAGAAAGCATGGTTTTCCTTAATTGGCATAAGGATATGACTCCTAGACATGCCCTAATACTATGGATGATTGTACAACAGAAACTTTTAACTTTGGACTAGCTTATTTCCTGGGGCATTGTGAATGAAAACTGCTGTTTCCTATGTCAGAGAGGGAAGGAATCAGATGATCACTTGTCCCTTGAATGTCCTTATGCAAAACAACTGTGGCTGTACATTGAGGACTCTATCGGTTGGACTTCATTTAGACCCTCACAATCAAACTCTTTTGTGCAATTTCTACGACTTGAAAATTTGAAGCAACTCAGACCAGTATAGAGAAAAAGCTTTTGCTACAGGGTGTCACTACCTTTGGAAGGAGAGAAACAAAAATAGGATAGATAATACAGCAACTCCTATAGAGATTCTATTTAGAACCATATCCTGTTATTTTTAATTGAGCACAAGTGATGTTCTAGACATGATATAGCCCATGTATCCCTTTTTTGTTTTGATACTTAGGTTCACTGCTTTAGGATGATTTTGAGTGCTCTTTTTTGTACCCATCCCATATACAAAATTTTGTCTTTAATGAAATTTTCTCATCTTCCGAAAACAAAAAAAAAAAAAAAAAAAGTCCCTACATTATAAGCTAATAGAGGAACTAGGTCCTTTTTATTATTTTTTTTTTTTTTTTTTTTAGTAATTAAGTCCTTATTTTTAACCATAAAATAAATGTCAAACAGATTGATAATACTCCATAAGGTAAAAGGGTTGAATAAGCAGCTTCCCTAACTGCAATTAGAACTGTATAAGGCATTTTTAATTAGTTTTTTTCTTTTCAACGAAACATTAAAAGTTTTTGCATTGCATACATTAAGAAATTTTTACATGAGCAAATAAAAAATCCATTATGCAAGTCTTAACGAGCGGCCTGAGGCACCCTTCAACAAATCATATGAAAATAATGCAATTTTAGATGGATTAAGAATTCTCCATATGGCAACAAATAATCAGAAAATTCACAGGAGTATTCTAATACATGAGTTCATATTATTTTCATTTCTTTGTTAAGCACATTGTCTCCAGAAACAAATCAATAAAATAAAACTTCACTTATCATTTTACAACATTCAGTGTTACCTTAAAAGGAAAACCCATTATTAGGTAAATTAGACGATTCCACAAAATGTTTGCAAATAAGCAGTCGTGTTTCACCTTATTTAAATGTTAGATTCTTTCCAACGCTTGCACCAAGACACTTTACCCAGGTACAACAATCTCCTCTCTTTATTAAACAAACTCTTCTGTGGTTTTTCTCTTTAAACAAACTTGATCAGAATCTCTTCTCATTTCCCTCCCAATTTTCAAGGACTGTTTTTGTGAAACTTTAAATAATACTTTTTTTGGGTGAATCAATACGTATTAAATGATAAGGATAATTACAACCCCAAGGTGGGATAGACAAGCCCAACTGGCAGTACCAAAAAAAGAACTGGAAACGACCACTCAAAGATACAAGGCTAGAACTACATGGAAATAAGAACATAATTCAAAATACATCTCACTATAAAATCAACAGACAGGAAACCTTTTCCCAATCTAATACTATTTCGCACTCTCTAAATACAAGACTCCAGCAGCAAGTGCTGTTCCTGCCATTGATGCAGTGCCAATAGAAGGAAAACCCTGGGGAATTTGCCCAAGTTTCCAAAAATACCAGAGAGGGTTTCCATAGCAAGCACAAAAAGGTAAGGGGATATAAGGTCATCCTATCTGAGTCCTCTCAAACCCGAGAAAAACCCACCAAGTTCACCATTAATATTCACGGAATACCTTGATGAAGTGAAACATTGGCTTAAGAGCCTCCTAAAGTGAGCTGCAAATCCCATATTCAAAAGAATAGCCTCTAAAGAAGCCCAATCAAGAGTATCTTAGGCTTTGGAGATATCAACTTTCAAAGAACACCTTAGGGAGCCCTTATTGAGGTGATAGCCATGAACCCATTCTTGTGCAATAGAGATATTATCCATAATACATCTTCCAGGAATAAAAGCTTTGTTCAAAGCCCACCAAATCATGAAATTCCTCAAGCCTAGAGGCCAAAAGCTTAGAGATAGCTTTGTATATGACATTGCAACATGAGATAGATTTAAAATCCAAGAGCTTAGTGGGATTTGGGACCTTCGGTACAAGGGTAATAATAGTGGAATTCAACTCCTTTAAAAGGAAGCCTAAGTCTAAGAACACCCTGATGGTGAGGATCACATCTTTGCCACAAATAGACCATACTACTTTGAAGAATTTAGCAAAAAGGCCATCAGGACCAAGCGCTTTATTATTCACCTAAGAGAAAAACGCAAGCTTGATTTCATCATCAGAATAGGGGGCGTCAAGAAGGTTGATCTGTTCAGGGCTTAGACACCTATAAAGGAAGTCCTGGACATTGGGAAGAGCTGCCAAAGGGGAGTGGCCTGTGCTCCTAGAGAACAACCTGCAGAAATAATCAATGGCTACAGTTTTCACCTCCTAGTCCTCCATAACAAGAGAGCCATCATCTTTTCCCAAAGCAAATAAGGAGCTCCTATTGTGGTGTGTTTAACTGCTTTGTGGAAAAAAGAAGTGCTCTTATCCCCAAGCTCAACCACTGGACTCTAGATTTTTGGCGAAAGAAACTCTCCTTAGTCCCTTTAAGCAAATAATACTCCTTAAAGGCCTTTTTCTCTTCAGAGATGAGGCTGAAATCACCGCACGCAACGGGGTCCTATAAGTTGGCAAGCTTGTCCTTGGTGTGAACAACACATGAAGAAATATGAGAGAAATCCTTCACATTTAGTTTCTTTAGTTTTTTCTTGAGGAACTTCAATTTGGTAACAACCTGAAAACACTCAGAACCAACCACTTCCTTTTCCCATACATCAGAAAAAATAGGGAGGAAAGCCTTTGAACTTGTCCAAAAGTCAAAAAATTTAAATGGGACTATCCTAAATGGAGAGGAAGAGTCTGAAAGCATGAAAGGGGAGAAAATGCCCACTGACCTGGGAAAAGAGTCCACCCAACAATGGTTCACCAAAATGTGATTAAGCTTCTTAAGTATGGGGTTGTTTTCTTGCTTGTTGGACCAAGAGAACAAATTGCCCAGAAAATGGAGGTCCTCCAAATCAGCTCCATCAATAAAGATTTTAGAATTAACCATGTCTCGTGTAAGCCTTTCAGTACCCCCCCAATTTTTCAAAAACCGGTTCTGTAGTGTTGAAGTCACTCAGGACTACCCATGGCTGATCAGACATAGAAGAGTTCAGCTCTAATAAGCTTCTCCAGAGGGCCTTCTGGCGCATCTCTGAGTTGGATGCATACACAAAGGAAGCAAAGAACCCCTTATTCCACCATCTATGGATGCAAAAGCAATGTGATAATTGGTTTTGTTCCTTGATAATATGAATATCTCAAATCCTATTATCCCAACACAACCAAATTCTCCTCTGCATAAGGATTAATAGCAAAACCCCATCTAGGGTGCATTCTTACATGCAAAATTCATGATAGCACAGGAGGAACGCCTCTTGTGCTTAAAAAATTTTTTGTTTTTCCCTCCAGAGGAGCTTTTGCTGCTCCTCAAACTCAAGCTGCCCCCAGACATTTTATGTTTCGGCTTACTATTAGGAAGAGTGAAGGCAGGAGTGGATTAAACTTTATCAGCACAGAATCCCTCAAAGGGATCCACTGTTTGGATCAGTTGGATGGGAGGATCTAAAGCAGGGGTGGGATCCCCTTGCTTAAGAGTTTCGGAAATATGAGAAATACCTCCCTCAACTGGAGGCTCAGTCTTCTTCTCCTCCTCCAAGGCATCCACCAACTATTGGTCATCACTTACCCTCCAATGAAACATAGCCTGAGACAGAAGGATCTTGATTGTTTTCAGAAATATTATCTTTTTCAAGAGGGGATAACACTTCTTCACACTCTGTGTGTAATTCCACGTCGGGGGGTGGAAGACTGATGATTGGCTTGGGAAGCTACATCCTCTCCCTTAGGCTTCTAACTTGCACCCACTCACTTTTTGGGTCAGTATCTTCCTTTACTTGCTGCAAGGGAAAAGAGCAGCATGGCCAAAGACTTTTTTCATGTCAGACAACTAGGGGTAAGATACTGATACTCCACAGGGACAAAGGAAGTGGACCCATCTTCTCTCTCAATGTCCAATCTTGAAACCATATCCTCATTCGCATCCACACCAATAAGAAAACCCTGATTAGCACAGGCACGGAGAGCCGCCAAGGAGTCTGCTTGTATGGGTTTGCCAACACCACTTGCAACATAACTTATGCCCTTAGCATCAAGGAACTCACATGGGGTGAAAGAAAACGATACCCAAATAGGGATAACAGAGGGTTGCAGTTTGTCAAGGGACATACCAAGTCTCCATTTTTAAGCATGATGAGGCGTTTGGCAAAGAACCAAGGCTTCTCCAGAATTTTGTCCAAATTCAAGTTATCGGAGAATCTAAAGTAGAGACCTTGTGAACTACCCAACACTCAACAAAGCCAAACTTCTACCAAAGTCACAGCAATAGGGTATACCGTGCTGTAATGGAAGGAAGTTTGTGGCTAAGAAAAAGGCCCACGAGAGTGGCGCCCCAGAATTTTGCACCAATAGAAGCAACTTCAGGGGGAGGTTTCACCTTTGCCACTGCTCATCCAGAGAGAGGAGGATAATATTGGAGCTGGAATTCTGGGACAAAATGAGCCTCAGATGGCTGGCCACAATCCTCAGCAAAAGACTTAGGTTTTGGAGCATAAGAAGAAGGGCGGTTTCGATTTTCAATATTGTCAACCACCTTGTTAATTTCCTCCAAGGTGATACTCCCTATAAAGAGGAATTACTTTTTACCACCACCATGTCTCTTCCAGGAACAGGATACTTTAAAGGGTTAGGAGTGTATACTCTGCTCAATATTTTCCCCAGATGTGATAGGTTGATAGGGGGCAGAAAACAGCACTGCTCCTTTTTTACTAAAAGAAGCAACATGGGGAGTAGAACTAGGGCCCACCTGGCCACTCCGACTGACCTGGTTTTGAACAAAACCAGAAGAAGGCTGAAAAGACAGTGGGGGAACGACCATTGGGTCTCCGGCGAGAGCTGCCAGCCATGACAATGGAACAGGGACAAAGGCTGATCGGAAGAAAGAGGGAGTTTTTTTTTTTTTTTTGAGAGCATTTTCTCTCTCCAACTTTTCTTCTTTGGCAATCAAGTATTTTCAAGAAAACTTTAAATAATACTTAAATAAATAATTTCCCGAAAGTGACTATAGACATTTGACTTGACTGGTTAGAAAATTAATATAACCATAGTGTCCATTTTTCATGATGAATCAACAGTTTCCATTAACTTATTTTCAGGACGTGAAATTACATATAGTCCTTTATCCATTTTATGATCTCTACCTTAATTTGAATGATAAAAGAAGAAAATTAGGGGTAATCATTGAGTCGATAGAAATTCAAATACACATTGAGTCATGGAAACAGCACTTACCCTATAGAATGGCCAAACAATAGAAACAACAACAATACTCAAACCTTAATCTATTCAGATGGACTACATAATATGGCCAAATATAAAAATTATTCGTTTAATTAATATATTTCATCTAAGAAATAGAACCTAAGGAAATAAAGCCATCATCTATGATGAGCACGCTAAAGGCTGAGAATATATTATTAGATATCCCATGAGAATGAAAAAAAGTTTCAAACAAATAGTTCTAAAAACACGTGTTCTCCTAGTGCAATAAAGAAACATAAGCAATCATAAGTTATTTTCTAATCAAGGGGGATAGAGAGAGAAAATGCTCTGTCTTTTCTCTAGCTTTTTCTTTCCTTACCCACAACCCCCCACCCCCCTCCCCCCCCCCCAAAAAATCACTTTTCTTTGGGTAAAACAACATTCTTTAGTTTCTTTCCCTTCCTTTCTTTTCTTTTCACTCCTCTTGGCTCTCCATTCCGGCCATGACAGACAGCCCTTCTAGCCAGCCATCCTCCGACGCCCAACAATCCTTGGACATTGTTCCCTTTGCTGGTGAAAGAAATCCCAAACAACTTACCTATAGTGTTAAACCCAAGGCCGATTTGTATTTTGACAAAACAAAGGAAAAAGCTAAAGCACCTTTGTCTCTCCTAGTCAAAAGCTATCTTCCTTGCACAAAAGTTGAAATTTAGCAACTAGTGTAAAAGTAGACAGGCCTTATTTTGTCTTTAATCAGCCTAGAAATCCCTCCAACAAGCAGTTTTCTCTTGCAGAAAGTCTTTCCTCCTTTAGAGGAAATAGATGGTGTTATGAGCAAGTTTGAAAACAACTGCAGTCCTGAAAATTTTCAAGCTCCAGTTTCCGATCGCCCTTCTCCGGCCAGTCAGCAAATGAAAAGAAAATCTTTTGTTGAAGCTTGCACTCCTCCTCAGCAAGCAAATGTTTCGTCTTTTAAGCTTCGTTATGTCCCTCCGTTGCATAAAGGCACTATTTCTAGGGTGTTCATACCCAAAGAAGTAAAGGCTGAAGGTGCAAAATTCTAGGAATCCACCCTAGTAAGATTCTTTTTA
Source organism: Lumnitzera littorea (assembly GCA_024138015.1). NCBI lineage: Eukaryota > Viridiplantae > Streptophyta > Magnoliopsida > Myrtales > Combretaceae > Lumnitzera > Lumnitzera littorea. The sequence goes on along the minus strand of JAMXBB010000005.1, from coordinate 47,321,517 downwards.
GGCCATAAGATGCCTTTTTCTTTGGTAGAAAAAACTGCACTTCGTCTATGGAAGGATTGGCAATCTTGGAGTACTAGCCAGTCATGAGGGCTTCTTCTACTTCCAATTTGCCAATAATTTTGACCTCACACCTATCCTTGAGAAAACTTGGTTTTTCGCCAAAAGACTCTTAATCCTGAGAAAGGGTTTATCGCTGGATAAACCACAACCTACAAATATCCTCGTTTGGACCTCTTTTAGTCTCATCCCTTACAAATTCCTTTGACCCAAAGGGCATTAACAGGATCACTAATGGCATTGGTTTTCCTTTGAGAGCTGATATGCTCACGTCTAACCAAAGTAGAGCCAACCTTGCCAGAGTGTTAGTGGATATTGATGCAAGAGAGAAGTTGGTTTCCTTCATTGAAGTGCAGCGCACAGATGGGACCATAGATAAGATTTCAGTTGATTACCAATGGCTTCCCCCCCACTACCCCATTTGCAAAGTTTTTGGACACTATTGTCCCCTGAAAAATATCCAAAAAAGGCCAACCTACTTCTCATGCATCTAAAGCCTAGATCTAAGCAATAGCAGAAAGTTTCCAAAAAAGGTAGTGGTAGAATTATGCCTAATGAAGCAGGAACCAGCAAGGTCACTCCTTCAGTCTCTCCTCATCGTCAGCAAAACGATAATAGTGAGGAGGTTACGTCCCCCTGAAACCAAACCTAAGCCCAAATCCTTGTGTCAATGTGGAGATTTCTATTGTTGTGGGGTTAAAACCTTTGCCCAAGGACAAAGCTGGAAGCATAGACGCAGAAGACCCAGCTTGTAATGCTTGCCCTGTCCAAACAATATCCACTCAGTGCAATGTCCCTGAAACTAAGTGTGCAGGGGAGGGTCTTGATAAGGCCATTAAAGCCTCTATTAGAGAAGATCTTGACGTCGTTGAGGATGAAGAGGATATTCTTGCTGAGAATGAAAACACTCTTCTCAACAAGCTTTTGGTTGACAAAGATAGACAATCAGGATCATCCTCCAAATCTTCCAAAAGCTCTAAGAGTTCATCCCCCTCCAAAAAGCGCAAGAAAAGGCACTTCAACAAGAAGAAGCGCAACAAAAGGCGCTTCAACTCATTTTAATAAGTTTTCTCTCTTTCTTTTGTTAATAAATAAATATAGCATCTTTGAATATCAGGGGTTTAAATGACCCCCTCAAAGCAGGAGATATTAGGAAGTTTTGTCATGAACATCATATCTCTCTCCTTGGGTAACTTGAAACTAGAGTCAACCACTCTAATAAAATTACAGTCACGAGTAGATTAAATCTGGGGTGGATTTACCACATAAATAATGCTGCTATGAAACACATTTGGATTGGTTAGGACCCATTTATTTGGGATTTTGCAATTGTAAAGGAAACAAAACAGCTTATTCATTGCTCTTGCACAAATATAAGGTTGAATTTCTCTTTCCCTATCTCTTTCATACATGGAGCGAACGGACTTAGCCTAAGGAAGTCTCTGTGGGATGGTTTAATACATGTCTCTTTGCTGTTAAGCAACTCTCCATGGTTGGTTTTGGGTGATTTTAACATCACCAAAAAGATTGCACAAAGGAGAGGAGGGTCTCTTTGACCTAGCCAAGGAATGTTAGATTTCAATGAGTTTTTGGTTGCTACAGGGCTTGATGACCTTAGATATGTGGCCAATGTCTTCTTGGTCCAACCACCAAGAAAACAACCCTATTTTACGAAAATTAGACAAGATTTTGGTTAATCAAGCTTGAATCTCTGCTTTCCTAAGATTTGAAGCCAAAATTGCGCCTTCCTTGATATCATCAGACCATTCCTTAGCTGTGGTCAGGTTAGACATGGATCTTGCACCTAAGAATGTACCTTTTTAAGTTTTTCGACTTTTGGTGCGAGAAGGATGGTTTCCTCACCTTAGTAGAAAAAGTTCAGAGTACCCCAATCTCTAGCTCAAAAACTTTTCAGGTAGTCATAGAGCTTAAGTTGTTGAAAAAAGAGCTAAAAATCTTTAACTCCAAGCAGTTTTCTAACATCCAAGGGCGTGTGACCAAAGCTAGATTAAACTTGGAGTCTATTCAAGCGAAAATTGCCCAAAGAGAAACCGACCTGTTGGCACAAGAGAAGTCAACCTACACTGACTTTTATTTCCTAAGAGCTGCAAAAGAATTTGTAAGCAAAAGTCTCGGACGAATAGGCTCAAATTAAGTGATAAAAACACCTTTTTTCACAAATCCTTGCTCCACTGGTATTACAGAAAATCCATTCGTTCTTCGGTTAAGGAAGATGGTAGTGAAATCAGAGGTGATGATTCTGTCAAAGAAAAAGCAGTGAGGTTCTTCTCTAACATGTTTCGCCAAGCCAACCCCTCTCCTCCTCCTTACCTTTAGTTGAAGACCTAGTCACATGGAAACTAAATGAAGATTAGGTTAACCTTTTGAACTCCCTTTTCTCCACTGACAACGAAAAGAACGCTTTCCTACTCAAACCCACTAGGAAAGCTCCAGGTCCACATGGCTACACAACTAAATTCTTTAAGCATACTTGGAATATCATAAGTGAGAACATGACTTTGGCAATCAAAGAATTCTTAGCTTTAGGTAAGTTCCTAAAGGAAATCAATAATACAATTATATCCTTAGTCCCTAAAGGTGTGAACCCTATGAGCTTTAGAGATTTCAAGCCTATTTCTTGCTGCAATGTGTTCTACAAAGCTATTTTTAGACTACCGGCCCTAAGATTGAGGGAAGTGATTCGCCTGCTAGTTGGCAAAGAACAATCAACCTTTGTGCTGAGCAAAGGAATATTGGACAACATTTTCATTGCCTAGGAACTTGTACACAGGTACCATCTTCAGAAAAGCAATCCCAAATGTGCCCTAAAAGTCGACATCAAAAAGGCTTACAACATGTTGAATTGAGAGTTCTTAAGAACAATTATTAGTTGCATGGGATTCCCTCCACACTTTTGCCAGCTCCTACATCAATGCTTCTCTACACCTAGATTTTCTTTGAATATCAATGGAGAGCTAGTAGGTTTCTTCCCAAGCTCTAGGGGTTTAAAACAAGGGAACCCCCTTTCACCCTATCTTTTCATTCTAGGCATGGAGATCTTATCTTCTTTACTTAGGAAGACAGCTACTGATCCCCTTTTCTCCTTCCACTAACGTTGCAAGGAGGAGAAGCTTTCCCAACTTCAACTCATCAAGTTTGTGTTGTTCTCAATGCAAGGCATCAATCCTCATCCTCCCTAAATACCTCATCCGTGAACTTAAAGTTCTTCTACGAAACTTTTGTGGAGTGACAACCCACACTTATCCACTAAGGCAAAAGTAAGATGGGAGGAGGTCTGCCTCCTTAAAAAAGAAGGAGGGCTGGGCATCCCTAACCTTGAATATTGGAACACATCAACGCAATTCAAGCATATATGGAAACTTTGCAAACAAGACCAGCCTAGCTTGTGGTCTGATTGGGTGCGAACATACCTTCTCAAAGGACAAAATTTTTGGGTAGCAAGGTGCCCTTCCATATGCTCTTGGAATTGGAAGAAATTGCTCAAACTCCGACCATAAATTAGATCTTTATTTCAATGGAAAGTGGGCAATGGCCATTTTATTTCCTGGTGGTCAGATTTCTAGCTATCACAAGGGCCCCTCAATGCATTTTTCTCAGCCAGGCAAATTGCAAACTCAACTATACCCTTAACTGCCAGGTTGTGTTCTATAATCAACCAAGATCATTGAAGCCCACCACAAGATCATTTTTGGGATACTCTCTCAATCCCCAGCCACATCTCCCCTTCTAATGGAAATGCTGATGTACTCTTTTGGGTCCATTCACCTTCGAGAGTCTTCTCCATCCAAAGCGCTTATAATCAACTCTCTATTCATAAGACGCCTGTATGTTGGAATAAAGTCCTATGCTGCAAAAAAGCCATTCCTAGACACTCCTTTATTCTATGGTTGGCTTGTAGGGAGAAGCTCTACACCCTTGATAAATTACACCAGTAGGGCTTAGTTTCTTCCTCTGTTTGTTATTTCTATATAGGGGAGACCTAAAATCATCATCATACTTTCTTTGGATGCCCCTACTTCTCCTCAATTTGGTGCAAAGTGGTTGAAAACTTCAATTGTCCAATCTCCTTCCTCTCTTGGCAGAGAGCTGTACAGAGCCTTATAGCTACTGCTTCCTCCCAATCCTCTTTGGTCATGTCTTGGAGAGTTGCTCTATCAGTAGCAGTATATTGCTAATGGCGAACCAGAAACTCCGTTCAACCAGGATCAAACATTCCCCGGCCGCTTTCCTTAGCTAGGCAGATCCTTTCTTATGTTACTTTCCAATATCCTTCTTAAGAGTGGTTGTATCTAGTTTCTTGCTCCCTTTTATTGGAGCTTTTTGTAAGTAACCTCACCCTTTAGGGCTTTGTATATTTTTTCTATTATAAATGAATCTACTTATTTATCAAAAAAAAAAACACGTGTTCCATCCATTCCATAGATTTGCACCACAAAAACAACACAAGTCTAAAGAGAAATGTTCTTCAAGAAAGTTTACCTCATAAAGATGTACATTCTTCCTATCACTAAAAGTTTCAAAGAATGGACCGCTCCAAGAATCAATCATGGCCTGTCAAGAAAAAACAGGATTTAATCAGGCAATGAGATTAAGAACCTCTACTAGCATCAATTTTAGAATCACATATTCAAAATCCAGCACATTTATGAAGCAAATTCATGACTTCAAAACTCCACAGAAATCAGCCTCATAGTTAAGGATGGGGCTTTTTCATGTCAAAGAACAAATAATTTTATTTTTTTTGGGTAAGTAAATAATTTACTACTGAGCTTCCAAAAAAAATACAAAGATACATAGGCACGAGCCATGCAAACCTCCAGGGCAATATCAAAAAAGAGAAACTATACTAAACCACTCAAAGTTAAAACCCCTAATTGCATACAGCCAAATAGTTCAAATCTGTCCAACTATCTGAGGGGGGATTTCCCAACCAAACTAAATCACGCACTCTTCAAACACAACAAACAACCGCTGTTAAAACGGCTTTCCAGGATGAAGCTAAACTTATGCATGGGCTGTTGGAGAGATTGTTCACCATGTTTTGCCATGAAACAAAGGACAATGGACAACCTAAAGAGAGGAGTAACTGATGCCAAACATTTTGCACAAAAGCACAATTGAAAAAGAGGTGGCCATGATCTTCAAGGTGAGAGTTACATAAGAAACAAGAAGATTGAGTAGTGATGCCCCAAAGGCAGAGCTTGTTGAGGGTATGTAGCTTCTTGTACCAAGCTAGCCAAAAAATGAAATAGTGCCTAGACAAGGCTTCTTTGCACCAGACAACCTTGTCCCATTAGACTTTGTAGCCCAGTGACCTAAGGCTATTGTAAGTGATTTTAATCAAGAAGTCTTGCAAATTGGTAGGGACCCAACAAGGGGAATCCATTACTGAGGGATTAGGCATGGTGTTTGCAAGGATAACTAAGTTTTCCTAGAAAATTTCCCTTGAAAGCAAACCCTGAGTAAGCACAGTCAAGCGTTATGTGGAAGGCCAGAATTCGCTATTTGCCTAGGGTTTACAACAGTGTCCAGAGGACTCATAGGGAGCTAGAAATCTGACCATAAAGATATCAAAAGACCATTACCAATGCAGCAATGCAACCAAGGCCTTGCTAAGCCTCTAAGCTTCAATAATTTCTGAAAATGTGGAAGGTGGTTTGACATTCCAAAAGCTTTTTCCTTTAAGGAAGTGAGAGTGTACCCAATTTACCCATAAGCCCCTATTCTCAACATTAAAGAGATTCCATACATGCTTCAATTAGGCTACCTTATTCCAAGTTTCCAGAATTGGAATGCCAAGCACTCTTTCTTCTTTTGGGTGACAAACCACCTCCCAACTCACCTTTTCCTTGGTCATAATATTAGGTCGATCACTCTAAAGGAAGTTTCTCATTAACTGCTCAATCTTCTTTATGACTTTCTTAGGGAGGATGAAAATGGAAGCTCAATAAACCTGCATGGAGAATACCATCGATCTAATAAGTAGTAATCTCCCAACATACGAAATGTATTTGCTTGTCCAAGAGTCTATGCGTGTGGATTTGCTACCAATGCATCTCCTCCCTCTTTAGCTTAGAGGTTACAAGCGGCACACCTAGGTTTATAAAGGGGCAAATTTCCTTCTTGGAAATGGAGAGAATTAAAGATATCTTCTTTAACAGAAGGCTAAACATTACAAAAGAAAATAGAGCTCAAGAGAGAGTTTGCCCACAAACCAAAGAGCTCTGCAAAAGAGTCAAGGGCTTGTTCAAAAAGCAAAGTGGAAGAGAGATCACCCTTGCAAAAAATCATGAGGTCATTAGCAAAACATAGATGTGAAATTTTGTCTACTTTGCGACACCAATGGTAAGAGAAGTCAAGCGATCTAGCCATTTGTCTTAGTAAACAGGACATGAACTCATAGTGAGCACAAAAAGATACGCAAGGATGGGATCTCCCTACATTAGGCCCCTAAAGCTCGAGAAGAAAGCTTTAACTTCACCATTAATATTAAGCCAGTAACTACAAGTTGAGAAACATTGATTTGCAAGCCAACAAAAGTGTGTAGGAAACCCTATAGTCGTAACAGCAGCATCCAAAAAGGACCGGTCAAGCATAAAATATGCTTTGGTGATATCAACCTCAATTGAGCATTTAGATGATCCCTTACTTAAAATATGCGTTAGTGATATCAACCTTAATTGAGCATCTTGGTAATCTCCTATTTAAATTATAACCATGGACCATGGACCAATTCTTGCACGATGAAAATAATGTCAAAATTACAGTAGGCAAGAGTGAAAGCAGATCGCTCCAACCCAACGAGAATACAAAGAACTTCTTTCATTCTTGAGGCCAGCAGCTTAGAAATGACTTTATAGAGAACATTACAGCAAGAAATAGACTTGAAATCACCCAATTTTGTGGGGTTAGCCACCTGGAGACTAGAATAATAATTGTATCATTAATTTCCTCAAGAAGAAAACACGACGAAAGAAATCCTTTGACCGCCTAAGTTAGGTCAAAACCACAAATAGACCAAGTGGCCTTAAAGAATTTAGCTGAGAAACGGTCAGGGCCAAGGGCCTTTTTATTAGCTTGAGAGAAAGAAGCAAGCTTAATGTCTTCATCGCTAAAAGGAGCTTCAAGGCTATTGTCCTATTCAACATTCAAACGACAAGAGATAATGTCTTAGAGAACAAAAAAGTTTCTTGCAGGAGCTGCTGGGGATCTATAATTATATAGAATTCCAAAATAGAATATCACTTCCTCTTGGACTTCCTTTTCCCCAAATGCAAGGGAGCCATCCTACCATTCAAGAGCAAAGATGGCAATTCTGTTTTGGCATTGAACCACCGATTTTTGGAAGAAAGAGTTGTTTTTATCTCCAAGCTTTAACCATTTCACTCGACTTTTACTTGAAGCAGCTTTCCCCCATGCTTCTAAGGATATAATAATCTTACAATGCTTTCTTCTCTTCAAGAATAAGTTGACTCCCCTTAGCCAATTGAGTTTTGGAGATGATTAGAAAGATCTCTTGCTACATCAACACATGAAAATATGAGGGAGAAGTGCTTCTCATTCAACTTCTTTAATTCCTTCTTTAAAAGCTTAAGCTTGGATATAACCTGCAAGCACTTAGAACCTGCAAGCTTTGAAAGGCATAAATTCCTCCAAATCAGTCCACAAAACAAAAAATTTAAAGGGTATTTTTATAGACAGATTTGAGGGGTTCATTTGGATTCAACCAAGATAGTGATCCTAGAGCAAGGAAGGGAATTAAAGGCACACTAACCTGGGGAAATGATCCAGCCAATTTTGGTTCACCAAACATGATGTAGCTTCTTAAGAATCGGGTTCTCTTTTTCTTTGTTATTCCTGGTGAAAAGATTCCTCACAAAGTTCAAATCCTCCACTTCCACCTCATCTAGGATGCATTTGAAGTCTTCAATTTCTGGAGTTAATCTTGCAGAACCACCACTTCACTCAGAAACTGATTTAATAACATTAAATTCTCCTAAAATTACCCAAGGCTCATTTGCAACAGAAAGTTTGAGCTTAAGTAAGCCTTTCCACAGGTTTTTGGCTTCGTGGCAAAGTTTGAAGCCTAAAAAAGGGAAGGGAAAAAGCCCACATTCCACCTATTGTTGACACAAAAACAATGGGAGTATTGGTTGTCCTCCTTTACGATCTGGATGGTGCAGGAATTTGCATCCCATCCCAACCAGATATATTTGGGCACAAAGGGATTGACAGCGAAATTCCAATTTAAGATTTATTCCTGACCTAACACGATCTACATTTGGACCAACATTCACTATATGGGCAACCCCTAAGCCATCAACCACTATATCATCACTAGCAAAGTTGTTAGATTGATCCTCACCTAAAATAGCAGGATCAAGAGCATCACAACCAACATTCACTTGTTCGAGGGGGCAAGGATTGCATCACTTATATCACAGGTCACACCCTTCCAAGTTGCAAGTTTGAAACCAGCATAGGAAGAGAAATCATCTCCTGTAGGTTGCTTACCCTTTTTCTTCACAGGAACCCACTCACTTCATTGTTGGTTTTGGCCTTGTATCCCACAAGCATTAGAAGGTGAGGTATGTAAATGGCCAAAAACAAAGCACGAAAGACAATGAGGGGGGAGGCATTGGCTTTCAACCAAAACAGAAGAAGACAAGCCACCATGTCCACTCTCGCATCCACCTCTACTTTGGCACAAAAACGAAGAGAAGTAAGGGAATCAACTTAGATTGGTTTGCAACTCCACTAGCTATGACAATAATATCCTCAGCATCCACAAACTTGCACAAGATATGAGACAAAACTACTGAAGCTAGAATAATAGCCAGTTAGGGCTCCTCAAAGGACATCCCTTGGTTCCACCTCGTACGAATGAGGAAGTGTTGGGCAAAGAACTATGGTTTCTCAAGAACTTAGTCCAAGTCGGAGGAAGAAGAGAAACTAAAGTAGAAGAAACCTTCCTTACAGCCAAACACTTTAAGGATGCCATGTTTAAGCCATATCCTCATGGTCATTTGTTGAACAAGGAAGAAAGGAAGCTTGCAACTCAAGAAGAAACCAACTAGGGTAGGGTCCAAACGTTTGACCCCTCTACCACCACTTCTAGAGAAGGTCAAACCCTTGCTATCACCCCTTTTTCAACCAGAGGGAAATATTCAAGTTTAAGTTGGAGGGAAGGAGGGAGGGAAGGAGGGAGGCAGGGAGGCCGGGGGGGAACTAGATGCTTGACTACACACTTCCACAAAGGTTTTTGCTTTGTCAACAAAGGAAGGAGGGTGGTTTTGCTTCTCAACGTTGTCCACAATGTTGTTCAATTCTTTCAATGCAGTATTTCCAAAAGAAGAATTACTGGTGGTAGGAATATTTTGCTAAACAAAGGAGCCACGCCCCAAAAGGTTAGGTGATAGGAATCAAACTATTGGATCTTTAATCCACAACTCAACCTGAGGCCTGAAAGAACTAACAAGGCGAATTCTTCTGTTCCAGCCAAATCTTGTTGCAGCCAAGTTAATCCTTGTTGCTGACCAACTCCTTATACCGAGCCAAGTAACTACACCTCTTGATAATTGAGTGCCAACTAGGCAAATAGTCTACTAACAATCCAACCCCTCACACATTTGCTCGACAATCACGAAGCTATCCTCTAGCTTGATCACACTGATGTCGAGAATCCAAGAGACCCAGCAAACATCCAAAGCCATTTCTCCTCGAACGGACTCACTTCTACCAAGCAACCTCTACCCTGACCATACCTTTTTGTTTGTTTTCACTCCAAGTATCTCCAATAAACTGTCGCCAAGTATCCAGACCCACATGAAGGATTCTACTGCATTAGTCATTGTTTTCTTTGAATTTTCATTTACTCTTTTATCATTCCTTGTATAATACTTCTTTTAGACATTACCCCTTTAATCTTTTTCATTTTAAGCAAGTTATCCTAATTTTTATGGTATAAATACCTACTATACATGTAGCCGCAAAAATCATCTTATCCGAGAATAATGAATACACTCTTTGTGAATATTGCTTTCGTTAGCTTGTTTACTTACTTCACTTTTATTCTAACCCTTAAATAAAAATAGGTAGCAAATAACCTCACTGAACTATCTCGTAAGTCATATCAAGTTATGCCATGAATCCCCAAAAGTTTCCTAATGTGTCGTATCCTTAGAGTTGTTTGTAGATTGCTTGTTTTACTTTTCCCTATTTTTACACTATTCTCATATCGATTTTCAAGCTTTCTACAAACTTGAACTAGCCCCGATGCGCTTACCATTGTCAACTCTCGGCATGGCATATCATCTTTAATATTAGAATGGAGATTTTATTTAGGTAAGTTGTATTTAAGTTTATGTGAAATAGTATTTACTGTAATAGTGTGTTACAGTTTCCTGGAAGTTAGCTGTAAGTATTGGAGTGAGTGGCAAGAACTGTAATTCATTTTGATTGCATATTCTATTTTGCCCTGCTTCGAACATCTGAAACAGAACAAGTTTTGGTTGAGTTTATTGTTCATTAGTGTAGTGTCGTGTTCGCAGAATTAATTGGACATTTGTGTAAAAGAGCGTGCGTGTTGTATAATTCGGAAGTATAGTATCTATTGTCTTTCAAACTCAAAGTTTGAAACTAAGTTTTGTTAAAGATGATGAGTCCTAATGTTAATGCTGGTATTAGGGTCGACAATAATGGGGGTAGCCATCATGGCCAACAACCATAAGACACCCCTAGACGAGGTGACTAACCTTATAACCGATTTGACCAAAGTTATTCATGCAATGGTCTATCATCCTGCTACGGCTATGCAGAACACTCCATAGATTACTTAACCCGCTAAAGAATAAAAACCATCTCAACAAGTTCAAGATAGAGAAGTAAGAGAACGTATTCGAAAAAGGATTGATTTAGATGATATAAATGATGAAAGAGAAGAACAATTCCAAGAAGAAGAGGAGCGAGCTCGAACACTCTAAATTGCTAATCATGTGAAATTTCAGATTCCAAGTTTCAATAATTTTGGAAATATAAATAATTATTTAGATTAGAAGGAGAAGATTGAGCGTGTTAATTCTTACTACCAATACGAGGACCGAGAAAAGTCAAGAATTGCTACTATTGAATTCCCAAGTTATGCAGTGATGATATGGTAAAAGAACTTCCAAATCATGAAAAGGCGATAAAGATACAGAAAGGTAAATGCCTAATCTGAGACAAAAAGGATACTAAGAAATAAGTTCATACTAGATATTTATTTGCAAAACACTTTTACTCGACTTCAAGAGCTTAAGCAAGAAAGTCGAACTGTTGATGAATATATTCAAAAATTCCAAATACTTATAATTTGCTTTAAAGTGAATGAGTCATCAGTCCGAACAGTATTCAAATTTCTTACTAGATTAAGAAATAACATCCAAGATATTATGAAACTTCAGTAGTTCACCATATTAAATAAAGCTATACGAATAGCCCAACGAGTGGAGAGGTAGAAAAGAAACAGGCTAACTTGACCTGATCAATCGAGCCGACCTAATCAGTTAAGTTGATCTGCTTAAGGAAGTTACCAAACTCAGTCAAGTACTAAACCAACCAAAAGGGTAAATATCAGAATCAAACAGAAGAGTGATGTGCCAATAAGAACATATAGAAAGGGACAAAGATCTAAAAGAAAGACAAACCAAATTAAGTACTTTAAATGTTAAGGGTTTGGATATATGGCTACTCAGTATCCAAACTGACAAACTATAATCATCGGAGAGGATATCCTAAAGCTCAAAGTGGATAGTGCTAATGAGGAATCTAAGGAGAAGGTTACTCCAGAGAAAGAAACTACTCAGGATAATGAATTAGTTGAGCAAAATATGTTTGTCAAGGACTTGGACAAGCAAACTTTATTTGTCCACCGCACAATGAGTATAGAACCATATGCTGAGTAAAGAGAGAGAATTTGCTCTCAATTATTTGCAAGGTACATGAGCAGATTTGTACGCTCATAGTAGATAGTGAGAATTGCATTAATGTCAAATTAGTCGACCTGATTAAGAAACTAAAATTGTCAATTATCCCACATCCGAATCTGTACAAGTTGCATTGGTTGAATGAAAATAAAAACATTACATATCATTCAGCAAGTCTTATTAACAATGTCTATTAGAAATTATTCTGATGAAATTCTCTGTAAAGTACTACCCATGCATACATCTAATATTCTACTAGACAGACCCTAGCTTTTTTATATGAGGGTTATACATAATGGGTTCCAAAAAATTTATATGTTCGAGAAAAATGGACAGAAGATCATTTTGAACACTATGATGCCTAGTTAGGTAAGCAAACTACAAATTACAAACTAAATTTACTCAAGGATTTAAGAAAATTTTGATTCTAAGAAAGCTAAGCTTCGAGAAACTATAAAGGCCGACAAGTCGACTTTTTTGTTTATCAAGAGATTATTAGAATTGAAGGAGCATATTGAGCAACCCTAAGAGGTCAGGGAGCTATTGGATGAATATGCTAACTTATTTCCCGAACAATTGCTCAAAGGATTACCTATACTCAACATTATCCTACCTAACAAACCAACTTACGGGATAAACCCCAAACAAACTGTTAAACTTCAAGGACAAGTTAATGAGTTGTTGTAAAAAGGAAATGTGAGAAAGAGCCTCAAGACCTGTGCTATGCAAGCGCTGCTTGTGCCAAAAAGGATAGTACCTGGCAAATATGCGTCGATAACCAAACCATGAACAAGATCACAATCAAGATTCAATATCTTATCCACAGGATAGATGATATATTGGACGAAATGAATAGAGCTAAGATATTCAATAAAATTGACTTGAAGTCTGACTACCATCAAATTCGAATAAAGTTAGGAAACGAGTGAAAAACTATATTTAAAACTTGGAATGGAATCTACGAGTAGATGGTAATGCTTTTTAGTTTGTAAAATGCCTCAAACACTTCCATACGTTTGATGAACCATGTGTTGAGAAGCCTAATTAGGGAGTATGTCATAATATACTTTAACAATATCCTTATGTATAGTGTCGACTTACCGAACCACTGAACATCTCCGTACCGTACTTCTTGTACTCCGAGCCAAGAGGTTACTCGGCAATTTAAAGAAGTGTTATTTCTGCCATGAGAAAATGATATTTCTAAGTTACGTAGTTAGCAAGAGCAACTAGTGAATCAATGATAAGAAGATTCAAGCCATAGTTAAATGGCTGACTCAAACGATTTGAGCCGAAGTGAAAAGTTTACACAGAATGGCATCCTTTTATCGAATATTCATTAAAAATTTCAATATTGTTGCTATAACCCCTCACTAAGATGATAAAGAACATTGAATTTAAGTAAGAAGAAAGAGAAGAGAGAAGTTTTGTTGAGGTAAAGTCAAAATTGACTTCCACACCTGTATTAGCCTTGCTTGACTTCAAAAGATTTTTAAGCTGAAATATGATGCGCCAAGCATTAGTATAGGTGCTTTCTTAATGCAAGAAGGCCGACCAATTACTTACCATAGCAAGAAGTTTAGAGAGCCTCAATTGAACTGCTTGATATATGATAAGGAACTCATAGCCCTTATCCAAACACTCCATGTATAGTAACATTATCTATTGCCAAAAGAATTTGTCATCTATACAAATCATAAATCTTTAAGGTACCTTTAAAATCAAACCAAGCTATCAAAACAGCAAGCACGATAGGTAAAATTCCTAGAAAAATTCAATTTTGTGATAAAATACAAATAAGACAAAAACAGCATAATTGCCAATGCTATATCAAGAAGACATGTTCTCCTAACTAAATTGCAAACTAGACTATTAGAGTTGCGAGCATTAACAAGTAGCCTCCTAAGGACCCCAATTTTTGTCTTATATTTGGGCAATGTAACGACAAAATAACAGTAAATGAATATTGTGTAAAAGACAGTTATTTACTTCAAGGTGGCATATTGTATGTACCAATCTATTCAATCAGAAAGCTACCGATGAAGAAAGCCCACAATAGAGAACTCTCCATCCATTTTAGAGAAAGAACATATGAGCCATTGAGTAGACGATTCTTTCAGCCAAGAATGAGGCGAAATATGCATCGAGTTATTGAAACTATGCTACCTACAAGAGAGCCAAATATCAAGCCAAAAAAAAAAAAAGCAATGCCTTTACTTATCCAACCCAACCCAACTTTGGATTGAGTTAAGCATGGACCTTATTTTCGAATTACTAAGAGCTGCTTAAAGCAAATATTCTGTAATGATCATCATGAATAAATTTAGTAAAATAACACACTTTGTGCCTTATCCTAAAACTAACAACACCTCAACTATTTCTTCTCTTTTTTTGTAAGAAATTATTAGGCTACACAGTGTGTTGAAAAATATAGTTTCAAATAGAGACCCAAAACTTCTAAACCATTTCTAGAAAACTTTATGGTATCCTATAGGGACTAAACTATTGTTCGATACTCTCTATCACTTCCAAACCGATGACTAAATGAAGGTAATCAATCGTACTTTAAGATTACTGCTTTGAGTTACAGTAGAGAAAAACTCAACCAATTGAGATATCTATTTGCCTATAATGGAATTTACTTACAACTGTACGGTACTGTACACGACACTACCAAACAAACACCATTTGAAGTTGTCTATAGTTTCAACTTAGAGTTGCCCCTCAACCACACATTTGTGTCTATGTCCAAACAAAAAAACCTTAGCAGGAGAACCTAAGCACAATCTCTGTATCAAACCTACAAGAAGGTTAGTCAACAAATTGACCAAGCTACCAAGAAAATAAGAGAAAAGAGAAGTAAAGGAAGAAAGTCAGCACAATTTCAATCAAAACATTTGGTATAACTGTACTTAAGCAAGGAGAGGTTCTTGAATATAAAAGAATAAGTTGTCGGCCTAAGCCAAAGATCCCTTCAGAATACTCCAAAGAATCAATAATAATGCCTTGAAACTATTTGAAAATTATGGAATCTCTGACACCTTTAACATTGCTAACCCTAGCCCTTACTATCCTAAATAAGAATTGAACAAAGACCAATCAAATTTGATTTCAAATCTAAATCAACCAATAGAAAACAATGGGAATAAAATTACTTGACCTTTAATCCAGAGGCAAGCTTGAGGACTGAAAGAACTAACAAAACAAATTCTCCCATTCCAACCAACTCCTATCAAGACCAACCTAAACTTTGCTGCCGACCAAATCCTTATGCCAAGCCAAGTAACTACACATCTTTCAATAATCAAGTGCCAACTCTATGAATACTCTATTGACAATTTGACACCTTACATGCTTGCTTAGCAATAACAGAGCAATCTCCAACTTGACTACACCGGTACCAAGAATTTGAGAGACCCACCACACATCTGAAGCCATTTCTCCTCAAACAAACCAACTTCTACTTGAGACCTCTGCTCGGTAGCCTCTACCCTAACCATACTTTTTTGTCTTTTTCCACCAAAAGCATCTCTAATGAGCTATCACCATGTGTCCAAACCGACGTGAAGAATTCTACTACGTTAGTCATTATTTTCTTTGAATTTTCATTTATACCCTTTTATTATTCTTTACATAATACTTCTTTTAAACATTACTCTTTCAATTTTTTCCATTTTAGGCAGGTTACCTTAATTTTTCGAACATAAATGCTTACTGTACATGTAACTGCAAGAATCATCTTATCTAAAAATATTAAATATACTCTTTGTGAACATTACTTTCATTAGCTTGTTTACTTATTTTACTCTTATCGTAACCCTTAAACAAGACTATATGACAAGTACACTCAATGAACCATATCATGAGTCATATCAAGTTGTATTGTAAATTCTCAGAAATTCCTTAATGCATCATATCTTTGAAGCTATTGGTAGGTTGTTTGTCTTACTTTCCCCTATTTTTACGCTATTCTCATATTGATCTTCAAGCTTTCTGCAAGGTTGAACCCATCTCAATGCGTTCATCCTTGTCAACTCTTGGTGCGGTATATCGTTAGGGGCTAACCTAGAGAAAATAAAAGGTTTGACTTTTCTAAGGACATGTGGCTCTAAGCTTTCCTAATGGCTATTACTCTACTTTGGATCAAAAAGAGGTATATCAACCTTTCTGCTAGAAGAAGCAACCTTAGAGATTGCATTAGGATCCCCATGGTCCCCCATACTAAGTTGGTTTTGGACAAAATCAAATGGGTAGACAAGGGGCAAGGGTTGGGTCTCCAATGAGAAAGGGAACTAAACATGGCAAAGAATAAGGGGAGATGGAAATAGGAGGTGTGGAGAGAGGAAGGTGGAAAAGAGGGGGAGGGGAGGGAAGAGAGTAGAAATATAGCTTAAAGGAAGTGGTCCTTTAGAGGAAAGGGGAAAAGGGAAGGTGAAAGTTGAAAAGGGGTTAAGGAGGGAATTCTAAAGAGAAGGGAGAGGATTTTCTCTCTCAAACAAATAAATTCGACCTATACTGGAAGACAAATGAAATAATATCTCAACACAACCAACAAGCTTAATACAAATTCATCTTTGCGCCTCAATTAAAAATACGATACAAAGAATGAGAAGAGGATTTTGAGACTAACTATTTCAATTCAGGGTAAACTACATATGACAGCTGCCTAGAAACCTCATTCAGGTAGTGATATCAACCAAACACAAGAATAGCTCTAGTCTTATCAATGGCACTTAAAAATTGAATGGAACAGTTCCCAACAAACAAAAAGTGCTGGAATTTAATATATTTGTCTCTTTAAGCAAATAGCAAATATTTGAAGGCTAGGACAAGAAAGAAAATAGCTAATTCTCCATTTCCCTGACTCAACAGTTTTCCTTGCCACGTCAATCCCTTTAATTTCCATCATTTACATGAATTCAACACAGGTATGGCAAGGGAAATTGAAGAGCCAAGATAATAGAGGCCAAGAACAGCAAAAAGGGTTTGCTCAGAATCTCACTAAGGGACCATTGAACTTTAAGCTCTTATACCATTCCCATGGTGGATAATGCTCCTTCAACTCGTATATTTTCATTTGAATATACTAACAAAATAAAGAAAATACATTAAGACAGAGCTTATTGTGCCCGCCTCCAAAACCAACATATTTCACAAACCTGGGAATTTGCACGAAATGAGAGACAAACTAAAGATGCCACAGGGGCAATCAATGTATTAGGATCAGCCATTTTTCCATTACAGCTGATGGGCAACTTGCTGATGGTCCCATCTGGCTGAGTGACATTTAAATCAGGAAACTTCACAGCTACTGCAGCTGGAATCATAACTTTGTTTGCCTTTGCAATCTGCATATTAAAGAATAAATTCCTTTTAACAGCATACTGCCAACAGCGGCAAATTTCATTTCAAGAACTCATACAGCATATCTAGAAATTTGTAAACAATCCAAATCAAGTACATTGGAGGGTTCACTAACAACAAGATCATAAGATACCTTACCACCATGCTGTTTAAGCTCTGACATATCAGCAAAATAGCCTCTATTCATCTCATCAGCACTGCTCTAAGATTTCACTTAAGACAATTATCATAATTACCATGACAGCATTCAACTAAATGGCTTGTATCTGAAATTCAGTTTTAGAAAACAAAGAATGTGAACAATAAACTTACAGCCGAGCACGCTCTTTCTCAATTGCTTCTTTATTTCCAAGCTGTCCACAACACAATCTTCAAATCATTAATATACTCTATAAGCTAATTTCCCAATGCATTGCTTTTGTAATATGACAATGACATGCTTTAATGAAGCATGCCTATGTTTCACAGAAAAAAATTTTCAAATATTCTGAAAACACTCTTATTCCCAATATATATGATGATATAATATAATCTCAAAAGGTCGCTGACAAATGGTTTTTAGAACAGAGAGACATCGGAGGCCATAATAATAGCAGATTGGCAGTGTAGATGGCAATAAACAGTTAAATACCAGAGGAAACAACAACAGAATAAATCACTTTAGAGGGCACCACCGACTGCTATTGTCACCTGCTGCTACCAGCTTGTGCTAAAAACTTTATAACTGCAACTATTCTTGGTACACAATACGAATGATCTAAGGCTTCGGTTAAAAGAAAATGATTTCCCGATCTTGACTGCAAAAAACTAAAGAATGCATTGCCCAATGCTTATAAGAGCATTACATTGAACATGGGAAAAACAATTTCATGCAGCTTCTACTAAAAGCTTCCAATGACTGCACCTATTCTTGGTTGCCATAATAACATTTGGATAAATTCAATCCAGTAAAGATGAAACAAATGAATTGAAGATTCGATTAGGAGAAAATGTCTTCTCAATCTCGATTACACAAAAAACTAAAATACGTCTCGCCAAGGCTTATTATATTGATCATCGGCCAAACAATTTTCATTAAAATGAAAAATTCTTTAATTTTCAATTCTGGAAAAGATAAATGTAAAAAAAAAAAAAAAAAAAATAGCATACCCACTTTTGACCACGAAGGAACTAACACTACACTAGAGATATACAGATAGCTTAAATTTAAATGAACACAGAATCAGTAAACAGAGACTAAATGATTTTACCTGATAAAAGTCGAGGAAGCGATTCGAGGTCAATTGAGCTAAATGCTGTGAAGGAAGAGGAGGAAGAAGCTGTTTCTGCTTTCCGTAAACTGATAAGTGAGAGACGATATTTGAAGCTGTCTTTTTGTAACTGGTTCGTCTTATTAGTAGGTTTAATCTCGACATTTCTCTCTATATCTGCTTGACGAAGAAAGAAAACCCTACGCAAAAAACCCTAGAAAATAGATGACCGACTGCTCGGCTTCTTGATCAAGGAGAGAGTGAGTGTTCAAGTGTGCTGTGGTATTTGGGGATCTGACTAGTCCCAGGACTTTGTTTGAAGCGTATTGCCCGGGTCGAGTGCAAATTAGTAGGAGCAAACCTGAATTTGGAATCGCCGTGGCTAAATGATTGCGGGATGGGATGAACTTATATAAATTAATAAAATTGTGATGAAAGATATTACTATACTCTTTAATTATCCGTATTTTGTATGTAAAAAATATAAAGAAAAAAAAGGTTTAAATTTCGTAATATAGAACAATATCGATAATATAATATAAAATAATAATTATTATCATATAAATATAAATATATTTAATTATTAAAACTATAAAAAAACTAAGTTATTAATTATAGGTAATTAAAAAATGATTTTTTCTTCAATATAATAGATGAAAAATAAATAAATAAATAACATCTACCTATTTACTTATGTCAACAATACCTTTGTTGAAATTTGTCATATAAAAAAGTAATACTATATACAATTTTATATATGATCAGTTTTTTCACGTATTACTTTTAACTGAGGATATTATTAAAAATAGATGGACATCTTATCAATCTGTTTAGTATATCCATTACCTTGTATATCCTAGCCCCAATTATTACCTTATATTGATTGAATACCAACTTAAAACTATAAAAGGTTTTTAATTTTTGAATTTTAAAAATATGGATAATTTTATTACTTTATTAATAAACATGAATTATATTATAATATTATATAATTTATATTAGTTCGGCGATATGGTAGCTTAATTGGAATAATTTTTTTTTTTATAAAGTTGAGTCAAAATTTCCTTTAATAGTATAACATGTGTCATATGTTCATTGATCCAAAATAGTAAACGGCAATAACTTTTTTAAGAGTGTTTTTAATAAACGAGGTTGGGTGTCAACCCATCATGTGTTAGAAAAGCCATGTCATCTAATTTTTTCGCATGCAAAATTAAATCTGTTTTCTTTAAGCCTCCCGTGAATCAAAATATGATCGGCTATTGGTTGGCAAAATCAAGACTTGCCATACATGAAGACTTATTCTTCTTGGAGTTCCCTCTAAAGGACATTATTCCTTTTGTTTTGAAAGAATTTTTTATCATAACAATGTGATCGTTTCGGGTTAAGTCCCACGTAAACTTTTTTTTGTCTTTGTACTTTGTTTTGTTTTAATATAAATTCGGTTCACCAAAAAGAAAAAAGGACGACACGTAAAATTTAATTGAATACTTCAATTGCTAATTAAAAGGTTTAGGTGCATAATTAAAAAATAATAATGAAATTTTCTTTTGGAACTAATTTTACTCAACCAAACATCACATTTCACAGTTTCTTAATGCCAACACATTGTTTATATAATAAATTTAGATGTAAGTAGGGATGCAATCTGATGAATTATTATAGGATATCAGCCTACTCAACCCATTAAGAATGTTATAAGATACGTAGAGGGTTTAGGATCGAGACTTGCATTACACGAAGACTTATTCTTCCTGGAGTTCCCTCTAAAGGACATTATTCCTTTTGTTTTGAAAGACTTTTTTTATCGATAACGATGTGATCAATTCGGGCTAAGTCCCACGTAAACTTTTTTTTGTATTTGTACTTTGTTTTCTTTTAATATAAATTCGGTTCACCAAAAAGAAAAAAGGACGATGCATAAAAATTTAATTGAATACTTCAATTGACAATTAAAAAGTTTAGGTACATAATTAAAAAAAAATAATGAAATTTCCCTGACATCACATTTCACAGTTTTTTAATGCCAACACATTGTTTATACAATAAATTCAAATGTAAATAGGGATATAACCAGGTGGATTGTTATAACGTACCGACCTACTCAACCCATTAAGAATCTTATATGGTAACTAGAGGATTTAGGATCAAGTTTTTGAACAAGATTAAAAATTCTAAAGTGCTTAAGGTCAGTTTTGAGATTACAAAAAAAAAAAAAAGGGAAACTTAACCCAATAAAAAATAATAATTTATTCATACACTTTATCTTATGTTTTTTTAATAAGAAAATTAACAAGTAAATCAGTATTTGTTTATGAAAATCCTTTAAGAATATACTAACAACAACTTAAAAAATCAAAAGTAAAATAAAATATTTTATGTAATCAACATGGAATGGTCCGAGTATAGAGTCCATAATGACTTTAAGAACAAATTCTAATAATAAGAGAAAAAACCTAATAAGGTTCTCACAAACCCAAACCATACAAGCTACAGGGGCTAGTTTTGGTATAAAAGTGAAAATCTTATAGGATTTTAAGAAATATCGAATATATAAAACCCATCCTAAACTCGTATAGTTGCATCCCAAAATGCAAGTGGTATTTTTTGTAACTTTCACAACTCAATGCATTGATTTAACATATTTAGCACGAGGGGAGAAATTAGGAAGAGATAGATATTAAATGAAAGAATACAAGAGAAAAAAACTATAATGTACTTAATTCTTTTCAATATGCTTATAATGAAGGGAAGAACACTAGAAAGAATTATAATGATTATTAAAGAAAAAAATAAGTTGTAATCTAAAATTACAAATATGGCCATTAAAAAAATAGAGCAAGAAGGAGCAACAAGTAAAAGGGGGAGATTTAGAATTACAATATTTATTTCATTTTTCCCTCCCTTTCTCTCCATTCTAAGATGAAATAAAAACATAGACACAAAGGAAAATTTTCCTTCCCTCCCTAATTTCCTCCACAACTACATAATGGAATGACTTTTTTTCCTTCTAATTCTTTCCTTTTCCATTCCTTCCTCTCCATTTCTCTCTTTCTAAACACAGTGGAAATTTCTCTCACATCATACGCTACGATTAGCTTCTTTCTTTTCTTTTTCCTTTTTTAACAAACAACCAGATTAATTCTTGACTCAAATCAAATAATATTTAAGGGAAAAAAATTGTTCTAATTCAATCCATTTCGATTTGTTTACGATTTTATATTCCATCTCTAACGTGAAATATATATATATGTATATTTCAAATACAAAGTTTCAGCTTTGGCTAGTGTTTTATTTCTAATATAGGTAGTAAATGGGTTTACCTTATTGCAAAAGCTAAAAAAAAATTTTCCCATGTAAAAATGTAACAAAACAAAACTTAAACCATAGAGATATTTGCATGTTAACCAATTCATTGTTAATTTAATTACGTAAATACCAATTATATAAAACTAATTACATAAATATCATCACAACGTCATAAAAATCGCATGTAAAAGATGCAATTTTGCTGTTATACTCATGTGGCATGTTATACATGCAATTTTGGTGTATTTTAAAACACAAAAAATATTTGCTAAGTTAAATTGCATGTAATAGATGCAATTTAGCGACGTAATGAAGTTTTGAAGTTGCATGTAATATATGCAACCTTTTTTATTTGAAGTAAAATTGCATCATTTAAATAATTAAAATTATGTGATTTATATTAATGCAACTTTATTTTGTAGGAATTGTAGACATATGTTACACCCTAATCATATGCAAACTAAATTTCATTGAGTAATGATAATAATCGAAGATCTTTAAAAGTAATAATAATCTTAATTCGTATTTAAGATATTCGTACGCTAGCAATAAAACATAGAAAAGGAAGGATAAATAGATAACCAACAAATCAAAATACCCTGCAAGGAAAAATGAAAACTACATAAAAACAAGCTTTAAATCATGTAAAGAGCCATTCCAAGTTAAAGCCTTCAACAAGCAACTTATCTTGCAATGGCATGTTTGGATAAACTTTATGAGGAGAGGAATAGAATAGTTATTCTTATTCTATATACTAAAAGAATATATTTTTCACAAAATTGTTATAACTGCAAAATGAGAAATTGCAATTCCTTGACCAGAAGAATAGCTATTCTATGTTATTTTCCAGCATATTCCTAAATCTATCCATGAAACTTAGAGAAATTAGAAGAAATAACCGTTACTTTATTATTAAATTTTTTAATAATTACAATTCTATTCCTTTCATATTTCATTTTACAAACAAAATGTGCTATAAGAGAAGAAAAAATCCGATAAATAATTAAAGAAAAAGGAAAAAAAGAAAACTAATCAATCTAACTTAAGAAGATTCCTGTCGATTTTGAAATGATGATTGAAACCTAAAAAAATGGATTGCTCATTTTGTAAATTGGTTCTCTTAAAAGCGACTTTTGGATAAATTCAATGGAATAAAGTATGGCTTTTGGACTTTTATATCTGGTGGGGTAGGTGGGTAAATTACCAAGATAGAGATTAGGAACAAATCATGGAATAGAGTATAAAGGATAGGGTTTATGAAGTTTACGTTGTGTCAAAAAGGTCTTAACTCTTAAGAAAACTCAATGGTGGAAATGGAGAAAAATTGGTATCATTTATTAATCAATTCTTTTACATACATAAAAAGTTAGGTCAAGCTCATTTATTAATTAATTCTTTTACATACATATAAAACTTGAGATCAAGCTCGGTAACTACTTGGGTAAGCAAGTTTGATCTCAAATCCACTATAGTCAAGTTGAACTCAAATTATAAAGTTGAACTCAAATAGTCTGTGAGCAATCTCAACTCATGTACAACTGCAAAAATAGTGCCTTTACTTTTATATTTTTCTAAGTATATAATCAATTTTTCTTTTTGCAATTTAGCACATGTACTTTCAGTTTGATTGACATTTATTTTCTCTATTAGTGAGTGTTTTAACAAACATTTGTTTTCACTAATGCGATAAATACATGACTTGATTTTTAAGTGACGCTCAAGTGCAATTTAATTGAAAATACAAACAATAAATCAATAAAAAAAATTCAAATTCTAACTCTTTTTAAATTAAAAATACTAACACTTATATTGTGTTTATCTAAATTAATACTCATTATTCCTTATTTATTTGTATTTTATAATTTTTGTCGCATATTGTTCTTATATATAATATCTCTTAATATTATTTAAATATTACAAAATATCTTAAATTTTTCACTATAACTATTGTTAAGTTTTTTATTACATAATTTCATGAAATATATCTTTAAAGAATTATGTTTGTTTGCTATTTTAGATTACTGTAATTGTTATTTCATTACTTTTATCGTAGCTATATTGTCCAATTTCTTTTCCCTATAGAATTACATGCAATTGCCAAATATGAATCATGTCACCGTTACATTTTCTTAACTAAAACTTGCATCACAAGATAAATATTATATCATTCACATCATATCAAATATAGTAATTTTAATAATACAATATAACTTAGGTAATTTTTCTTGTTAGTCTATAGTAAAACAATGGGGGACCATAGGTATTCATCACTATAGTTACAAAAATATATTCCACAACCTAATCAAATTATCAAAACGTAGTATTTTAATTTAATGGATATTGTTGTCGATAGGATTCTGCTAATAGAGATTATTCTGATTGGGCCTTGGGCAAATGAGTGATGAGCCTACAAAAGGATAGCATAGAAAGGGACACTAGAGTATTATTCGGCATGACCACTCTGATACTTAAGTCAGCAAATGCTTATAGTAGAGTAGATAAGGGAGCTATAAAGCTTAAACTAGACTTAAGTGTGCAAGGGGCTCAAAGGAAGTTACCATGGAAGTGTTTGGGCTATTTATAGAGGAGGGTTGTTGTGAATCTAGCAGCATGTCTAATAAATCTCGTAAGTAGGATTGTACAAGGCGATGTGTTCCAAGAATGTAATAGCGTGATTGTTGACTAGGTCTTGGAGCCTGATCTACTTGACTAGTGATTGTTATGATGGTCCTTATGCCAAACCAAGTGTTAGACAGTGTTTATTCCCTATTTGGAGGTTCTTTAGGTAAGATAGGTTGGTTAATAGTGAAACATGTCGGTCTTAGGCTCAAATAGGTTAGGCCAAGGTTTAAACAAGTTAGTGTGAGTCTAAAGAACTCATGTTTAAAATCTCCTATCAACACTAATTTCCCCTCGCCCCCCGAGTAGGGGATCTCATTGCCATCAATGTAACAAGGAGAGTCGGAAGCTAGATAGGTTTCTTAGGTACACAGTTGAGCCGACCTTGAATATTAGAAATTCATACCCCATTGACAAAGTGGTTAAGAGTATCTGTTACACCTTATGAGTGGAGTGATTAGACTAAATTGATAAGAAGTTGTTTTAGCAAGGATGGCAAGATTGCTGTAGTGTTAAACTTAGGACCCATCCCAAATGGCTACCCTGTGTTAATTGAGTTGTTCACGTACCACTCATGTTGAGGTGACTATAGGGTGGGATCATGAAGGTAAGGTACCAAGCTCATTAGATGAGGTAAAGTATCAACTTGGGAAAGTGTGGACCTATTCGTCAAAGGTAACAAACAGTTGCACTTACTTTAACTAAGGTCACACTCCTTAGGCTTTAGAACTTTTAGTCATTCAAGTTAGACAAAGATTTCTTTATTCAAGTTACTCAATGAGTAGGATATCTTGTTGAGTAGAGGAGGTGAGGGGTTACTAATGAAACTTGTCGAAGAAGCTAGATCTTTCAAATTCTGAACTTTAGCGTATATTCCTATAGTATAATTAATACAACTTAACAGCTATTATATTTATACAGTTCAAGTAGATCATAGCCATTTAATTGAAACCATCGTTACGTGGAAAGATCTTAACAATATTGGGTAATTATACCATTTTGGTTCCTGATAACTATCGAGTGGTTTTTCTTAGGTATAAAGCCTATAAATACCAATTTAGTTAGCATTTTCAACACTTTATGCACTTCACACTTTAATTCTCTTTGTAAATAACTCTTCTTTATGATGTTTCTCTCTCTCTTCTTAGTTTCTTTCTTTGCTCTTTTCTTTTTAAAGCAACATGTCAAACTTCGAGAATTCAAGTTCAAGTAACTAAGAACTCACATCCTCTAAGTCCAAAGCTAGAAAGGAACACATTCCCCCCATGATGATTGTAGAGGAATCTTCGACAGCACCAATGCATATGGAGGATTAATCTTTAAAGGACATAGATGTGGAGATTGATGGGGTGACACTTATTGCTACCATTCCTCAAGCTATATATCTCTCCAATGGGGCCAATGAGAAGGAAGTGGTATACTTATTCAATGATCTAAAGACTAGTCTAAGGCTAAATGGCTGCCCAAGTAATCTTAAACTAACTAATGTTAATTATTGTTAAAAAAAAAATTATTTCATTGAGAGCTCAATCGGTATGGTACTCCAAGTGCCTACCACTGATGAAAGGGTTACTCTCTTGTCTGGGATTTGCTTCAGTATATCTGAGAAGTGCTCTGAATTTCACATGTGCTTCCTTTTTACTCAATTCAAGAAGGAACTCTTTAGCTATCACCGAATCTATCATGCCAAGATACCTCCCAAAGGGTGGAGATTTTTTAGGGGCATTCCAAGCTCTATGTGAGTACCTAATAATGCGAGTGACTTTGCAACTATTCAAGTACTATTATTTATGGAAGAGTGGTGAAGGATGGATAGATCTTTAAGACTACCCTAAAAGATAGTTGTTTTGTTGTTTGGACTCGTCTATTAAATTGTAGAAGAATGGATTCATAGTAGTGTAGTAGTTTGAGGAGATTGACTTCTTGACTAGTTAAACTCCACTTATTCATATCAAGCTGATTAAGAAGCCCTGTACAAGTGATACTGAGGCAATGATGGAGATCAATGCCTTTATGGCCTTGAGGCACTGGGGACTGATCCTATCAAAGGATACAATAGAGAAGTATTTATCCAGGTTGATCTCTAAATTATTTCTTAGTATCATAGTTATCAAAATCGTGATTTTACCCATGCAATTTTACAATTTTATGATTTTAGATGGCAATTTCGAGTTAACTTAAATGTAGAATCTTTTTTTTTTATATATAAACTTACATTTTTAATTGAATTTACTAATTCTACATATCTAAGGTGAATGGACAAAAAAATCTAAAAAAAAAAATACAACTAACTTTTTACAAGACATCAACTATTAAGACATTATAATATCTGTTCTATCATATTCCAATTTTTTACCCCTTTCTTTCTCTCCTAATATCTTATTTTATATTTATAGTTTTTATCCAAGTTTGAACTCTAATAACAAAGTTTACGAAGAAAGCTATTTACTTTATTTTATACCATCAATAACTTAAAATGAGTTGAAATATTTGGTTTTATTTAATTTACAACTTTTTTTTATTAAAAAAAATAGGGATTATATATTAAGAATTTGTATGGAAAATAAAAAACTTAATTTTTTCGTTTTTTTTTATTTTCATCATATATTTCAATTTTTGAATAATTACTATAAATATATCCATAATTTTTTAAGCTCTTTTATGTAAGTTATAGAAATTTGCATTTCTACATTTCGATTCTATAGAACCTCTAACAATTTTAGGTAGAATCACGAATTTGACAACCCTACTTAATATGGAGAAGACCATGGTGAGAAGTGGCAGGGAGGTATGGGCTCGAAATCAAGCATGTTTGGATTCTCCGTCGTGTTAGTGTAGGTTTACTAAAAGTTGCTTCCTGAACATCGTTGCCAAGAATGAAGATTCCTCTTAGCTCGTGCTGGATACGGTTGAGTTTGCAAATGTTTAGCATTGTTTATAGTCATACTGACCTTTTTCGTGTTCTTTTATAGGAGAGAAGTTAGCCAATTCTATGAGTTGTCCTGATCTGGTAGACTTGACCTCTTAAGGTGTCAGGATGCAAGGTTAAGGCTAAAAAGGTAGGCTATTGTACCAAAGGCCAAGTCCACCAAGCCAAAATCAAGTGTTGGGGAAACAAGCTAGGTACGACAATCGATTTTAGAGGCCATTCCTCTAACTACCCTCATTGTGGAGCCGATACCATTTTCCCCAACTACTTCAATAGTTGAACCAGGATCGCCCATGATACAAGGTAAAGTGGTGGTGCTATCTTCCTCCTCAACTAACGTCTTTAAGGAGACTCCCGTAGTTGTAGAGGAGACTTAAATCGAGTAAAAGCGAAAGGTTCATGAGGTAAGCACATGGCTTACGAAAGAGGATTCTCAAATTCACCTTGCTGAGGGTAAAACAAAGCATCGATTAGGTGCAAAGAGTAAAGGTTAAGGACCTTCTTTGAACCTATCCATATCAGGCTACTAATCAAATGGGGGAGAATCTCTAAGTCGATCTGGAGGAGTACCACTGAGTAAGAGTTGTACCTAAAGTGTTCAAGAAGGTGGTGTATACTTCCTAAGACGGTAACCTAACGGAGGAGGATGACCTCACCATTAAACGAATCTAGAAGAAGGTTTTGTGACCATAGTAGTCCATTTGAGCAAGCGATTTAACTCTGTCCTAGTTGGATCTCAATTGCCAAGCTTTATTGGGGTCATATACTCCAGGGGATTAGGATGCCTTGGAGTAGGATTTTGAGACCAAATGTGCTGACATATCAAACATCGGAGGATGCTTGTGTGACTAGCTCGCAATGTTAGCCTTAGTTCCTTAGAACGTTCCATCCTTAATTGTATACTTGTTTGTAGTTATCTGACATTGCCAATATCTTTGTTTATGCAATATAATGGGCTACTACTTAAATGGTTTAAGCATACTAAAGATGCTTGTGAGAAGGTAAGACATGCTCACGTGGAGTTAAAAGACAAGAGAGATAAGCGTATTAAAACAAATTTTAAATGTTAACATTGTCGTTAAAGGTACATAAAGACTAATAAGAGGTTTAAACATGTCTTACAACAAGCAAAGAGCTTGGAAGCTAAGTTGGAGAGGAAGTGGTAGGAAGAAGGGGATGTTGCAAGGGTTGCTATGGAGAATGCTGAGCTTTGAAGGTAGCTTAAAGAGCTATAGAAGTCTAGGGCTTAGCTTATGAAGTAGCTAAAGGAAAAACAACAAGCTCGAGCTAAACTATTACACCCTGAAATGGTAGAATCATAATAGTCCTATCGTATAAACCATTATAAGATAGAAGCTAGTATTACAACTGTTATTTCAGACCTGATTTATACAAGGTAACCACAATAAACTTACTTTGAAATAAACGGTTCATAAATTAAACATGCTAATTACCTACATGAATATGAAAAATTACTTAGTAAGATTTAAATAATCCGAATAATGTTTACAAGATTTAAGAACCTAATCTTACTTTACTTAAGAAATACATAAATTGATATTAAAAAAAAATTAAAGTTCTAACTCAAACTCTAAGAGTGTAACTGATCTACAGTTTTATATCCTCACTCCCCAATATCCAACAATTGCTAGTTTTAAGGTAATTATAAGCCGATTCTTAGCTAACTCCTACAATAACATCTATAGAAATGCGAACAACCAATTGCTTAATAAATTAGGACGGAGACTTAAAACTATATAATAAGCACAAATAGGGTTATCACCCAAATTAGTTAAATACAATGCATATACAAACAAATATTATTACATGATATTATTCGGTTCGTCGTGAGTTTAAAGAAATTACACCTACTTTAATCCAAGTTAAGGAGTTTAGTGCACATTTCAATAGCTTAGGACTAAACCTAAGCTTGTGTAATTGAAACATCACTCCTCCCGCAACTACCTTCAAACAATTAACTTTACTCTCTTTGCGACCTCCTCTCCTGTTACTTAGCTCGACTAAGAATGAAAAAGAGACCAATTATGATATATAATGCTATCTCTTTCAAAAGGATCGATATTTGGCCATAGAATCTTAATTGTTTCCCTTAATGGGTTGCTATGCATATCCATTTAGACTTACAAGTCATATATTTAATTAGGTATAGTTTAAGGTGTTCAATAATTTCATACAAATCACAGAAATTTCAATACAAAACATCAAACCAAATTCATACCATCAAACCTAGAAACACGCATACACACAATCAACTATCTAACAAACATACCCAAATATAATCTTAAGCCTCCAATGCTATAAAATAGTACTCTAAAATATAATAAAGTATCAATCCTAACTCATTTGGATTTCTCACTTGCTTACTTAAGATGCGACTCATATAGGTTATCGCCGATAATCCCTATAATATAAATGTTGTTTTAGTATTCCCATAACTATCTTATATAAGTTTTATTCCATAATTTTTTATATTAACTTCAGTTTAAAGTTTTATTATACCTAATTATTTAGGTTTTTAAGTCTCTTACAATTATTCTTAATTTAAATTAGTTTTTGATTTAGTTTTCAAATCAATTTCTAAATTAATTTCTAATTATGGGGTTTATACGCAAACCTTAGAAACTCATTTCAAACCATTATGTGAAATTAATTATATTACACTTGGATATATTATATCTTGTATTTAGCCTCTAACTAATATTATAATTCGTACGGTATATTCAATTTATAATTTAACTATCAAATTGGCTCTTGATATGAGAAAAATTTACATTTTTTATATAATCATCTAAATTTATATTTCATATCAGTTTCTTATTATATTCTTAATATTATAATACCATAAATTTTTACCTAATATTTTATACACATTTAATTTCTATATATACATATTATGTATTATTAAATATTATATACTTATATCATCTATCTAACACTACATATATTATCTTTCACCACAAATAATATATCAAAATGCTTAATTATTCTCTAAATCAGAATTTATACCTAATTAATCCATAAATCACAAAATTAGCTTAATTATATCATTTTACCTATTATTCATCACATAATACATACTTCTAATACTCAAAATACTATAAGTATCATACTATATCTGAAATTAACATCCTAAAACACCTAATTTCATACTAAATCAAAATTTTCACTAAATTAACATTAAATTACAAAATTAAGCCCAAACATTACCTTTTATGCATGATTTTAGGGCCTAAAAATTAAGTAAAAATTTAGAAAATTAAATTTAAGAAAAAATATTCATAACACTGTAATATATATCTTAAATAGTCTACACAAAAATTTAAAATTAAAAACTACATCATTAAAGTCATTTAAATTTAAATTGAAAAGTAGTTAGAGTTTAGTCATTTTTTAAGAACAATATATCCTGAGGCCTAAATTTATCAAATTAACATTTTTTCCTAAATCTACATACTAAAATATCTCAAAATACCAAATTTCATAATTTTTCAAATATATTTGACATTTTTAAGAAATTAAATAAATGTAGAAGGGAAATAAAAACTCACTAATTGAAAAGCTTCCAGCCATCAATGGTGGCTTCCCTTTATAAGACCTAATTGCGTACAATTTTGTCTAATTTTTCTAAAATTGATTTTGCCTCTCTTCTCTTCTCTTCTCTCCTTATTTTTTTTTTTCTAATGCTAAATTGATTAAAATGAGTTTTGATGGAGGGTTGCTGAATTTATAGAGGTAATTAGGTTTTTTTTTTTTTTAATTTTCTAAGTATCACATGCCTCTTATCTCTTCCTTTTTCATTTTCTTTTTAGTCTATTTTTATTGGTTGTTATTTTTCCCTTAAATCCCAGCATGCCATGCTCTTATTCTAGACTTTTCTTCACTTTTCCATATTTTTCTTGATTTTTTTTAATTTTTTATGAATTTTATTTAATAAATTAGTATTATTTTAACATATTTCGAGTTTTTTAAGTAATTTCGTATATTTTCACTTATACGTAAATATATATATGGTATGAATAAATACTTCTAAATATTATTTAAGTTATTTTATAATTTTTAAAATGTATATAATTTATCTTTATCGATTTATTAATTATCAAAATCCGTTTTACGTGTTTTTAATAAATAATGAGTAATATACATATAATTCAATATTATAATAATTAATTATTTTATTATTTATTTTCCTAAATCTAAACTTACATAATCACTTTTATTAATATTCCTAACTTCATTGTAAAATTTGGGCTCAAGTGAACAACGTACCTAATTACCTTAAATTTTACAAACCGAACCCTAAACACTTGATTATGAGGCTTACATACACTCAACGAGTGTAACTAGGAGCTAAGCATAGAGGTCTCCAAGGTAAAGGTTGAGTTATCCTTAAAGGACTAGGGGTACATCTTAGTCAAGAATCTATCCATAAGCCAGGCTAACTAGAAAGGAGAGCCAAAGATGAAGGTGAAAGAGCTTTTGAATGAAGCTAGTGAGATGAAAGAATATATCACCAACCTTAAGAAAGAGGATGTCATTTCTATGCTTGGCAAGGAAAAAAGTTCGCACTACATTCTTTAAGTTTGAATAATAGAAGGACGAGTGCAAGGATATGGTAGTAAAGATAAGTTGAGCCATCAGGGCCAAGGTACTTAAGGCATAACCCAGCCTCAACTTATAGTTCTTAAGTTGCCTAGACATTCCTACCCATTGGGAGCTAAAGGAAGCCAAAGCTAAGGCGATTAATCTACCCATGCAGGTTATGCAAGATGACATTCCCTTATCATTTCCTGCCAAGGACGCCTTACAAGAGGCCACTCTTGAAGATTGCCAACTAGGACAAGTCAAAGCTCCTTGCTAGCGAAGGCAAGGTCTAAGATAGAGACACTCTTCCTCCTCCTCTCCTCCTCAGGTCTCTTCAGATTAAGCTTCCTTGGATCAATCCTCTAAGCAGGTCGGGGATCTAGACTTCTCAAAGTTGTCAAAGTTAGCTGATCCAAAGTCAAAAGCTCAACTATTTTCCTCCTCCCTTCTTTTTCTTGTTGTTTTTGTTTTTCTACTTCTTGTATATGATCAACTTATAAAAACTTGTTTAGACTGGTATGCCGATCTTATCCTTTATATTACTCGATCATAATTGAAAGTTTCATGCTTCTTTTCTTTTTTCTTCATCATTATGTTTTTTACTTCATGGTACTTAGCATATTTTTGAGGGACCAATTGTAGCTTAGGTTACTTTGTTTGTTGAAGAGTTGAAGTTACACTTCAACGAGATCGTTCAACCATAAGTAGCTTAGGTCACTTAAGGGGTTCAAGTTAGTAGTGTTCCTACTGGTACGATGGGAGTTCCTCAATCGTATGAGGGAAAACTCCTTGTTGTTGAGGTTATCTAGTAAGGGTTAAGTCGGCGGTGTTCTAACCTACTTAAGCTTAAAAAGGCATGGTGGTCAGGAGTCCTTAAAAGGACTTGACCTTTGTAAGTTTGTTAACTCATCATGAGCTTGGATAGAAAAATTGAAATAAAGATAAAACTTAAGTAAAAAGTAAACACTTTGATCACAAGAAAAAAAAAAGTAAAAAGTAAACATGAAATACTTGGGGAATAAAATTTATTTATTATTAATAATTGGTAAGTACATGGGTTGTCAATACATGAACTACTCGAAATATAATTGAAGATTATCAACATTCCAAGTTATTGGGACGAGCTCACCATTAAGTCTCTCAAGTCGATATGCCAAATTCCTTAGGCTCTCTCTAACTCTAATCGAATCTTCCCAATTAAGGGGCCAATTTCTCTTACCCTTCAAGCCCATAAGTTGTAGTCTTTTGCAAACCAAGTCTTCGACCTTGAACTCTTTAAATTCGACCTTCTTATCATAATATTAGGTAACCCTATGTTAGTAGGTGGCTACTCGAGCTGTTGCTAGATCCTATATCTCTTTTATCATATTTATAGGCTTGTAAGATGGACTCATACATGAGCGTATCGAAAGACTACGTTCTAATGTTAGGGAGTTCTAATTTTATAGGCACTTTCAAACTAAAAGCTAGACGGAATGCTATCTCACTTGTCGACATCCAATGTGTGGTTCGATATCCTACAGGATGTTTGAAAGCTCGTCTACCCTATGTTCAGTCCACTCTCTTCTTGACGCTTTTAAGGATGATCTTGTGATCACCTCGACTTGGGCTATGGGGGTATAACCAAGGTAAAATGGGGTTTGATGTGGTGTTTAACGCAGAACTCCCTAAACTTTAGATTGTTAAACCGACGTTCATTATCTATTATAAAGGCATAAGGGACTCCGAATCTGGAGAGGTTGTTGTTGCGGATGAACAACTCCATGCTTCATTACATAATCCTAACCACAGCTTTGGCTTTGACCCACTTGGTAAAGTATTCGATTATTGTAATTATGAACTGCCGCCCTCCCGACGCTTTTGGGAAAGTGCCTAAGATATCAATGCCCCATTAGGCGAAAAGCCACGGATTGGTTAATGGCTAGAGGTTGTAGTTAGGAGTATGAACAATCGGGGCATTGTATTCTGCCTTTGTATTCTGCTTCATTGTCGACTAGTAATATTTGAGCTAAAGAGCTTAGATGTAGATGGCTTGGGATTAGATGTTGTTGCTACAGATGTATGCGTGCAACTCCTCCATGACATGTAAGCCTTCATTAGGACTGAGGCATCTCAAAAGTGTAAGACCGACTCCTCTTCAATAAAGGATACCATCAATTAGGTTATAGTTGGTGATATGATATCTTAGCTTCTTAGCCTCCTTCTTGTTGGCTAGTAGGGTGCTATGCTCTAAGTATTTCTTGATGGAGTCTATCTAGCTTAGCTCAATAGGTACTACACGAGCTTTAATACCTTAACTCTAAGATCTTAGCTCTATCCAAGCTAATACTCTTGTTCGGTAGGTACTCGATGTAGATCCTTATGTCCTTCACCTTGGGCTTCTATATTCCTGTTGAAGTGAGTTTGAACAGCCAACTAGCCACTAAATTTTCATTTCGAGGAATCTTAATGATATTCCACAAAGCGAACTCAACTAAAAGGGCCTCTACTTTCATCAGGTACCTAACCATGGACTTGTCCCTAGCTTTGTACTTACCTTAGACTTGTTGAATGACAAGCATTGAGTCTGAGAAGATTTGCTAACGTTTAGCGCTAATCTCTTTGGCTAGCTTAATACTAGTGATTAGGGCTTCATATTCGAATTTGTTATTACTTATGTCAAAGTCAAACTTAAGGGCATGAAAGATTGTAGTCTTGTGTGGCCTAGCAAGCATCAATCTTATACCTCTTCCCTTAAAGGTAGATGAGCTGTCAATGTGGAGAGCCATACTGGCTTATCCTTTCTTAGTATTACTTCCTCCTCTCCTGTATATTCTATGATAAAGGGTAAGAACTTGTACCTTGTAGGTTATTTGTGGTTGATACCAAATCTCGTACATGCTAAGCTCAAGCACGTGCTTCACCATCCACCTTGATGCATCAAGCTTTTGGAGCATTGTTTTCAATGGTTGATTCATTAGTATAATAACTTGACGTGCTTGGAAGTATAGGCAAAGCCACCATGCTAAGATTATGATGGCCAAGGCGAACTTTTCAATCTTAAAGTACCTAACCTTAGACCCTTAGAGAATATGGCTGACATAGTATACGAGCTTATGTTCCCTCCCTTTAGCCTCAATCGACATAGAGGATAGTGCTCGTTTTCTAATGACCAGGTAAAGGTATAGGTCTTCTCTTAGTGCTAGCTTTGATAAGATCAATGGGTGCTTTAGGAAGTCTTGCAATTTTATGAAGGTAGCCTAACACTAAGGAGTCCATTCAAATCCTCTAAGATTTTTAAGGATTTAGAAAAACTCCACACATCATTTCGAACTTCAAGAGATGAACTTGCTCAACACTAATATCATGCCGATGAGTTTTTGCACTTCCTTCACAGTAAAAGGGCGCTTCAAGTCTTGTATCATAGTGATCTTTTCTAGGTTAGCTTCTATGTCGTGTTGGGTAACAATGAAGCTAAGGAATTTGCTAAAGGATACCCTAAAGATACATTTTTTAGGGTTTAGCTTCTTATCATATTTTTCTCATCCGATTAAAAGCCTCATATAGATCCTTAACATAGTCGTTAGGTAGCCTGCATCCGATGATCATATCATCAACATACACCTCCATGTTATGCTTAAACTGGAGCTTAAACAAGTTGGTCACCACTCGTTGATTCATTGCCCTAGTGTTTTTGAGGTTGAAAGACTTTGCTATATAGCAGTAGGTACCAAAGTCGATAGTGAAGAAGGTATGGACTTCGTCCTTTGAGTCCATCTCAATCTAATTGTAACCCAAAAAAGCATCCATGAAGCTTAGTAGTACATGACCTTGGATGGAGTCCACCAACTGATCAATTCTCAAGAGGGGAAAATGGCCTTTTTTGTAGGCTTTGTTTAGGTTGTTATAATTGACACACATTCGCCACTTCCCATTTTTCTTTTTGACTATCACAAACATTTGCTAACTAGGTCGGATATTTTTTCCTTTCGGACAAAGCTAACCTTTAGCAACTTCTACACTTCCTCTTCGATCACGACCTACCACTATGAGGCAGAGTGTCTCTTTTTCTACTTGACAAGTTGGATCTTTTCATCTATCTTGAGGTTGTAGGTTGACAAGTTGGCCAATATGGCAAGCATATCGGATAATGACCAAGCAAACTTGTTGGCGTTGGATTGCAGGAGTTAGATGATTGCCTCTTTCAACTCGAAGGTTGTTGAGATCCTAACCTTTGTGGTTTAGTTAGAATTGTCATCGATTTACTCCTCTTCAATCTACTCACTTAGCTTGTCTCTATTTGCTGACTTCTCCTATGATCTAGTTTTTAGCGTGAAGATGCTGTCCCCTCTAGCTGCCTTCACATAGAGTGCCTTAGAGAGCTTCTAATTACATTGGCAAATTTCTACCCCAATTGGAGTAGGGATATTAGCCTTAAGGTAGAGGGATGGTGTGATAACTTTGAAGCTTATGAGGCTCAATTGTCTTAGTGTTGTAATGTAGGGGGATGGGCAATCTACCACCACAAACTCCATGAGTTGCCTGGTGACATTGCCATTATCACCAAGCTCTATGGTGAGGGTAATGATGTCTTTAGGTTAGACAATCCCCCTATTAAAGTTGATCAAGTCGTAGTGGTACAACTTCATCTACACAGGCGGCTTCATCTATATGGACGACTTCATTTGCATCTTATTATAAGTGTTGTTGAAGAGGATGTAAGTAGAGTTGCCAGTGTCCATTATTATTTTTAGGATCTCGAATCTTGAGATCCTTACCCCTATAACCAGGGCATCCTAATGAGAGGTATCTACTCCCTTAAGGTCCCTATCGAAAAAGGAGATAAAGGTATCTCACCTTTGCCTCTTCTCTCTTACTAGCATGACTTTAGATAGGGTATAAGCGAAGTTGTTAGAGCTCAACTAGCTCCCAAGGTGAGGTCTCTTAACTATAATGTTAATGATGCCATTAGGGATTTAATTAATGTGACGATTGTTATTATCTTCTTGTTTGATTTCCTTAGTTCGCTACCTTTAAGAAGCCTATTTGTTCGGGTTATTGATGCTAACGATAGATTCTCTAAAGAAGCCCTTTTCAATAGCATCTTCTACGAAATTCTTCAACTAAAAGTGCTCATTCATGGTATGGTTGTAATTCTCATAAAACTAACAATATTTGTCAAAGTTCTTATGGTTAGGGTTGCCTCTCATTTTTGTAGGCTTTTGGAGCAGACCCTTACCACGGATTTCCATGTAAACCTGGCCAAGAGGCCTATTTAGGGGTATATGTTATAGGTACGCTAAAATGGGTAGCATGCACTTCCTATCTTTGGGGTTACCCCCATTAGGGTGGTTGGACACCTTACTGTCGAAGGGGTCCTTAACGGACTCCTCATCTTTCTCCTTTTTTCCTCCCAATCTTTCTAGGTCAACCTTGCCCTTAACGTGGATATTGTCTTCCCAATCCATGTATTCTTAGGCCTTCTGCCAAGATTCAACGAGGGTCTTAAGCTTTCTCTTGTAAACAAAGCACAAGAAATCTTTAGACGACTAAATACCTAGCTAGGTTGCGTGGAAGGCTACCCCTTTGCTTAACTAAGGGATTTCAACCACAATGTTATTGAATAATTTAGCAAATTCACGAAGGGTTTCCCCTCCTTTCTGTAGGATCAAATACAAGGATGGTGTATGCTTAGATGAAGACTTGCTAGCTCGAAAGTATAGGCTAAAGCAATGAGTAAGCTTATCAAATTGAGCTACCTTTCTCAAAGTGCTTGGAAAGGTCTTGTACATGATAGCATCCTGATGACCATAAAGGTTCATAAGAGTTTAGAACTAAAACAAGTGGTCATCGGGGTCATTTGTCCCATCATACTGGTGCAGGGTCGGCAACTTGGAATTTAGAGGAAGGACCTCATGTTGGGACCCCTTGGTAAAATGGATTTTATTATTAGTGACTTGGCTAGTACCTTTAATAGCTTTACTCTCCTACTTCTCAGAGAGCCTCTTTACCATCTTGAGGAACTCATTTAGGTTGGTATTGTCAGCCAAATGGCATCTGCAAGTAGCAAATTGTACGATGCCCCCACTAGAATCAGCCACTTGCTTATAGCTAGTAAAGACACAGTCACAAGTAACCGCAGACTATGCAGATTTTGTACAGTAAGTTGTTAGTGAGGTACCCTATTCTCTTACTAGCAGGGGTGGTGATTTTGGTTGCATCGAACATCCGAGGCATCTGTAAGGGAAGACATCTTGCTTTACTTATCTAGTTTGGCCCTTAACTCCTTATTTTGGGCCTTCATCTCAACATTTTTTGCTAAAAGCATTTTGAGAGTCTTTTTAAGCTACTTTAGTCGACATTGGTTGAGAAGGGGTTAGTCGTCAACTGGGTTTGCAATTCTTGACATGGTGAGTGGAATAAGAAAAGCACATTCAAAGAAATAAAGTGTTTGGGGTTTTGAGTATTAATGTGAGCTTATTTTCCCACAAACGGTCCCAAATGTTGTCAATTGCGATTGGGCTTTACACAAATATTTGGTGAGCCTACAAAAGAAAGCGCAGCGAAGGGCATTAAAGGTGTTATTCAGCGTGATCACTTTGATATTTAAATTAATAAGTATTTATAGTAAAGTAGGTAAGGAAGTTAGAAAGATTAAAGTAAGCTTACGTACGCATGGGAATCAAAGTGAGTTACCATGGAAGCATCTATGCTATTTATAGAGGAAGGCTATTGTGATTCTAAAAGCATGTACAACACATTGACACGCCTACTAAATGTAGCAAATGGGATCGTATAGGCCGACGTATTACGAGAATGTAGAGCATGGTTGTTGATTGGGTCTTGAAGCTTTACCTACTTAACTAGTGACCATTATGACTGTCCTAAAGCCAAGCCAGATATTAGATGGTGTTTAGTCCTTATTTGGAGGCTCCTTAGGCAGGTTAGTTACTAAGTAGGGTAGGTCAATTGATGGTGAATTACGTTAGTTTCGGACTTAAACCAATCGGCTCAAGACTCAAATAAGTCAACCTAAGGTTTAAATAGATTGGAGTGGACCTAAGGTTCTATATCTAAAATCTCCTATTAACAATATTGTATTGAAGTGTTATTATGTTATATATTCATTTTGTTATCTTTTATGTGCATGTTTTTTCTTTTTTCTTTTTTTTTTTCGGGTTGAATATGCTCATGTTACAAAATATGGTATTATCTTATATTACACAATGCAGATTAACATCCTATATTATATGTTTTAAGTAGTAGATTCTTAACCATCGTCTTTAGGAATATATTTTTAATTAACGTATGATAACTATAATTTTAGTTTCGAATTATGTAACTCCGGCATGCTCCGTATCTGGCAGCAGCTGTATATATTGCTGCCAAGAAAACAAACGAGTCAATTTAGGTTTCGGCATTTACAGTTAGATTCGTCTAAAATAGAAGACACTTAATTATATATATATATAATATATAATATAATCAAAATTATGGAATAATAAGCTTAATGAAAATTTACATAATTACAATGCAAAATTAAGAATATTTTGTTATATTTGAATAATCTAACGAGATATTATCTATAAGAATATTGTAAGAGTTTAAAAAAAAAACTATAAAATACAAAAAAAAAAAACCAGTTATTTTTTTTTCAATGGATATTAGTTAGGGATTAAGATCTACGAGTGTCTAATACTTCTATTTTACGAACGTAATATCCGAACTTTCACTTTTTTGTGGTTTAATGTCTGTACTTTCAAATTAAATGCAATTTAATGTCATCAACATAGCACCCAGCCATCCAGCGTTAAAAAATCCTGCCACACGGTTGCCACAACAGTAAATACAAAGGTACATCAAAATACCCACTGAAGGATGCACAAAATGGCAATCAATTAAAAGTTCGTACACTAGTTTGCAAAAGAATAAAGGCATCTCTATACAAGCGTTGAAGGAATGTGAACGCATTTTCTCTAGTAATGGAAATCGCTATAGCAGCACTAATCCAGGAGATGCATCACCTTAACAAACGCTACGATTGGCTTCCATGAAACCACTGAAAACAATAGAAGTGGAAAAACATAGGTAGAAATATTCTATTTGGGTATATAATGAAGATGAAAAGGAGAGAAAATATAGAAAACCAAGTGAAAATATTTCCCATTTTTGAGCCCAATTAATCTCTCCTCACTTTTAAAAAGAAAATGGTACATATGAAAAAAAAAAAAATCAACGAAAATTTAGTAAAATAACCCTAAAACCAATATTAAAAAGATAAAGTAAGACAAATGTTATTTTAATAAATATGTCGCTTTCTTTTCGTCATTTCAGCCAAATAATGTAAAAATGTGACAAATGAATCCATATAAAAATAATGTCAGTATGTTCACTAGAAAATAACCCCCATTCCATTCTCATCTTATTCCTTGAAAAAACTCTATTACTACGTTTACTTCACAGAATTACAATCTATAAGTAATTGTGATTTCAAAAATTACTTAATCATAATTCTGTAGTTAGACCTAGGAATTACAATTTAGTGTTAAAATGACCAGTACTACCCTTCGTCTTCTTCTCCATTAATCTCAACTTTTCTATCACCGTTCAAACTTCAAGCTTCAACACTCTTCAACGACATGATGCTCGACGCCATTCTTCAATGACATCATTTTTCAAGATTCGAATAGGCTACACAGAGAGAGAGAGAGAGAAAAAAAATTAAACAGCTTCGACCATGAAGGTCCATCTAAAGGTAGGAGGTTTTCGTAAAAATCCAAACTTTTCTATTTCCAATTTGTTTGTTTTTTAAAAACCCAAACTATTTCATAAAACTTTTTCTCTTCTATCTGCATATTCCTAGATAGCTTCAATACATAATAAGATGAGTTTTTCATATGTACAATTTTCATAAATCATACATAATAAAGTGAAAGAGAAAGAAAGATAAAAATAAAATAAAATGACAAATCAAAGGTAAGAAAGATAAAAAAAAGTATAGATTTGTCTTTTAAGTCTTATTATGGGTTCATTCCATATTTGCATGCTTCATTCAACTAAACAATGCAATATTCACTCCTCCTTATTTCATTCTCAATTAATTCAAATTACATTCCTCCTTAATTTCATTTAGCAAAGTGAACTGATCATATGTTTTCAGCTTTCTTCTCCTTTCCTTTTAAGGCTACTTTTACTTGATTCCACTTTCCTTAAAGTTTCCAAAACTAATAACGAATAGCTTTTTAGAATAAATCCGTAACCCACCTGAACGGATTTTGTAAATAAAACACGTCCCTTGGATGCACATTCCAATGGATATCACTTGTCATTGAAGG
Organism: Lumnitzera littorea; assembly: GCA_024138015.1. Taxonomy (NCBI): domain Eukaryota; kingdom Viridiplantae; phylum Streptophyta; class Magnoliopsida; order Myrtales; family Combretaceae; genus Lumnitzera; species Lumnitzera littorea. The sequence goes on along the minus strand of JAMXBB010000005.1, from coordinate 47,280,089 downwards.
CGCATTATCAGTATACCATGTTGCACTTACAAATTGAGAACACCCACACAAGGATCGTACCTCTGTGTGTATCTTTGGGAATAAATATCACTTCACTAAAGGACACATGCATTTTCTTGACAACGATCCGTTCAATCTAAAAACACAATTAGAATGCAGATGAACAAGTTGTCTGGCGCCTGTCCTAATAATTTATTCATATTTACGTCCTTAGGAAACTCTCTTTGAATCACATGATCTGAAAAGGACGGTAACAAGACAATGCCAACAACATTTTGATTTCTTCTCAAATCAGAATGCTATAATAAAAGAATTAATTACAAACAAAGAACGCAAAAACCTGCTATTGCACACCAAAAACCTAGCAAGGCAGGAAACACAAATAAATAACAGAAGGGCAAACAAGCATACGCTACATCAACAAACTCAACTAGCAGCTGCAGTAGTACATAAGATACACCGTAACCGATGACCACCCATTTGGGCCTCATCCTCATCATCACCTTCATCATAGTCATACTCATACGCATAATCTGCTGTCGGGTTCTTGGTTGTCGCTGCCTTTGCACTTGCCGTGTAGGTGGAATCCATCAGGCAAGTCATGTGATAAGCATGACAACAAAAGAAAACTATCACTGATACGTCCCGAATAGAGAAGGGGTCAAAACAGATGCAACACCTGGCACCTCCCCTAGTTCTTGACTTAACCTCTGAGGTTTTGAAAGTAAACAATTTTCCTGAATCCTGAGAAGTCCTATTTTCATCTCTTTTGCCCCGTGCCTCAATTTCCTCATTGCTCAAATACACAGCATGCTTAGCTTCTTTATAGTACTTAACCAAAAGATTGACACAATCAGCCTGTCCAGCAAAGGGGGGAAAAAAATTCAGAGCACAATATTAAGCATCTTCTTCAAGTCCATCCTACTGAACTGAAATGAAAAGTTTTACATAAGAGGAGTTACCTTCAAAATATCGTTGCATCCATGTCTAAGCGATGTTTCTGTCCTGTAATCCGTTATAATTTTGACAAGATGGTCCCGAAGACTGAATAATCAAAGAGACCAAATGAACTATGAGCAATACATTCTAATACTAGCAAGGCAGGACATGTCATTCCTATCAGGCTCAGAAACACTGCACTTGTGTATGATGGACTTCTTCTTGCAAGCTTATACCATATTGCTTTCATTAGCATATTTTTATGTTTATCGAAAAGAACAGGCAAGAAACAGGTAGCAGGGGGAACTTCCATTTAAGCAATTTTACTTGATCTGTACTCACCGGGGAATCTCCAAGCCATTTGGCACCATATTAACAATATAAAGTGGATCAAGGTTGCCAACAGTATGTTCTAGCAGCATCCCCACCTACCAATTATTGAAAAACTACACAATAAGAGCTTTGCCAAGAAAATCTTCTGTAAATCAACCTTCCAATTGCTCAATTTTTTCACTCTAATTGAACATCTGTAACCGTACCATTTCTGGTTTGTTCAAACATTGTTTGATCAACTCTTCCCATAGGTCATCATCATGCTGCAAAGTCACAAATTCTACTGCCTGCAATAGTAGGATTATTGCTAACAATCAATCCTAAAATTTGTACATACAAATCAAAACAAAGAAATGGAAATACACAGAAATGGAATGTTTCTATTATAGTCGAATTACCTCTTCTATGTCACCCAATTTATTTACAATTACAGAGAGAGCCTTTTTGGAATTTCCCATCCTTCCTAGAATAAATACCTGCTCCTTCATGAGATCTCTTTTTACACATATATCATATGCCTGAAAACAAATTTGATGAATCAGTTGGAACATGTCTATGAAATAATTATTTGCAAGCATATGAGTGATTATTGAAACCTTTTCAAGTGTATAATGTTGACTGCTACGAAGAAAAGGAAGGAGCATTTTTGGATCATAGTCTGCATACAGTTCCACCTGTAACAAGCATATAAATACTGAATATTTCCGGCAAATCAACTAGAAATTCTTGGAAAATAAAAGAACTATAGAAGGCAGAGAGAGCTGGCAAAAGGATATATTCAAGGCTTTTGGAATTGGTATGTACGAATTCAAACTTACAAAGCATAAATGATGTGTTCTAACAAAGCAATGTATCAATTATCCGAGTGATTTTGACCCAATATGCGAAAAACAGACATGTCACATCAATAGAGCAATTTAGAAGCTTTTTTAAAAAAAAAAAAAAAATGGCAAGTGACATTGTCATGATGAAACAAGTTTTAAGCATGATAAACATGACACAGATTTCATAAAAATTAATTAAAGAGTAATGCTGCCAATGCATTAAACACTAGGGAATTGATAGTACAACACTGAAGCACAAGACAAAAGCAACAAAGAAGAGATGACGAAGATCCTATGTCAATCAATACCTGCATGTCATGGAAATCTCTTCCCATGTGTGGATTTACTTCAAACAACGCATGGAGATAGAGATGTAAAAAATATCTTGAATCACACTTTTTGCTCACATTTAGTAGTTGTAAAACTACTTCAGATGGTGGAATTAAATGTTTGTTTTGGATCAACAAGGGAACTGCTCTTTTGCAATCTAGCATCATTAGTTCGACGACCTGTATTGACAGCAAATGGAATGATCAAGCCTATGAAAGGGATGAATCTCAGGAAAATGAAGCAAAGCCGTTGAGTATTTTGTCATCTAAATTGTTTCACAAGATTAGCCGCCACCACGCCCCACCCCAACCCCCACAAAAAAAAAAACACTACTAAGAAATTTTCTAATTAAACTGATATGCACCATAAAACTTCCAGTGTCAATGGAGAAATAGAAGTTGCAGGATATTCCTAATCAATAGAGAAACATGTAAAACGAATTTATGAACAGTAGAACTCATGAATTTTTCTTCCATACCTTTTCATGAATGGTGTCATGTAAATTATGCTTCTCTATGAAGTAAAAAATATCCGGCTTCATAAGCTGAAAAAGGTAACAATTGGACTCAACATCAGTTGGCATTCAAATTGGAAACTGAAAAAAGAGAATGAGAAAAAAAAAAAACAAGGACAATGAATGATTTTCAGCACGTGGAAAATGAAGTCAAATTCTTGAAGCTATAGGTAATCCTACAAAATATCATATTGAAACAAGAAGGTTCACTACATCTGCCAGCACTTACATCAGCATAGAGTGAAAAGGCTTTCTCATGTTGACCATCTATCACATATAACTCTGCCAGAGCCTGACATGAAAAAAGAACACATAATAAGAAAACTTATTTGCAGAAACTTGCTGAATTCACATTATAACTTGACAATTTTAGACTAAACCTCTTTGAGAGCATTGGTCATAGAAGAAGTATTGAGTTGTGCTTCAATGGCTGAAATAACCGGAGAAGCAGAATAAAGTGCAGATGGCCATGATTTGACAGTTGAAAGGAGTTCTTCATGAAATAAGGGGTTTGTTGCCAAGGCTACAAGAGCCACCTACACAATGACGAAAAATATGAGGGCCTGGCGAAGGTAGTAGATCAGATAACACAATCAATATTCAGCTGATGTCATCTATTGTCCCAAAAAGAATTTCTAATTTACTTTCTAATAGATCCCATGTCAGCTTAGGTGGCTGATTTCAACTTCATTCTGAAGATCCTTTCATATACCTAAGGTTGAATTACAATTTGATACAAGACTACTATAACAATTTAGCCTCTTTATTATAAGTTTTGCTTTTTGCTTTTAAAAAACCACCCATGAAAAGGAAAAGAGAGAGAGGGAGGGGGGCAACACCACTTCTATCAAGCAGTTTACATACAAAAATTTCATTTTGTACAGCTTGCCTAACATTGCCAGACTTTAGGTTTAACCACAGACACTAGTCCTTCAGGAAAACAGAGACAGAACATCCCTGAAAACATGGTTTTCTATTCATATCCTGATAGCCCAAAGGAATGAGATTTGCCTTTTTTTTTTTTTTGGTTACTAACTGTTCCTACAAGAAAGAAATATTTCAAGGCATTATAAATCAGCTGACATAACAATATTAAAAAAAAGAAAAAAAGAGCAAAAGCATGCCCAGAAATCAAGTGTTATGGCATATCTTTTCACCTTTACTAATTACATTTATTAGACAAAAGCTTGCAAATTTCAAATGGGAGGTTGGCAATGGTCAAAGAATTTCATTGTGGTATGACCATTGGCACCCTAAAGGCCCATTGGCAAATTCGTTGGGAGAGTGAGTCATTTATAACCTGGGTTGGTCAAAAGAAGCAAGGTTAGATACGATCATCAACAATGGGAAGCGGTGCTGGCCAGAAGGAGTAACTTGGCTTAGGATCAGAAATAGCAGGTAGCATATTATCACACCTAGTGCAGAGTTACCCGATAGATTGGTGTGGAACTAGAAGCCTTCTATTGACTTCTCCATTCGTGAAGCTTACAACTCCATCAAAGAATCACGTGAAGAAGTGCAGTGGCATAAAATTGTTTGGAACAAGACAAATATCCCATGCCATTCTTTTATAATGTGGCTGGCAATACAAGATAGATTGCTCACCCAAGACAAGCTTATGATTTGGGGAATCATTGAAAGGAACTGCTGTTATTTATGCAATAGGGAAGAGGAAAATCACATGCACTTATTTGCTAAATGTGAATATGCCAGGACTCTTTGGTTGGAGATACATGGACAATATATGATTCCACTTTTTGAGGTTGCTGCAGCACAGGATCTTGTCTTGTCTTTTGGAAGATTTTCAGATTTTTGTTGAAGGAAAATCCCATCAGTTGTTTATTTTATTTGGAAAGAGAGGAATTGTAAAAGAGTGGGAGATCTCCCCTCTCCACCTTTGACTCTAGCTAGGAAAATTTTGTGTCATATAGATTCTTAGCCTAGTTAGGTATAAGTGCCTTTTGTAAAGATGATCTCTAAGTTAGCTAAGCCTCGTTCCATCAAACCCTTTTATTTCTTGGTTGATGGATAAAATGCTTAGATGCTTTTGTACATCCCCTCTTTTTTCTTTATTATATGAAAAGAAACATACTGACATTAACCAAAAAAACACAGATCCCACAGTTTATTTTTTGTCCAGATTCTAAGTAGCAAGGAAATCTGCGGAAAGATAGGGCAGCTGGGCTAAAAAAAGGTGCCCCCACACACCTCATATGCAGTATCTCGCAATATTGGATTTTCTGTTGGCATATAAGGAACTAATACAGGAAGCTGACGTAACTGAGCAAAGTGGAAAACCCATCTGCAAAATATATTTTCCACCATGAAATCAACAGTAAAGAACAGCAAAGGGTTTTTAGATGATGAGTTCATATGTTCAATTCTTTTTCCCCCAGTAGGTGTTTGTTGATGATGCTACCTACCTTTCCCATGCCAAAGCAGATCCCCTCAACAGTTTTGGACACAATGAGGCAGCTTCAGCATACTTTCTTTCCACAATCAAATGATCAAGGTATCTAGATCCCACCTATGCAGACAACAAGGAGAAAAAAAAAAAAAATTATACACAAATATTAGCTTTGTTTATTTCGCTGGATCGAATACATAAATCCTTCTGTTAATCCATTATGCACAACTGCATGTACCATCCTACTTAACATCCACTGGAATATCTCCAAAATGATCCAAACGTCAACAAACTCAATAAGGAAAATGTAATCATGAAAAAGAAACATTAATTGGACCATATGATTTTCAGCCCAACTTTGGCAAATCTCTTTGTAAATAATCATGTTCTATTCCAAAAATAAGCTACATAAATCAAAGCTTTCAATCTTTACTACTAAATGCATATTGCATTCATATAACTTCCTCTTACCATCAGATCAAATTCCTATCTGCATCATCTTTTTCAAACTGCATGCTTAATCACATTCATAATCTCTATTTAAGCAACATAGTTAGCAGCAGATAGTAAACAAACCTCCTCATCAAGCAGCAAGCTAAGAAAGACACTTTGAGCATCTAAATGAGAAACAAATAAGAATTGTTCGCGTGATATTACAATTTGGAGGGGGAAAACCACACATTAGAAGTACCTCATCAAGAAGTTCACTACGTCCCTGACCTGCTTCAACTGCTGCTAGAGCTTTCTCATGCCAGCCATGTTGTAGAAGCCATGAAATATGATCTTCAGCATCCCTAACAAGTTGCAGTTTATCAAATTGTTTAAGAAGCTCCAGCAGTATACCTCCATTCAAGCTATTAAATATGCCAAAATCCAATGATAATGATGTGCTATCATCCAGTGAAAAAAAGATGGAGAGAACCGAACTCAGTAATTTTTTAAAATAGAAAGAAATGATGATTTATTTGTACCTTCAAACAAAAATTACCATGTCTTTACATCATAAGTTTAAATTCCACAAATTTCTCCAATGAACAAGTTTTATTACTCTTAGAACAAACAATAATCCAAAAACAATTGATTTGTCTTTCAAACCAAAATACTAAACAATTTTATATCATAAGCATGAATTCCACCATTTCTACAATGAAGGAATTTATTTCCATCCAATAATATCCCCTCAAATTCTAGTATATATTCAGCAAGCACATTAAGGAATCCCAGTGAGCTCTTAATAACTATGATGAACAGAAGTCAAAGTTGCAACATAAGAACAATAAAACATACCTGGGCTTTGCAATGACAACATCTTTAGGAGATACTATATAGTATAGTGGCTCATCACCAGCAGCCCATTGGCCACCTGCATAACTACTGCCTGACAAGTAATAGAAGGCATCTGGTTTAGGCATCTATATGTCAGTGAAAGATGTATCCAACCATGAATGCTAACCTGAGAATGGAGCATGAGCAAGTGAATAGTCCTTTGCAGTATAATGCTCAAAACCATGAACAGGTAGGGCATCCGTGGCGAGTTCATCATTGTTCCAAGTCACCATGCGTACTTCTGGTCTTTGTGCATTACCCTGCTTTATATTAAAAAAATAAATAAATAAATAAATAAAAGTACATTATCAGAAAATGGTATGTTGAAGCTGATCACATAGGATTTCATCTTCTTTTTGTGGGCCCATGACAAAATTATGTTGCTGATAACATCATCACGCAATTTCAAAGCTATTAATTTCTCTTTAATAAGTTTCCTTTCATTCAAAATATCAGTAAAATTGCCAATATATTATCTGCTAATGAGGAAAAATTCTTCCCTAGAATGGCTTGGAGGCAATAACATGATAATAAGTTGCATTCTAGGACCTCATATTCAGTTTCCCATGGAATAAGATTCACCATATGTGACCATTGCAGGGAACTCCTTTTGATGAAAAGTGGAGAAAGTACTAACCACTACTTTTGGGGGTGAATTTGCAATTAACCCGATTTCTAAAAAATAGCCTTAAATGATAAACCCATTGTAATTTCTAGAAGAAGAAGATGGAGAAGATGATGATGATGATAATGATTATTATTATGCGAGTGTGTAAGTGCATATATGAACATACTTTTCCTGTTTTCTCACACCAAGGAAAAACTAAAATATATAAAATGATAGGTAATTAACTTGTGTGCAGAGGATAAACATAATTTTGTGTGGCAAATCATATATCATGAAATAACAACAAACATGATGTAGAATTAATATTTGCAACCATTTGTTGTCTGTGACCAATATGAAGTAAGAAATTCATTTCTAATAAATCAGACAATCTCCATCATCTCCTATTAAACATAACAAAAGAATGAAAATGTCATAATAAGCAAGATTAAAAAACAGGACTATATGAAATTTAAAACCAAAGCCAAAATCAAAGCTTTTGAAAAATAATGGGAAAAATAAAAAAAGTTAAACAAATGACATTTTGGGATTGCTTTTTGTGAATGTTTCAATTGAAATTAAACTTTGGTGGTGTAGTAACTTACAAGAAAAATATTAGGTAGACAGGCAGAATCACAAGCAATCTTGGAGAAAGAATCTTTTTATATCAGTACGATGTATTGCCAAAATGAAACACTACAACAAAAGGTTGTCCAACCAAAAAGAAGGGGCTGCTCACATCAGTAAGAAAGACCAAATTTCTAATAGAAAGAAATAAAGGGCTGAATGCTGAATGCTGCAGAAAAAGACACTCAGTACCTGACGAGATGGTAGAGAGCTGCTGAAATCCTTCTCTCCATCCTTGTCTCCTGAAATATAGGCTAAAACAACCAAGGAGTCGCCAAAAGGAGCAATTCCTGAAATGTAATAGCTGGTTTGAAAAGATGCGACAATATCCACTTGATTAGTACCGGACACTGGAATATGTCCATAGGTGCCATTGGCCACTTTCTGCTGACTAGTTCTGATGGATGCGATCTTCACTGATGTGCCCCAACCAATGACTAATAGTGTATCATCCTGGTTTATATAAGCAAATATCAGGAAAAGAAGTAATGTATAATACAGAAACAAAATCACGTTTAAAGGATTTAGTACACAAAAGATCAAGTAAAATGCAGATAATGCAATTTCAGCTCCTTGGCTCAACATCCCTAGAACTCTTCCAGTAGACCATCAGGATTTTCAAGTCTCCAGGCTATCCCTTTATAATTCTTGACTCACCTGCCAGACCAGATGAGGGAGCAGAAGCTCAGGACGGGGGCTTCCTCGTGGTCTTTCAATAAATGTTACACGAGCATCATTGGCGGTATCATAAACTTTTACACCAGCATCATTAGCCCAGGCAACTAAACTTGTTCTCCATTTTATTGAATGTATTGGACCTTCACCAGAGTGCAAAACCTACAGAGAAGGAGAAGTTTTTATTCATGCAACAATAAACTTCATAAAGTAAATTGTACCAGAGTTAATGTCATAAGTTCCATACAGACCTGGTCCCGGTAGCCTAGCCATTTCTTTGTATTGAAGTATAAATGGCCAGCTAAACCACCAGCAACAAACCTTCTAGATCCTTTTCTCACATAATCTGGGTCTAATGCAATAGCCTTCATTGGGCGATGATAATCAAACTTCATTTTCTCATCAGTAAAAAGGCTGTTTATGACAACAGATCCATCATCGGAACAGCTACCTATGTATTCACCTTCAATGTCAAAGCTAAGGTCATTGACAGCGGCACTATGAGCAGGGAATTCTTTCACCTGTAAATGATATAATAAAAGAAAAAAGGAAAGGAAGCTTGTAAATTAATTCTGCTTGAGATTTGGATATAGAGGCCTCTTTTAGCATAATGGACTTGTAATCATAGAAATGTGTCACAAGAGGAGCATACAAGAACAAATATTGAAAGGAAAGAAGGGAGAGGACCAGGAAGAGGAAGTTAATATGGGTCAGAAAGCTTTTTTAAGGCACATTAAACTATCTATTCACCTTCAAAAAACCATTTCCATCTTCCAGCCAACAAAACAAATAAATGTTAATAAAATATTATAATAAGTATCTTCCAGCAAAATGCAAATGGACACCGTCAGTCTACAAATGAAAAATGGAAAACATGTCCAACATGAATTTCCTTTCTTTTTTTTTTCCCCTTTTTTCAGGATAAATACAAAAACATAGATTTTGAAACATTAACTGCTACATGCTGATACCACCCAGCTTATCGCTATGACTATATCAAATAAGGAGTTAGTTTTAGTGGCGTTTAGCAGTTAGTTTATGGGTTATTTAGTTGAGTAGTTACACCTAATTGAGCTATAAATAGGCTTAGGATAGGGAGAGTTTAGTAGTGAGGAAGCTAGAACAGAAATTGTAAGTCTCTTAGAGAGAATTCTGAGTTGGGAGCATTTTGCTCTTGGAGTCGTCATCTCGACAACTTTCGTACTTGTTTCATTCAATAATTCAATAAAGTTCATATCTTGTAGCTCTAATTTCTAGTTTCAATCTTTTTCCATAGTTGAACCATAGGTCATAACAACTGGTGCCATCAATGGGTTTTCTCCATTGTTGATCTGCAGCTGCAACATGACAAGCATGGAGGCAGAAATAGATGCAGTAGAAAAAACTGTTTGGTTATTGACGGAGGGTACAAAGAAGTTTTTGACCGCATGGATAGCATGGATCATCATATGTCCTGAATCATTGACAGTTTGATTCCAATGCAACAGATGATGCATTCATGAATGAAATCAATGGAGCATGCAACAGATCAAATTGAATCTTCAACTTATTCTGTTGTCAACAATCAATTCAATGAAGCTTATAACTGTGCAGGTTCTGATCAACGTCCACCAGGTGTTTGACAAAACGTTTCAGTAGACATTAATGCTATTGTTCAACCAGGAGATCAACTAGGCACTTTTGTAGGTGATCATCTGCTGTTTGTCACTCAGGTGATAGGTCTGCACGTTGCCATCCAAACACCTTTTTAGTTAGAGATAGGAATATATTTATTCCCTATATTTTGATATTGAAAAGTAAATTTTTGAGATTTGTTTGACAAAATGCTTAAATAGAAGATGATCCTACTAGCTTAGATGTCATTGCCTGCAGTGCCAAAAAACATTCTAGTCCTAGTGTTGCTACTGCTCGGTACAGACAGAACATGGAGAAAAAGGAACCATGGGCAGAATTTCTTGCAGTACTGGCCACCATTTTTCTGCAGAATAACAATGATGACAATCCAGCAGGAGTTGCGGACTAGTGTGTGGCTGTAACTGGTGTTTCTTTCTCTTCCACATGCAGCTAAGTTTGAGGACATTGATATGGGTTAGTTGTGGCTGTTTCTCTAATCAATCCATAAGGAAAAGGACCTTCTCAAGGGAGCTGTATTAATACGACCCTGCCATCTTTTGCTATGACTATATCAAATAAGAAATTTGTTTTAGCGGAGTTTAGTAGTTACTTTAGGGGCTAGTTTCGTTGAGTAGTTAGTCCTAGATAGTCCTAGTTAGCCTATAAATAGGCCTAGGATAATGAGAGTTCAATAGTGAGAAAGGTAGAACAGAAATTGTAATTCTCCTAGAAAGAGAATTGTGAGTTGGGAGCATTCTGCTCTTGGAGTTGTCATCTTCACAACTTTAGTACTTGTTTCATTAAATAAAGTTCATATCTTGAACTCTGATTTTTAGTAAAATTTCAATCTTTTTCCATAGTTGAACACTAGATCACATCACCTGCAAATATAAAATTTGGCATCAAGATATGCCAATCTAACTGTTAACTTCATTTCAAGTGTAGCTATATTATTATACAGTAAAGAAATATGTTATAGAAATATTTTTTAGTCATACTTAGACATTCAAAGATTGTACATAAGAGAACCTTTTCTATAGATGGTCCAAACATTGTTGGCATTAACAATTACTAACTCACCAACCATACCTACCAACGATATGAATTACATTAGCTCTAACTGCCAACAACATTAATTGTACCAACTTATATAATTAAATATTGACTGTTTCCTATACTAATTAATTCATGATCTTCTAACACTGCCCCTCAAGCTGAGGAACAGATAGTTGTCATTCCTAGCTCACTACAAATCAGCTCAAAGGACTTCTTTTGTAAGGATTTGGTTGACATATCAGCTTCATGATCCTTAGTAGAAATGTAGATCAATTCAAGTCCACTTTCTTCCATCTCTGTTTTGATGAAATTTCTGTCTATTTAAACACGATTCATTCTATCATGTTAGGTTAGGCTTCTCACAATGTTGATAGCCAATTCGCTATCACAATAAACCCATGTGGCTGGATCAAACATCTCGAGTAGCTCTATCATCAACCGCTGCAACTAAATAACTTCACAAAAACCTTGAGCTATGACAGGAAATTCTGCTTCAGCATTGCTATAAGTTACAACTGTCTGCTTTTTACTTCTCTATGTTACTAGATTACCCCAAACTTTAGTACAATATCCAAATATAAATTTACAATCATAACTGCTACCTCCTTAATTTGCATCCGCAAATCCCTGAATGCTTCTTTCTCTTGTTTTCTTAATTACACTCCTTTACCAGGTGAACCCTTTAAAGTATTTTAGAATGTGATCCACAGCATCCATGTGATACTTTATCGGGGAATGCATGGCTTGACTCACAACTTTTATTGCAAAAGTCAAATTAGGTCTAGTTAGTGATAGATAAATAAGTGTTCCCACTAAGCATTGATACTATCCTCTATCGATTAAGTCTGATGAGTCTATCTCGGCAACTTTATACTTCCAGTTGGGGGAAGTGGAGTTGTCACAGATTTACATACAAGCTTACCAGATTCTTCTAAAAGGTCAAGAATATATTTACATTGAGAAATGACAATGCCCAATTTACTCCTAGCCACGTCCATTCCTAAGAAACATTTCAACTCACCAAGTTCTTTAATCTCAAATTTTGACTTAATCTCATTCTTTAGCTAACTAGTCTCCTTAGAATCGTCACCAGTGATTATAATATCATCAATGTATAACAATCAACATGGATTTCCTTACCTCATGGTTCAACTTTAAAAAGAAAGTGTGATTGGCTTGTCCTTATGTGTAACTTAGATGCATCATGGTATTGCAAAATCATCTGAACCAAGCACGAGGTGATTGCCATAAAGAGATTTGTTCAACTTATGCACTTTTCCATCCTCTTTATTTGAAGGGGAAGCGAGAAAAAAAAAAAAGAGATAATTTCGTGTAAATTTCTTCTTTCAACTCACCATTCAAAAAAAATTATTCTTAACATCCATCTGGTGAAAAGGCTAATTAACATTTGCTACTGACGACAAAACTACACGAATTGTATTACGTTTTCTTATTGGAAAAGTCTCTTCATAATCGATTTCATAAGTTTGAGTACATCCTTAAGCCATCAATCTTGCTTTATACCTCTCTGTATCACCACAATACTTTACATTGAACACCATTTGCTTTCCATGGTAAATCAACTATGTCCTAAGTATTATTCTCATACAACGCCTTCATTTCCTCCATAACATCTTTCCATTTAGGAATATTAAGGGCTTTATGGATGTTTCTTAGTAGTTTCTCCATGTCAATTTAAGTAATAAAAACCTTGTAATGAGGAGACAAGTCCTCATAGGTTATATAGTGGGAAATTGGATATTGAGTGCACTCCCTCTTCTATTTACGAAGTGCTATAGGCAGCTCGTCATTTGTTGTCAACACCATACTTTCATCCATATTTTTGTTCCCTTCAAAGTCTCTCTTTCCAACCATCTCATTGTGTTCACAAATACCCATCATAGGATTGTATAATTGACCTTGTTGAGGAGCTTTGGACCTTCTTATAAACACTCGCAATTCAAAGTAAGTTTAACAGTTGTTGGTGGTATGTATATTACTTTGGTTTGAGTTTGTGAAATCATATTATGACTCGATCAATTTGATTGAGAGAGGAGCTAAGGTATTGAGCTCAACTAAAATTGAGGATCCAAAGTAGGATTTCATTGACTCAATATAGGAGTAGATCAACTTCAATGGTATAGGAACAGAGCCTCAAGGCTTGGATGAGATTAAGGTACATAACATGTTTGGATTTCTTGAAAAATTGGTCTACATATGGATATATCTGAAACAAGGGTACCCTCTTCACTAAAATTCTCCCTTTGGAGAGGAGACCCATAGAAATATCGATCTTCACAAACTACATCTACAGTGACATACAATTTTTTTGTGTTTTGGGGATGGATGGAATCATTTATACCCCTTCTTACTTTAAGAGTAGCCAAGAAATATGCATTTGATCACTTTGGGATCAAGTTTGCTACGAGTAGGTTGATGATTGAAAGCAAAGGCAACACAGCCCAAGACTTTTGGTAGTAGAGAATTAACGATAAGGGCATGTGGAAGTGACTCTAGCAACATACTTAGAGGAGTTCTAAACTTTAAGAGGTTTAGAAAGCATTCAATTTATTAGATAAGTTGCTCTTAAAATAGCAACTCCCAATAATAAAGTGGCACTGAGCTTGCTATCATTATAGTTTTTGTAACTTCTAATAAATGCCTATTTTTTCTCTCAACAACTCCGTTTTGTTAAGAAGCATATGGACAAGAACTTTAGTGGTTTATGCCATCTTCTACCAAATAAGAGGAGGACTCAATAAAATATATTATTGCCTATTATCTGACCTTATGATGTGAATTGAAGTTTGAAACATGTTGCTGATAAATTTATGAAACTGATGACAAATTGAAAATGCCTCAAATTCATCTTTCAATAAATAGACCTAATTAACTCTCATAAGATTATCAATGAAAGTTATGAACTAGGGATGACCAAAAAGACTGAAAATGCCTCAGTCACTATGTATAAGATTAAAGGGTTGAGATGACTTATAAGACTTTGCATTATAAGAGGAATAAGAATGATTTGCCATGATGCAATGTTCACAATGAAAATCCTCTTTTGTTATTATTATAAAGTCGAGGACACATAAGACTCAAATAATGAAATTGAGATAATCGAATCACCTATGCCATAGCATAACATTAGACTCAGATACGGTTGATAAGGACGATTTAGATAAAAAGGATTTGAGTGTTTTCCTACTCTTAAAAGTAGTAGAGACCATTTTTTCTCCTCAGCACTGCTAATCATTCTACTTGAAAAAAGGTCCTGACACTCATAATAAAGAGGAGAGAAAATTACTTGACAATGCATATCTCTTGTTATCTTGCTCACAAACAATAAATTATATTTTAATCCAATATAAATAAAGTTGAATGCAATATAAATAAAGTTGAATGCAACTCTAATCCTAATATGCATACTAACCCTTGTTCTTTAGCTGAAACCAAGCTTCCATTAACAACTAACACATTAATGTTCTCATCACATTTCTCATACATTTCAAAATACCTTAGAGAGTTAGTCGTATGATCTAATGCTCTTGAATCAACATTCCACATATTTTCATTGAAGAACACGAAAGAGGATGCTTAATTACCTTTATAAGCCACAGCAACTGATGGACCATCATATTATTTTTCCTTCCCTTTTTCAACATGTGCCTAATTCAATAACTTTTGGAGAATTCCGACTTAATCTATTAATAAATTGATAGTTGTAGCCTTCATCTTTTCTAGCTTTATCATGGTTAAATCTTTGGAGTCAAGGGAACTAAACTTAAAGTTTAGTCTCCCCTGAGGGTTTTGGGGTTTCTTCCGCCATCCTCGATGAGATGACTCAGATTTTGATTACGAACGACTAGGCTTTGGTACCATGAAGAAATATATAGTAGAAATATTTTTTAGTTACCAGTCAAACATTCAAAGATTATACATAAGAGAATCTATTTATAGATAGTCTAAACATGGTTGATATTAATAATTACTAACTTATCAACCCTCTTAATCGGTGAAAAAAACAAACTCATCAACCCTAACTACCAACAATAATGATTACACCAACTCTAACTACCAACAATGTTAATTGTACCAACTTGCATAATTAAATATTGACTATGTTTCTTAAACTAATTAATTCATGATCTTCCAACATTCAGTGTTCCTAATTCTTGTTTTAATGCAAACAAGAATGTATATATTCACATTACTTCACAATCTATTTAGCCTTGTTGGTTGGAAAAAGAGACGTTGAATCTCAACAGCCCCAGTCAAAATTTTCTTCCAATTCTAAGAACAAATAGTGGGCATGCTAGCTGCCCAAAAGCTTCTCCCTTTTCGATGATAAGAGAGCACCTACTCTACCCACTAACTTCTAGGTCCTCCTTTTAGGATAAGTTAAATGTGTTTTGAGTTGTACCGATTTGTTCCATATGTCCAGATTTGATGTACCAAGACCGCCTTCTTTGGTGGGGTAATAGACATCCTCACACTTCAACTTTTGGCTTAGCATAAATATCAAGGCATCCACTACACAAAAAGTTCCTAAAAAGCCCATCAACCCTCTCGATCAGTATTTTGGTAGCATAAGAATTAATGCCCAATAAACTTGCATAGCAAATAATACAAATTTAATTAGTTGCAAACAACCAGAGAAGGATAGGTATTTAGAAGTCTAAGAGTTCACCCATGACTTCTCTTCTAAGTTTTGATGCTATAAGGGGAACACTAAATAGTGAATTGGCAGCTTTCCTTCTTGGAAACCTAATATGTCAACATAAAACCTTTTGTTACATCATCAACATTGGCATAGAAAAGAAGGCTTTTCCTACTGTTAGCCTGTAAACCCGATAAGGTCTTGAAACTTTTTTAAGCTTCTTCAATCTTACTTATTGAAAGAATATCACCCCCGTAGAACACAAGCAGGTCATAACAAAACAAAGTTGTCTTAAACGTTCATCCTTGCAATGCCAATGATAAGAAAAGGAGGGAGAGGTCGTCAAGTTTTGAGGTTTGGCTAAGAGAACCTCCATTCCAATTACAAAAAGGTAAGGTGAGAGGAGATCCCCTTGCCTCAAGCCTCTTGAGCTAGGGGAAAAACCAACTAATTCTCCATTTAGGTTCACAAAGAATCTAGGTGTAGGAAAAACAATGAGAGAGCAACTTCCTAAAATGAAGAAGGAACATCAATTTGTTCCTCATTTAACTTCTAATGAACAAGCTCCTCAACTTTTGAAATGTTTAGACGGAATAGAGTATGCTCTTGAAACAAGTTCTTGATGAAATTCACAACTCTAGATTGCACTTGCACTGAACCCAAAGCTTTAGAGCCATCCTCTTTGATTAAAGAATAGACGATATTCTAATCGTATCTTTGCTTCAAGGATTTTTGGAAGAAAGAGGTATTTATATCCCTTAGTCCAAGCCAAATTATCCTTATTTCTACTATAGGAAACTTTCCTCTACTCCTCTTAAGAGTGAATAATTTGATTAGGCTGATTTTTCTCATGAGATAAGAGAAACATCACCTTAAGCTATACGAGATTGGATCGCCTTTATATTATCTCTAGCCGAAGCAACCCTAATTTACAAATTGGAGTATTTATTGGATTCAAAGTTTTCAACTCCCTTGTGATTAATTTCAACTTTACTGTGTCTTGGTATTGTGTTGTGGTATTCCAAACATTGCTTAGCAAAGGCAAGAAGCGCTCATCTTCACTCCAGAAATCAAAAAACTAAGGGGGGCTTTTGAGAAGGAGAAGCCAAATCCAAAGTATCCAAAATGACAGGCAATATAAACCTTGCTTTAGAGTTTGGATACACCGTGAGCCATTCACAAGAAATCGATCAAGCTTCCCTAAAATGGGATTTTTAGTTTGTCCATTACACATTGTGTAAAAAGGAAAAAAAAGAAATCACCAACAAATCTCAAGTCTCCCAACTCTAGGCAGCATGGGTCTATAGTTACTAAGACTTGGTAGAAGTGGCAGTATCAAATTTTGGATGAATTGTATCTCACAGAGGGCAAACAATATAATAATGAATAAATTAATTAATTAACTCAAAAAATGCATGAATATTCTTAAATCTAATGAAGCCATAAAGGATAAAATATTTAGAAAAATGATTGATAATACAGCAAAGAAAACAAAAAACTATGTGAAGCCACATTTGTATCCTTGTTAAGTCAAAGAGTCAATTAACTGAAAGTTAAGGTTCAATGGTTAAACCAGAATTGGGTGGGCTTAGAGCTTAACATGTGCTTGTCTTCCCTGAAGAATAGAATCTCAAGATCGTTTCCTATAGGCATCATGGCTTAGGCTGCCTTGCCATCTATTATCTGGTTTATAAAAACATAATGCAGTTTCTGAGTTTACTTCAGACGATAAAGTTTTACAGTAGATGATCCTCAGAATGGTTCTGGCTCATAAAACAGGATAGTAAGAAATTTCATTCTAATAAAAAAGCACTGGCCATGGAAGACATCCATCCAACAATGAGTGAGAGAACATTGGCTAATTGATGGATATAGAGAATCTTTGGTCGCAAGCACACCATATTCAGATAAATGAAGCTTCAGGCATTGCGAAGAGTGCTTAAATAATGCAACTCAACATTTTAATCTTTTCCCCTTAAATAATATATGCTACAAAGGCTGACTACACCTAAAAACTAGTTGCTGGCTTTTCCAAGCAGTCTTTCTACAGATAACCATGGAGCTCATATTCATTATAATTTGAACCATCAGAAATGCATTCATGGATATCTAAAGCAGGTGTTATCCACACAAGGGAAGCTGAAATCACAGAAGACACTGTGGAAAGGATTTTCAGAAAACAATCTCCAGAACATGGATAAGGGTGGCAATTCCTCATAAGGCACAAGAAGATGATGCAATTAAAAACACAATTGCAGCATGAAACTAACATCCAATGACACTATTTAGATGACACAAATTGACATGCATAGAGAATAAGCTAATTATTAGCAATGTATATGTGATTTTCTGGATTCATCAATGCAAATTCAACACGTAGTAGAATCCAACCAGCCAACATAAATTGTCACTCATAGTCAAGGAAGGAACTAATAATAAAACTAAACCTTCCACATAATGATCTTAAGAACTTCAAAGAAATTTTACAATACTTTCATCATCTAACCCAAACTCTGCAACTAAAAGTATATATGGACCAGCAAAAAGCTTGAAGAACTAAAAGGCAAATAATCACCAAAAGACTCTGATTGGTTTACCAAAGACTCTGTCACCCAGTCTTCCCTCTCCCCACCATACCCAAGTTGGATCCTTTGCAAATGGGGAAAATTGGAGGATCCACCATGTATGAAAAGGAAGTTAGAGAGTTTTTAATAAAGATGGTGGTACACCACATATCAGTTACTATAGCTTGTTGTTTCAGTGAAAATTCGGGTAGCAATGATTATACCTTGCCATATTTCTACCCTACTTTGATGTTGAAACTGCCGAAAGCGATTAAGTAGACAAGCATATTTCCAAAACCTCCAGTGCACTCGCACCAAAAAATCCTACACCATTACTTATTACAAACCCGTAAAGATCATCTCTTTAACAAAGGGAAACATAAATATGTACAAGCTTTTTGCTCAAAACCCTCTCGCCAACATTCAATTCACACAAAACATCTAGATAACAAGTTCGCCTGCGCAAAAACAGCCTAAATTAAGCAATTCAACACTAAATTAAACACTTATCCAATAAAATACACACACTACCAGCACCACAAATCAATTTCACGATAAAACCTGACTTTATCTAATCAAATTTCACATCTACAAAAGCCCAAATCCTGAATTACCTGATTCCCCAGAAAATCGAGAATATGCACCGTGCCGTCATGAGTACCGAGTGCAATCATCCGCTCTGCCACCGCGATACAAGAAGCAGCGTCATTTACGAGAAGCGAAGGGATGCTACCACCCATTCTCTGGTACTTTAACCTCGGCTCTTCTTCCTCTTCTTCTTCGTCCTCTTCGTCTTCTTCTTCTTCGTCTTCTCTCTCATCGTCTCCTTCGACGCCGTTTTCGGATGGAATTGGAGCCATTTGCATAGTCTCTGAAATGTTAGAGAAAATTATTGATAGATTAAAGAGAGAGAGAGAGAGGAAGAGAGAGAGAGAGAGAGAGAGAGAGAAAGAGATCCGTGTTGGGTTTTAGGAAATGGTTCGTGTAGGGGAATTTTTGCGAATTGTTGTGGCATGATAAAACGGATGCTCAAAATATTTATTAGCTAGACAACAAAGAGAGTGGTCACACCTTCCGTGCCACCTGTCCATATTTTCCTTCTTCTTCTTTTTTTTAATCTTGAGATAACTCATGACTCGCACCTTCCTAACTAAAAAGCTATACCGAGAGTGATACGACCAAATTCATAATCCAACCGTAAATCCTTATCATCCGATTCCTCCCGAAGTCAAATCAATAGATTAAAACAGTTTCAAATCATGAAAGTCCTTTGTGTAAACTTTTCTCTTTTTATTTTTCTTTCTACTCAAATAACATGCATAATTACAATTATTAAAAAATAAAATAAGTACTAATGATTATAATTCCTTAAGTCTTATAAATGGATATGAAACGATAAAGTAATATTTAATCCTATAATCCAAAAAAAAAAATTGCAAATTCTTATTTCACATAAACAACTATTTTTATAATAGGTAATAAAAAGAAAGTTATGTAATATTACCTCATTTACCTAGAAAATTGTTCAAAAACTCCTACTCCGTAACTTTTTTTATTTCCTCTCTACAACAACCAATTGTTTTATTTTGTAAGTAAAAATTTTTATTCCATATATTTTTTATATAGAGAGAGAGGGAGATAAAGAATACAAATTTTATGTAATGAACACTAATGCCTTCCTTAATTAATAATAAAAGTTAAATAACTTTTGATTATTTTTTAACAATAACAAATAAGACTTATTGGTTCTTTTATTGTATTTTCCAACTTAATATTGTAATTAACAAAGTGAAATGAACGCTATAATCTACAATAAAAAAATTATATAAAGTTAGAATATAAAGTTCTAGTTTACCCAGGTAATAGTCATTTACAAGGTATAATTTTTTTTTTTATTCTCTATCTATTATATTTTAAAAAGTAAATGGGTTATAACAATTATTCTATCAACTATAAGTGAAAGCAAAAATAGGATAGTGAAAGAAGAATGATTGTTTTATATTATCTTCTGAAATCATAAGTTAAATGTTTGGATTTGTTAAAAATAATAGTTCGCCAAAATAGTTCAAAATAATCTCCTTAAGGTAAGATAGACTTTTACAAATACCATAAACTTTTATGTCTAACATAAATAATATTTTGCTTTTCCAAATGGCCTTAGTGTCTCATAATACTTATGAAACGTATAAGAAAATTCGAACAAGGAAAATCTTTCAAAAATAAGGGCATTTAGGTAATTTCAAACCATATAAAATCCTATTTTTGTCTTATATTTCTTACCTTCATTTGTCTAAAGCCTACTAATTCTTTTCCCTCTCCATTTCCCTTTGACTCCTTTTCATTTTCAGCTAACCAAAGCTCTTGGAGCTTTTAATATTCAATAAAAATTGCATATAATCAAGCTCAAGGGTAAGACTAGGCATCTAAAATTTTTTCTCTAACTCATCTTAGTGGAAAAGCTTCAATCTATTATTGTTTCTTAGCTCTCTTTTAGAAATTTGAACTTAAGATGGTTGTTTATAGTAGGTTTTTCATTTGGTTTTGCTTCATATTTAGATTAAAAGGGATTTTCATCCATTCAAGTAAGTTTTAAATCTCTTTTCCTTTAGCAAGAAGTGGGTTTTTCTAAGTTAGGATTAGAGTTTCTAAGCTAAATCTAATAGTTAGGGTAGAGTAAAAGTGCATTTTATGTGATAAGTGTTTGAGTAATTGAAGTGTATTTGAAGTTCGATTGAAGGATGGTAAGTTTGGTATTAGTTTTAAGGTTGATTTTCTTTATAGGAAGTTGTAATTGCAGCAGGGGAAACCGCCCTGCTAGTTCCATTTTAGATCGGTCTACTAGTCCGTAAAGCTTTAGGAGGGCTACAATTGTTAAGCCGACCTAATGTTCCCCTTGTGAACCAGCCAGCCGATTGTATCTAGCTAAGCACAAGTTATTTGGTAACTTCCTTGTTTCATCATTTCCAAGTTGGATTTCCATTCCTAAATGATTTCTATAAACTCTTAAGCCACCTTTGTTAATAAAAGACATCTTTAACCAATGTTTACCAAAAGTTTAATCTTGTTCAATCTTAAAGGAGTGGATATTGGAGTATGATGGAAAGTGTTAAGTAGAAAGCAAAGCTGTAGTGGGTTGAGTGGAGGTAAGTTTGTAACTTTTCTTAAGTAAAGATCTAAACTTATCTAGATTTACTCGAGTCCTTTGAGTATTAAGTGAATTAGAGCTTTTAAATGTAAGATAAAGGGATGTTAAGCAAGTTGATTAAGAGTTTCTTAAAAGCGTGAATTGAATTAATTGAAGAGTAATCTAAGTTAAGCTTATGGTTCTATTAGTTAGGTTCTTGTGCTTTTAGTTGGTTATTCAATTGTTTGAGTACATAATGTGTATTTGCTAGATGTGTTTGCTAAGCTAAATGAGTAATTAGGCTAATTATATTTGACCCTAAACTTGATTTGATTATTGTACTTGGGCCTATCCTAAGTTTAATGGGCAAATGTTGATCTTCATGTAAGGATTATCAATGAACTCATCTATTGATACAAGGTAGCTAGATCTAAGTATTATGGATCATGTGCTCTTGGATGATGAAGTCAGTTGGCCAACACCATAATATGTGTGTAGTAAAATGAAAAAAAATTGTATATCTATATTTACTTATGCTTATGTACAAAAGATCATGATGTGATGGAGTCATGAGTACCCGTTTATTTTATGTTAACATAAATTCAAGATAATTAACTTATTATTTGTTATTTCCTACATTAAACGTATGTGTTTAATTAGATTGACATCCGTGTGTGCAGGTATTACATATGGAGTTTCAGCTTATTCTCTTATCTTTATAGCTACAAGTAATTAAGATAAACTTCTTGCTTATAGAGTAAGAGCTACTAATATGAGGTTGAGAAGAAAGGCATTTAGAAATTTTATACTGAAGATGTTGGTGATAATATGTGGAAATGGGATTTATGGTGTTAAGTAAAATTATGGATAGGTTCTGTTGTTGTAGAGTTAGAAATCTTGTTCATAGATATAATTGTAGTTGGAATAACTCACTCATAAGTCATTTGAATTGTTTAAATGGTGGATAATTGTCATCATTACTTATTAGCCAATTGTTACATATGAATTTGGAGACTAATAAAGTTTTGAAGCCTTAATGTATCATCAAAGACTAGGGACACGTAAAGGGTTGTAGTTCCCTTAAATTCTAAAGCGTTACAACTTACCAACGTCGTAAGGAAATACTTATGTTCTTTCATATACTGATTAGACAAATGGCAAGGTGAGTGGTTATTTTACTTGACAACTTTAGATGTAATTATAAGTAACTAATTCTATATAATTGTTTTTTCACATAGTAGATACTAAGGTTGGTAATTCATGTTATCATATTGGTGTCTCATTTCTGTATCTATACAAGTTCGTATTAAAAAAATCTTAACTCGTGACATGATTTGTTTATAAATCATATATAAAAATCTAAACCTTGTGACCTAATGTGTCTTATGTCCAGATTATATCCATTTATATTAGGGCTAACATTTTATATTACTATGTTGTATCTCGTTTATTTTAGATTTAATACCATTTATTAGTTAAAAAATTACAATTAAATCTATATAATATTTATAAATATAAAAGGAAAAGAATGATAATAATACTTAAATTTTACAAAGAAAAATAACATAATATCTTTACATTTAATGTAAAATGACAATTCAAACAAAAGTTTTAGTAAAGCAAAATCTCGTTAAATATAGGAAATTTGAAAATTTAAATTATATAACATCACTAAATTAAGTGGAACAATAGATTAAATGAATGTTGATATTATTACCAATATTGATTTTCAAATTTATCATATTATTTATTAGATTTTCAAGACAAACAGTTAAAGAATCTATAAATGAGTTTGTTATTTTTATGCCCCTTTAAACTACAATAGAGTAAGAAGAGTATATAACATTATTAAATTTAAGTTATATAATGTTGTTAAATTAAGCTGAATCATGACTTAAATGGATATTAGTGTTACTACTAATGTTAATGTTGGAATTTATTGCATTATCTATCAGATTTTTAAGGGAGAAAGTAAAAAAATCTACCTTCTTCTTCTTCTTTTTTTTTTTTAAAATTTATTCACTTTAAGTTATTACGTTTTGATAACAACTTAAGTTTAATTAGTATTTTATTTGTTTTCTTTTTTATTTTAAAAAAAATTTGAGTTGGCATCTTAGTGTCATTTTAAAGTTAAATTATTGACTTAGGTATGGATTAATCTCCTAAACTTTTAAAGTATTGTTTTCTAACCCTCTAAAATTTGATAAATCAGTAAACAATCCCCATAGATTGAGAATAACTCCTTAAACTTTGATTTTGGTGCTCAAATATCCCATAAACTTATCAAAATATATTTTAAAACCCCATAAACTTCCACCATAGTATAAATTTTTTTTAATTAAAAAAAGGAAATATTCTTCATATTTCCAATTTACCAAAGTTTAAGGGGTCAAAAACCATATTTTGAAAGTCAAAGAGATTAATCTAAATCTAAGTCAAAGTTTAAGAGGTTATTTGCAATTTCCTCTTAAATTAATAATATTTGCTAAGTAGCATGTTTTAATTAGTTGAAAGTTCCATGTATAGTAACAACATAGACATAGTTAGCTAAAGTAGTATATATGACCTCGAAAAGTTGAATTAAGTGGTCAATGGACACTTTTAAACTTTAGGTAGTTAATTGAAAATATGAGTAAAGTTCAAGTATTAAATTTAGTATTTTACCTAATCATTTTAATCGCATGAAATGATTAGTTTGATAAATTAAATGGGGCAATATGAAATATGTGATATTTTGACTAAAATGATACACAACCAATAACTTGTTGTCTTTTATAATTAAAAAAGAGAAACAAAAACGCATGCTGTAAAGTGTTTGACAATTTTAATAGGTAAATTTATACTTTCTTATTAAATTCAAGTAAATACACTACTAATCCCATTACAATAAAGTGACTAAAACATTCCACTTCAATTATAAATTGTAGACAAAGGGACCCGAATGTAATAGTCAAATGTACATTGTGCGATTCTTACATTACATTTGCCCTTAGAAGAGTAATGTGAAATGATATGTAAGGGATGACTTAGAGAGAACAAGTAAAGATGGGGAATAAGTAGTCTCAAGGAGCTTGAAAACTAGTGTAGAAGATATAAAGCATCAATTTTACCATTTTTTATGAGACAAAGTGTATTTTACCCTATGTTTAGAGCTTTGTTTGACTCTTCAAAATAACAATTTGATAGAGTGAAGTCATATCTCTTGAGTATTTATAGAACTAAACCATTAATGATATTCATTGGATCGCATTGACAACTAATAGTTGAAATGAGTTTGACTATTGATAGATTAGTCTACGAGCTCATTTTGAGTACAAGTTCATAGAGAACCTCTTTAAGTGCATGAGCCTCCTCGAAAAAAGTTGAGATCAGACTAGCTAGTTCAATAATTCTTATTTCAAGCTAATCATACGAAATCTCTCTTTAATCACCCAAAATTTATAGACTTGGCGAAATCTAAATGTATTGATGAATTCCTCCACGAGCTCCTTCTGAGTATAAGCTCATGGAGAGCCTCTTTTAAGTGTATGAGTGTCCTTGAAAAAGTTGAGACTAAATTGGCTAGTTTAATAATTTATGTTTTAAGCCTATTACGCAAAATCCTCTTTTAATCATCTAAAATTGATAGACTTGGCTTTATAACCTTGATTTTAACTTAGCGAGTCAAACACATGTCATCATTAGATTTAAAGTTCATTAATCATTTTAGCTTTCTACATAATTTTATAGAGAAATTGCAAATAACTCCTTAAAATTTGACTTAAGCATGAATTGACTTCTTCAACTTTTAAAGTGTAATTTTTGACTTTTTAAACTTTGATAAATTAGCAATATATAGAATATTTTCCTTTTTTAGTTAAAAAAAAAGTCACACCATGGTCAAATTTTAAGAGATAATAAAGCACATTTTGATAAGTTTAGGGAGTATTTATGAACTAAAATTAAAGTTTAAAAGAATTATTCTTAATTTATGGGGGTTGTTTATCAATTTATCAAAGTTTTGGGGGTTAAGAACTACACTTGGAAAGCTTATGGGTCAATCTTGATAGCTTACTGACCTTTGGCTCACTTACTCGTGCATGCCTTAAATGCCTCCAGTCCTTCACCATGAGAATTCTCTCTTGTCATCCTACAGAGGATAAGAAATAGTATATAGAAGAATGGTGGCTAAACTCCTTGAGAGCTACGAGTGGGTACATCCTGTTTTGCCCCATCTTTTGTATTGATGCCGACTACTCTCTTACCAAGGAACCTTTGTCGAGTGATGAGAACCAACGCCCTACACCAATTCTTGCTTCAACCTCCAATTACTAAGAGCTTCCTGCTGAGTGACGAGATACAAGCCTCTGCTGGCTAAGTACTTATCTTTCGACCCCTTACTTCTCTTTTAGCATCCTTTACTCATCTCGGCAACTCTAAGGTCACCACATCATGCTCCAGCTTAGCTGTTGCACCTATGTATTCCTTTATACGGATCCATTGACTCCTTTATACGGATCCATTGACAAGCTACCACCTGTCCCTTTTACCTGATATTGTACTTTTATTCCTTTTGTCTTTTGTCCCTTATCCCTTTTACCTTTTTCGTATGTATTAAGAATCTCCTTTTTATATACGCCTTTTTGTAATTTTCCTCATTTGTAATGTTGCCCTAAGGACTTAGTATAAATAGTCCCTTCTCCTTGTAACCGGAATATCCATCATTCCTTAAAGACATATTAAATATACTTGGTCCTTACGTGACATTCTCTCTAAGTTTACTTTTGTACACTCTTATCTAATCTTGCTAAGTAGCTCAAGACTAGTAGCGGGTGGACTTTGGCATTAACTTGTATGTTATATTAAGTAAAGTCTCAAGTCATGTTGTGTTCGTAGGTGAGTTATATCCTTCGAGTAGCCTCACATCAACTACTGCATTTAATTTATCGACCTTACCATTCTGTTTTCTTCGATACTCTGAAGGACCCA
The DNA here is from genome assembly GCA_024138015.1 of Lumnitzera littorea. Taxonomy (NCBI): domain Eukaryota; kingdom Viridiplantae; phylum Streptophyta; class Magnoliopsida; order Myrtales; family Combretaceae; genus Lumnitzera; species Lumnitzera littorea. Next base: position 47,253,521 of record JAMXBB010000005.1, on the reverse strand, counting down.
TTTAGTTCTCTACTCCTGCAATAAGTGATAAGGATCTAAGAAACAGTAGCAGATCTTAACAAACCTAGAATGGGTCTAATGGGTTTGACTGACAGGAAGTGAGATAGTTGGTTTTGACAATAAATGTAAATGGATATCATGCACCAAGACATAAACACAATCAGGGGTTTGAGCTCAAAATAGGGTTTAATATAACTCACGAACACTAAATGTTGCTCTAGATTCAAATGAAGGTTAGATGCAACTCATTAACTGGTTCAAATGAAGGGGTTTGCCACAATCTCAAGGTTAAGATCGATAAGAACACGGGAGAGATTAAAGAGCTTAATCTATACTTGATAATCCAGCAAATGCTAGCTCAAGAGTAGTCTTGCTAAAAAAAGAATAGATTCTAATCGCAAGAATATACTTTTCTATCTGATTTTATATATTGGCGTCTATGTATATCGATCTCTGATGTTTACAAATGTTGCTATTTATAGCAAGTCCTAAACCTCAGTAACAAAACTGTAAATAATGTATAAGGCCTTAAACCCTAAAAAATTAGGCCTATAAATAAAATAAAGGAAAACATGTATAAGAATACAAAACTGTACATTTTACAAGGGAAGTTGTCATGTCTTGGAAGGAGTAGTATCTGAACTGGATGGGGTCAGCAGTTGGATGTACGAGTTTGGGAAAGAGTCTCTGAAGTCTTGTTGTATTTGGCCAAGACACCAGAAAGGTCAGCCCATAATTGCCGAGTTTTAGAATCAGTCGGTACGAGTCTCTTAGTGTTATGTTGAGTGGTTCTTTGGTCTCAAATACTCGGTCTTATGGTATCTCGACGCCTCAATTGACTACAGACTTAATGCCGAGTGTTTATCTTCTTCCCTCTCATCCTTCTGGCTTTGGTTCAACCTCGGTAAGCATTGATAAGCCTTGGCTTCGGGAAGGTTTGCCTCGGTTTAGATATAGTTGGAGGCTGATTCCCATCAGTAAGTCCTAATGATAATTAAGGTCCTGGGCACATCAAATCCGCATCTAAATCAAAGTTTATGGAGTTATTTGTATTTTCCCTTAATTAAAAAAAAAAAAAAAGAAGAAGAAGGAAGAAGACGAGAAAACTTTTCTAAATCGTAACTCTACTCTTGTCCCCTTTCCCCCCACCTTTACCCATTCCTCACTTTGCTACAATTCTTTGTTATGTTGCATGCTACCTGATAAGGATCAAAGACTAACCACGCGCTCCCAAACCCAAGGGCTTGCTTAAATAGTTTGCCGAACTATCCAAGGTGAGTTAAGTGCCAAGGAGCAATGCAATCCCCAGTTCAATTTATCAAGTTACTTCGCTCTCAATACCATCTAGGAAACTGCCAAGGTGACCAGCCAACCCTATTGCTACACACCAATCTGAGCATCGAATTAGGATATTACCAACCTCACCAGTGTCGAGGTTGAATTAACAATGATCAGGAGCTAATTACCCAAGGTTGACCCAAAAATGAGTTGCCTTTGAACCAACCTCGATCCAGTCTTAATTATTTGAGCTACTAAACTACTGATGTCGACCTAACTTGATCGAGATTTGCCCCTACCCGATTAGTAGTGTCATTGGGGACTAAAGAATGAGTAAACCATGCACGCATTGTCCTTTTTCTAACATTTGTGTTGTCCTTTCTACCACTGGATATTCTTTTTACATGATTACATTGTTATCCCTGTAAATTATTCCCCCTTTTCCTTAACTAATAGCAATCTTTTTGTAATTTACTCTCACCTAAGATTTACCCTAATTGGGTCATATAAATACTTATATATTGTAATAGCCCTAACAGTTATCACATTGAATTTTTCAGACTTAGTCTCTTAAGTTAAGTATTCAAGTTGCTTACTCTTAAGCTACTCTTATCTAACCCTTTGACTGTAGGCTAGTGGTTAGTAACCTTCGGCCACACTTATGCATTATATCAAGTATGACCTGACCTTGTGCAAGGCGTTGGTGCATCATATCCATCGTTAATGCATGGGAACCCCTATTCAATCTTTGATTATCATTTAGTTTTCAAACCATCTCATGGTTTGGACCCACCCCTTGGTTATGTGTGCTATTGGGCTTGTATGTTCATTCACAAACCCGTGTCATCTTGGTATTAGAGCCAGGCTACGTTCGGAGTTGGATTCTGTTATTGTGTTCTTTGAGTGGATTGTTATTGTTCTCGTGTGTTAAAAGTTCTACTGTAAACATAGTAGTTTAGAAGTTGAGAGGTGTTATTGGCTTTATTTTCCCTTATTTCCTATATGTAAAACAGAGTGTGGTTATTTTCTTATTCACTATGTAGTTGTTACAGTAATGGGAGTGGTAGTTATTGATTTGCTATTGTCATTTATGGAAAGAACTTTGAGTGGAGTTTTAAACATCGGTTTTGTGAGTTAACCAACAATGTCAGATGCAAGTGTTTAGGGAACTCTAAGAAACCAGGAAAGTGGCGCTCAACATAGCCAAGGGCAAGAAGGAAGCTTCACACCTCAGTCAGTAGGTGACAGCTTAGATAAGCTTATCGATTTGGTAGCTAGTTTGGTGATTGTTATCTAAGAAGATAGATAATGAGCTATAAATAGCCTAATTAGAGGGTGTGAGTAACAATAGCAAGGCAATGGACAGTTTGGTCGAGTTAATGCCCCAGCTTGACCACCCTGAGTTGAAGGAATGGGTAGGGATGCTAGATGAATGCTAGTACTTGAAGAAATTGAGGAAGAAGAGGAAGGAGACGATGAAGCAGAGGAGTACTATGAGTAAGAAGAGAGGAATGTCTGAGCCCCTAGAGTTAATAGGTTAAGGATGCGTATTTCGAGTTTTTCTAGGAGTGGTGATGTCGAGAACTACCTGGATTAGATAGATAAGATTGAAAAGCGATTTGAATACCACGACGTACCCGACAATGCAAAGGTTAGACTTGTTGTGTTGGAGTTCACTGGATATGCCGCCCTATGGTAGAATAACTTGTAAGCCACTTAGAGAAGGGAAGGAGAACAAGAGATTAGGAGTTATGATGAAATGAAGAGGGTTATGAAGAGAAGTTTGTGCCAAGCTATTATTTGCAAGATACCTTCAAAAGATTGTAGGAGCTGAGGCAAGGAGGGTCGAGTGTAGACACTTATGTTAAGGAATTCCAAATGTTAATGATCTAATGTGAAGTCATAAAGCCAAAGGACAAAACTATATCTCGGCTCATTGGTAGACTAAGTATGACATTGGGGATATCTTGAAAACCCTTGATATTGGAACACTTGATGATCCAATTTGAGCTACTCGAAGGATAGAAGGTACTAAACGGGAAAGTTCCAACCATCCATCAGCCAACCTAACAGTAGCTGATTTGTTTCAAGGAGACCTGTGTAAACGGAGCTAAGTAAGGTCACTAAGACCCGACCTACTCTAACTATCCAAGTAGAGGAGAAAGAACCCCTGAGGAAGTTTGAGAAGGGCCAGAGTTCAGGGAAGAAGATGAGTGAGATCAAGTATTTCAAATGCCAAGGATTTAGACACATGGCTGCTTAGTGTCCAAATAAAAGAATTATGGGAGGTGCTGACTGTTGAAGTTAACAGTGTTGATGAAGAAGTAGAGGAGCTAAAAGAAGACGAACAGATCGAACTGTCTGAAGAGGAAGTTATCTACAGTGAAGAAGGTAGCTTTATGCATCTACTCTCACATTGAGAAGGATGATGAGTATTAGTCCTATGTCTAAAGATGAATAGAAAGAAAATCTCTTCCATATCGAATGTAAGGTGAATGAGTCTTTGTGTGCACTAATCGTTGACAGTGGGAGTTACACTAATGCAACCTCTATATTTATGGTTCAACAATTAAGATTGTCAACCAAGCTTTAGCCGAAGCCTTATAAGTTTAATTAGCTCAATGATAAAGGAGCCTTACAAGTGAACAAACAAGTGTCAGTGTTAATCTACATCGGCAATTACCGAGATGAGGTACTCTGTGATGTGCTACCCATGAGTACGTCCTACGTCCTACGTTTTACTAGGGTGACCATAGATGTTTGATCGAGGAGTTATATATGACGGAAGATGGATTATATGTCCTATAGAGCATGAAGGTAGGAGAATGAAATTGAGCCCTATGACTACTGAATAGGTAAAGCTCATGTAATCCCAATTGAGCCGAACCTTAAAGAAAGAGGATTTGGTAATCATTTGAGCTGAGCTGAAAAGAGAGATGGAGCTCGAAGGAGTAACTTATCTACTGGTTCGAAGAATTCTGGAGATGAGACCTGAGGAGAAAGAGTTGCCTGCCAAGGTTAAAACCTTGCTAGAGGAGTTTGCAGACCTATTTCCAAAGGAGCTACTAAAAGGTCTGCCCCTTATTCGAGGCATCGAGCATGCAATTGACTTACAGCCAAGAGTTGCACTATCGAACAAGCTTGCCTATAGGCCGAACTTTGGACAAGTTACTGAGCTACAGAAGCAAGTAAATAAGCTATTGAAGAAGGGGTATGTATGCAAGTCCCTTAGCCCTTATACAGTATTGGCCTTGTTAGTGCTGAAGAAAGATAGGTCTTGGAGAATGTGTATAGATAGCCGGGCAATCAATCGAATCACCATCAAGTATAGGTATCCCATATTAAGACTTGATGACATGCTAGTTGAGTTGAGCGGAGTAAAAGTGTTCTCTAAAACTGACCTCAAATCAGGATATCATCAAATCTAAATGTATGAGGGTGATGAGTGGAAGACCGCATTTAGAACACGCCATAGATTATATGAATGACTTGTAATGCCGTTTGGACTGTCCAACGTATTGAGCACATTAATGTGCTTGATGAATCATGTACTCCGAGAATTAATAGGAAAGTTTGTCGTAGTTTATTTTGATGATATCTTGGTGTATAGCCCTAACTTGGAGATTCACCAGCAGTACCTTTGAAGCGTCTTTGCAAAGCTTTGAGCTGAATAGCTTTACACCAATCTAAAGAAATACAACTTTTTCCAATCCGAAGTGATATTCTTAGGACTTATTGTAAGTAGTGGTAGCATACAAGTTGATGAAGAATGTTGAATTCAAATGGGGAGAGAAGGAGCAAAGGAGTTTTGAGGAAGTGAAGGATAGACTGACTACAGCCCTTGTCTTAGCTCTACCGAGCTTTAGCAAAGTGTTTGAAGTAGAGTGTGATGCGTCCAGATTAGGCATATGTATTGTACTGATTCAAGAAGGCCGACTTATTGCTTACTTTAGTGAGAAACTTTGAGGAGCTACAGTAAACTATTATGTTTATGACAAGGAGTTTTACTCCTTAATTTGAGCATTAACGATGCAGAAACACTATTTGTTACCTAAAGAATTTGTGATCTACATCGATCGTGAATCCTTGAGATATTTGAAGAGCTAACCCAAGTTATCCTGAAGACAAGCCAAATGGGTTAAGTTCATGGAGGGTTTTTCTTATGTCATCAAATATAAGAATGGAAAGAACAATGTAGTACCTGACACTCAATTGAGACAACATTCTCTCTTGTCTGAGCTACAGACTAAGCTGCTTGGCTTTTCAACAATAAAGAATTTGTATACTAAAGATCCATACTTTAGTCCTATTTATGCTAGATGTAAGGAAGGAAGAGTATTGGATGACTATTATAGGGGGGACGGATACTTATTTAGGAAGAGGAGGCTATGTATCCCGACCTGTACCATGAGAGAATTACTAGTGTACGAGACATATAGAGGAGGATTAACAGGATACTTTAGCCAGTGCCGAACCCATGAGGTACTATCTGCGAGATTCTTTTGGCTAAGAATGATGAGAGATGTATAGTCCATCTTAGAAAGGTACGTGACCTAACAAAAAGCAAAGAGTCGAGCCTAGCAAGGACATTATCTATCCTTGCCCATCTTGACCAAACCATGGTCCGAGTTAAGTATAGACTTCATGTTAAGATTACTGAGGATGTCTCGAGGAAAGGACTCCACCATAGTGGTTATGGATCAATTTAGTAAGATGGCACATTTCATACCTTATTCTAAAACTAATGACGTTTTGGTTATCTCTTTTCTTTTCTTGCAAGAAGTAATCAAACTTCATGAAGTGCTTAGAACCATAATTTTGGATTGAGACATAAAGTTTATGAGCCATTTTTAGAGGACACTATGGTGGCGAATGGGAACCAAGCTATTGTATAGCACGTCCTGCCATCCACAGACCAAGGTTATCAATAGAACCGTAGGAACTTTGCTGCAGGTTACTATCTGACGAAACATGGCCGATTGGGATCTGTATCTACTAATCATTTAGTTCGCCTACAATAGGACCGCCTACAGCGTAACAAACATGTCTCTATTCGAGGTCACCTACAAGTTTTACCTCAAGCTTTTGATGGACCAAGCACTCCAGTTAAGACCTGATTATGACCAACTAGTCGTAGAAAGAGTTGAAGCTACTACTAAGCTTGAGAAGCAAGGCCTAGGATGGAAGAAGAGAGAATTTCAACCAGGTGATTTGGTCTGAATACATCTTAGCAAGGAAAGATTCCCAAACTTGAGGAAGAGCAAGTTGTCTTCTATAGTTAACGGACCCTAACGCCTACAGGGTTGAACTACTCAAAGGATATGGAGTCTCAGACTCCTTTAACATTGCTTATCTCTACCCTTACACTCCTGAGGACAAGCAACCTGGAGCTAAGCCAGATTTGATCCTAAATCTCAAACAATCCAAAGAGGATGATAGGGATTAAGGACCAATCATACGCTCCCAAACCCGAGGGCTTACTTAGATGGTTTGCCGAGCTATCTGAGGTAAGTTGAGTGCTAAGGGGTAATGTAATCCCCAGTTCGATTTGTTGAGTTATTTCGCTTTCCACACTATCTAGGAAATTATTAAGGTAATCGGTTGACATGATAAGTCGACCCCATTACCACACACCAGTTCGAGCATCGAATTAGGATATTGCTAACCTCACTAGTGCTAAAGTTGAGCTAACAATGATCAGGCCGATTACCTGAAGCCAACTTGAGAATGAGTTTCCCTTAAACCAACCTCCGTCCAGCCCCAATTATCTGAGTTACTGAATTACCGACGTCAACTTAACTTGATCAGGATCCACCCCTACTCGATTAGTAGTGTCATTAAGGAATACGAAATGAGTAAACTATGTGTGCATTGCCCTTTTTTTGACATTCGTACTATCATTTCTACCACTAGATATTCTTTTTACATGATTACATTGTTACCCCCATAAATTATTTCCCTTTTTCCTTAACTAGTAGGAATTTTTTTATATTTTACTCTCATCTAGGATTTACCCTAATTGAGCCATATAAATACTTATATATTGTAATAGCCGCAATAGTTATCACATTGAATTTTTTAGACTTACTCTCTTGAGCTAAGTATTCAAGTTGCTTACTCTCGAGCTACTCTTATCTAGCCTTTAGACCGTAGGCTAGTAGCGATTAACCTCCGGCCACACTTATACGTCATATAAAGTACGACCCGAACTTGTAAGAGGCATTGGTGCGTCATATCCATCATCGGTGTACGGGAATACCTATTCAACCTTCAACTGTCATTTAGTTTTCGGACCATCTTGTGATTTGGACCTACCCATTGGTTATGAGTAATATTGGGCTCATGTGTTCATCTATAGGCCAGTATTACTACCCTAACTACATAAGCAATTTCATACATCAGGCTAATGATAAATTTGGAGTTGATCCACCTAACAGGATCCTTAGTGTCATACCTCATCGACAAAATTTCAAACTCTTAGGCATATTGAGCAACTGACATGTTTCCTTACCTTAATGCATCCATCTAAGAATACAACTCCTACTTATAATAAGGTGGTACCAATATTTTTTCGATTAGCCTCTTTACCATGAGGCAACTTCGGCTTCACCATCTCCACTCCTCTATTCTCTAATTTGTTTTCACCACAATGATGGATAACCTAAGAACTCTAGAGATGCTACCTTTACTTTGGTATGCTCATCATATTCCCCTTGATTAAATAATCCGTCAATTTGACTCTTTCACTCACAATAGTCATCTGGAGTCCCTTATCCATCAAACTTCAATACAAATTATTCTATATTCTCAACTACTCTCACTTGTTGATTTCTATTCACTCCTTGGTCCCATCAAAGTTATTCCTTTCTTTCTCATCTAATTCTTCTTCATTCCTTCTAATGGGAATCAGGCTACCGGATCTCTGATCTGCAATTGAGCTCGAGGACTAGAGGAATTGGCACAATGAATCGGCACGATGAATCCTTCTATTCTAACTGACCCTTGTAGAAGCCGAGTATTTCCTTGTTGAGTTACCCTTCATGCCTAGCCGTATGATTGCCCATCTTTCTGTAGTATGCTAAATTGAAGATTACCCATTCGTGCCTAAGTCAATTAATTACTCGGCATCTTCCTTATTGAAAAGCCGAGAAAGAGAGAGTCCGGACTGATTAAGCCATCCTTGCTCAGACAAGCCAACTGTCCGTACTTTTTGTCTACATCTTTTAATAACCTCGCCAATTTAGCATTGCTACGTATACGGTATTATGTCCATATCTTCTTATATATCCATTTTTACTCCTTTTATATCTTGTACATTACTTCCTCAGGAAATGCTCTTTTGTCTTTTCCTTTTTAAGTAAGTTGTCTTAACTTATGAGTATAAATACCCTTGTACTTATAATTGTAAGAACAGATTATTTTGAATACACTTGAGTATTTTTTTCCTTACGTAAACACTCTATTTACTCTCGGCATCGCTCTTATCTTAACCCTTGAGCAAGGTTAGGTGGTGAGAATAACCTTACCGGATCGATTTGTATGTCATATTGAATTGTGCCGTGAGTCCTTGAAAGTTCCATTGGTGTGTCATATCCTTTGGAGCTGTTCTTGGGTTTTGCTTACCTTTCGTTCATCATTCATTCCTTTTATACCTTTTTACATTAGTTTTTTCGAGTTTTCTATAAGCTTAGACCCACCCAACGATCGGCATTGTCTATTCTTAGTCACAGTTTGTAACATCTTGGTATTAGAGCTCTGTAACTTGTTTGTCTAGGTTAGTTAGTTGGCACCCTGGCCATTAGTTAGCTCTTCCTTTACCTTTCTATTAGCTGGGCAATCCTAACAGCTTTGTCCATTGTGTTAAAACATTGGAGCTCCACAATGTTTTGAATGTCTACTCTTAACCCAATAATGAATCTTGAGACCGTTCAAGTTGGTGGCTCCTCTACTTCGCAATGTATTATAAGCATTTGAAATTCTTGAACATATTCATCAACAGTTTGGCCTCCTTGTCTCAACTCCTGAAGCCAAGTTAAAGTATCTTGAAGATAGGTTTTCGGTACGAATCTGTTCTTGAGTATTCTCTTTATCTCTAGCTAAGTATTAATCTCTCAGTATCCTTTTCGTCTCCTTATGGCCTGAAAATTCTTTCACCACATGGCAGCATATCTAGAGAACTTAACAGCAACAGTTCCCACCTTCTCATAATCATCATACTGATAGTAGTCAAACATACACTCTACCTTCTCTTCCTACTCTAGGTATTCATCAACATTCTCAAGTCCATTGAAACTAGAAATTCGAAGCTTCACATGGTTAGATGCTCTAGAGACTCATATACGTTCTTCTTCAAAATACTCTTACAATTGAACAGTACATAATACCACTAAGTAGACTCCTTTCAAAGTTGTCTATAGATTCAATTCTAAGTTGCCCTTCAACCATACCCCTGTATTAGTACCCACGCAAGAAGATACTGACTCCTCGGTTAGAGCTTAATCCCTTTAGCACATATACGACAAGGTCACTTAGCACATCAACTAAGTTGTTAGAAGAATGTGAGAAAAGACTAAGGGTAGGATGGCTAAACAATTTCAGCCGAGAGACTTAGCCTGGCTACACCTCAGTAAGGAACAATTCTTGAATAAGAGGAGGAACAAATTATCTGCAGGAGTGAAAGAACCTTTCAGAATCCTCTAGAAGATCAATGATAATGCCTACAAATTGGAATTGCCCAAGGGCTATGGGGTTTCTGATGCCTTTAACATTGCTGACCTCGATCCGTATCACCTTGATGGAGAACTGAGCGAAGACCATTCGGATTTGATCCCAAATCCAAAACAACCTTGAGGGAATGGTAGGAATCAAGCTATCGAACTTTTGACACATAGTCGAGCTTGAAGACTAGAGAGATTAGTATGGTGAATCCTTTTATTCTAACCAACCCCTGCTGAGGTCGAGTATTTCCTTGCTAAGTTGCCCTTCATGTCGAGCTATATGATTACCTATCTTTCTGTAGTACGCCAAATTGAAGATTACCCACTTGCGCCCAAGCTGACTAATTACTTAGTATCTTCCTTGCCAAGAAGCCGAGAAAGAGAGAGTCTGGACTGACTAAGCCACTCTTGCTCGGACAAGCCAACTGTCCATACTTTTTATCCGCATCTTCTAACAACCTCGCCAATGTAGTATCGCCACGTATACAGTATCGCCACGTGTATAATATCATGTGTAGATTCATTACACTAATAATTATTTTTCTTGTATATCCATTTTTACCCCTTTTGTATTTTATACATTTCTTCCTTAAGAAATGCCTTTTTTGTTTTTTCCTTTTTAGGCAAGTTGCCTTAACTTATGGATATAAATACTCTTGTACTTGTAGCTGTAAGAACAGATTATTTTGAATACATTTAAGTATTTTCTTCCTTGCATAAACATTTTGTTTACTCTCAACATCACTCTTCTCCTAACCCTTGAGCAAGGATAGGTGGCAAGTAACCTCATCGGACCGATTCGTATATCATATCGAATTGTGCCGTGAGTCCTCGAAAGTTCAATTGGTGTGTCGTATCCTTTGGAGCTATTCGTAGGTTTTGCTTAGCTTTTGTTTGTCATTTATTCATTTCGTACCATCTTACATTAGTTCTTTCAAGCTTTCTACAAGCTTAGACCCATCCAACGACTGGCCTTGTCTGTTCTTAGTTACGGTTCGCAACACCTTCAATTATTGCAGCCCCTCACTTGTCTTTTACCCCCTCTAATTCTATCTCCACCATTCAATACCTACTAAAATTTCTCATTCATGGTAGCTAACTGTTGATTTAAGGTCTACATCATTCCTTGAAACATCTTTGTATGTGCATTCAACTGCTTATCATAGTTCCACTCAAGTAATTACACCGTCTATTATTTCTACCATTCCTTTCAACTAGATGAATATTCCTACTATCATCACTCATCTTGACATACTTCAATTTCCAACATTTCCTAACCTAAGAATTTTATCGAACACCTCTAATGCAATACTTAAATAACCTCACCACACAACACAATAGTACTCCAAACAACTTAATTGCACCTCGTTCACAATTAGCAACAACAATTAATAACAAGAAGCTCCAATAGTTAATCATAAACTCTCTAACATGTCTCCAACCACAAATCCCAATGTTACCACCAACAACTAATTGAGAGGGAGATAATCAAACCAAAGGTTATTGTGATTACAAAATCAAATATGGCCTACAAAGACTAGAATTAAAATGAGTTAATTAAGTTAGAATATTATTGACAAAATAGCCTAATTAGCAATAAAGAATTATCACAACTAATTAACCCAAATTGATTGATAAGATTCAATATAGTAAAGATGCTACAAGTGTCAATCTCCTAAGAGAATTAAAAACAACTGTTTAGAGGGATTAAGATTCTGATTACAAATGACCAAAAGAAAGTATTTATACTAACCTTAATACAATGGCACTTTTGTAATAAATTAAAACATAAAACTCCAATGAAAACATTAGAAAATAAAAGATGTTCAGCCTAATTGTGCCAATGTTAAGCTAGTTATGGAATGAAGCAGTAAGTCGACTTTTGCTTCATCCGCATAAGCCTCTGTTGGAAACGCCATTAAGTAAGTTAGAAAGATAACTAACCTGTTGGTTGTTAAGTACACACTGCCATCAGGTCGGTGGATTGTAGTGGCATCTAGCTAGTTCTACCCTCTTTAAGTAGATCCTTTTGTGATTTAATTCTTGATCACCATTAGGTCAGCAGTAAAGCCTATCATTAGGTAAGTAGTCTTTGATTCCTGAATTCGAGTGCTTCTTTTTTCTATGAACTAGTCACACGTTCTTGGGTTGATTTTGGGTACTTTGGCTTGCTTTTTCTCTTGACGGACACTAGCTCAAAGCTCAATTCCTATCATTAGCTTTCTTTATGATCTTATTTTGAACGACAACTATTTGTTAACAAAAACATATTTTCCTAAAATCCCTTTTTTCTAGAAACACAATATATTTCATATGTTTGGTTATGTATTTAAAAAAACTTTTTCCTATATTTAACATGAATTTTGTGTAAAATATAATTGTACCTAGATGGATTGCCATCAGTATTTTACTATGTGAACATCATTTTTAACATTTCATGTGAAAGTCAACCTACAAAATGAAGATTAATTTTTGGTATTCATGATTATAACCTTTTAAACTTATTTTTATAATTTTTTAATAAGTACTTTGAGTCTAATTTTTATAATAAAGTCTTTTTATGTTTAAAATATAATTTATAGGTCATTTAACAAAAATCAAATAGAAATTACTTTCTAAGAGTTGTTAAACTTATGCAAACTGATTCACAAATAATTTTTCACTTTTTGTTAAATTCTTTTCCTATAAAATATTAGGATATTCCATTAAATGGGTATTTTCACTTTTCTTAGAAAAAAGGGGAAAATGCAAATAATTTTTATAAACTTTGATTTATGTGCAGATTTATCCATAAACTTTCAATAAAGATCAATTTTGGAGAGTTGGTAAACTTATTCGAGTTGATTTATTCCACTTTTTGTTAAATTCTTTTTTCTTAGAAAATATAAGGATTTTCTATTTAATGGCTATCTTCAATTCAGCAAACAAAACATATTTATCTTGAAAGAAATGAGACTTATATTTATGCCAAACTCCAATTGAGTACTTACATTTTAAATAAGTCATCTAAGTTCTCTATACACATTTCAAAATTCAATTGATTCCGCTATATTTTAAAGGCCATTTAAATTCTCTATGTTCATATATACTACATTGTTGTACCTAATAAGTCCTTTATGTTCATTAGATGAATAAATTACATGAGATAATAACGAAGTTAGTTGGTGGGGAAATAGAAATAAAGGATTCTATAAGCTTACTTAAAACATAAATAAATGACCCAATTAAATTTTGGTATTAATATAAAAGATTTAAAAGAATTGCTTAAAATATGGAAAACTTGATTAATTTTAGATATAAATATAAAGTATTGCTAATATACTTGTCACATTGTATTCGCACATATTGCTTAGTCAAATTAGCAAAACTTATCGGTAATACTTGATATAATAAGTTTTTTCAAAGACATTCAATAAAATTGAAATGATACTTTCAATGCAATAACAATTTTACCATTCTTTTTTTTCCCTTAAAGGAAATGTAATTCATAGATGAAATATATATAAAAAAAAAGATCTACAAGTTTGGCAATCTTAAGCCACAATCAAAGAAAAGAAGCTCTTTTAAAATAGATGGGTATCAGTATCCTTGAAATCATTGTACATCCCCTTCTTGGCTTGGGATGTAACCTAATCCACACATGCATCAATACTTCTACAAATGAAACTAAAAGAATAACTAGAAAAAATTGTTTCAAGAACAAATGTCTTTAATCAACAACTTATTCTTCTAGGAGGCCTTTTCTATTTGCTACAAACTATTTAATACTAGCAAATTGTTTGTTTCAATAAGAATGTTACTACATCCTCTAGATTACGCTAATATAAGGCCTTCTTTTATTGCTCCTAATTCAGGTTATTCTACGTCCTAAAAAAATGATGGTTTTGCTACAATAGCTAAGAAACTTCTCGATGAGTCATGAACCACAATCCCAAGAGCTACACATCCAAAGTTTAGATCTTTTGCTTCATCACAATTTATTTTTGCTATACCACTTTCTGGTTTTGACCATCGAGATGGACTTAATGGGGTTGTCTACTGTTAATGTTGTTTTGATGAGCCAATAAATTAGCACAATATTTCTTGCCAAGCAAAATTTAAGTAGGAAATACCTTAGTTAGGTGAAGGCTTTTTATGTTCAAAGACTTCTTCACATTTACATTTCCAAATGTTCCATACTAGAAGGAAAACATGTTGCAAAGTATCTTTTCAATCTCCATTCGATTATTGGACACCATCTAGAAAATAAAGTAGTCACTCATTAAAATTCTCCAATCTTATTAGTTTACATCGAATTCTTAGAAGGTGAAATCAAATACCCAAAGTCCTGTACAACTAGAAAATAGATGTATTATAGACTTTATATCTCCACAAAAATTGCAATTAGGATTAAGAGAACAATTCCTTCTAAAAATATTTTCAAAATTTGGCAAGGCATTGTTACTGCATTATGAGATATGATGCTTAATTTTTAAGATAACCGCAACGGTCCATATAACTTTAGAGATCTTCCGTTGGTCGTATGAAGCTACTAGTCATAAGAATGGGATTTTGTCTTACATTTTGCCATTACCTATAATTAGATCTAATCAAATAGCTTTCGTTCCTTTCATAAGGCTATATCAATTTATCTTCCTCTAGTGAAGAAGAAAGATGAATTGCTTTTATTGCTAAAATGTTCGCTTTTGATAGAGCTTGTTCAATGCTTTCAAGCCTCTAAACTCTATTTTCAGCATCAATAAGTTCCTCTGCCTTCAACTCAGTATTCACTTGTTGATTTTCAATAGGATAAAGTGAAAAGACGGCTTACTTAGTACCTAGGCATCACATAAACCCTTACCTTATCCTTTTTCCCAATTTTCCATCAACTATTATCTAAGATCACACTCTTTCCAACTTAGTTGCTTTGCTAACACCAAGAAGCTCTATGTCTAACTTTTGACTCAATGAAATCTAAACTTGGATAATATATACTTTTTAGCACTTTCACCTACAAAGTGTCTAGTTTTTGGAGAATTCTCCATATCATTTTTGCCAACATGGCATCATTAAACATTTCCAAATCTTTGAAATCTATGCCTTCTTCATCCTTTAGATATGTCAAAGATTGCCATGAC
This sequence comes from Lumnitzera littorea, assembly GCA_024138015.1. Taxonomy (NCBI): domain Eukaryota; kingdom Viridiplantae; phylum Streptophyta; class Magnoliopsida; order Myrtales; family Combretaceae; genus Lumnitzera; species Lumnitzera littorea. The sequence continues at coordinate 47,238,409 of JAMXBB010000005.1, read as the reverse complement.
TTCAAGTGGATTTTCCTCTTTGAATGATCCTTACTCCACTAAAACCTAGCCATTAGTGCCATAATTTCTCGACACTAGGTTTTCGAAAGTTTAAGCACACTTATGGCGTAATTAGGGAAGGTATCCTTGATAAATAATACTCGATGAACATACCCTAATGAAATTTGACATAGCTTCAACTCAATTTGACATCCATTTTATCACATCACCATTTCACAATCATTACTAATTCTATTAGAAACAGCAATAACGAGAAAAAAAAAAAAAACCCAAACATAAAAGGTATAAAGGAGCGTAGTATAACCTAATAAAGCATGAATGGTGGCTTACCCTCATAGTATAATGGTTGAGTTTTGGTGCATGCAAGTTTCGAAACTTCATAGTGACCATTTGTGCTCCTTTATATATCTACTGACGAAAAATGCATACTCGTGTTACGGGTGTACAAAAAATAAAAAAGAAAATTCAATAATATGATAAATTTCCTCATATTTTTCATTATAATATTCTAAATGTAACTTCCATCCCATTTATTTAAAATTATTAACTTCAATCATATATTTTATATTGTTATAATATTTTCACATGTAAGATATCAAAACACGCATATGAAGATATCAATACAACATCAATACGTAGTATGGTAATATTTGTGAAAAATAAGGTTTTCAATATGGAATAAAGGTTAAAAAAAAGGATATGTATCATATATTTTATCCTATTTATATACTAAATTTAAATTCATATGTTGTTAATATAAGGTAATGGATACTTACCAATGGTAAATATGTTTTACTTAAAATATACTGAAATTTATTAGTAATATAAAAGTTAAAGGAAACACTGTGATTTATAGACTTGTAAACTTAAAAAGACATATTATATCGAAAATCTTTTTTTTTCCCTAAAACATAATCTAGTTTCATACCTTAAAGAAGAAAAAGAAAGGAATACACATACCCCAAAAGTTTGAAACTTCAAGAAATCAAAATCAACTACTTAGCCATCTTCAACACATTATCAATATTACCATGTAATATTAACATGTTACGTTATTCAACATCTCTTGATGGTAGTGATATAGGTTCATGGATGAACATATAAGCCTAATATCATGCGTAACCAAGGGGTGGGTTCGAACTACAAGACGGTTTGAAAACTAAATGATAGTCAAAGGATGAGTAAGGGTTCTCATGCACCAACGATAGATATGATGCACCAATGCCTCGCATAAGCTCGAGTTGCACTTGATATGATGTACAAGTATGGTTGGCGGCTACTTGCTACTAGGCCACACTCAAAGTACTAAATAAGAGTAGCTCAAGAGTAAGTAGCTTAAATAGCTTAAACACTTAGCTTAAGAGACTAAGTCTAAAAAATTCAATGTGATAACTATTGCGGCTATTACAATATAAAAGTATTTATATGATCTAATTAGGGTAAATCTTAGGTGAGAGTAAATTACGAAAAGATTCCTACTAGTTAAGGGAAAAGGGGAATAATTTATAAGGGTAACAATGTAATCATGTAAAAAGAATATCTAGTAGTATAAAGGATAGTACAAATGTTAGAATAAGGATAGTGCACTTAGTTTACTCATTCCGTGGTCCCCAATGATACTACTGATGGGCAGGGGCAAATCTTGATTAGGTCAGGTCAACATTGACAGTTTAGTAGCTTAGACAATTAGGACTAGACTGAGGTTGGTTCAAGGGCAACTCATTCTTGAGTCAGCCTAAGGTGATCAACTCCTGATCATTGTCAGCTCGGCTTTAGCATTAATTGTAAGCCCTATAGGTAAGCCAAGTAATTGTAGGATTGAACTTAAAATAAAAAGTTTAGGGCGATCGGTTAAAGAATCCTATCAAACCCAAATTATAAATTATGGATAGAAAAATTAGTAAAAACGACCCTGTAAACTTGAATTTAAGAAAATAAGTAATAAAGTAGAAGACTATAAAATTTTCAAATTTTAAGTATAATAATTGTTAATTATCAAAAAGGCGAAAAGTGTAATCTAATAACTAATAAATTACTAGAGATAAATTATATGTATACAAAAAATTATAAAATGACCTAAATAATAATTAGGAATGTTCACATGTACTCTACATGTATTTAGTGTAGATAAAAATACGCGAAATTTCTTAAATTGTCTAAAAACTTATTAAATAATTAAGGAAAATTACTAATTAATTAAAGAAAAATCAGAAAAAAAAAAATCAGAAGGATAGGGAATGATGTATATCTGGTCATGGCAAGTCAGGAGTGAAGAAGAAAAATTAGTCAATTAGAATTAAGCAACACAAAAGCAAAAAATTAAGGGATTTGGACAATGTCTTATCTAATTTAATGCATATTAATTACCACCAAGCTCTATAAATAGGGAAAAAATTCATAGAACTCCTTTGGACAATTAGGAATCGGAGAAAAATAGAGAGCTTCGAAAATTTAAGAGAAAAACCAGAAAAAAGAAAGAAAAGAAAACTGTGCAATTAAGGCTAGTAAGCCAAACCCACACCCCACCACCACTTGGGACTGAGCCACCACTACCACCCTACTCTAGACCCACCGTCTAGGTCAGCCGACACACTTGGACCGGAGTTGGATAGCCAAAAAGCATTGAACTCGGTGAGTCCCTTATCTGCCCTGATTTTGTATAATTTCTTAAAATTAGTTATTTTGCCCAGAAAATTATGAAATTTGTTATTCTAAGGTTTTATTGTATGTAGATTTAGGGAAAAATAGTGATTTAGTTTAATCACGTCTGAAAATATAGGATTCTTAACAAATTAAGCAAAATCGAACATGATTAGGATTATAAATAAATAGGCTTAGGAGTGTAGTTTGGAGCTCAATTTTTTTTCTATAGAATTCTTAAGTGATATAGAATAGTGCTATGAAGCTATTTTTTTGAAATTAATTTTTGAAATTTTTACGTTAATTTTTAGCTCTAAAATGATGGAAAAATTGGGTAATTTTGGGTTATTAGGTAATTAAGACACTAATTACTGATTTAGATAGTAATTAGATGTTTAGGGATGTTAATCTCTGATGTAGAAACCTAATCCTAGCCTTTGGAGTATTAAGTGTAATTAATTTAGGAATTAGGTAATAATTGTAGAAAATTAGGAATACGAGGAATTGAAAATTTAATAAATCTGAAAAATTAGGGTTATTTAGATAATATTATAATAAAAATCAGAATATACTAAATCTGAAACAAAATTTAATTTTAGGTAGTTGTATAAAAATGTAAGATTTTTTTACATCGGGAATAAATCCGATACTCCAATTAGGATTAGCGTGTACTGAATAGTTTAGGATACTAAATTAAGACCCAATAGGATATTAGAATACTCGAGCTTAATGTGATTAATTTCACATTAGGATTTGAGCATATTTAAGAATTAGGAATCAAAACTAGAATCTAATTTAGGATCCGAACCCCAAAATAGAGTAGAAAGAATCATTAATACATAATAGGTATACATGAAAAAAAATGAGTTAAATTATAACTTAAAATATGAATCCTTAAAGTATAAGTACTAAAAAGACCTATTTGTATTATAGGATACCCAGAGACGAATTGGCTTGCAACTAAGTGATCGGGTGATTGAGAAATTCCAAGTAAATTGGGTTATTACTTACTGTATTAAAGTACTATTTTTCTGGTACTCGGAGACTTACGATTGCATATGGTTGTGATTGTAAGTAGTTTACACATGTATTTGATGTATCTGAATTTGTGCTAAAATTTGTGGTATGATTGATTTTGTGTTATGATTGAATTGGTGTGAATTGTTTGAAAACACTAAATGAAATTTAATCTTATTCGTCTCTAATGACTTAAAATGTCATGTATTGCAACCCGTTAGGAGATCATTAGGATTTTCCAACCAAATACCGACCCTTTCGAAATGGATAGTGCAGGATTGCATAATGGTCCCTTCTTCATCCTTAGTCGAACTAAGTGATAGGAGAGGAGGTCGTGGTGAGGGTGAAGTCAATGGTTCGAAGGTAGTTGCGGGAGGAGCGAGGTCTCCATTGCACAAGCCTGAGTTTGGTTGTGAGCTATTGCATAACATGGAAACTCCTTTACCCGGATTAGAGTGAACGAAATTTCTCTTATTTCACAATGGACCGGACTACGTTGTGTAATAACACTTGATCGTTGCATTGTATGAAAATAATTGCTTGATAATCTTGTTTGTGTTTGTATACATTCATGAGTCTCTAATTCAACTTACTGAGCTGTAGTTGCTCATACCCTTATAAATCCTTTTGCAGGTCCTGATTTTTGAATACTTCAAGTATTATACTGCCTTATAATTATCCAGAGGTTAGTTCTTTTGAAGCCAAGGGTGTGAGGATCAATTTACTTAGTAGTGATGTATAGTAAGAATGTCCTTTGAAGTTTGAGGATGAAAGACTGATAGTTATTATGTAAATTAGTAAACTGTTGTATATATGTAGAATTTCCTGAGAAGTTCTATGGACTTTATATATAATTTTATATGTTTATTAGAAATTTATGATATTTACCATAATTGTAGTTAAACATTTAATTGGACTGTTTACTTCAAAGTGAGGAGTCGTCGATGCCTTGTGTAGATCATGTCTATGGTAGGTATTATAAGGCTAGTTACTATCATAGAATGGTTTACACGGTGGGACTGTTGCGACTCTGCGACTCTGCGACTTCGGGGCGTAACATTAGTGAGGTTGGCGGTATCCTGATTCGATGGTTGGACTGGTGTGTGGTAGTGGGGTCGATTTCAAATGGCTTCAGCATAGCTCTAATGGCTTCAACTCTTTCCATGGCTGGTTAGTCATCATTAGGTCTCAACTGGGGTACTTGGTCCATCGAGAGCTCAGGGTTAATAGGCGACTTTGAATGGAGACATGTTTGTTACATTGTAGATGGTCCTATAATAGGCAAACTCAATGATTAGTAGACATAGATCCCAACGAGCTATGTTTCATTTGATAGCAACCTGCGGTAAAGTTCCTATGGTTTTGTTGACAACTTTGGTTTGTAGATGGCAAGACGTGTTGTACAATAGCTTGGTTCCCATTCGCCTCCATAGTGTCCTCTAAAAATGGCTCATGAACTTTAGGTCTGGATCCAAAACTATGGTTCTAGGCATTTCATGAAGTTTGATCACTTCTTGCAAGAAAAGAAAAGAGATAGCTAAGTGTCATTAGTTCTAGAACAAGGCATGAAATGTACTATCTTGCTAAATCGATCCATAACCACCATGATGGAGTCCTTCCCTTGGGACGTCCTCGGTAATCCTAACATGAAGACTATACTCAACTTAGACCATGGTTTGATCGAGATGGGCAAGCATAGATAATGTCCTTGCTCGACTTGGCTCTTTACTTTTTGGTAGGTCGTATACCTTTTCAACGTGGACTGTACATCTCTTATCATTCTTAGTCAAAAGAATCTCATAGATAGTACCTCATGGGTTTGATGCTAGCGAAAGTGTCTAGGTAATCCTCCTCCATATGCCTCGTGCACTAATAATTCTCTCATGAAACAGGTTGGGATACGTAACCTCTTCTTCCTAAATAAGTATTTGTCCTCCCTATGATAGTCATCCAATGTTCTTCCTTCCTTACATTTGGCATAGATGGGACTAAAGTATAGATCCTTATTATACAAATTCTTTATTATTGAAAAGCCAAGTAGCCTGGTTTGTAACTCGGTCAGGAGAGAATGTCACCTCAACAAGGCATCGGTGCTACATTGTTCTTTCCATTCTTATATTTGACGACATAAGAAAAACCTTCCATGAACTCAATCCATTTGGCTTGTCTTCAAGATAACTTGGGTTAGCTCTTTAAATATCTCAAGGATTCATGATTAGTGTAGATCACAAATTCCTTAGGTAACAGATAGTGTTACTACACCATTAATGCTCGAATTAAGGAGTAAAACTCCTTATTATAGATAGAATAGTTAAGTATAGCTCCTCGAAGTTTCTCACTAAACTAAGCAATAGGTTGACCTTCTTGCATCAGCATGATACCTATGCCTAGTCTGGATGCATTACACTTTACTTCAAATACTTTGTTAAAGCTTAACAGAGCTAAGACAGGGATTGTAGTCAGTCTATCCTTTACTTCCTCAAAACTCCTCTGCTCCTTCTCTCCCTATTTAAATTCAACATTCTTCTTTGAGAGTTTGGTGAGTAGGGCTACAATTATACTAAAATTACTTATAAACCTGCTATAGAATGATGCTAAGCTGTAGTAACTCTTTACGTTGGCTGAAGTGGTCAATACTGGCCATTCGATGATCACTTTAATCTTTTCTTCATCAACTTATATGCCACTACTACTTACAACAAGTCCTAAGAATATCACTTCGGATCCGAAAAAGTTGTATTTCTTTGGATTGGCGTAGAGCTGTTCAGCTTAGAGCTTTGCAAAGAAGCTTCAGAGGTGCTGTTGGTGAGCCTCCAGGTTGGGGCTATACACTAAGAGGTCATAAAAATAAACTATGAAAAACTTTCCTATTAATTCTTGGAGCACATGATTCATTAAGCGCATAAGCGTATTGGCCCATCCAATCGGCATTAAAAGCCATTCATATAATCCATGGCGTATTTTGAACGTGGTCTTCCACTCATTACCCTCACGCATTTAGATTTGATGATATCTTGATTTGAGGTCAGTTTTAGAGAACACTCTTGCTTCGCTTAACTCATCTAGTATGCCATTAAGTCATGGTATGGGATACCTGTACTTGATGGTGATTCGATTGATTGCTTAGCTATCTACACACATTCTTTAAGACCCATCTTTGTTCAACATTAACAAGGCTGGCACTGCACGGGGGCTAAGGGACTCGCGCATGTAGCCCTTCTTGGACAGCTCATTTACTTACTTCTGTAGCTTAGTAGCTTATCTAAGGTTCGACCTATAGGCAAGTTTGTTCGGTAGTGCAACTCCTGGCTATAGGTCAATTATATGCTTAATGCCTTGGATAAGGGGTAGACCTTTTAGTAGCTCCTTTGGAAATAGGTCGGCAAACTCCTTTAGCAAGGTTTTAACCTTGGCAAGTAGCTCTTTCTCCTTGAGTCTCATCTCCAGAAATCTTCGGACCAATAGATAAGTCGGTCCTTCAAGCTTCATCTCTCTTTTTAGCTTGGCTCGAGTGATTACCAAATCCTCTTTCTTTAAGGTTTGGCTCAATTAGGATTACATGACCTTTCCCTATTCAGTAGTCACATGGCTCAATTTCATTCTCCTGCCTTCATGCTTTACAGGACAAGTATTCCCTCTTCGGTCATATTTAACTGCTCAATCAAACATCTACGGTCACCCTAGTAGAATGTGGGATGCGCTTATGGGCAGCACATTACAAAGTACCTCATCTTGGTAGTTGCCAATGTAGATCGGCACTGACATCTATTTGTTCACCTGTAGGGATCCTTTATCATTGAGCCAATTAAACTTATAAAGCTTTGGGTAGAGCTTGGTTAGCAATTTTAATTGCTAAACCATAAATGTAGAAGCTGCATTAGTGCAACTCCCACTGTCAACAATTAGCATACACAGAGACTCATTGACCTTACATTTGATATGGAAGAGATTTTCCCTTTGTTCGTCTTTGGACATAGGATTGACACTCATCATCCTTCTCAACACGAGATTAGCCAGAATAAAGTTGCCTTCTTGATTGTAGATAACTTTCTCCTCGGACAATTTAGTCTATCCATCATCTTTTAGCTCCTTTACTTCCTCATCAATATTGTTGACTTTGACAGTCGGCACCTTACCTCGGATCACCATAGTTTTTTGTTTGGACATTGGGTAGCCAGGTGTCCAAATTCTTGGCATTTGAAATACTTGATCTCACTTATCTTCTTCATTGATGATGAATTGCAGACCAACAATCCCATTACTCGCACATGGCTCCGAGGACTCCAATCCCTCACTCGGTGAATTCTTTCTCGACAACCTACTGATGACGAGAAAGTTTACGCTGAAGGATTGTGGCTAAACTCCTTGATCTCCCTTAATTGTCATACGTTGATCTATATACTTAGTAGTGATGATGCTAACGATTCCTTTGTTAAGGACCCTGTACCGAGTAATTTGACTAAACATTGTTGAGAAGTTCTTGCTAAGTGACGAGAGACTTACTGAAATGGCTGAATATTTTTCTCTCGGTGTGCTACCATCTCTCTCGTCCCAGCCCTTTATTGTCGCAACATTTTGACCCCTCTTGCTTGTTGTGTTAAGAGAATATTTGTATGGGACCAATGTTGCATTGCTACCTATCCACCTTGTTTGACATTGTACTACTTTTCCATTTTTTGTCTTTTGTCATTTTTACCTTTTTTGGTATGTACTAGGAATACCCTTTTTGTATATACTTTCTTGTCGTTTCATTATTTGTAATGCTGCCCTAGAGACTTACTATAAATAGTCCTTCTCTTTTGTAAGCCGCAGATAACTTACATGTTAATATTGAATATTCTGTTCTTGTGAGACAACTCTCTTTAAGTCCATATTTCACATTTTTATCTAATCTTGCCGAGTAGCTCAGGATTAATAATGGGTGGACTTTAACATTAACTTGTACGTTATATCAAGAGTGGTGTCAAGTTATGTTGTATTCGTTGGTGAGTCATATCCTCTGAGCAGCTTCACATTAGCTACTCTTGTTTGGTTGTGAACCATTTCTTTCTAATTTTATTCGATATCTTGAAGGACCCATTTAAGTTCGAATCCGCTTCGGTAAGTCTTAGTTATAACTGAGCTCCTAGGCACACCATATATTCTCGGTATTAAAGCTTGAGGTTGAGGTTAAGACCGAGAGTTGTATAGTAATAGTCAGTTTACTGTTCGAGATACTGTGTGGATTGTAGTCATCCGTGTGAAGTGTAGTTACTGAAATTTTATGTTAAGAATGTCAAACCTTAGTGTACAGGGAGAGATTCACAATGTCGAAAGTGATGCTCATGGTTGTGGTCAAGTGACTCAATAAACACCACGTACTACTGATGAGTAGATATAAGATCTTGTTACTATTGTGGCTAATTTAGCTATCTCAATAAACAAGGTCTTAGAGAATGGACCGCGTGAGAGAGTTGCTGAGTAGGGCCAAGAAATGAGAGATAGGCCACGGAGGCAGATGAACAAGTGAGCTTCGGAAGTCTTTCTAGTGAACCACGCACCATCGCAACGTGCCGATAAAGTCGCAAGGAGAAGGTTAGAGTTGGACGAAGTGGAAGAGTATGAAAAAGAAGAAGACCAGTATGTTAGGCTTGATGAGTGAGAGTTCAGAGCGCCAAGAGGTGCTAAACATCTTAAAGTACAGATTCTAAACTTCAACGGGTCTGGTAGTGCTAATGACTACCTGGATTGGGAAGAGAAGATAAAAAAGATATTTGACTTTATGAATATGAAGATGCTGTCTGCATTAGAGTGGTTGCATTAGAATTTTCTAGGTATGCGGCAATGTAGTGAAAGAAGCTACAGAATGTTCGCCTAAGGACCAAACATAAGGTCAAAACATGGAACGAGATGAAGAGAGTTTTAAGGAATAAGTTCGTTCCTGAACACTACGAACAAGGCACTTTTCATTAACTCCAAGACTTAAAGTAAGATAATAGATCCGTAGATGACTATATCCGAGAGTTTCAATTGCTCATGATACGATGTGATGTTGACGAGCCTGAGATCGGAACTATAGTACGGTTCATCAAGGGACTCTAAGATGAAATTGGTTGCGTTGTGGAATTGCAAAGCCTCACAACTTTGGATGAAACCATCCAGGTAGCCCAGAGAGTTGAGAGGCAACGGCTAAACTAAGCTAGCCGAATGCCGAGTGATCGAACCATGATGCTGAATAAGACTTGCCTATGGAGCAGACTAGGGAATGATAAGGTATCAAATAATTCTGAGGTGGAACGCTAAAGTCACGTGTCGAGTCGAGTAGATAAGGGTCGAGGTAAGACCAAAATCGAGGAACCTAAGATTCGAAGAGACTAGGGTTAGAGTTCACAGAGGAAAACCAGAGAAATTAAATGTTTTAAATGCCTTAGCTATGGATACGTGGCTAGTTAATGTCCAAACTGTCGAGTCATGACCATAAAGGGAGACAAGCCTTGATTTAAAGTAGAAAGTACGAGTGAAGGAGAGGAAGAAGTGGCAACCAATCAGATGCTAAAAGAATTTAAGGAAGATTAGGATGTCGAGATACCCCTTAAAGGTGGAGTTAAGTATTGCTTTGTTGTTCGGCGATCTCTTAGTACTTTTATGGCTAATGAAAATGAGAAAAGAGAGAATCTCTTTCATATGAATTGCTAGGTGAATGGCAAGCTATGCGTCGTGATCATTAACGGAGGGAGCTGTACCAACGCCATCGCACAAGGAGTAGTTAAAGCCATGAAATTGCTAACTATTCCACACCACAAGCTGTATAAGATTCACTGGTTGAACGAGAAAGGAGGATTATACGTTTCTGAGCAAGTTAGAGTGTCAATTACTATTGGTGATAGGTATAGGGATAAGGTGATGTGTGATGTCTTCCCCACGTGTGCAACTCACATATTACTTGGCCAACCATGGCTATTTGACTTGAGAGTGTTACACAATGGGTATAGAAATACCTACATGTTTCAAAAGGATACAAAGAAAGTTGTATTGACACCTATGAGTCCTAAGGAAGTGCAAGAAGCCTAAGAAAATGTTACTAGATCTCTACAGCAGAAGTCCTTGGTGATTTCTCGAGCTCAGTTTACACGAAAGGTCAAGGCCGAAGACTATTTACTCCTCTTAGTCGGGAGACTTTTAGAGGTTAGAGAGGTTGAGAACTTACCTACTGAAGTGTAGTAGCTACTTCAAGAATTTGCTGACCTCTTCACCGCCAAGATGCTAAAAGGATTACCTCCCTTAAGAAGAATTGAGCATTGTATCGATCTTCGACTTGGAGTAGCCCTGCTGAATCGACCCGCTTATAGACTCAATCCTGAACAGGTAGTTGTGTTGGAAAGGCAAGTTGATGAGTTGGTAGATTGCGGATATTTCCGTGAGACCATAAGTCCATGTATCGTCCTGGTCGTGCTAATACCAAAGAAAGATGGATCATGGAGGATGTACATTGATAGCCGTACCATCAATAAGATTACTGTTAAGTACCGATACCCGATCCTATAGTTAGATGACATGTTCGATGAGTTGCATGGCGTACGCATCTTTTCGAAGATAGATCTAAAGAGTGGTTATCATCAAATATGAATGAGACTAAGAGATGAATGGAAAGCAGCCTTTATGACTTGGGATGGTCTATTTGAGTGGATGGTTATGTTGTTTGGTTTAATTAACGTACTGAGTACATTCATGCGACTCATGAATCATGTACTCAAAACATTGATCGGTAAATGCATTGTGGTCTATTTTGACGATATTCTGGTCTACAGTATCGACCTTCTCATTTATGTTGAACATTTGAGATTGGTGTTTAACATACTCCATGTCAAGAAATTATATGACAACTTGAAGAAATGCATGTTCTGTCAAAGCGAAGTTGTATTCCTTGGATATGTTGTTTTAGGGAGTAGAGTTCAAGTTGATGAGGAAAAGTTTAGAGCTATTAATGAGTAGCCTATGCTGATTAGTGCAGTCGAGGTCAGGAGTTTCCATGGCTTAACTTCATTCTATTGAAGATTTATCCGAAACTTTAGCTCCATAACTATGCCGTTGATTGAATTGACCAAGAAGAACGTTGAGTTTAAATGGACAGAAAAGGCTTAGAGGAGTTTTGAAGATGTGAAGTGTAAGTTGATGTCTACTTTAGTACTTGCCCTACCAGATTTCGAGAAGGTTTTTGAGGTTGAATGTGATGCGTCTAGTGTTAGCATTAGTGCTGTCCTTATGTAGGAGCGCTGACCCATTACTTACTTTAGCGAAAAATTCCGAGGTATTGCCTTGAATTACTTAACTTATGACAAGGAGTTCTATGCCCTTGTCCATACACTTCAAAATTGGCAACACTATCTATTGCCAAGAGAATTCATCATTTATTCGGATCATGAATCTCTTAAGCATCTTTGCAGGTAGCAAAAGCTTTCTTGGTGTCATGCGAAGTGGGTCGAATTCTTGGAGACCTTTTATTATGTCATCAGGTATAAGAAAGGAAGTACCAATATAATGGCTGATGCACTCTCTTACCGTCATACCCTCATTATGACGTTACAAGCTAAAGTACTTGGATTTTGCACTATACCTAATTAATATGAGCATGACCCACATTTTGGGCCTTTAGTAGCCAAGTGTAGTGATAGAGGAGCTGTAGATGGATTCTACTTGAGTGAGGGGTTCTTGATGAAGGGAAAGCAGATTTGCGTGCTGGATGGTTCTACAAGGGAGCTACTAGTTCAAGAAGTTCATGCCGAGGGTCTGGCTGGCCATTTTTGGGAAAAAAGGACAATTAATATATTGAATGAGCACTTTTATTGGCTTGGGATGATGAGGGATCTGCACCAAATACTTGATAAGTGTAAGGTGTATAAGTATGCAAAAGGAAGGAAAGAACCCTATGGATAATACATACCATTACCAATTCCTGAGCGGCTGTGGACCAAGTTAAGCATAGATTTCATACTTGACCTTCTACATATACTAAGAAGACACAATTCAATCATGGTGGTGGTCGATCAGTTCAGAAAGATAAGCCACTCCATCCCCTACCATAGAACTAATGATGCTTTATTCATTGCTAACCTCTTCTTACAGGAAATTGTGAGACTGCATAAAGTGCTAAGGACTATTGTGTCTGACCGTAATTCCAAATTCATGAGCTTCTTTTGGAAAACCTTATAGAGGAAACTCGGCATAAGCTCCTATTCAGTACCTCTTGTTACCCATAGACGAATGGCCAAATTGAAGTAGTTAATAGAACGGTCGGAAATCTCTTACGTGCCACTGTTGAAAAGAACTCTCGTGATTGGGATTTATGCTTACCCATCATTAAATTTGCATACAATTGCTCCATTCACAACTCTATTGGAACATCACCATTTGAGGTTGTTTATGGACTTAACTCAAACCTATCCTTGGACTTAGTTAATAGTTCAACCTCACAAGGGGAGAGTCAATTTGGCCTACAACGTGCCAAGGAAATTCACAGGTTACATTAAAGAATTGTCGAGTAATTAGCTAAAATTGTGGCCCGATAGAAGGAATTGGGAAGCCATGGAAGGAAATGAATCGTTTATGCCCCTAGGGACCTTGTCTAGATGCATCTTAGCAAGGAACGCTTCCCTAGTAAGAGGATGAACAAACTATCTCCCAGAGCAGATGGCCCTTATAGGATCCTAAGCCACATTAATGATAATGCTTACGAGATTGAGCTACTCGAAGGTTTCGGTGTGCCTACCACATTCAACATCACCAACTTAACTCCATATGTGCCCGAAGATGATGAAGACCAAGATTTGAGGGCAAATCTTCAATAACCTCGAGGAACCGATGAAATATTGACCTACACTCCCATTACTCACGCATGGCTCCGAGGACTCCAATCCCTCACCCGGTGAATTCTTTCTCAACAACCTACTAATGACGAGAAAGTTTACGCCAAAGGATTGTGGCTAAACTCCTTGATCTCTCTTAATTGTCGTACGTTGATCTGTACACTTAGTAGTGATGATGCCAACCATTCCTTTGCCAAGGACCCTGTACTGAGTAATCTGACCAAACACTGTTGAGAAGTTCTTACTAAGTGACGAGAGACTTACTGAAATGGTTGAATAGTTTTCTCTCAGCATGCTACCATCTCTCTCGTCCCGACCCTTTATTGTCGCAACCATTTGACCCCTCTCGTTTGTTGTGCTCAGAGAATATTCGTATGGGACCAATGTTGCATTGTTACTTGTCCACCTTGTTTGACATTGTACTACTTTTCCATTTTTGGTCTTTTATCATTTTTACCCTTTTTGGTATGTACTGGCAATCCCCTTTTTGTATATACTTTCTTGTCATTTCATTATTTGTAATGCTGCCCTAGGGACTTACTATAAATAGTCCTTCTCTTTTGTAAGCCGCAGATAACTTACATGTTAATACTGAATATTCTGTTCTTGTGAGACAGCTCTCTTTAAGTCCATATTTCACACTTTTATCTAATCTTACCGAGTAGCTCAGGATTAATAGTGGGTGGAATTTAACATTAACTTGTACGTTATATCAAGTATTGTGTCAAGTCATGTTGTATTTGTTGGTGAGTCATATCCTTTGAGCAGCTTCACATTAGTTACTCTTGTTTGGTTGTAAACCATTTCTTTCTAATTTTCTTCGATATCTTGAAGGACCCATTTAAGTTCGAATCCGCTTCGGTAAGTCCTGGTTATAACTGAGCTCTTAGGCACACCACCTGAACTTTGGCCCTTCTTAAACTTCTTCGAAGGTTCCTTCTCCTCTACTTAGATAGTTGGAGCAGGTCGGGTCTCAGCGACCTTACTTAACTTCATTCGCACAGGTCTACTCGAAATAGATTAACTACTACCAAGTTGGTTGATGAGTGGTTAGAACCTTCCTATTCGGTACCTTTTTATCCTCCAGGTAGCTTAGATTGCATCATCAAGTGTTCCAATATAAAGGGTTTCCAAGATATCCCTAATCTCATACTTTAGTCCACCGATGAACTGAGATATAGTTCGGTCCTCTGGCTCTTTGACTTCACATTAGATCATTAACATTTGGAATTCCTTAACATAAGTATCTACACTCGACCTTCCTTGCCTCAACTCTTGCAATCTTTTGAAGGCATCTTATAAATAATAGCTTGGCACAAACCTTCTCCTCATAACCCTCTTCATTTCATCCCAACTCTTAATCTCTCGTTCTCCTTCCCTTCTCTAAGTGGCTTGCAAGTTCTTCCACCATAGGGCGTCATATCTAGTGAACTCTAATATAGCAAGTCTAACCTTTGTTTGTCAAGTACATCATAGTATTCAAACTACTTTTCAATCTTATCTACCCAATTTAGGTAGTCCTTGGCATCATTACTCCTAGATAAACTTGGAATACGCACTCTCAACCTGTCAACTCTAGGGGCTCGAACATTCCTCTATTCTTACTCATAATACTCCTTCGCTTTTTCTTCTCCTTCCTCTTCTTCCTTAATTTCTTCAAGTGCTAACCTTCGTCTATCATCTTTACCCATTCCTTCAACTCGGGGTAGTCAAGTTAGGCCATTAACTTGGCCAAATTAACCATTGACTCGCTCTTGTTGCTCACGCCTTCTAGTTGGGCTATTTCTAGCTCATTGTCTATCTTCTTGGATAATAGTTACCAAACTGGCTACAAAGTCGGTAAGTCTATCTAAGTAGTCACCCAATGATTGAGGTGTGAAGCTTCCTTCTTGCCCTTAGCCATGTCTAACACCACTTTCTTCATTGCCTAGAGTTCCTTGAACACTTGAATTTGATATTATTGGTTAACTCACAAAACAGATGTTTAAAACTCCACTCAAAGTTCTTTCCATGAATGATAATAGCAAATCAATAACTCCCACTCCCACAACTATGACAAGTACACAATGAATAAGAAAACAACCATACTTTGTTTTGTGTATAGGAAACAGGGGAAAATAGAGTACAGAACACCTCTCAACTTCTAAACTACTATGTTAATAATAGAAATTTTAACACACGAGAATAATAACAATCCACTCAAAGAACACAGTAACATAATCCAACTTCAAATGTAGCTTAGCTTTGATAGTAAGATGATACGGGTCCGTAGATGAACATACGAACCCAATATCACACATAACCAAGGGGTGGGTTTGAATTGTAAGATGGTCCAAAAACTAAATGATAATTGAAGGTTGAGCAAGGGTTCCATACATCGATGATGGATATGATACACCAACACCTTGTACTAGCTCGAGTTCTGCTTGATATGACAAGCAAGTGTAGCTGGAGGTTACTGGCCACTACAGTCAAAGGGCTAGATAAGAGTAGCTTAAAAGTAAGCAGCTTGAACACTTAACTCAAGAGAGTAAGTTTGAAAAATTCAATGTGATAATTGTTGCAGCTATTACAATATATAGGTATTTATATGACCCAATTAGGGTAAATCCTAAGTGAGAGTAAATTATAAAAAGATTCCTATTAGTTAAGGAAAAAGGGGAATAATTTACAAGGGTAACAACGTAATCATGTAAAAAGAATAACTGTAGCAAAAAGGATAGTATGAATGTCTAAAAAAGGATAAATCGCGTGTGGTTTGCTCATTCCATAGTCCCTAATGACACTACTGATCAGGCAGGGGTGGATCCCGTTCAGGTCAAGTCGACATCGATGGTTCAGTAGCTCAAACAATTGGGACTGGACAGGAGTTGGTTTAAGGGTAAGTCATTCTCAAGTTGGCCTTGGGTGATTGGCTCCTGATCATTGTCAGCTCGACTTCGGCATTGGTAAGGTTGGCATTATATTGATTTGATGCTTAGATTGGTATGTAGCGATAGGGTCAGCTCAACATGTCGACTAGTCACCTTGGCAGTTTCTTGGATGGTGTGGAGAGCGAAGTAACTCAGTAGATTAGACTAGGGATTGCATTACTCTTTGGTACTTAACTCAACTCTAATAGCTCGACGAACCATCTAAGCGAGCCCTTGGGTTCGGGAGCACGTGATTGGTCCTTGATCTCTATCAAGGTATGTATCTTACCTTAAACGACATGGTAAAGTTGATATTAAAAGTTGAAATATAGAAACAAAGGCACAAAACTAAACCTCAACATTATAATGATAGTTAATTGAAAGAGAAGCTAGATTGCTAGGAATTCTAGAGCTATAAGAAGGGTGAAACTAGTAATTTTACTCCTATTTCAAACAAAGTGCAAGAGTATGAACAAGTTACTTGTAGAAGGAAATCTAGTGACATTAAATGCTTCAAGTGTCAAGGTTTTGGGCGTATTGCATCCAAGTGTCTAAGCAAGCACATCATGGTAATCCAGACTCCATTATTAGACTTAGAAGTAGTAAGTGAAGAAGAAAAGGAGGATGCAAATATGGCATTGGAGGAGTAATTAAAAGAATTTGAGTTAGCTAATGTGTATAATGAAAAAGGGGAATGGATGAACGTAAGGATGATGTGATTATATCAATTGGTCTTTCATGAGAACTTTACTAGCTAATGTAACTCATAGGGAAAACCTATTCTTCATTTAATGCCTTATGAAGAGTAAAAGTTACACTATGGTGATTGATAGTAGAAGTTGCACAAACATAGCCTCTATATCTTTTGTTCATGCTTGTAGATTAAAGAAGGTATCACATCTATATATTTACACCTTGCATTGGTTTGGAGAGAAAGGTAAGCTATATGTTAAAAACCAAGTTCAAGTTTTGTTGAGGATTAGAGACTATGTAGATGACTTGTTATGCTATGTTGTTGTCAGGGAAGTTTCTCACATCTTCTCGGCTAAACCGTAGATGTATGATAGAAGAGTTGTATACGATGGCTACACAAATATCTTTACTTTTGTAAAGAATGGAAAGTAGATTGTTTTGACCTTGATGACTCCTAGGAAGATTAAGAGAGATTAGATGTTTAGAGTAAAATTGAAGGAAGGGTACAGGAGTTTATTTGTATGGAATCCAAAACCATTGGATTTGAAAGTGAACCCTTTGCAACGCCTAGCTAATGATAGGAATCGAGAACTGAGCTAGCAACCATCAAGCTAGAAAGCAAGTGAAAGCACTCAAAATTAACCCAATAACATGTAATTAGTTCATGGAAACAAGAAGAAGCTGGATTCGAGAATCAAAGATCACTAGCTTGATGGTGACAAGGAATTGAATCATAAAAGGTTCAACTTGAGGAAGGGAGAATTGACTTAACACTGCCCTAATTGACAAACTTGATGGTAGCATGTACATAACAACTGGTTGGAGGTTTATCTTTCTATCCAACCTAATGGTATTTTGAATAGAAACTTACGCAAAGGAAGGAAACACTAACTTATTGGTTCATTCTATAACCAGCTTGATGGTTTGCCTAATTAGGCCGAACATTTCCAATTTTTAAATGTTCTTATTAGAGTTTTTTATGCTTTGATTAATTACAAAAATTTCACTGTATGAGGGTTAGTATGAATACTATCTTTTAGTCATTTATAATTAGAATCTTGATCCCTTTAAACACTTGTTTATCAATTATCCTAGGAGATTGGCACTATTAACATCTCTACTATATTGAATCTTATCAATTAATTTGCATTAATTAGTTATGTCAATTCTTTATTGTTAATTAGGCTATTTTCTGGGATATATCGTTTTGGCTTAATTAATCCGTTGTAATTCCATTCTCTATGGGTGATATTGGATTTAAAATCACAATAACATTTGGTTTGATTATCGAAAATTCAGTTTAATCATCCATTTCAAACCATCCTTCAATACGTATTATATCATGATTTAATTCTACCATTGAGAATTCCCTTATATACATCCAAAACCCTAAAGGATCATCCATCTAGTTGTGCTAAGATTGTAACATAAATCCATTATTGGAAGAATTTGCACATCAACGAAACCAAAATTAATTGCTCTACTATTTTTAATTATTAATTATCATACTTAGCATGTCATTTCAAAGGTGGCATACACTAATCTGGTAATTATTTAGTAAATATTTTAAATATTTTATCTTAAAGTTAATGTGGATCTCCAATATTACAAACGAATCAAGACCTTACTTATTTGAGTGTAAATGAGGAAATTGATATCTTAAGAATCCTTAAAGTTCATGCAAGAAAGGGAAAACCCTTTAGTTTATACAAATGCTAATTGCATGAAAAGATACGAGTGCACCTGTTTAAATGTTTGCTTTATCATGAATCTTGATTGAGATTTACGGCATGTTTTGTTTACTTCATTCATTGAGAATAGAATAATTATTTCCCCATTATAAGGTAATAATTGTGATTTTATGATAGATAGTAAGGGATGAATTTGCTTATGCACTTAGTTTTAGTTTTGTTCTGCAACCAATTAATACCTTTGATCCTTGTCAAAACTTTACTTCTAAAAATGTTTTGACTAAGCTTTTAATTGATTGTCTAAGGTTCTACTAAGATTAGCATGAAGCCAAGATAAGCACAGGATTCATAAGATACAATCAAAGATACAAATCTCTATATTTTAGGAATTAGATAGTCTAATAGTACGTTGTTTCTTTATTTTATATATATTTTGTTTAGATTGATTTTTATCCTTATTCAGGCTTCGTCTATATATAAATATTTACATGTAAAGTACGAGAATTACTATTGACCATTGCAGGAAAAATTTTATTAATTTAGTTCATCTCTCTGTTCTTAATAGTCTCCTCAACTACAGCAAGCAAATCCTTTGGTTTATTTGTGAGTTATATCATCCTTTGGTAAGTCATATCTAATAGGAGAGTTATCCATATCCATTCAATGTTTTCTTATATTCAAAAAATCCTTGAAAATATTTCTTTGATTGTATTCATCTAGTGACTATTTCCCTAGACTCGTCGATTGTCTGCTTTGTGAATGATATTAGCTAATGATCTTCCTCCTAACCATATCATTGCTAGAGTATATCACGTACCCTTGTTTCAATAGTAAGTGTGGCTTACGTATGGAATCTGTTCCAAATTTTAAGCCTGTCAAGGTAGTTCAAGTACTTCATGTAATAAACTTTCGCCGTTTTACTTTTTTCAAACAGTTATAAAGGCACATTTTTAATAAAAAAACAATTTGAGCACAAAAATCACTAGTGAGTGTACAGTCATACAAGTACAAATCAATACTGCACAATCAATATTATAATCTAGAAGGGATAATATATTAGCTCTAAGCTCTATCGATCCCATTTATAGCTAAACTTCTAAAAGATATTTGGATTCTATAATTCTATAAACTAAAACTAATTAAGATACTTTAACAAATATAGATGTCCAGCACCTCAAATGAACATGACCATGATCCAAACGATTAGAAATTGATTAATGTTGTAATTATGCTATTAGTCTAATCAAATCAACAACCGATTTAGTTTTCAAGTAATTAAGAATTAAATAAAAACTCCTTTTCTCAAATTGGATCAATGTATAGGATAACCTAAACGAATCCTCTTTACACTAAACATGCGATTAATTAATTAATATATATATATTTTAAATTCTTAAACATTACCCAAAATGTAATTGCACATTCCTTGTCTATCTAGAATGCAAATTAGTTAATCACAGAAATTGATTAGAAGTAACTCTCTTAGACACAATCCTGACATAACATGCATGCCAATCAAATCAAAACACACGGTGAAGACACCCCATTTTTGCGCCCACCGCCCCGCCTTGCTCTTTGTAATTTTGGAATTTTTAGAATATGATAAAGGGTCTCAATTTAAAAAAAAAGTATAAAAAAATAAAAAATTTAGAATAAAAGAAAAAAAATTAGAAAATTTAGAGAAAGTACAACAAATTAAAAAATATTAAAAAATTTTATTAAAAAAAGAAAAGAGATAAAATAAAAAATGGAAAGATAGAATTTTTTAAGTAAAATAGTTTTTAAGAAAGTAGTTTTTAACAAAAATGGGCATTTAGAATTGTGTTCAAGTAATTAGGTTTAATTTATTTTTTATTTGGGTAGTTTTTATTTTATAGGATAATTAGGTTGGTTCATGGTTTAAATGCATTTTGTTTGCAAAAGAAGACAAGGTACGGGCCAAATGGCTTAATGGTTAGCCTTTGGTCTTGCATTTGGAATTGATAAGGAGATCTTGGGTTTGAGCCGTACATAAGGTGCTTTGCACCTTTTATTTTTTGGTTAGGGAAGGGATACGTGTTAGCTTATGATTGGCTAATTGTATCTAATTTTTTTTTTCTTTTTCCCTTTGTTTCTCTTGGTCTCTTGCATGAAACATGCCCAACTAGCCCACTTTTCGTTGATATTTGATCCCTTTTCCTTAGTGATTTTACCAAATTAATGGTGAAATCACAAAGACCACTTGGAATACTATGATTTGGTGTCAATATCTTGTCTAAATTTAGTCATTAAGGAAGTTAAAAGAAGATTCGAAATTGGCAAAAAAACATGAATGCTTAGACTTTCTCTGCTTGATTTAAGCTTCCTTGATGAAAATCAAATCTTTTACTAAGCATTTCAAGCAAGTGAGTGAATCTAGGAATGGATTTCAACTTATTATTTCACTGGAATCACATTAAATCTTGAAATTTCTTTGAACACCCATTAATGTGAATTCTAGAATTAAACCCCATTATTAACCTTCCATGCTTGTTTAGGTTTTGGCTTTTATAAAAAGGGCTTAGGGAAGTTGTTTTGAGGATACGAAAACATTCAGAATCACACACATACAATCATGAACTCTCTCTCTCAATAAGGTCAGTTCCCCCTCTCTCTCTAGACTACAACTTAAGCTTTAAGTGATTTGAGCCATTTCATTGACTTAAAGAGCTCGCTTGAGTCACAAGCTCTCATTCCCAATCTTTTATAGCAACCGCCGTGACCTCAACCACCATCGGATACCTAAACCCTAGCTAAGCCACAACCATTACACGAACCACCATCCTCCACCCATTGTTTGTTCGAACCAACTACATTAATGTGGTCACCATTCTCGTAAACCACCTTACTAACACATTCATTACCTCTAACAACCACCCTAAGAGGTGGTGTGACCACTTTCTCTCTCTAGGCTCAACTGCCAAACTCCCAAACACAACTAAATAGCCACCAATCATGGTAGCACATGTCCTAAACCCATTAATCCCAATGTGAAACTCATTAATCTGGTGTTCCCCCCTTTGAAAAGGCATTTGAAACCACCCACAAGGAGCTCCCGCTACCGCTGCATTCATCTTCTTTTAGTGACCCGACTTACGACCTAATTTGACTTGGATATTTGATTATGTCCAACCTACGACTGCATTCGGACCCGACTCCAAGACTTGTGCAAGCTCTTTGGTTCGATCCTTGTTTATGTTTTGTTCTTTTTTATTTTTTTATTTTATTTTTTGTAAATGCTAATGTATTTGTAAAAAAAAAATCCAAAAAAGGAAAGAAAAAGAAGAAAAAAGAGAAAAGGAGAAAGAAAAAAAAGAGGAATAGGTAAGTTTAGTTCATTTTTAATTTCCTCAATAAAACATAAAGAAAAAAGAAAATAAAATAAAATAGGAAAAAGAAAATAATGAAAGGTGAAAAATTGTTTTATAACTTAGAAAAAATTTACTTTCCAAATAAATGAAATAAATTAACCCTTTTCCAAAAGTAGGATTTCCTTAAAATTTTTCAAATCAATAAACATTTAATCAATTAGAACCGTTTAGAACTTTCCTTAAACAAACTCGAATTGAATTAAAACGTAAACTTAACATTTTTTTCAAAAATTAAAATCAACCCACAAATTAATGTTTTTGCCAAACAAAGTATAGAAGTCTAATATTAAATAGTAGATACGTAGGTACTCGTAATAATTATGAGGTGACTTAAAATATGAAAAAAAAAATTATTTTTCCATCTTTTGTAAATAAGTAGTTCTTTTAGCCTTTTTGTAAATAGACATGATTTATTATTTATGTAAAATAAAAACTGCAATTTCAAATTATAAGGGTATATTGAAAATTAAATCTAATTTTGGAAAGTTAATAGTAGTATCTATAAGGGTTTAAAAAGATTAGCCCTCGAACTCAATCTTTGGTTTTTAACACCTTTTTTCTTAGAATTGATCTTTTAAGTAGACTAGTGGTTAGGTTAAATAGGCTCACCTAATCGATTTAATCTAAACCTTCTTTTTTTTCCCAATTTCGATCAGGTGATAATTCTAAAATAATTTTAAAAATAAAAACCAAGATTAGGATTTAGTACTAATCAGATTAAAAAATTATATAATAAAAATCGGGATAAAATCAAGCTCGATGCTTGGTGATAAAGAATTAACAATCTAACCTAATAACATAAAACAGATAAATAGCACTTCCACCAACTAATGATCCAACCTTAAATGTATCTGCTCTTGGCTATTCGATTCCAATTAAAAAGGCCCGTAAATGCGAAACACTAGAAAGACAAAAGAAGATATTTTGGAAAACATTTTAAAATTTCAGTTTGTAATGAATTCGGTCCTTATCTTAATTACGACATTACAACTAGAATGTATAATTAATTGGATGGTATGGACCTGAGGAAAGGCCGAATCCGGCTTAGAAACCCGACCGGAATTGACGTAGCCAGTTCCAAAATGTGGGTGGATCTACTGGGTTGGGTGGGTCACCACGGGTCGGTCCTCTAGACCTGCTGAATTGGCGGATCTAGGAACTGGGTTCGTGGATTGACGGGCCAACCTGGATTATTTAAAAAAAAAAAGCTGCAAAGCTGGTGCGTGATGTAGCAGCAACATTCAATGTTGCAATTCGATAAGGCTGTTGCATTGTGCAGCGCCGATTAATATATAAAAAAAATTTGAACGTGCTCCATTATTAGAATGAAAAAGAACAATAAATCACCGACAAAGACATCCATAAATTCGACTTTCATGCCTGCAACAGATCTTATTATTTCTCAAAGGAGATGAAGAGTCGAAGATGATCAAGGTCACCATCGTCTTATGCTGAGAAATAATCCCTTCTATGCTTATTCCAAAATTGCCTTCCATCCCCCCACTCGTTATCTATGTCTCTCTCTCTCTCTCTCTCTCTCTCTCTGTGGGATAAAGTGGAGATTGATGTGTTTTAGAGAAGCAGATCTCAACTTTTACAACGATCTGATGTGGGAAAAAGAGAGATGACATAGGGTAAGTTTAAAATTGTTCACAACATCCTCTAATTTTTTATCATATGCCACACTATGTAAAGCCGAAAATGATCTAATGTTTCATGAGTCTAGCTCGGACCCATAAATTGGCAATTTAGTGAAATCAGCCCGAAACTAGGGGATAACATGTTAGTTTGGCTCGATTCCTAGGTTTAGGATGGTAGAAGAGGGTATTTTTAGTCACATAAGTCAAATGCCTAAGCTAGGGTAAAATATGTGTTTACCAATATTTTTAAAAAAATTACACAATTATGAATTTTATAAAAAAATTATAAAAATACTAATCTTGTATCGCATCTTTAAAATACAATATCTATAACAATATGAATCTCATATTTGAAAAATACAATAATAGCAAAGTACTACCAAAACTAATATTGCATTTTAGAAACGTGACACTAATATTTGTATATTATCGCATTTCAAAATTGTGATATAGGCTTGGTTTAAATTGAAAAAATTGGAGTGATATAAGTACTATATCATATTTACAAAATATGACATATTTATATTAAAATATTATCGCATTTGGTAAATGCAATATAGCCTTGATTTATGATAAATTAAATTATTTTTCCTACTTACACTTAAAATGGGCATAACTTTTTATTTAGGAAGAATTTTTCTTATTATTATATGATTCTGATTATTGTTTTTTGAGTACTATAACGAAATGGTTTAGGCTTGCCCAATTGATACCATTTTGGGCTTGAAAAACGCCCTTAAAGTCCTATTACTACTCCCTTTTATTTTTAGGAGATATTTTCGGTTGATGTTGCATCGACATACTTAAAATTCCTATATCATATCTTTTTTTTTTATGTAATTTGTACTTTTGTAATTTTTTTAAAATTTTAATGGTAAACAAGTAATTTTCTCTTCTAAGCTATATATAATTTACTGTAGATACCTTATTTTTGTCCAATTAATTTTTATTTTTATTTAATTTAGGCCAAGTTTACCAAAAAAAAAAAAAAAAGGAAAGAAAAAACACAAAAAAAGAAAAAAATTGAAAAAAAAAGTATTAAAAGTGTTTGAGTTAAGTTAACCGATCGTTAAGAGTCGGATAAGGCAATAATAAAAAATACACATGCAATTGATTGATTCAAATCTTCGTCATTTCTATGTGGATGAGGAAGGATGCTTACAAAATCATTGATGGAAAATCCAAATATGATAATAATTCAGATTAATAACATTTAAAGAGAGATTTGATAAAACTAAGTAGAACTTGAATCTTATCCATGGCTGATTTAATATAATATGAAACTAATATGAAGATTTGAATTGTAATATTATAGAGTTAGTTTCAAGATCAATTAACAAAATGGAGCCAACAACAGACACAACAAAATAGTCTTCACTGTTGAGCACACACAGCAACTAGTCACCGTTGATTACCCTATCTATGTACGCCATACATGCAATAGTAAGATACATATATACATAAGGGCTACTCACACTACTAAACATTTCTCTCTCTCCATCGCTACACAACCCACATGACCTACGTGACCTACTTTCTCTCCTTACAGTAAACATGATGAAAAACCATCCCCATCCTCCTTTAACCCCTACTTAACCCCCTATTCCTCACTGTCATGCAGTAACACCACAGTACCTACATAACCACCATACGAACATCATACAACCCCAAACAACCCAACGTTTGTCACCTACAACATGCGCAACAAATCTTATGACCCAACTTTGACCATACTTCATCCTCCCGTAAACTACACAACCGATGCCCTACTACAATCGCGACCGAAACATGACCCAAATCGCGACCTAAACACCTATGCATCAGTTAATTCCAAATCCCCACTAAACACTATACCCTAACAAAAACTATCACCACCATCAACTTCTACACATCTAAAAACCCCTAAAACCACCTTCACTTCGCCTTGAGTCGATCACCATGCAATCCACAAACACCATTGTAGCTATGTAATTTCTCGAATCACCAAAACCACTACTTTACATTGAAACACCCTTGCTAATCTAAGCTTCAACAATATAAAGCTCATAAATCTTCAATTCCTCGATCGTTTGGATGATCGGAAGTCACTTGGAGGAGCCTAGGAGGTTGTTATTGTGGAAGTTCTTATTCAACCTGAACTTACCTGATTGGAGCACAAAAATCCAAATTCGAGTGCAACCTGCATGTGCCATCCCTCATCCTTACTTGATTTGACTTGTTTCTACTGGTGGGTCCTTTTTTGTACTTTCTTTATTTTATTTTATTATTTTTTATTCTAGTTTGAAAGAGAACCTACACTAACTTTTATTTGTTTTTTGTCTAGGTCATTAGTTAATATTAGTTCCAACAATTTATATTTTTTTTATTTTTATTTTACTTTGTGAATTTTTTAGTGCGATATTGGTGTTACTTAAAATTGAATAGAACACTCACTAACATATATCTATTTACAAGTCTTAGTACTAGTAGTTGATTTTTTTATATGTTTATTAGAAATGTTTATTTTTAGTGTTATCTTGGGATAGGTTGCATATTTAGGATATGAGTTGCATGTTTTATAAAAAATTCATGTTTTATTAAAATTTGTATCTTTTTAAAGAAATTGCATACTTTTAGAAAATTGCATATTGCATTTTTTACACATCAGGCATTTTAAGGTTCTTTTAGAAAAAAATATTTCCCCATTGAGATGGTTTTTCATAAAATAAAAATCTTAATGGGATAAACTCGCTAAAAGTACTTAAACTTTCATATTTTTTTTTTATTTTAGTACCTTAACTTTAAACTTATTTATTTTAATATTACAACTTTTTAAATGAGACGAATTAGTAATACTATCATAATAACTATTATAAAAAAATACTTATTTGTTTCCTTTTAAAAAGTTGAAGTACCAAAATAAAATAAAAGATAAAGTTTGAGCAAAATAGAAATAAAATGAAATTTGATGTATTTATATTATTATTTTATTATTTTATAATAATAGCCGTTATAACAAAAATACGAATATGTCTCATTTAAAAAGTTAAGGGTACTAAAATGAATAAGTTTAAATTTTATGTATTAAAATAAAAAATATGAAAGTTTAGGTAGTCATGCTAATTTTGTCCTAAATCTTAACTTGAGTCTTTTAAAAATTATATATTTTTAGGGTTTTTTTTTTCAAAACTAGGAATAAATTTAAGGTTTTATTAGCATTTTTTAATAAAAAAAATAAAATGGTTGACAAACATAAATATGGCCTGTTTTCAAAATAAAAAGAACCAACCACTAAAGTTTTCTTAAAAAAATCAAAATCAAAATCATGTTGATTTAATCTTGATTAACAGTTATATAATCACTTTAGATGCAATAAAAAAAATAAAAAAAAAAACTTTTTGTATTGTTCTTAGAAAACTTGTAATAAAAAATATATAAAAAATTCATTTTCATGCATTTTTAGATAAATTATAAAAATAAAGGCTCATTAATTAATTTTATCTGATTTCTACATTGTGATTTCGTTTTAATAGGTTAGCCAAAGTTAGTTTTTTTGGTTAATATTTTCTAAAAAATTATTATTTTTTTTATAAAAATTAGCATATCGGTGACCTAATTAAGGTTTCTTCTACCTAAGAAACCCTAATCCTATTTTTACTCGTTTTTTTGGTTAGTGAGTCTGAGTTATTTTTCAAAAATATTTTTGAACATTTAAAAAAAATGTTTTTTCTTTAATTTAATTTCAAGTATTTTATATTAAGTAGGTTAGGTCTAATATAAAATAAATTTAAAAAAAAAAAACCAAAATAGGGTTCGATGGAATTGGTAACTCTACTTAAGATGCCTAGTAGGCTAGCTATGTAGGAATTTTAATAAATTGACTAATGGGCCTTAGTGATGTAGTCTTACTAAAGAGAGAAACTAACCCAATAGGCCAAACCTTTTGGGGTTTAATGTGAGACTCAGTTTTCAACCTATTACTCGAGACTTGGAGCAGTGAATCACTTGATGTAGGAAGAATAGTAGAAGTAAACAATAAAGTAAAGTTATAGGTTAAGTCAAATGACCATGCCTGAACTATTTGATATTGACACAAATTAGGGCTTTCAAAACGATTTTAGGGTCTTTGGACGATTTTGTCCGAATTGAGCTAAATCTTAATATAAGTTTATAAAAGTTAGACAAAAAACTTAGTAATATTAATTGCTCAAAATAAAGTAATTATAATATTTAATCTCAATAAAACGTATTTTTACTACAAACAATTAGTAATTATTGGTAACTCGAAAATTAAAGTTTCGAGTGATTACGAAGTCTTAGAGATAAATTTTATATGTAATAAAAATATTACATGACATAAAATAATATATAGAATATATGTATATACCTCTCATATAATTATTACGTGTAATTATATACCTGTAATTAACTAAATGTGGATTATGTATATTTTTTAGCTTAAAAAAGTAATATAAATTATAGTAAATAAATAAAAAATTATAAAAATAATGAGAATAGTTTGGGTTAAGATTTTGGGGTGTATAGAAACATTAGGAACAGGTGTTGAACAAATAAGGGAGGTTTAGCATGTAAAAGAATTGGTATTTAAGCTTAGGAATTGAAGAGAGAGAAAAGGAAAAATCATTATCAGGTAAGGTAAAATCCAAAAACACTCTCTAATATTTCATTCATACAAGTGAGGATTTGGGAAAAATTATAATGTGTTGAAGTGATCAATGAACAAAATTCAAAAGAAAAAAAATACAAAAATTGGGCATAATCGAGGCTTTGAGGTGTTTGATGACTTAAGGAATTGCAAGGAACTGACTACCACCACTACTCGACTGAGGAGGTAGTGCCTGGAACTACTGACGAACCCTCCATGACTGGAGGTGGCTGGAGTTGTCAATCCTAGTGAGATCTAAATTTTTCTCGATTTTGCTTAAATTATTAAAAATATAAAAAATACCTAGAAAATTATGAAAAAAATTATTCCTACATATTTTCATGTATAGAAT
Source organism: Lumnitzera littorea (assembly GCA_024138015.1). Taxonomy (NCBI): domain Eukaryota; kingdom Viridiplantae; phylum Streptophyta; class Magnoliopsida; order Myrtales; family Combretaceae; genus Lumnitzera; species Lumnitzera littorea. The sequence goes on along the minus strand of JAMXBB010000005.1, from coordinate 47,209,588 downwards.
ATAGGAAAAACGTCATTTTGTACAAATTTAGTGGTGGTAATATACATTCTTAAAAAATCAGAGAAATTGGATAATTTTTTATATTGAAATAAATAGGTGTAACGACATAGTTTCACCTTTGAAAATTTTCTATAAACTATCTTATATTAATATCGAATTGTTATGAAGAGATTTTTTGCAAAACTATTTTCTAAATTTTTATGTGATTTTTGAGCCCTAAATTAGGTATTAAACAATGTTTTTAGTGGAAAAACAAACTATTTCTTCTAATAATCTCACTTGGATTAGCTAATGAAGTGTTTGTATTGTTCTTGGATGGTTAAGTTGAGTAATAAAATGAGGAGTTATAGAAAATTATAGTTTAGTCCTTAAAAATGAGTAAAATAACTAAATTTTAAGTATTGAATGACAGTAGAAAATAACTCAGAGGAAATTAAAAGTAAATGTTCTATTAGATATGCACTCAGAAGCTAACTTAAAGACAAAATTTATTAGTTAAATGAAAAACAAGGGATTCAGAAGCTTAGTTAAAGGTTGTTTTCCTAAAATAAAAACCTTAGAGATAACAGAGTCAGAGAGTAGCTAAGAGGATAATTTAGTTAGGGGCTTAACATGAGGAAACTCAGAACTTGTGTTAGAGGATAAAACTAATATTATGAATTATCCTTATGAAGCTCAGATAGTAACTCAGAGGATTTTCAACTAGAGAAAATTACTATAAAATCACTCATAACTTAGCTCAGAGGGTATGAATTGAAGAATCTTGGGGATGTATCAACTTTAGAGATTGGCTTGGGGGGTTGAATCTATGATGAGCTTCAACACCCATATGTTCAAAGAGTAGCTTAGAGGCTTCTCTAATTAAATACTGCAATAGTATCTTAACTCAGGGAATAGCTTAGAAGGTAATAAAGATAAAATAAACTCATATCACCATTCTAAACTTACAATACTTAAGGCATAGAGTAATAACCTAATGACTAACAAACTAAATTCTAATATGGATGAGTAAATTAGAAATATTTCATAATTTATATGCATAATAAAGTACTACATTGAGACAAATATCGAGGGGTCACCAACAAGGATAAGTTAGTGAGCAATTGAGTTCTAGGTAAGTGAATGTTTATGTGTGCTTAAGTAAACTTATGTTTACTCCTCATTTTGTGTGGACTATGATGTTTTAGCTTAGCTGAATATTAATTGTAAGTTGATGTGCTATTCGATGAAGCATATGGAGCTATTTGTTATGATGTTAATTAAATAGTGACATAATAGTAAACTTGGTTATTATGTTGATGATGATAAATGCATATGTAACATTTGCTGAGGTTTGTGTTACCTTAGAAAAGAATTTAGGGACCGACTCTATCTCCTAAGGTGTTCACCTAAGTAAACCCGATACTAAGATCTTAGAACTAACAAAACTACAAAGTAAAGGCTGAGTAACAAGTGATGAATAAGTTTGCTTGGATTTGCTAGGTTTTGCTTGACATGCGATCTAATGCATTCAAGAAACAGCACGAAAAAGCTTACCAGGTCAAGTTTTCTGAAAACCGAGATATTGCTAGGTTGGTTTCCATATAAAAAGTTAGGTTTATCAAGTGAAATACTTGATTTGTAAAAGCTGGGTTTTTAAGTATTTGCTGGGCTAATTGTATGCTATATTTTCCAACCACTCTATGTGGTTATTGCTAGGTTGAAATGTTTGCTAGGTTCCAGTATATATTATGTAGATGCTCGGTTTAAGTCAATTAAACTGGATGAGTTGCTAGGCTGGGCTAAGATATTGGTATCAATACATGTCACATACATGAGCATAGTACACTCTTGGTGTATTTAAATTGTTTGGCTGGGAAACTGTAAGATAACATAATTAGACTAACTACTTGAATGATGTGCCTATTTGTTATGCTTGTTATTATGAGTTTATCCACTCTCACTCAGCTTGTAGTAGCCAAGGGGATAAGTTTCTCTTATCTTTAGGTTATAGATGAATAGACAGAAGAAGATATCAGATTGACAACGAGACTTAAAAACTCTAGCTAAAGATGAGATCTTAAGAGAAATCGTTGACTATATAGTATGTTTTGAGTACATGAAGATAGCTTTTCAGGAATGCAGTAGGTGTTATTTCACCGAAGGTTTAATATAGTTGTAGTAGTAAAAAAACATGTATTTGTAAAAGAACTACTATACTGTATAAGAAGTGTGTAACTGTAATACTCAGAGTAAAGCTCGCTAATGTGAAAGCTTAAGTTGTTGTTTGTCATATTGAATGATAAATGATTCAGAAGTAATTGTTAATAGAACAAAAGAGTAGGTTGAATACAGGTTTTGCCTTATCCTTAACTTAAGAATGGCAGTAATGAATCGTCTTTACGTACCAAGAGTTTGAAATAAATTTTTAAGCAAACACCTACAAGGCAGGGCATTACATTTAGGGGGAATTTTTTTTTTTTTTAATGTAACATATGTGTACTTAGATGTGATCAGACTTGGGCCACCTTAGGAAACTAAGATAGGTTAGGAAACTACGATAAGTCGCCATTGTATAACCCTTAGGTTGTAAGGGTCTTTACCCCCACCTAGCTGTGATAGGCAAGCCTACTCATGTTTCAATGTAACCCAAAAATCATTTCTTTGAGAATGTATGAGGCTATAGAGCTTAAGACTTACAAACCCCACCCTCCTGCATCATTTTAAAATAAAAAAGGGATTAGTAGTTTTTAAATTATAGGAGTTAGAAAAGAATTATTATAACTTACGGCTAATGTAGCATTTATTTTCAAAGTTTAAATTAATGCGCTTATATAGTATCCAGGAACTTTATTTTGACAAATTTTTTTAGAAAGTCATACACTTACATATATGTATGTGTGCATGAGTATTTATTGCAAGTTTATAATAATTCCATTTGTATAATTTATTATTTACCGATCTTTGTTATATTGCATGTGTTTGCAGCATATTGCATCAATTTTATTTGTATTTTAATTTATATATGTTGATTTTATTTGTACATATATTTCCTTTTTTTTTTCTCTAGTATTATATATATTGTTATTGGTATTATCCTATATTATATGTCTTATGTACCATAGGTTTTTAGTTTCTATTTTACGAGGAAAAGGTTATGTAACATAAGATTTAGCATAGAAGCCACAAAATTATTAATATTCCCTTATACTATGGTGTACCTATCTTTATAAAAAAACTTTAGTATCAATCTATAGATTTTCTTTGGGGGCACATAATTATGGAAATTAGCAGCGTAAAAATTATTATGAAACTTTCATTTTTTAGGTTGTCAACAAATTTTCAAAAAAAAAAAAAGAAGAAACTTTCATAAAATGTTCTATGAAAAAAATAAAACCAATTCCACGATGATTTTTACTTGGTTGTTTTTTATTACAATACCCTACATGTACCATATTGTTAAGAACTAACAAAATAAAAAAAATAAGAAGATGTAGCTCTCATATTTCCATTGTAAATTATTTGCATCTTGAAACCATCAATCTTGTAAAAATTTAAGTTCTCATTCTTCATCACTTTTGTAGTAAGAAATAATTACCTATTAAGTTGTCATAGTTTCAATAGAGTTTTCTCAATGAGTTGCCATTGAGTTATCACCTATTAGTAAGTTTTCTCATTGTAAAAAAAAAAAAGAAAGAAAAGATTTTCACCTCTCTATATCATCCTTGTAATATAATTGTCACCTTTTGTCCTCAATTGTCAGTCCCATTACGTAACATAAAATAAACACTGATTTTCAATAAAAGTTTTCCAAAAAATGGGAGTTTTTCAAAATAAAATAAAATAAAGATATTTTCTTAAGAAAAAAGGAGAGAAAAGGGGGATGCATTATTGTTAGCAAGAGGGTATTTTGCAAGATTTGAAAGATTGCCTTTTAAGTAGTTTGGCCCAACCTGAAGCCTGTAATAACTCACTTTTGAAGCTCAGATGTCTAAAGCCTTTGAACAAAGTATAGCTACAGTAGAATAGTTTTTGAGCAAGCATAGGAAACAAGTCAAGACCTTGGCCTATACCCAAGCCCAAGTGCCTATGGACACACCATCTCAAGTAGATTAGTTTAAAGAATTATAGGTTTATGGGCTCAACAATAGTAATGAAGGCTTAAGGAAAGAATTGAAGCAGAAATTGATGAAGATGGGGGGAGAGATCTTTCAAAAAACTAAAAGAGAAAATGGGACCTCTATAGGGTCACAATGAGCAAATTGATTTGGGCTTGAGAAAAGAAGTTTAAGGTACGAGATTTTGAAAAGTATGATGAAATAGGTTGCTCTAAGCTTTACCTCAACCTTTATGTTTGTAAGATGGCCCATTTTGCTAAACATGAGCAGTTGATGGTTCAAACTTTCCAGGATAGTGTAACTGGGCCAGCACTAGTATGGTATGCTCAACTAGACTTGGCTGAGTTTGATACTTAGGATGAACTAGCTAAGGCCTTATATCAGTAGTACAAGTTCAATAAAGAAGTTGTTCCCTCATTAATGGACTTGAGTAACATGAAAATGAAGCTAATTGAATCCTTTAAAGAGTATGCTTAGAGGTGGAGATTCACTACAGCTCAGATTATTGTATACTTGTTGGAAAATGAAGTGATCAATGTGTTCATCTACACATTTGGTGAACCTTATTATAATCATCTCTTGGACCATACTGCCACCACATTTGTAGACAATTACAATTGGTAGTCGTATTGAAGATGCCATTAGGGCAAGAAGATTGATAAGAAAGAGATTAGCTCCATTGAATCTAAAGGCCACTATGAACACAACAATGCCTCATTTGACTCTATATAGGTCTAGTTCCTTAAACCTTAGCCTAGTGTGCAAGTGAAATAAGCAAGGCTTGAAAACACTTACAAGGAAGTTCACTCAAATCCTAATTCCTATGTTTTGAGTCTATCGCCACCTAAGAGAAGAGGGTTTGTTGCATTCTAAGCCCTTAATGCCAATGTATAGACCTCGAAAATATAACCTTGATGCATAATGTAAGTATTACATGGGTCAATAGGGGCATCCTACTAATCATTGTTAGGAGTTGAAAAATAAAGTCTAAGACTTGATTGACACAAAACTGGTCCAACTGGACTTCATCAAGGATCTATGGTCTAATGTCCACATGGAGTACACTATTAACATGATATAAGATTTGGGAAAATTGCTAGAAATGGACTTGAATGGTTAAGCCTAGGGGGCATGTCACTACTAAAGTCTGGGAAAAAAGGTTATAGCCTTAAAAGAAAAGCTAGCAATGTTAGAAGAAAAACTCAGGGACATAAAAATGGAAATAGGTTATGTACTTAAGCAGCTTTAACACTTAGCTCCTAGTGTAGGTAAAACGTCAAGGCCCAAGCATGAGGATGATCCAAGGAAAGAGGAGTTAGGAACAAATGAACCAATTGGGAAAAGCCTAAATTCAAGACAAACTCATCCATAGCAGGAGAAGGTAACTTATACAATTCAAGATTCCAATAGCCTAGGTGTTCAAGTAATTGAAGGAAACAGGGTTGCTAACTTGTGAACTCCTTATGAAGAATTATAAGTTGAGGAATTATGACCCTAAAAAATGGTATGAATATCATATGGGCTAAGTTGGGCATACCATAGAAAACTAATAGAAATTAAAGCATAAGTTGTAAGATTTAATTAATGTAAAGATTATCCAGCTAGAGTTTTTAGAAGCTAATAGGTCTATTGGCAGTTGTATCCCTTCCTCAGGTTATGAAGAAGCATCAAATAGACAACCTTTAATATCAGATATCGGAAGCCTATTACTATCATCTGATAAAATGGCTCACCATTTGAAGCAATTGGGCATATTTCTATGAGATTATTCAACTGAATGAGCCAAGTTAGAAGGAGCTATATAAATAGGGTAAGAAGTGGAGCAGAGTTTTAGTTCCTGCATTTATTTTTTTTTTCAAAATAACCTTTGGAGCTTGTAATAGACACAAGCTATTTAAATAAAGTGTTTTTCTTATGCTCTTTATCTTTATATGCTGTGAAGTTAGCTCAACTCAATAGGGGCATGTCTTTAGCCCTTTACTAATGAAATGCTTTATGTAGATTTAGGGTAAGTGGAAATGGATAAAGTAAATGTTGAACTTAAAACTTGAAATTTTTTACCCAAGGGAATGGTGACACATTACTGGAAAGTTTTGGAATGAAAAGAGGCAAACCGTATCCCATACACCAACCTTAAACACATGAGAGATGAGTAATACAATGAGAGTATTTAGGCTCCTTCCTTAAAGGTGATTTGACTTGAACTTGGTACAAGTGTCAAAATGATATTCGGCATTCAATTTGCCATCCTTAAACACAGTTATACCTTGCAAACTCATCTAAACTTTTTAGGGGGTTTTCTTAAAATTAGTCTTGTCAAGAACCACTCATTAATTTAGAGAAAAAGAGTAGACTAACTTTTACTTACCTTTGTTGCATCGATTCATGAGCAATAATTATCGTAGATAGTCCAATTTATTTGCATTGAGGAAGAGCTTCAAATCATATATACTTCACTCAGGACCATACCCCCAAAAACACCTCAAGTCCATGAATTATTTTTTCTTTAACACTCCAAAGCCATCGCTCTTCCAAGGCTTATGCACTTTAAACACATGGATTTTTTAGAATTTTGAATCTTTTTAAATGAAAACTTAGAAATATATGGAGTGCTCACCTTGACACAAAAAAAAAAAAAAAAGAAAAAGAAAAAGAGAAGAAATTGAAAGTAAGCAAGGTGTCATCTCTAAAAATGAGCCCAAATTGCTAATAAGCCTAAGCTCTTAACTTGTGATGGATTTTCAACCCATGTGTTTTCAAGGTTATTCAAAGTTTAAACACATCAATCCTAAAGCCTAAAGGAAAACCCCAATTTTATGGTCCCGCCCACCATAACACCCCTAATAAAGTTCTTTTGACTAAGGAAATAGATTTATCTTGAATAATAACTACTCATGAAACTCGGGCAAGTCCATGCCTAGTTTTTCCTTGGTTCTTGACTTGTAAATTTAGGGTTTAATATAAAAGTTTTCTTTCAAGATTGGTTGTAACATATTGGTATCCTTTTACTTAAACCATTGACCAAAAGCCTTAAATTCCAAGACTAGAAAAGACCTAATTGATTGACTAGATTGTACCATTTATAAGATGGACTATAAATTTTAGAATTGATGCCTAGAGTGAATATAAGCCTGTGAGAGTGCAAGGAAGTCCTCTTGGACTAAACATTTAAAGTAATGATACTTATGCCCTCGGTGGAAAATCAAAGAACAATTGAGTGCTTTCTCAAAAACATGAACGGTCATTTACTCTAAGATTGAAATTAGTGCTTTTAGAAAGTTTAGAAATCATGAAATATGCTTCAACAAACAAGATTAAAAGAATGAGTGATTATTAGATAGTGGGGCAAGCCTACTGATTATATGTGATCTTCAAAGCTTTTGAGATTTCTTTGCTTGTTAGCAATGCAATTATCCACTAAAAAGAGTGCATTTCTTCAAAATTTTTGTAGAAACAATTTTCAAAAGAGAAAAGAGTTCTTAAAAGTTGTTAAAAAAGATTTCTTTAAAAAAAAAAGCTAAAATTTTCCAAGGGGCATCAGAATCCCTTAAGCTTAAGTCTAGATCAATCTATCAAAACTCATCAAAATCTTTGAAATTTCCAAATCGCTTGCCCTTTGGTGCACTATCCATTTCTTAAAGTAATCTTAGATCGTTTGCTCATTAAAGCACTATCTTGTCCTTTGGATTGTTATATAGTCCTTTCTAAGATCACTTGCTCATTAGGGTGTTATCCTATCATTGTTGGATCGCTTATCCCTTAAAGTGTTGCCCTATCTTTGTTGGATTGCCTGCTCATTAGAGTGCTATCCTGTTCATTGTCGGATCACATGCTCATAAGAGTGTTATCCTATTTTGTTCTTAGCTAAATCGCATGCTCATACTCATAAGAGCGCTGTCCTATTTTGTCTCTAATGGATTGCATGCCTATTAAAAGCACCACCCCATCTTATCTTTAAAAGATTTGTCCTTTCGAGCAGCTGACTCTTAAAGAGAGCTATCCTCTTAAGGATACCTTAACATTTCAAGTCGAGACCTATTTGTCTAATATTTTAATTCAAAGTCCTTTTTACCTTCCTTATCTATTTGACACTTTTAGTAAAAAATCTCTTACTTCAACCTTTCATGTTAGGATCTTATCCCTTTTATCCCAACTTTTCAAGTCAAGACCTTATTTGACACTTTTAGTCAGAAATTTCTTATGCCGACCTTTCAAGTTAGGATCTTATTTATCTAACATTTTAAAGTCAAAATCCCTCTGACCTCATCCTTTTAAGTTAGACACTTTTTGGCTGACCTTTCAAGTCAGGAGTTTTCTTAATTGACCTTTCAAGTCAAGGGTTTTCTTAATTGACCTTTCAGGTTAGACACTTTTTAACCGACCATTCAAGTTAGAAGTTTTCTTAATTGACCTTTTAAGTTAGGACCTTTCTTAACTGCCCTTTCAAGTCGAAACCCTATTTATCGAACCATTCAAGTCAAAATAGCTACTTTACCAGTTTAAGCTAGGTTTCAGCAAATGGGTATGTCTTTTTATTTTTGAAGTGAAGTTTTAATCAAACTCTATTATAAAGACAGGTAACTGTAGAGACCTTATTTTGGCTTCTTTATTCTTAATTTTTATTTATTTTGGGTTAGGTTTACAAAAAAAGAAAAAAATTTAAAAAAAGTGTTAAAAGTGTCAAAGTCAATTCAATTGATCATTAAGGCTTGGATTAAGCAATATTAAAAAATATATGTGCAATTTAATAAATTTCGAGTCTTTTGAAAAATTGGGCTTCATTTGAAAATTGTCTAATAAAATATTTAAATTCATGAGATGGGATTTATTTAACTTTGAATAATTTTAACTAAACGCATAAAAATTACAAAGATTCAGAATTTATTAAAATAAACTTGAGTTGAAAAATCCTTTTAATATGTATATTTTGATTATTTGATTGCTTTAGGAGTGTTTGGGTTATTTTTAAGAACGAAATTAGATTAGATTGGGTTTAGGTTTGAAGGCCCAACATGAATTTAGCCTAGGCTTAATAGTTTAAATATATTTTAAATACTTATGTCATTGGGAAATGAGCAGCAGCTCAATTGGTTGAAGTGTAGGATATTATATCAAAAGGTCATAAGGTTGATTCATACAGGCGCTAAACATGCCTTTTTGCTCTTTGTTTTTATCTATAGTCACGTGTTAGGCATGTGACTATGTCTTCTTCCCCAAAAAGATCCTGACAAGAAGATAGGGGAGGGATAAAGCTTGGGTCTCCAACCAAATGATTCAAATCTAAATCTACAATAATTTACATTAATAACAATTAAATGGAGATTTGATAAAATCAAGTGGAACTTGAATGTTATCTATTGCTGATTTAATATGATTCGAAACTAATAAGAAGATTTGAATTGTAATATCATAAAGTTAGTTTCAAGATCAATTAATGGAATGGAGCCAACAATACATATAGTAGATTAATCTTCATTATTGAGCATATACAACAGCCATTCACCGTCAATTGCCCCATCCTTGCATGCTACACATGTGATAGTAGGATACATATATACATGGGGGCTACTCATACCACTAACCTTCTCTTATTCTACTACCACATGACCTATATGATCTACATGACCCACTTTCTCTCCTCAAAACAAACACAACGAATAGCCATCCCCATCCTCTTTCAACCCTCACCCAATTCCCTACTCCTTACTGTCACGCAGCAACCCGTAACACTTATACAACTACTACAAAAGCATGACACAACCCTAGACGACCCAATGTCCATCACCCACAACATGCATAGTAGACCCCACAATCAAACTCTAACCACTCTTCATCATCGCACAAACTATATAGCTGGCACCCTACTATAGTCATGACCTAAGCATGACCCAAATCACAACCTAAACACCTACGTATTAGCTACCTCCAAATCCCCACCAAACATCATACCTCGATAAAAACTATCACCACCATCAAAATTATTTTCCTACTTGATGATTTTTCATAAAATAAAAATCTTAACTTAAGTATTTTAAAAATTAGGTCTTTTGGGGGTTTTTTTTTTTCAAAATATAGAATAAATGTAAGGTTATCTTAAGCTTTTTAATAAAAAATAAAATGGTTAATAAACATAAATCTAGTCTATTTTCAAAATAAAATAAAAAAACTAACTTACTGAAGTTTTCTTAAAAAAAAAAATTAGAATTACGTTGGTTTGATTCTGATTAGCAGGTACGTAGGCATCTCCTAGATAACTACAAAAATTAAAAAAAAAAAAAAACTTTTTGTGTTGTTTTCAGAAAACTCATAATAAAAAGTCATAAAAAAAATTTATTTTCATGTATTTTCATATTTTTATATATATTTTTGTATTTTTAGATAAATTATAAAAATAAAGTCTTATTAGTTAATTTTTTTCCAATTTCTACATGGTTACTTAGTTTTAATAATAGATTAGCACCTAATTCAGTTTTTTTAGTTAATATTTTCTAAAAAATTATTTGTTTATAGAAAAATTAGTAGACTGGTGACGTAATTAGGGTTTCTTCCACCTAAGAAACCCTAATCCTATTTTGACTAGTTTTACTGGTTAGCGACTTCTAGTTATTTTTCAAAAATATTTTTAAACTTTTTTTAAAGAAAAATGTTTTTCCTTAGTTTAATGTCGAGTATTTTATATTAAGCAGGCTGGACATAGTATAAAATAAATTAAGAAAAACCAAAATAGGCCTCGAACAATTTACTAAACAAAAATATGCTAAAAACATCTCTTTTGTAACTCATCTATTTGAGTCCCAAACTATTTTCCTTAGCCAACATCATTAATTTTTATGACCAAGTTATTTTAAATAGTCAAAATGAGACGTATCCATTTTATATTTTCTTAAATTTTTTTCTTTTTTTTTTTTTCGGCCAATGTTTAGATGTTTTTCATTAGAACAAAATACAATTAATTATAATAGTTATTTAATCAATAAGATCAAAAGTCCAACATAAGCCTTAACTATTGTTATGTCTAACACTAAAATTCTAACTTACTATAATATTATAGTAACAAATTGAGGGGTTAATTTATATTGTTGTTGGAGCTTTTATTCATAATATCTAATGACTTTCCAAAATTATTTTTTGAAAATTTCAGATGGAAAATGGAGTCTATAATCAAGAGATAGCATGAGGAAGGCTCCATATGAATGTAGATTTCCAAAATGCAAGATGGTCGTGTCCTTGGCCAAACATCATTTCTATTTCATTATTTAGAATATTACATTGATTTAGCTATTTCTTAAACCTAATGAACGTTGATTTTGGTTAGCAATGATGTGTCATATCTGTGTTTTCCAACAATGTTTATAGATTTAAATAAGCAATCATTGTATATAAGAAAAGTAAAGATATCATAATATGGAATAATTATTTAGTAAATTCCAACATTCATAATGAGTTAACAAGAAAAGCTAAAGATCATAACTCAAAAGACAAACCTTATTGAATACTTAGTATTCATCTTCTTTTTCTTCACCAAATCCTTTATAAAGCATACTTAGTGTTGTAATTTTGTTTTTCACTATATGAGTTCCTTAAAACTCTATGCAATGCATCTAAAGGAAAACATAAGAGCAAATATAACTAATTTTGCAATGTCACACAAATTTTCAAGAAAATTCTTGTACCTTTTATCTTATTCCAAGCTCTATTTCTCTACATGTGTAAAGTACGCCAAAGTGTCACCATTCAAGTGGGAAATTGATGGTTCTTTAAGTGAATATGTTAACATGCTTTATAAGCCAACTGATTGTGATATTAGTCTCTAACTCCTTGCTCTTACACAAGAATTCAAATGGACATCCCAATCTAACATGTTTTGAATTACCCTATTTTTTGTATTGCATAGCAGGTTAATAGGAATAAGGTGTTTGATGCATACAAAGATGCTTATTTAAAAGAGACGATATAATGTTTATTGAATACATGTTATGGAAACTATCTAAAAATGGGATTTGCTTTATGAGAATACACATGAATACTTAAATTTCTTGGGAAAATTAATAATCTAAGTGATAGTGTATGTAGAAGGTGAATTGCATTAATGATAAAAGTATAATGAATGCATAGGTTTGGTTATAGAAGAAAGTAATAATGTTATACTTCTTTGCATAATATTTAAAAATTCTGCATAACTAGTTATGTAAATGTGTAACAAGCTAAAAGATTATACGTTTAATCCTTAGAAGATTATTTTCATCAAACATTAAGTGTAGTGCCTTGAATTTGAAGAGCATGTTAATCCATTTACACCTATACCGTAGTATAAGCATGTAAGGCTTACACCTATGCCTCTAAGCTTCAAGCTCATAATTCAAATTTACTTAAAAAACAAAGTCCGAAATGGGTGAACGAAAAGTCCAACATGTAACCTACGGCATAATAACAAACTTACGCCGTGAATCACAATTCACATCCTAATAAGTTGTACTACCAACCATGTTTTATTTTTGGTAGCCAGCTATGGCTACATAGGTGGTATTTGTGTTTTGTTTTCGAATAATTTCTTATTAAATTTTAATTTTGACTTGATGTTACACATTTTAGGAACTCCTCATGGAATTACTCATTGATTTAACTTATCATTATTTCGTAGCTAAACGTCCCTTACCCTTTACATCATTAAATCTATTAATTTCCCTTCTAAATCTTTGCTTTGCCTATTTTAAATAGTAAAATTATAAAGAATATAAATTCTTACTTATTTTTGTAAGAGCTTAAAGGAAGTTAGATTATGATGATTAAAAAATGAGACTTTGAAACTTCTAATTGCTTAAGTTTCTTACAGCTAATGAGAAAGGGAAATCAAATTCCATGTTGAGGTTTCTATGGAGTGTTCCTATGTTCCTATTAAGATAATGGCCATGGAAAATAAGAAGAATACAATAACTCTGGTCCATATAATTATTTGTTGGTCAACTTTCTAAATTTATTTCAGTGATAACCAACCGTTGTCATATTATTAGTAATTCTAACATGCATACATACAAAGTTTTGAAATAGAGAAGCTAAGGAAGAAGATAACACTCAGATATCAATGCTTAAGATATATGCTACAAGTTAAGTTTGATCAAATATCGATCAATATTGTTAAGGCTAAGCCTAATAATATGAATACCGGTCTCTCAATTGGATGAATTAGGTTTAATTTCCCCTTCCTTTGAAGTTGTAGAATGTACAGTGATTGGCAAAAAAAAAAAAAAACATATATATATATATATACATGTATATATATCAATCAATACCTAATTTGGCTCATTAGATAATTAGGGTAATATATCTGACTAAATTTTACAAAAAAAAAAAAAATTATATATGGCAATTTCTTAACTAATTCTCATGAGTTTTTCTAGAGCATATTTTGAAACAATATAACTGGATTTATTGGAGTATGTCTCGAGTTTATTTAGCATACTAAAGTTTTCAATTTCAACTAACGAGATAAGGTTTCTATGAAGTTACATTGAAGTACTTTTAAAAAATTGAACCTAAATATCATTAGGTATTAAGAATGGTTTTTATTGAGTGATTATTAATTTTTTTCTTTTACAAATATTAAGGAGCTCTACAATACGTATAAAATTCAAATTAATGTAGGGTGTAGTTGTTTAGGTAGTTGATTATGTATGACACATGTGATAACCGACTTAGAAAAGCTTCGAGTTGATAGCATGTGAAGTGATTCATTCGAGAGAGGTATGGGTAGAGAAATAGGACAAGTTGGTTTCTAAAAGTGTGCATGTGGTAGAAGATTGAATTGAGCATTCTTGCTTGTTCTTGAGTGATTTGATACTTTGATACTTCATGGGGTAATTCTAATAGGGTGCATACATGTCTTAGATACTTGCCAATGCTTTTAATGTTTTGAATGAGGATGACCTTTTATTCATTGAATATGGTACTCAATATTACTTAGAATTAAACCTTTGTAAATTTATACTCGATAAATTAATAATTATAAAATAATTTTTTGGGTCCTAACTTGGGCTAGTTGTAAAAATTAATGATTTCGATGAATTAATAAGATAATTTTTAAGAAGAATCTTATATAAATTTATAGTCTCATCAATATTATAAATTAATAATTCTCTAAAATTACAAATATGACTAAGAAAATTTAGTAAAATATGAATTTATTATTGCTTATTTTTACTTAAAATTTAAATTTAGGTGGATTTCATCTTTAACTTTTCTCATTACATTTAAAAACTCTAATATCATGTTCTTAAACTATAACAAAAAATTGTGAAGATTTATTGCCGCTATAAGTGCTTCCTTTCATGTCATTGGTTCCTAAGGTTCCAAATCACCCTTAGCTTCATCTTAATAGGGTTTTCAATGATACTACTCACAATTTCTTCTACATTTTGGACTTTTGAACATTCATAATTTTCACCCAGGTAATTCAACAGGTGATTAACATCCCCCAAACGAATTTTACAGTATCAGAAGCAATTTGCTATTGTCTCTTGTTGAACATTCATCATGAAGCAAAGACTATAAGATTGATGACATTTAAAACATTAATCTTTTTTGGATCAGATTGTCCCAACTCATAGGCTTCTTATATCTTAAGGTAAAATCTTATGCGGTAATGCATCTTAAAGGTTCTTATCATCCCAACATTACATCACATCACATGGTTGGATTTTTTTTGTCATGTTAGGTGGCCAAAAAATAAAAAATTAAAAAAACCTCCACATTTCATAGCCCTTCAATATCCTAGATGAGTTGGACAATTATCTATCACCAATAAAATTCTTCTACCATGCATTTTTTGGTCCAACCAATGAACATATTCATCAAAAGGCACACCAGTCATCCATGCTTTTTTTGATAAGGAGTGTTAATGGGAACGACAATGGATGGTAATCCAAAATGGGTATTCGTAATTCAAAAATGCGTACGAAGAACGGGAAGGTTTTTTATAGTGAATGTAAATGGATATAACTCACCAAGACATAAACATAAGCAGGGGTTTGAGCTTGAAATAGGGTTCGATATAACTTACGAACACTAAATGTCGCTCGAGATTCACATGAAGGTTAAATGCAACTTACTAACTAGTTCAAATGAAGGGCTCACCACATTCTTAGGGTCAGGATTGATAAGAGCACATGAGAGATTAAAGAACTTAATTAACACTCAATAATTCGTCAAACGCAAACTCTACTAGCTCAAGTATAGCCTTATTCGAAAGAGGGAAGTTTCACTCTTTGTATGGGGGAATATTCTTCACTATCTGTCTTCTTCTCTTTTGTTAGTACAAATGTTGCTATTTATAGCAAGTTTTAAACTCTAGTAGCAAAACTGTAAATAATGTATAAGGCCTTAAACTCTAAATAATTGGGCCCAAAAATAAAATAAAGAAAAACATGTACAAGAAAACAAAACTGTGTATTTTACAGGGGAAGTCGGCACGCAATCACTAGGTATGTCCTGGAAGGAGTTGTATTTAAACTGGATGGGGTCAGTAATTAGATGTATGGGTTCGAGAAGGACTCTTTGAAGTCTTGCAGTGTTTAGCCGAGACACCAGAAAAGTCGGCCCATAATTACTAAGCCTTAGAATTAGTCGGCACAAGTCTCTTGATGTTGTGTTGAATGGTTGTTTAGTCATGAGTACTCGGCTTTGCGGTTTCTCAACACCTCAGCTGATGACAGACTTGATACCAAGTGTTTATTTTCCTTCCTCTCGTCCTTCTAGCTGCAGCTTGACCTCAACAAGCATTGATAGGCCTCGGCTTGAATATGGTCGAATGATGATTCCCATTACTTTTGGTGGTACATACTAACAATTCAAGTTGTTCATGTTGAAATTCTTTAAGCAATGTAGCTTTGCATACTTTCTAATAATCCGTAAAGGAATTTTTTTCTAAGCTATCCTCATTGCAACTAATAACAATAGTAAGCCTTTTTTTGTCTTGTTTTCATCCTTCAAGTTGCTTTCTTACAAGAGAATGATCAGCTTGTACCTATAAAATAAACTAGTTTTGTCCATATTAAAAACATCTTTCATAGGAAACTTGTCTATTTTTTCCCATATCGATTCCAATTTCTTCTCCATGTCTTGTGTGTCAACTGAACTGCTTTCTTCAAAATAATGAAATGACTTGATACAATGTCTAGCTTGAACTTCTCAAGTCAATCATGAGAAAGGTTGTACTCAAAAGACTATTGAGGGTATAAGTTTCGTCTCCTTTGCCTTCTCTAAAATTAGCTCTCTAGTTATATTCACACGATCTTGTTATTGGAGAAACCTCTCATAAACAACCTTCTCTATGTTTGGAAATTTTGCTAGTTTGTGTCGCCTAGTATCCCCTCCTTTTTCTAAGTTAGCCAAAAGGTATTAGACAATTGCTTAAGAGTATTTGATATTGTACCTTGATTAACTTTCAAGTGATATATATATATATTTTATTAAAACACTACTACAAATCTTTTCAAGTGCATGTGGGGTGATCTCTCATAAACTCACATAATGCTATACATATTTGATTATTTCATGGTTGATTTCTGGATACCTTTTAGATTAGAAGCTATTGCCAGGTATTATTTTAAGAATTTTTTCTTTGTTGTTTATGTAGCAATTCCCTTCATCATCATGTGTTGAATGTATTTAGCTCTAGTACAATGAACCCATAGATATAAGTGACTTATATTGGAATTTATTTAATAAGTCAATACAATGAATATTATTTAAGTATTAAGAATAATAAATACTATTTGATAGGAATCAAGGACCTATAACACAATCTTATGCCTATGGTCTTGCCACTATGGTTCGCCAAGCTCTTCAACATCAACTCACTACAAAAGAAGTTGAGATCCTCCATATCGACATATTGGAATACTCGAGGTCTTACAAGTAAATGACAATCTCTTAGGTTAAAGAACTCTATATAGATACCAAGGTCACTTAGAACTAGAGTCATGGGTATTTAACTTGTTTGGATCCTTAATAAGAAGATGGCTAATAGCTTGGCCAATTAGACTAATAGCTTGACTTGTCTAATGATGAGCTCTTCGACAAGATCTAGACCTAGCCTGTTTGACTCGACAATGGACACTAAGGTCTTGGTCACTAATTAGGACTGCCAGTCATCAACTTACAACCAAAGGCTTACCCTACGACATTTAGGACCTTGGATTATGCTATTGTATGTATCCTTAAACTTTTTCTAACATTATATTAATTTGCAAAATATTTCTTTGTTTCTTCCCCATTTACTCCTTTTATACTCTTATCCAATTTTAGCATAATATCTATGTTAATAAATTTTTTGTAACGTAGTAGTTGTCCTAAATGAGTAGTATAAATACACAACTAATGTAATAGTTGCAATACAATCATCAATAATAGAATATTCAACTTTCCCCCCCCCCCACCCCCCCTTTTTTGTGCTTTTGTGAGCTTCCATAGCTACCAAGGTATCAAACTATTGTTATGTATTCCTTTCAGGCTAAGGGATAGTGGTGAGTGACCTTAGAACTAAACTTGTGCATCATATCAAGTCCAACCTTAAGTTTGTATAGAACACTACGATGTATTATATCTGAGTGTTAGCATATGAAATACAACTCAACCTTTCACCACCATTTAGTTTTCTAGCTATTTTGAAGCTAAGACCCACCCCCTAGTTTGTGTGATAGGCTTACGTATGTTTATCCACGATTGAGACCCCTATCATCCTGGTATTAGAATTTGGCAATGTTTGTTATGGGAGCTATTATGCTATCATTGCTGTTCAGTTCTTAAAGTGTAGACAACTGTACTCGAAGTTATACGTGTTATAGTTGTGTAGAAGTGCTATAGAGTGAGTTGTCGCTATGTTAAGTAATTACTCCTGGTGTTCCCAAAATAGGGCAATCGGTAGTAGTCGAGTTTCTAGGTTGATTTGGTTTTTGTACTGTTGGTTTAGAAAACTATGGTTGTTGAGTTGTAATAGTGTTGTTGCTAGAAGGTTTTTAAGGTTGTGTGTATAGAATTGTACCTTGTTTGTATCGATTTTTATGGGAATGATTGACTCGAGTATTGGTGACAATGAGAATGAAGTTGTCCAATGTGAAAGGGCTGCCTCAACTACTCCAATGTCAATTGACAAGAAGGTTGATAGGCTCACTAACTTGATTGAAAGCATATTGATAGTTATGCAAAATAATTGTTGACCTATTAGACTAGACCAAGGGGATAATCAAGCTAAAATGGCACAAAACTGAGGTGATGGCCGCATGAGTCAACCTAACTACCCAGTGAGGAATGCTTAAGGTTGAGGTTTAGAGAGACTTGCTAGGTAATGCATAATGATGGATGAAGTTGAGGAGATTGATGAGGAGGGTGGTGAGGAGTGTCATGAGGTAGAAGATCAGAATGCTTGAGCTCCTATAGTAGAAGGCTTGAAATTGTAGATATCGAGCTTCTCATGTAGTGGGGCTACTGAGGACTACCTTGATTGGGTAGATAAGATTGAGAAGCAATTTGAGTGCTATAAGGTTCTTGAGAACTCTAAGGTAAGATTAGCCATGCTAGAGTTCATTAGCTATGCCGCTTTAAGGTGAAGGAATTTATAGGCCACTAAACAATGAGAAAGGAAGTAAAAGGTTAGATCGTAGGAAAAGATGAAGTGAGTCATAAAGCGATGATTTGTACTAAGCTATTATCTGTAAGATACCTTCAAGAAATTATAAGAGCTGAGGTAAGGAGGTTTCAGTGTGGATACCTATGTCAAGGAATTCCAAAAGATGATGATTCGATGTAAGGTAGGGGTACCTAAAGACCAAGCTGTCTCAAGGTTTGTTAATGGCTCGAGATATGAGATTAGGGATATCTTAGAGATAAGAGAGATTGTTACTTTAGACAAAGCCATCTAAGTTGCCTAAAAGATGGAAAGGAGGAGAATGAGTAGGTTCCAAGCTCCTTTAAGTTGACCTTAACCGAGTCGACATATGTGATTGTAATTGAGAAAAACCAAAGAGGTTTAACCTAACTTAAGGTCCCCATTTGTTTAAAAAGAACTATGGAGAAGGTTTGAGAAGGGATAAGGTTCAAGTAGGATAACGAGCGAGGCTAAGTGTTCTAAGTGCCAAGTGTATGGTCAATGGTTGCCTATTGCTTGAACAGAAGGACAATTGTTATAAAAGGGGAAGTATCAACCATTGAAGTCGATACTGCTGACAACGAGATTGAAAATGAAGAAAGAGAAGGATTAAATAAGCTGATTTGTTTGAGGAAGAGGAGGTTATTTTCATTGAGGAAGGAAATTTCATACCGGTAACCATGATCTTATGAAGGGTGATGAGTGTGAGTCAGCCTTTGAGGATGGGCAACTTAAAAACCTGTTTCATATAGGATACAAGTGATGTATTGCCAGTTAGCGGTCCCATTACTCTCGTGTGCCTCCGAGGCCTTCGAGGCCTCCAATCCCTCTTTCGAAGGACCCATTTCAGTTCAATTTTTCCCTGGTAAGTCCTAGTGATAACTGAGCTCCTAGGCATACCATATATTCCTGGTATTAGAGCTTAAGGTTGAGACCGAAAACTGTGTAGTGTTAGTTTGTTGTGTTTGCTGTTCGAGATATTTGTGTGTAGAAAGCATTTGCGTGAAGTATCCTTATTGAAGCTTGTATTGAGAATATCATACCTTAGTATATAGGGAGAGATTTACGATGTCGAAAGCAATGCTCATGGTCGTAGTCGAGTTAGCCAACAAACACCACGTACTACTAATGAGTAGATACAAGATCTTGCTACTATTGTGGCCAACTTGGCTATCTCAGTAAATAAGGTCTTAGAAAGAGTTACTGAGTAGGGCCAAGAAACGAGAGATAGGTTAAGGAAGCAAATGAACGAGTAAGCTCTAAAAGCCTTTCTTATAAACCAAGTACCACCGCGACATGCCGATAGAGTTACGAGAAGAAGGTTAGAGTTGGATGAAGTGGAAGAGTATGAAGAGGAAGAAGACTAGTATGATAGGATGGATGAGCGTAAGTTCAGAGTGCCAAGAGGTGTCGAGCATCTTAAAGTGTAAATTTTGAGCTTAAATGGGGCTGGTAGTGCTGATGACTACCTTGGCTGGGAAGAGAAGATCGAAAAGATATTCAAATTCTACGATTATGAAGATGCTGTCCACATTAGGGTGGCCGCATTAGAATTTTCTAAGTATGCGATAATGTGGTGGAAGAAGCTATAGAATGTTTGTCTGAGGGCCCGACGCAAAGTCCGAACATGGAACAAGATGAAGGGAGTTATGAGAAGTAGGTTCGTTCCCAAACATTGCGAGCAAGACACTTTCTAACGACTCTAAGACTTGAGGTAAGGTAACAGATCCATAGACGACAATGTCCGAAAGTTTTAGTTACTCATGATATGATGTGATGTCAATGAGCCTGAGACTCGAACTATAGCATAGTTCATCTCGAGACTCCGAGCCGAGATTGGTTACGTCATAGAATTGCAGAGCCTTACAACTCTGGATGAATCCATCTGTATAGCACAGAGAGTTGAAAGGCAACAGCGGAACCAGGCTAGCCAAATGCCAAGTAGTAAAACCATGATGTCGAGTAGGAATGGCTTACCGAGTCGAGTAGGGAGTGATAGAGCATCAAACAGATCCGAGGTTAAATGCTGAGGTCACATGTCGAGCCGACTAGATGAAGGCCAAGGTAAGAGCAAGACCAAGGAACTTGAGATCTAAAGAGACCAGGGTGAGTTCAGGACGGTAAACTCGAGAAATTAAATGTTTTAAGTGTTTGGCTATGGACATATGGCTAGTCGATGTTCGAACCGGTGAGTAATGACCATCAAAGGAGATAAGCCCCAGTTTGAAGTAGAAAGTGCTGGAAGAATTTGAGGAAGATTCGAGAGCCGAGATACCCCCTGAGGGTGGTGCCAAGTGTTGCTTTGTTGTTCAGCGATCTCTCAGTAGTTTTGTGGCTAATGAAAACGAGCAGAGACAGAACCTTTTTCACACAAATTATCGGATGAATGGCAATTTATGTGCTGTAATCATTGATGGAGGGAGTTGTACTAATGTCATCGCGTAAGGGGTAGTTAATTCTATGAAATTACTAACTCTTCCACACCCCAAGTCATACAAGATTCATTGGCTGAACGAAAGAGAGGGTTTACACATTTCTGAGCAAGTCAGAGTGCCAATTACTATTGGTGATAAATACAGGGACAAGATGCTGTGTGATGTCTTGCCCATGAGTGCATCCCACATATTACTCAGCCGATCGTAGCTATTTAACTTAAGGGTGTTATATGATGGGTATAGAAACACCTCCATGTTTCAAAAGGACGGGAAGAAAGTTATATTGACGCTAATGAGTCCTAGGGAAGTGCAAGAAGCCCAAGAAAAGGTTGCGATATCTCTACAGTGGAAGTCCTTAGTGATTTCCTAAGCTCAATTTGCATGAGAAGTCAAACCCGAAGACTATGTACTCTTCTTGGTCAGGAGACTCCTAAAGGTTAGAGAGGCCGAGAACTTACCTGCCGAAGTGCTGCAACTACTTCAGGAATTTTCCAACTCATTTCCATCTGAGTTGCCGAAAGGATTACATCCCTTGAGAAGAATTGAGCATTACATCAATCTTCAACCTCGAGCAACCCTACCAAATCAACCCACCTATAGACTCAATCTTGAATAGATAGCCAAGCTGAAAAAGCAAGTTGATGAGTTGGTAGATTACGGATATGTCTGAGAGAGCATGAGCCCATGTGTTGTCCCAACTATGCTAGTACCAAAGAAAGATGTATCATAAAGGATGTGCA
The DNA here is from genome assembly GCA_024138015.1 of Lumnitzera littorea. Lineage (NCBI taxonomy): Eukaryota > Viridiplantae > Streptophyta > Magnoliopsida > Myrtales > Combretaceae > Lumnitzera > Lumnitzera littorea. Next base: position 47,187,675 of record JAMXBB010000005.1, on the reverse strand, counting down.
TTGATAGCCATACCATCAATAAGATTACTATTAAGTACCAATACCCGATTTCGCAGTTAGATGACATGCTTGATGAGTTGCATGGTGCATGCATCTTTTCGAAAATAGATCTAAAGAGTAATTATCATCAAATATGAATGAGACCGGGAGATGAATGAAAAATAGCCTTTAAGACTCGGGATGGTCTATTTGAGTGAATGGTTATGCCATTTGGTTTAACTAACTCCCGGAGTACATTTATGCGACTCATGAATCATGTACTTCAAGCATTGATAAGCAAATGTGTTGTAGTTTATTTTGACGATATTCTGGTCTACAGTGCTGACCTTTTTGTTCATATCAAACATTTGAGATTGGTGTTTAACATACTCCATGCCAAGAAATTATTCGGCAACCTGAAGAAATGCGCATTCTGTCAGAGTAAGGTTATATTCCCTGGATATGTCGTTTCAGGGAGTAGAGTTCGCATTGATGAGGAAAAGGTCAAGGCTATTAATGATTGGCCTACGCCAACAAATGTAGCTGAAGTTAGGAGCTTTAATGGCCTAGCCTCTTTCTATCGAAGATTTATCTAGGACTTCAGCTCCATAACTGCACCGTTGACTAGATTAACCAAGAAGAACATTGAGTTTAAATGGACACAAAAGGCTCAGAGGAGTTTTAAAGATGTGAAGTGTAAGCTGACGTTTGCTCTAGTACTTGCCTTACCAGATTTTAGAAAGGTTTTTTAGGTTGAATGTGATGCGTCTGGTGTCAGCATTGGTGCTGTGCTTATGCAGGAGCACCGACCTATTGCCTACTTTAGCAAAAAACTTCGAGGTGCTGCCTTGAATTACTCAGCCTATGACAAGGAGTTCTATACCCTTGTCCGTACACTCTAGAACTGGCAGCATTACCTGTTGCTGAGAGAATTCATCATCTATTTTGATCATGAATCTCTCAACCATCTTTGCGGGCAGCAGAAGATTTCTCGGCGTCACGCTAAGTGGGTCGAGTTCCTAGAGACCTTTTGCTATGTCATTAGGTATAAGAAGGGAAGCACTAATACAGTGGCTAATGCACTTTGTCGTTGTCATACCTTCATCACGACGTTGTAAGTTAAAGTGCTTGGATTTGGCACTATACCTAATCGATATGAGCATGACCTACATTTTGGGCCTTTAGTAGCTAAGTGCAATGATAGAGGAGCTATGGACGGATTTTACTTGAGTGAAGGGTTCTTGAGGAAGGGCTCTTGAGGAAGGGCAAGCAGATGTGCGTGCCAAGTGGTTCTGCAAGGGAGTAACTAATTCAAGAAGCTTATGCTGGGGGTCTAGCTGGTCATTTTGGGGAAAAGAGAATGATTGAAATATTGAAGGAGCATTTTTACTGGCTTGGGACGATGAGGGATGTGTACTGGATACTTAAAGGGTGCAAGGTGTATAAGTATGCTAAAGGGAAGAGAGAGCCCTATGGAGAATATATGCCCCTACCAATTCTCGAGTGACCATGGATCGATATAAGCATAGATTTCATGCTCGGCCTTCCCCACATGCTGAGAAGATACAATTCGATCATGGTGGTAGTCGATCAGTTCAGCAAGATGGGCTACTTCATTCCTTACCACAAGACTAATGATGTTTTATTCATCGTTAACCTCTTTTTACAGGAAATTGTGCGATTACATGGAGTGCCAAGAAGTATTATGTCTGACCGTGATTCAAAATTCACGAGCTTCTTTTGGAAAACCCTATGGAGGAAACTCGGCACAACGCTCCGGTTCAATAACTCTTGCCACCCTTAGACAGATGGCTAAACCGAAGTTGTTAACAAAATCGTCGATAGTCTCTTGCGCACCAGTGTTGGAAAGAACTCTTGTGACTGGGATTTATGCTTACCCATCATTGAATTTGCCTACAATCGCTCAACTTACAGCTCCACTGGAACATCACCATTTGAGGTTTTTTATTAACTTAACCTGAACCTACCTTTGGACTTAGTTAACAATCCGTCTACATAAGGGGAGAGTCAATTCGGCTTGTAGCGTGCTGAGAAGTTTCATAAGTTACACCAAAGAATTGCCGAGCAATTGACCAAAACTATAGCTTGGGGAAGCCGTAGAAGGAAATGAATCATTTATGCTCCTAAGGACCTTATATGGATCCATCTTAGCAAAGAACGCTTCCCTAGTAAGAGAATGAACAAACTATCACCCAGAGCGGATGGACCCTATAGGATCCTAAGGCACCTTAACAACAATGCCTACGAAATTAAGCTACCCTAAGGTTTTGATGTATCTACCACATTCAATGTCGCCAACTTAACGCCATATGTGCTCGATGATGATGAAGGATAAGATTTGAGAGCAAATCTTTAACAACCCTAGGAAACTGATGCACTGCCAGTCAACGGTGCCATTACTCACGTGTGCCTCCAAGGCCTCCAGTCCCTCTCTCGAAGAATTCTCTCTCGATAACCTGCTGATGATGAGAAACTACACATCGAAGAAAGGTGGTTGAACTCCCTAAGCTCCCCACATTGTCATACATTGATTTGTACACTTGGTAGTAATGATGCCGACCATTCCCTTACCAAAGACCCTATGCCAAGTACTTTGACCAACTGTTACCGAGAATCACTTGCTGAGTAACGAGAGACTCACTTAAATGGCTGAGTGGTTTTCTCTCGGTATATCACCATCTCTCTTATCCCAGCCCTTTTAGTGCCACAACATTTTGACCCTTCCCACCTGCTATGCTTAGAGAATATTCGTACGAGACCAATGCTACATTGCCAGCTGTCCACCTCGTTTGACATTTAACTACTTTTGCATTTTTACTTTGTTGTCCTTTTTACCCTTTTTGTATTTACTAAGAATCCCCTTTTTGTAAATATTTTCTTGTAATTTCTTTATTTGTAATGCTGCCTTAGGGACTTACTATAAATAGTCCTTTTCTCTTGTAAGCTGGAGATAACTTACATCTTAATATTGAATACTCTGTTCTTGTGAGACAATCCTCTCCAAGTCCATATCCCTTACACTCTTATCTAATCTTGTCGAGTAGTTCAGGATTAGTGGCGGGTGGACCTTAACAACAACTTGTACGTCATATCAAGTGAGGTATTAAGTCGTGTTGTGTTCGTTGGTGAGTTATATCCTCTGAACAGCTTCACGTCAACTACTCTTGTTCAATTGTGGACCGTTTCTCTCTAATTTTCTTTGATATCTCGAAGGACCCATTTCAGTTAACTTTTGCTTCAGTAAGTCCTAGTGATAACTAAGCTCTTAGGCACACTAGTAAGGTCTATGGTACTATGTGTGCATTCATAGTTAATAGTGATACTGGTACCAACGCTACCTCTGCGTTCATGGTTCAATAACTAAAGTTGCTAACCATACCCTATCCTAAGCCATACAAGTTGCATTAGCTTAGTGACAAAGGAGCCTTGTAAGTCATCAATTAAGCCTTAGTACCAATCTACATTAGCAAGTAGTAAGATAAGGTCTTATGTAATGTCTTACTGATGAGCACCTCTTACATTTTACTAGAAGGGCATAGTTATTTGACCAAAGGGTGGTTTATGATGGATTCAAGAATACGTACTCATTTAAGCATGAAGGAAGGAAGATAGAATTGAGCCTAATGACCCTTAACCAAGTGAAGACCATGCAAGTTCAACTCAATTGAGCTTTAAAGAAGGAACCCTTGGTGATGTCTAGGGTCAAACTATCAAGAGAATTTAAATCAAAGGTGTCAACCTTTCTATTGATTTAGAGGTTGCTTGAGATAAAGGAACAAGGTACCAGGCTTCCTATCGAGGTGTAGAGATTACTTGAAGAATTCAATAACCTATTCACTGATGAGCTTCTAAAGGGATTGCCATTGATTTAGGGCATCGAACATGCTATAGATTTGCAATCAGGAGCTTCCCTACTGAATAAGCATGCATACTACATGAATCTCCAACAAGCTACTGATGGGGCATATACCATGCTATTAAGCAAGTGCACCTGTTAAGTAATAGTATAGAGAATTACTAGAGTCCAGGGTTATCAATCTTACAAGGATTGAACACTTACTCACTCGTTCTAATTACTTTAACTTATGTTAAATTGCAATTTTAATCATGAATTGAATGAAAATAGAGAAACGGAAATGAATAAAGGATTATCTAATGATGCAATAATGAAATAAAACTAAATAAACATAAATTAGGATATCTAGACTCCGATCACCATAAGCATAACATGTAGAATCATATGGTTTTCAATGAATTTCTTATTCATATTAATCAGAGGAATTTAAGTGCTAATCCAATAGGAATCATTTTTCTATTAAATTCGAATTGAAGTTATATTTTACCTTAATCGCTTCTAGGATAGGACTCCTTAAAGCAACATTAAAATTAGGAATTTTGCACACAAACAAGAATTAATCTTCAGTTTTGGAAAGAAATATATAACTTATCTCTAGGCTCATAGCAAATCCCTTTAATTATGGTGGATCTATTTATATATTGGCTTTGCGACTTCAATACATGAAATCAGGTAATTAAGTTGAGACCTTAGAAATAACAACTCAATCCAAAACAAAATACGTAATTGAATTAATAAGAATAGGAAGATTGCATTAAAATAAAACAATTATCGTACACTAAATCATTACCTTAATGGTTCACAGGTCTAGATATCAATGCATCTAAGATATAATCATACTAAAGATGACAATTTGCATGATAAAAATAAAACTAAACCCTAAAAGAGTGTTTCTATTCCCTACTGTCCCTTTTCTCTCTCTCCTTGATACAAATGTCTACCTTCAATTTATAAAGTTTAGATAGAATAATCTCTAAATGGCAAGTGAATCATAGTAAATTGGAGATTCGAGGGCATGAACATGGGCGTAGTAGTTGGGCATGAACAGCAACTTGCAATAATTCTTTGAGAATTATCTTGAAATTAATTATGAGAAGATCACGGTTGGGAAACATGATTGCAGTAAGTGACCATGGTCATGTTCTTGTAAAAAATCCTTCAAATTTAAAAATTGATATTATATATGTGAGATTCGCGGCTGTGAAATAAAATTGTGATCATTTTCCTTGCTTATTTCTTGAACGAATGCTCTCCAATCCTTACTATCTTCGGATTATCCTTCAAAATAGATGAAATTCTTCTAAAATATCACTTAAATTCTCATCTTTTCATCACATCTCTTCAATTGAGTCTTGAAATAAAAAATAACTCAAATCAATAGCAAATTCAACTAAATTATATCAAAATAGCTCAAAATATTCAATGAAATAGCATGACGGGTGAGTGTAATTTTACATTAATTAGCTACTAATCTTTAAAGATAGGTTGACAATTAATTGAAAGGGGTTATGTTCACAAGTTGTTGAGTCCTTGTGCTGTGCTGGCCTTATTAGTGCTGAAGAAGGCTGCTACATGAAGAATGTGTGTAGAGAGTCAAGCTATATATCGAATTACCATCAAGTACAAGTATCCTGCCTTAAGGCTCAACAACATGTTAGATGAATTGTATAGGGCTAGATTCTTTTGTAAGATTGACTTGAAGTTCATATACCATTAGATCAAAATGTAAGTAAGAGAAGAGTGGAAGATTGTATACAAGACAAGGCATGGTTTGTATGAATGGTTTGTGATGCCATTTGGTCTATCCAATGCTTCAAGCACATTCATGAGACTAATGAACCATGTGCTCCATGCTTTGATCAGTAAGTTTATGGTTGCTTACTTTGATGATATCCTTATGTATAGTCCCAACATAAAGTCACATTGCAATCATCTTCGAATAGTCTTTTCCATACTCTAAGTTGAGAAATTCTATGGGAATCTAAAGAAGTGTGACTTTTGCTAAACTGAGGTAGTGTTCTTGGGTTTCTTGGTAAGTGAAGGGGGAATCCAAGTAGATGACAAGAAGGTATAAGTAATAACTAAATGGCTAGTGCCGACCTAATCTACTAATGTCCAAAGCTTTCATAGATTGGCTTCATTCTACTAACGCTTCATCAGGAACTTTATTACCGTAGTGGCTCCATTGACCAAGTTATCTAAGAAGATTATAGACTTTAAGTAGGTAACAAAAGAACATAAGAGCTTTGATGAGGTAAAGGAGAAGTTAACTATCATCCTTATCCTTGCTCCCCCTTACTTCGAAAAGATGTTTGAATTAGAGTATGATGCATTTGGAGTGGGAATAGGGACTATACTAATGCAGGAAGGACCACCTATCGCCTATTTTAGTGAGAAACTCTGAAGAGCTACACTTAATTACTCAGTGTATGATAAGGAGTTATACTCCTTGTTCTAAGCTTTAGCTATAAGGCAACATTACTTGTTAGCAAGGGAATTTGTAATATACACCAACCGTGAGTCATTGAGGTACTTTAAGAGCTAGCTAAAGTTGTTTGAACGACAAGCTAAGTGGATCAAGTGCATGGAAGGATTCACTTATGTAGTGAAGTACAAGAACAATAAAGCTAACATGGTGGCTAACACCTTATCTTGACGGCATACCCTCCTAATCGACCTATAAACGAGGTTACTTGGATTCTTATTGATTAAGAGCCTATATGCTAAGGATCCACCCTTTGGTCCAATCTATTTAAGGTGTAGCAACGATTGAATTATTAATGACTATCATGAGGAAGATGGGTACTTATTTCAAAGAGGCAAGCTATATATCATGAACTGTTCTATGTAATAACTATTGGTGAGAAAGGCTCATGGAGGCAAATTATCCAACCATTTTGGCAAAAAAACGGATACTTGAGCTATTGAATTCAAGATTCTTTTAGCTGAAATGCTAAGAGATATACACTCAATCCTAGAAAGGTATGCTACCTGTAGAAGAGCTAAGAGTCAAGTTGAGCAAGGACACTATTTGCCCTTACTTGTACCAACTAAGTTATGGTCCAAGTTAAGCATGGACTTTGTACTTAACCTACTGATAACATCCTTAAGGAAGGACTCCATCATAGTGGTTGTTGAAAGGTCTAGTAATATGGTACAATTCTTGCCATGTAACTGCACTAATGATGCTTTAACTATCTCTTTTCTCTTTTTACTAGATGTGGTCAAGTTGCATGGGGTGCTAAGGACCGTGGTGTTTGATAAGGATCCTAAGTTCTTGAGCCATTTTTGAAAGACCTTATGAAGATGCCTTGGAGCTAAGTTATTGTCAAGTACATCATGCCATCCACAAATGGATAAACATACCAAAGTCATTAATCGAACTCTAGGTACCTTACTCTAAGTTGTAGCTAGAAGGAATCGGGCAAAATGGGACTTATGCTTGCCTATAGTTGAGTTTTCCTATAATAAAATTACGCATAATATTATCGATAAGTTGCCCTTTGGAGTCATCTATAGATTCAATCTTGACCTTCCACTTGACCAAGCACCCCTATAGAGTTCCCTTGAAGATCCAACCACTATAGACCCATCTGAGGCCATTAAAACAATGCATCAAAAGGTGGTAGATCACTTGACCCAAATGGTTACTAAGCTTAAACGATGAATCTACACTAGCCCAATAGGGTGGTGTAGATTCATCTTAGTAAAGACTAGTTTCCAAATTTAAGAAAGAGCAAGTTGTCTCCCAGTGTAGACAGACCATTCAAGATTGTTGGGAAGATCAACTAAAATGCCTTAGACTTGCTAGATGGACACGAAGTCTCCAACTCTTTCAACATCGTCAACCTTAGTCCATACATCCCCGAGCATGAGTAACTTGAAGTTGATCCAAATTTGATCCCATATCTCAAACAGCCTAAAGGGGATGATAGAAATCATGGACTTATAATATAGTCTCATGTCCATGGTGTTGCCACCATGGTTTGTTGAACTCTCCAACACCAACTCACTACGAAAGAAGCTAATATCCTCCATGCCAATATATTGGAGGTACTCATGGTCATGCGAGCAGATGGCAATCTCTTAAGTTGAAGAACTCCATATGGTTACTAAGGTCACTTGGAACCAAAGCCATGGGTCTTTAACTTATTTGGATCCTTGATGGAACATTGGCAACAAATAGGCTAATTGGACCAATAGCTCGGCCAGTTTAGTGTCGAGCTCTCTAATAAGACACATACCCAATCGGTTTGACCTGACAATGAACACTAAGGTTGTGGTCACCAATTAAGACTACTAGTTGCCAACTTGTCACTAAAGGCTTGCCTTATGACATTCGAGACCACGGATTAAGTTGTGGACATGTATCCTTTAACTTTTTCTAAGAGTATACTAGTTTGCAAAATATTCCTTTGCTTCTTTCACTATTTACCCCTTGTATTTTCTTTATAATCCATTTTTAACATAGTATTTATTTTAGGAAATCGTTGTAACATAGCCACAATTCCAACATCGGTAATAGAATATTCAACTTTCCTCTCGATTCTTGTGTTTATGTAAGCTTTCATAGCTACCAAGGCATCAAGCTACTCTTATGTATTCCTTTTGGGTTAAGGGATAGTAGCAAGTAACCTTAGGACTAAACTAACTTATGCATCATGTCAAGTTGAACCCTAAATCTGTGTGTAATACTATGGTGTGTTATATTTGAGTGTTGATGTGTGAAGCCTAGCTCAACCTTCGATTACCATTTGGTTTTCTAGCTATCTTAAGGTTAGGACCCTCTCCCTAGTTCAAGTGATAGGCTTACGTATGTTCATCTACGACCATGACCCCTATTACCATTTATGTACTTATTTTCATAAATATATATATGTACAATGAATTTTTTCTTTTTAAATTAATCCATGAAATATGATACATATATTAGTGATATACAATAACTTTAAATATAATTAAATTTATATTTGTTGAATCGATAAGACATTCTTTAAATTAATAAGTTATTAATTTATCGATTAATTAATACCTCCCTATATTAATAAAATTTCATGATCCCAACATTATTATTTTATACAGGTTTTACTATATTTGATTATTTTGAAATGAATGGATGAGTGGGTTGTTAATGAGGGCCATTGAATCATTACTGATGATCGATAGATGAGATAAAGCCATCTTAATTCTTTATAATTCTTATGGGCATTTGAATGAAGATTAATCTGGACATGCCCAAGGTTTATAGATAAGCCTAAGTCTTTATATAATAAGACTTGAAACAAGCCTAAGAAGGCTTTATAAGAGAAGATTTATTACAATGCCTATTCGACGCTCAATAATTGAGAAAGGCTACTTGCAAACAAAAAAGTCTGGTGATCATTATTCTAAGCTCATTAAGTTGGATCTCTTTAAGATATCTCTAAATTGGGTCCAACTCCCTAAGCCTTGCCATTAGCCCAAGGAGCTAATCTATAGCATTATATAAGGATAAAATCCTAATTACCGTAGAATTTTTAACTCAAAGATTGAATAAAGTAGAGAAAGATGTCAAAGTATTTTAAGGAAATATTAAGGGACCTTTAATCAAAATTTGGTTCATACTAGATTTGTTTTTAGATGGTTGGTTTATGAGCTAGTTGCACATTTTTAGGAAAGCTTTTGGTCTTTCAAATTTAAGTTTAAAGGACTATGATATTATCTTATAGAATGTATTTAATATGATCTATAAGATAAGGTAAAGGTCTCAACTTTACAGTGATTAAAGGGATGCCCTTATCTACTTAAGTTTCAAACTTGCATCAAATGTAGATAAAGATTAACCCAAGCAAATATCTCATTCAAGAATTGAAATTTGTTATATTGATTGGAATTCAATTCATAAAATCAGTTATTTCTCCACTCACTCACAAGAACCTGAGATATTTTAATAGCTAATGAAAAGTGTGGTACGATTTAAAGTATGCAGCAAAGTCAAACTACTAATAGGTATTCGAAGTTTAGTAGAAATGAGAAATCAGTAAGTGGAATGGGGTTTTTGGGATGTGAACGTATATAGATATTACATACCAAGACACAAACATAATCAGATTTAAGCTCAAAATGGGATTTAATACGACTCATGAATGCTAAATCAATGCTCAAGTTTCAAATGAGGGTTAGATACGACTCACTAACTTGCTCAAATGAAGGGTTCACTACAATCTTAAGAAAAAGATTGATAAGAACACAAGAAAGATTAAAGAGTAAAGTAGCACTCAATAATTCGAGGCATAAGCTTAAATAGCTCACGAAGATATCGAGTATATTCTCACTTCAAAATGTTTACCTATGTCTATTAGTTACAAATGTTGCTATTTATAGTAAGTCCTAAAACCTTAGTGGCAAAACCGTAAATCGTATACAAGGCCTTAAACCTTAAAGATATTTAGAAGTGTATAAAACAATGCTGAACGGTATGTTTAACAAGAAGGTAAGTGTGTAGGGTATCCAAGTTATCTTGAAGTAGATTGAGTCCAAGTAAGATCAGGTTAGCAATTGGCTATCCGAGCTGGAGTTGGATTCTTCGAAGTCTTATTGTGATTGGTTGAGCTCCCATAAGGTCAGCCATAGTTACTGAACTCATGGATTGCTTGGCACTAGATTCCTCATACTGTATTAAGCTAGTGTATGGACATAAGTCATCGGTTGTTTGGTCCCTAGTCTTCTCGATAGTCAGCAGAGCTGTTGCCGAGTTGTCTTTCTTTCCTTTCATGGCCTTGAGTAAGGTAGGTCAGCCTCGGCTAGGAATAGGTTAGCCGTAGCTTGGAGATGGTCATAGGCTAATTCCTATCATCACCGTAGAGCTAAAAAGAAGTTATCCTTAACTTTAAGGGATAAACACGATCCTGAATGTAGAGTAAGCTCCTCTTGCCCTTTCTTTTTACCATAGGCGTCGGATTGCTTTGAATCTCATCAACACTCATAAGGGTTAAGTAATAGCTCTCCCCATCCTTCCAAACTATATAAGTGTTGAAGAAGCCATCATGGATCACTCTCTTATCGTGCTCCCAAGGTTGGCTAAGAATTAAATTTGTTGCATTCATGGGCACTATGTCAAAGTCAAGCGCATCTTCATACTATCCTACCTTGAATGCTATCTAAGTTCTCTTATGCACATGGACCATGCCCTTGTCATTAAACCACTTCAGTCCATAATGTCAGGGATGCGGGTAGGTTGGCAATTTCATCCTTGTAATTAACTCGATGGAAACAATGTTAGTGTAACTACCTCTATCAACATCCAGGGAACAAGTCTTCCCATTCACTAAACATTAGATTTGGAAAAAGTTTTCCCTTTAACTAAGGTCTTCTTTCGATTAGCTCGTCATGGCTAAGAGTCTATCCATATTTGGATAGACATTTACCACTTCCATGTCACTTCTCAAGTTCTTGTTACTCTGAATCTCTATTTGAGCATCTAATCCTTCACCTTTCAAAATCATGACCCTCTTGTTTGAACATTGGGAGGCAATATGTTCGTACCCAAACACTTGAAACACTTAACTTCTTAAGTCTTGGCACCAGGCACTCTCTCCTTCTCTACTTTCTTTGTTTCAGCCTGGTTAGGTCAACTAGACTCTCCTTTCTCCATCTTCTTCTTGAGCTTTTTCTTCTCCTCATAGCTCTTCGGCTCAAGGTTGCCATGCTGAGGTTGACCGGTCGACCTCTGGTGCCTTTTTCTCTTCTGTCTCTATCCTTTTATGCCAAATTGATCAACTCGTCTAATGAGTTGAATGGCTGCAGCTCAACCACATTGGCAATGTCATTTTGGAGTCTACTTAGGAACGTAGCAATAGTACGACCTTGGGGCTTGACAATCTCATATTTGGTCATCAAGGTTTAAAACTCTTGCAAGTACTCCTCAATAGTGTTTCAACCTTACCTTAGGTGCTAAAAAGCATGGAGCATCTCTTGCTTGAAGTAGGTCAGCACAAATCATTGATTCATCAAACATTTCATAAGCATCCAAGTTTTGATTGGCTCTTCTCCTTTGGCATCTCACTTAGCAATTAACTTATCCAACCAAAGACTTGCATATTCAACAAGGGACAGTGAGGCTAACTTAAACTTTGTCTGATCGTTGCACTTATAACATTTAAATATCTTTTCTACTTGAGGAACCTAGTTAAGGAACTCTTCAGGTCAGTAGCTTAAGCTTGATGTTGTCAAGTCCTCGACTATGTGTTCAAGGCTTACCCCTTACATTCTGAGCCGGTCGGTTCACTTCGAATTGGGCACTTTTGTTGTAGCTTTACTCAGCTAAATCTCTTCTCAACTTAGGCTCTCTTCTTAGGGCTCCTTGGTTTACCTTGGAATCAATACTCTTATCGTTGCTTCTCTTCGGCTCGGGTCAATCTCTTCTTCTCCTTAGCTTGATAGCTCTTTTGGGTTGTTGTTCATCATTAACAAGCTCGTTGGATTTACTTCCATTAGTCGGTGTTTGGCCTCTTCTTTCACCTCAGCTAACATGTCTATAGCCTCTAACTAAACCAGTAAGCTCCTGGATAGAATTAGTGAGATTCTGAATTTGATACTCCAAGTCATCAACACATCTTACCCAGCTACCACAAGGACTATCATCACTGATATTCACATTATCTTCAGACATTCTCATTCGTATAGTAATTCCCACTGAGAGATTTTAACAAACACGTAATACACTCAACTGGACTCAAAATCCCCATAACTTTGATTTCTACAACTACCCACGACTTCCAAATACTACTTTAGCTACTATAACAATAGTAAGGACAAATTACAACCATAAACAGTAGCTAAAATCACTACTACTAACTAAAATATAGCTAACAGCAACTCAAAGACTACCATTACTCGATACAGTATACTTCAAGAACTCAAGTATTACTACCACCTTTACATATAGTACAGTAAACCACAACTTAAACAATAGTTTACAAAACAATAAGAACCCACGAATCAAACTTTAAAGAACACTAACACACGTATGTCTCCAAAGCTTTGATGCCAAGATTATACAATTCGGAGTATGCAGCAAACTCGAACTACTAATAGGTATTCAAAGTTCAGTGGACATGAGAAATCAGTAAGTGGAATGAGGTTTTAGGATGTGAATGTGTATGGACATTACACACCAAGACACAAACATAATCGGATTTAAGCTCGAAATGGGGTTCGATACAACTTACAAACACTAAATCAACACTCAGGTTTTAAATAAGGGTTAGATACGACTCACTAACTCGCTCAAATGAAGGGTTCACCACAAACTCAAGAAGAAGATTGATAAGAACACAAGAAAAATTAAAGAATAAAACAACACTAAAAAATCCAAGGTACAAGTTTGAATAGCTTACGAAGATATCGGGTATATTCTTACTTCAAAATGTTCAACTATGTTTGTTAATTACAAATGTTGCTATTTATAATAAGTCTTAAAACCCTAGTGGCAAAATTGTAAATAATATATAATACCTTAAACCTTAAAGATTAGGCCCATGACTTAAAAGTAAAGAAAATATTTACGAGTATATAAAACAGTATTGAATGGTACGTTTAACAGGAAGGTGGGTATGCAGGGTATTCGAGCTGTCTTATAGTAGATTAGGTCTAAGTAGGATCAGGTCGGTAGTTGGCTATCCAAGTTAAAGTTAGATTCCTCGAAGTCTTATTGTGATTGGCCAAGCTCCTAGTGAGGTTAGCCCATAGTTGTTAAATTCATGGATTGTTTGGCATTAGATTCCTCGTGCCATGTCGAGCTAGTCTATAGACTTAGGGCCTCGGCTATTTGGTCCTTAGTCTTCTTGGTAACTGATAGAGTTGTTGCTTAGTTGTCTTTCTTTCCTTTCTTAACCTTATGGTATCATCTCGGCCTTGAGTGGGGTAAGTTGGCCGTAGCCAAGAATAGGTCAATCATAGCTTAGAGATAGTTGTAGGACACTTCCTATTAAAGTTTTTGTTTGTTAATTGAACAAAAATGACTAATTTCCAAATTTTTTGATGATTAGTTTTCAAGTTTAGAATATCGAGCCTAAAGTTTTATAATGACAAAAATAAGTAAGAAAAAAAAGATACAACATTACAAAACAAAAAGAAAAGATCCTATTGCTTAACGCTCTACTCAAGCAAATTTTTGCTCACTCTATTATTTTATTATTCCCTTAAAAAATTGAATCTAGAGGTTATACATATAAGCATAACATTTGAGTGAATTACAAATGATTTTTTCTCCTTTTTTTTGTCTTTCCCCATTCTTTCTTTCAAGCTTTGTAATAGTTATCTGAGAGATTATTATTATTGTTATTTTAATAAAAGTTTTTATAAGGGGTAAAAATGAGGAATCCATGCATTTGTAGCCAAAGGCTTTATTTGGTTTGCTACTCATTTATAGCAAAAACCAATATGGACAAGTGGTACCTTATGGTGAAGTTAAAAGAATGAATGATACGTATAGATGAGCCACCATATTTCTATAGCTAGTATTATCTATTGGGGAGAAAGGGAGCATTAATAATGGGGAGAAAGCTTTTGAAGAAATAGACTTGTGGACTTAACACCATGTTCAACCTAAAACCTTAAGATATTAGGTTAATAGATCTTCTCCACTTATATATAAGTACTTAATTTTTATACTTTTAATGTGGGATTTCTTTTCTTAATTTTCTCAACACTTGTACCTTATCAATCTCCCCCTTAAGTGTGAGTCTCATCCATATTAGGCTTACATCTTACTCCCTTTAAGCAAAAACCACTTGTAGCTATACTAAGAGCTCGTCAATTGACTCTCCTAAGTCCGCTTGCAACCCATCACTCACCTTATATAATGAGCTTTACTTGAGTCATCATTACATAGCTCTTCTTTATACATGGGATGATCCATCCATGGGAGATAAATTGCTGCATTCATTCTGTCTCGTCCTAGCTAAACCATTAACTTAGATACCACTTGTTAAGGAGAAAGGGAGCATTAATAATGGGGAGAAAACTTTTGAAAGAATAAACTTTTAGGCTTGACACCATGGTCAACCCAAAACTTTAAGGTATTAGGTTAATGGGTCTTCTTTACTTATATACAAGTTACTTAATTCTCATCCTTCCAATGTGAGATTTCTTTTCTTAATTTACTCACACTTGTATCCTAACAATATCCAAACTCTTGTAATTATTTTGTACATTAATATTTGTTTAATAGTTTGTAAGATTGATCGATGTTCTTCATTAGCTTCCTTTAAGACCAAAATTAAGGGTCTTTTTGAAGAGATCTCAAAATTTTAAGTTTTGATCAATTTGATTCCCTTCTTAATAACTTCATTGCAACCGACATGTAAAATTACATAGATCAGTGTGTTCAAGTCACATAAATTAGATAACTAGCCCTCATATAATTTAACAAAGAGAAATATGTTAAAAACAAACTCAAATTTTTAGACCTTATCCATTCGAGTTTTTTAACTATTTTTTTTATTATTGACTCCACAAATTTTTATATGAAGAATTCTTGCAAGTAATTTTAAATAGTTGAAATAACATGTATGGGCTCCATTTTGTCCATGTATTATTTTTTTGTTAGAGTAGAATAAAATTAACTAGAATTTTTAATTTAATTATCGTTAACTGCTGTTTAAAAAGAAAGAAAAACTAACATTCTTCTATTTTCTCAAAGAGCTTCTACTGAATTTCAATCCACTATTATTTCACATCAACTTAATTGAGAGGTAGAATAATATAATTAATGAACTTTTTGCTCATCAAATCTAATCAATCTTCTAAAAGAAATTTTAAATTTCAATGTTGGAAAATGGAGTCTATAATTAAAAGAGTGCATGAGAAAGGCTCCAATACACAGATGTAGATTTCCATAATACAAGCTGATAGAGCCTTTGTGATCACAAGAATCACTCATGTTTTATTTCTTACAACGTTGATTTCATAGTTTCTTAAACTTCTAGAATTTGGAATATTATGGTTGGTAAAGGTTATATTCGGAATAGAGTCTATAATTAAAAGAGCGCATGAGAAAGGCCCCATTAGATGGATGCAAAGTTCCAAAATGCAAGATGATAGAGTCTTTGTGATCACAAGAATCACTCATGTTTTATTCCTAAAAATATTACATTGATTTTGCCATTTCTTAAACTTCTAGAATTTGGAATACTATGGTTATTAAGGGTGCATGTCATTTTAATGTTGTCAGCACAATTCTTGGAGATCACAATGAAGTAGTTGTTGTTTACAAGAAAAATAAGAATATAAAAATAGGTATAATTATTAATTAATTCCAAAATCCATAATGAGCTAACAACACAAGCTAACGATGTTTAGCACAAAATTCATAAAGCCAATGAGAAAAAGTTAAAGACGTCTTTCCATGCCTCATTATATAAACTTACCAAAATGCCTATGTCCCATCCCAAGTTCTATTTTTAAACATGTATAAACAATGTCTTTTAGTGTCATCTTTAAAAAGAATAATTAGTGGCTTCTCAAATGAATATGTCAACATGCATTATAGGTTAGCGAATGGTGATATCGATCTCCATGTCTTTGCTATTGATGAAGAATTAAACTGGACATTTCATTCCAACTTGGTACAAACTACCTTGTTCATTTGCAACGAATGGTAGGTAATGGGCATAAGGTGTTTCACGTATATGAAAGTTTTTATGTGAAATAGAAACTTTTTGAAGATGGGACTTATCTATTTTATGAGAATCAAGTATAAACGCTTAAATTTCAATAGAAAAATTGATAATTGATGTATAGGGTTATGTCATTAATGGTCTATCATGTGAATGTCAGTAATGTCACACTTAAGATAACCTTAGAGAAGTCTTAATTTGGTGACATATAGAGGGATGTGACTAGAAAGAGCACAAAAAAAAAAAAAAACAATAATCTCAGTAGCTTGCTAGCACAAGTGATGATGAACATTCGTAAGTGATCTTGAATGTTCTTCGCTGGATCAATTTTTGATCTTTAAGTGAAAGATTGCCACAGCACACCAATATTTGCCCAATTCTTTTGAATATTACAAACAAAGAGAAGAAAGCATCTATTTATAGATTTTAATGCATGTCCATGGTTATCAAATGACTCCATAAAACGATAGCCAAAATAAACTTTCCTCAACATATTTACTTGCGAAGCCACTAACTATTCCTACTTTGAAATGTGCCACCAAAAAAACATTTTTTACATATTTTGAGTGTCAAGCCTAATTTTTCACCCTTCCGATTCTTTTATAAAATTAGGTCTTCTTTAACCCAATCAGTACTAAAACCTACCCGTTTAATGCTGATTCTCGACTAAAGTTTAAAAATAAAACCATTTTTTCAATTTAAAAAGGGTTTGGAGTCGCCACTCGATTGGAGTCGGGAAAAAAGGGTTAAGTTATAACTAATTGGGTAGATTTGCTATAACTTAGCTATCGGTCTATCGATTAAAAAAAAAAAACCAATTTGTAAAATGGTTTTTTTGAAAACCAGAGATTTAGGTTCAGAGGCTAATTTATTAAATGCTAAACAGGTACTACTTTTAACTTTCCGAATTTAACTACGCTTTTCAAATATACCCTTTTTAATTTCTAAAACCATCTAATTATGATACATGCGACTAAATTGGTTAATTTACATAAATATCTAAAAATGGAAAAAATAAAACTTTCCATATTTTAAGTCGCCCTGTACTTACGTATAGTTGCCTACGTACCGGCTATTCAAAATCAAACTTATGTAGTTCGTTTTTACTTTAGTGGATTGGTTTTGTTTTTATTTGAAAACAATCAAGTTTACATTTTATTCAGTTATGATTTATTGAAGGAAATTCCTAAAAATGTCCTAATTAGTTTTTAAAATTTTGGAAACTTTAAAATGGTCTTAATTTGGAAAGAGGTCTATTTATTTTCATTTATTTTTAGAAAATCAATTTTTCTAAGTGACAAGAAGAAATAATAATCTTTTTATTTACTTATTTATTTATTTTTATTTTTATATTTTATTTATTTCTCCTTTTTATTTTTTTTATTTTATCACTTAATTTATTTATCACTTATTACTTATTACTTATTATATCTTACTTATTTAAACTAATAAAATAAAACTAAATTACTCCTTTTTTTTCTTTTTTCTTTTTCCCCTTTTTTATTCTCTTCCTTTTCTCTTTTCTTTCTATTATTATTATTTTCTATTACATTTAAATAAAAAAATAAAAAAAAAATAAAACAACAAATAAAATATATAAAAAATAAACTTCGGATGGATTCGGATGCACGAGTCAAACCTAGGCGAGTCAAACGGGTTAGGTCTGCTCTATTGGATTCGGGTTGGGCTTCCACAGCAGCAGCGTCGTAGAGGTGGTTCCGATCGGTTGGAGCTCCAAATTGATTAGGAAATGGGATTTTCGTGATTTTCTAATCGGGTTTAGGGGGGGTAGGTTCAATGCCTTGGCGTTTGGTGGTGGTTGAGAGGGTTGTTGGAGGTAATGGTTGGTGTTGGAGCTCAGGTGGCGTTGGAGGGAGTTGCTGGTCGTAAACAGTCGATTGGGGCAGGGTTTTTGGAGTGTGGGGAGTTTAGCCGTAGGAGTAGTTTGAGCTGAGGGTGACTAAAGGTGGTGGTTCAAGGAGGGGGTAGGGGGGTTAAGTTTCGGTAGTTAGGGTTTATGGGTGGCGGTTTGGTTGAGCAGCTAAGGGCTATGGCAACAATCGAGGGAGGTCATGTTTGGGAGCTGATAGAGTAGGGGTTACAACCGTAGTAGTAGTTGAGCTTAGAGTTTACTAGAGATAAAAACCTAAGAAGAAAGAGATTGGTAAAGAGAGGAAGTGATCGAAAATGGATAGAGAGAGTGTGGGTGTTGATTCTATTGGTTATGTGTGTTGTTCGTGTCTCATGATCATCAATTTATACACAAATTCAACCTAGAAACAAAGGAAAGTTGGAATTGGATTTAATGAGAAATGCCCAAAAACCTAGCTTTTTTCCGATTTTTGAACACCGATTTAAATGTGCTTTTGGCTAAATCTGGACTTATTCTTAACACCAATTTGAAGCATGCCATGTCTAGTGCGAGATTAATGCAAGAAACTGTATGCCTGTATGTGGAATTAGTGTAGAAATCGAAGCTAAAGTGGAGGGAGTGGGTTGTTCTTGAGAAGGAAAGAGGAGGAAAATTAGGAGAAAATGAGGGAAAACCGAGGGAAAGTGCTGACGTGGCACCACGTCAGCCAACTTGACAAACCCTAACTTGCCACGTGTTAACACTTGACACATAGCGGCTGATGTGGCATGCTACGTGGCTGACACGTGACACGTGACACTACGTCAGTAAGGCTATCCAATCCAATGATGCCATGTGTCAGGATACGTGGTGCAATCAGATCTTGAGACATGGTAGTCTCCGATGTGATTAAAAACAAAAAGTAAGAAAAAGGCCTCTCTATCTTTGCCAAGTTTTAAACCCGAGACCTCATACTCAATGCTAGTACTATACCAATATGCTAGTACTATACCCATGTGCTTAACCATCAGGCCATTGGCCTGTGCCTTGTCCATATGTGCAAAATTGCACATATAAACTCGTTCAGCCTAGGTTACATTTAAATCTAAACTCAAGTTCAACGGCCCAACTTCTAAACCTAGATTAAAATTAAAAATCTACTCTAATAAAATGTTATTTTCTAAAATCTTTTATTTTTTCAATTTTTTATGACTTTTCAAATTTTCTTTTTTTTTTGTATTTTTTTCTAAATTTCTTATTTTTTGTGCCTTTTCCTGTTTTCCTATTTTTTAATATTTTTCTAAAAATCCTATTTTTTCTAAATTTTTTTTTCATTTTTTGGGGCTTTCTTTAATTTTCTATTTTTTTTTTAACTTTTCCTAATTTGAAAAATAAAAGGGGTTGGGGGCAAAAATTAGGTGTCTATATTGAGAAATAAAGCTAGGAATAGGATAGAAGAAATAAATATTTTCTTAGAACATTTGCATAACATTGTGAAATTAGTCATACTCCGTCTTATGTTTTTCTATAGTTAGCATTGCATCATGGTATTTTTAGAAGAGAATTGACAATATAAATAACTAGTTTTTCATGTTGTATATTATTACCATAACAAGTTGTTTCTAAGTAATGGCAGGAGAAGATAGAAGTATATAGGGAGAATTTGGTAGGATCAGATTAGAAGACTTAATACATACCAAGCATATCTTTATGGTATACTTAGAAAAGAGATACCAAGTTGATTTCATCATATCTCTCATAGATAAATTTGAGATTTTTCACTCTATGACTATAATATGCTGCTTTACATAGAAAATGGTAAAAAAAGAGTTTCGAAAATAAGATTTACCATAGCTAAAATATCTTTAATATAATTTTTTTTACACGAAGGAAAGTTTTTTAAACGACTTTGTCAATATAAGGAGTAGTTGCTAGCTTTTCAAACATTTCATAGAAACACTCTTAAGAGATTTTATTTATTAAAATAAGTTAAGATATGTGTCATACTCATTAAGAAAAAAAACAAGCTATTTATGTAAAGTGTTACTACCAAATAGATATATTTATATATGAAAAAGTTCTTTTTGATGCTTCCATGTAAAATATTTCTCAAATAAACTCATTATAATATTTTCTAAATAAAAAAAATTCCTTAACCATTGGACATTTAATTAAAGATTTTTAAATGTTGAATAATTCATATTTTACATTGGGAAATGTCATTCCATTGCTAATAAGAAGTATTTTAAGAGATTAAGAAGCTAGTAAGGTATTTAATAGCATAACTTGAGAGAATTTTCAATTATTATATTTGAGCATTTGTCTTTTTCAAATCAAGCATATGGTGTGAAGAGTTGTTTGAATGAGATTTCAATTGTAACTTGGAATTTATACTTAATGACTTAGTGCAAGAAGCGAAGGAGTGTTGTATGAAATTGGTTATGGTTAAATTAATAGAGAGATGAGAGAATTCAAGAAAATTGTGATGGACACAAGGACAATAGCTTTTGCTAAGTATCACTGGAATTATCTCAAACTTTCAGTTTCTAAAATTACTTGTGCTTGTTGTTGAAAAGAAATAGTAGTTTCCTAATGATTGAGTTGGTAGTGATGCTAAAGAAAACTTAAGTAAAAAACTAAACCTTTGTGTATCTTGACTTTATCGTTCTTTCTCTACTCTCTTATTTGGTTTACTTATTGTTGATTTTATTTATGCCGAAACATACAAATCCAAGCAAACATAATAGAAGCTTTTGCGCATAACTTTGATTATATAAATTGCTTCTACAACATAAATGTTAAAAAAGGAATAAATTTGAATTCATACTTGAATTTTCAAAAAATAACCAATTTAACCTTATTTTTGGTTGCAAATCTAGGACCTACGCTACAGCTCACTTCATGATAACTTATTGTTCTCTTTTATTAATTGATAAAGTTTTATGCCATTACAAAAAGTGTTGTACATTTTGAAGTAAAGATCAATGGCAATTAACAATACTTATTTGCCTAAGGAATAATTTATCCCATATCCACCTTTGTTTAATGAAATTAACTTTGCATATTGGATGTGCAAGATAAAAACCTTCATTAGAGCAATAGAGCTAGATGTTTAGTCAGTCATCAAGAAAGGGAATTATATTTCAGTAAGAGTAACATGTATAGACTTAAAGAAGGAAGAGGAATTTGATGCTAATAACCACAATATCTTTTTCAACCTTAAAGCCAAGCACATTAGTTCATTAAAATTTAATAGTCTTTTCATGCTCAAGCATAAAAGAAACTTGAGGCAGACTTATACGAACTCATGAAGGAGATTCTTATGTCAAAGAAAGAAAGAAGAATATTCTTATAGAAGATTATCAATTGTTTAAGATGAACCCATATAAAAAAGTACAATAAATCTATGATTGATCAAATGACACTCTAAGTTGCTAAGGGAAAAGAGTAACAGGTGCTAAAGTCATATGAAAGGTTCTAAATCGCTATCTCATTCATGGGATGCCAAAAAGGTAGAAATCAAGGAAGCATGGGACTTGGAGTACCTTCCCTCTAAATAATTTTGTTATCATCATTGATGTCTTGCAAAATTGTAATTAACGTCTTAGAAGAAATAAACAAAAATTATCTAGGTCTTTATTCAATAGAATTAGATGCTTTTAAAGAGATTATAATTAGCTTGCTTTAGTCATCAGGAAGTTCCAAAAGTTTTATAGAAAAGAATGGGAGAATTACAACGAAGGGGATCAATGTTTGAGGGTAAGTTCAAATAAGAGATTAACGTTTTATAAAATAGTTCAAATAAAGGATCAATGATTTGAAAAGTTCAAATAAAAGGTCAAAGTTTCAAAAAGTAGTTCAAATAATTTTATAAATTAGCTATTATGAATCCCTTATTTCAATTACTTTGTAAAACATTGATTTCTAATTTGAATTTTTCAAATTGTTGATCTTTTATTTTGAACTTTTTAAAAATGTTGATCCCTTATTTGAACTTACCCTAAATGTCAATAACATTCGTTGTAATTATTTTAGAAAAGAATAAAATTGCTAGAAGGAACTAATAAAAAAAAAAGGAGAATAAATCTATTCTATGGTCCCTTGAAAGAAAGAAGTTGAAAATTATAACAAGGAATTATTTGTCATGAATGCAATAAGTTGGACATTACAAATAGGATGTTTATAGTTTAAAAAGTCTTTTCTAGACAAGGAGAAAAGAGTAATGATCATTATGAAGAGTAATTTAGAATAATCAGAATTTGAAGCAGGAGCATAAGTGGTTGCCAACATTTATCTTATGGTGAATGTATATGCATCTTTTGAAAACTCTAATGGATGTAATACTAGATAATTATGAAGAATTGCTTGACTTAGTAGTAGAATAGTAGAAAAAAAAAAAACATCTAAAAGCTGAAAATAGAATGCTTAAGGAAGATTATCAATTTAGCAAAAAAAAAAAAAAAAGGAAAGAAAAAGATAATTAATCATTGAGAGAACGAGTAAATAAGTCGAATAAAGAATCTGCTATCTCTAAGCAAACTATATTTGCAAAGGAGAACTATAAAGGTAAATAGAAGGTAAGAATGTTTAATAGCAACAAGTAGACTCAAGTAGTGAGGATAATGTATAAAGGAAAATCGAGTGGATTCTCGTAGAATCATCACTTAGGAAGGAGTTATAATTACAATCCTTTTAGAAAAAATATGTTATTGTTGTGATATATTTAGCCATATTTTTTCAATTTATTAGTATTATGAAGAATTCAATTTTCTTTCAAAAAGTAGTCGACATATATTGGATTCTTCTTGAAATGACCCTAAGTGAATCTGGCTTCCTAAGACAAAATAATGCATTTACTTATGTTGCAAGAACCTAAGAAGAGGAAAATGGTACCTAGATAGTGAGTGCTTTAGATACGTGACTAGTGATATCTTGTAGTTCATAAGCCTAAAAGGGTTGGATGGAGTATATTCAATCTTCATAGATAATAAGAAGGGAAAATTATTAGAATTGGTAACATTGAAAACTCATCTAATATGTAGATAATGCGTAATTAGTTTAGGGTTTAAAGCAAAACCTCCTCAATATTAGTCAATTATGTAAATAAAAGTCACAAAATTCTCTATCATAAAGATCAATACTTTGGCTATGAAAAAGTAGAAAATGAAATCACAAAGGAGCTAGACTAGGGAGTATTTACAATATTTCCTATGAAGTTCTCAATCTTAATCACAGAAATTCGATCTCTATCTTTAAATCACAATACACTAAGCTAGCATATATAGAAAAGGCTTAGACATGTCAGTTTTACTCAATTAAAATGCTTAAAAAGCAACCAACTGATAAGAGCACTACCAGACTTTTCTTTTGCAATAAATGTATTTTTATAAAAGTTATGCTTTAAACAAATCTCTTTTAAAACAAAATAAAAAAAAAAAAAAAAACATGTGAGAACAAGTAAGCCCTTAGACTTGATTCACATAGATCTCTCTGAATCAACTAAAACTTATGGCATAAGTGGAAAGAAGTATAGCTTAGTCATTATAGATGATTGCTCTCACTTTACATGGGTCATTTTCTTAAAACACAAAATTGATACTTTTTGAGAATTTATCAAATTTGCTAAGAAAGTAAAATTATAAAATGAAAGGAACATTAAAACTATTCACACATAAATCAAAATTTTAGACTTAAGGTGATGAGTGTGGCATTACCATAACTTTTTCTTACCTATACACCTGGGCTCACTTTTACTTGCACTCATAAATCACTAATGTCATAAGATTTTATAAAAATTAGATTTAAAGTGAGTGAAAACCAGCATGTGTGCCAATTCATGCTAGTTGTATAGTTAACGAGTTAAGATTTTATTCCATAGGGAATGGTGTATTAATATCCAATTATGATAAAACCAACTATAGGTAGATGACTTAATAAAAGGATTTGATTTCCAATTATAGAACTAAAAGTGATCTACTCTAATAAAACGAAATGTCCAATGCCTCAAATGAATACGATCATGAACTAAGTGGTTATGAAATTTATTGTTGTTGTAATTTTGCTATGCTAGCTTGTATTGCGTATGTCGAACCAATAACCTATTTAGTTTTTAATCAATTAAGCATTAGGTAAAAGCCCCTTTTTCTCAAAGCTAATAAAGTATATGGCTGTGAAGCATGGGCGTATGCTCACATTATGTTTGCGATCTTCAATTTTCAATGTAAAATCATGACGAAGGGATCGTGTTTAGGGACTACGGCCTTGTCATTGATTATGATTTCTATTAGACTTCATTCCTTGATTGAAACTCATCCACTTCATTTCTTGATCAACACTTTTGTTTTAATTAAGCTCGAACCTTCATAAAACCCTTTCATACTTCATAAAATGTTCTCGAAGTCCTTGATAATAATACTTAAGCAAATTAGGCTCAAAATAACATAAAATCAACAAGAATAATGTCTAAATTAGCATAAATTAATGATAGAAAATATATGCTAAATTCACATCATTTAATACCCCCTATACTTAAGTTTTCACTTGTCCTCAAGCAAAATAATGAAAAGGAAAAATATTTCTAGGACAAGATGATTAATTACAATCTTAGATAAGTGTAACCTCAAAATTAAATTACTTAACAAAAATTTTTCCTAAATCACCCTTTTTTCTTAACTTCATGATGCCCTTATAACACTTGAATAATAACAAATTGAGAACTACTAAATTTTAGTGATCAATCTAAATAACTCAGAGTTAGCCACAACACTTAAGTAGAAACTAAACTAGAGATCAAAGAAAATATAAATTAATCAAGAAAAAGTAATAGAGATTTCCTCACTCTAATTTAAGAGGAAAGAGATCTTCCTTAGTTATTTTTACGTTAAAAACTTGATTGGATACATACTACATCAATTCATCCTCAGATTGTCCCTCTACTTGTTTCAATTTTCATTGGGAGGCTGATTAACTCAACTTGATTTTCTTATTGAAGCTTTATTAGTATTTGGAAAGTACCTTACTCTTCTAAGAAACTACAGTTGATTCTTACTAATTTAGCCCCTTTAATTACTTTAGAAGTTGTCAGTGTAAAGGCACCTTACTCTTTTGAGCAACCAAAGCCAATCCTTAACAACTTTATTTAATTTTATTGTTGCAATTGGCAATAGGAAAGATCTTGCTCTTCTAAGGGACCAAGATTGATCCTTACCAATTTTTAGCAATTATTTTATTAGTTCAATTCAATTATTCAATTTGTACCTCCAACTACTTAAGTTTTCCAAGTAACTTTCAAAGGACCAATCTCTTTTATTTATCCAATCTAAAATTTTTTAAAAAAGATAAATAGATAACTATCCTCCACAATCAAGCTTAGAAGTCAAAATAATTAATCCTTAACCCATTCATATCTATTCTAATCCCAAGTTTAAGTCTAAGCTTAAGTGATAGAGAACTCTGGATCCTAAAGATTTAATCAGATTTAATCACTTAAATTTAGCAAAGTGTTCTAAATTCATAAAGGATTGGGAAAATTCAAAACATTTTATGCTTACTTATGTATATAAGGGGATTACAAATTTATAAGATTTTCCAAAAAATTGCTAAAAGCTTAAGTGAGTAAGTATTAGAATACATAATCTATCCTTCCCACACATTTAAGTTGTACATTGTCCTCAATATACATAATTATGCAAATTAAGATTCCAATAGGAGAAAAGTAAAATGCATAATAAAAACAAGAGTGGAAAATAAAACTGGGACTTCCCTAGTTTTAGCATTTAACCTCGCGAAAAATTGAAGTCCAAAATCTAATTTCCATTGAACCTTTAAGCACTTGGTTTTCTTTTACATCAAAACAAACTAACTAAAGAAAATGAAAAGAAAAAGTTAAACTAAGCAAACTAACTAAATAAAATTATTATTGCTAATTCAAGCATCCAACAAGTAGCATCCTATAGATTTACAAATCAACAACAGATAAGGTAGTCAAAAGGCAATGAAAGTTGATTAATAATACAATCATCCAAAGTAGAAAATGAAATAAACTAAGTCTTTACAAAAAATGAAAAAAAAAAAAGAGAAATCACTCTTCATCCTCTTCTTCCTCCTCTTATTCAATCTCATCTCCAATTAGCTCTTTAGTAGAGTCCAGTTCAGGCATTGGTGGTGGTGATGGTAGCTAAATCCTCAAGTAGGTCATGATCGCCTCCTAGTGCATGAAAGCATGATACACCTTATATTGTAAGGTTCGCTGCTTTTTAAATAACTTCCTCATAAACTTCTTAAGAGTACCAATAATTGAGGAAGATGGTGATTCTGCTTATAGCCTTGATGATGATGAGGTAACCTCACCAGTTGGTTCAGGTGGTAGATCTTCAGGTGCTGGTGGGAGCTACACGGCTTTGATTAAATCATCAATGAGAGGAACATTTCATTACTCGCATGCGAGCTACATTGCGAAGGCTTGGAAAATTATTTCACTAGGTGAGTAATGAAAGGACCTGCAAAAATATATTTAGACTGCCCCTCAATAGCTTGATTTTTCAAGAACCAAGCCATTCTAAGTCCTTAATTGAGGAGTCATTAGTTAGCAATACTATACAAATACAAGATATCCCTTTCTTTTACAACTCCCTAACCGTTTTCGCTACCAATAAAACCTTTAGCCAGCATTTAGTGCACTAACCTAAGAGCAAGATCGACTAAGTTAAAAGCTTTTGACTTTCCTAAGTCATAAGCTCCTTCCTCACTTCCGATTAAATTTCTCTACATAAAAGACTCAGGCACACCCTGAGGTAGTTTATATGATAGATCCATATAATCTTGTATCATGACATAATTAATAGAATAAAAACCTATGTGGACAATAAGGTCATCAATTGGCATAGTAGCTTCATTGCCAAACATCTAAAGTGGATGGTATTTTGTCTACCTTAAGTAAGATTATCAATGTCTAACTTAAAGGTGTTATCTCGGGGTTAGTTCTCTTTATACTGGCTTGTTGATGGTCAATAGCTAGTCCCATCCTCCGAACTCAATTAGTTGCCTAATCTTAGCTTCATAACCAGCTTGAGCTAAAGCCTCTTAATTAAGGTATGTGAACTTACCAAATTCCTTCTTAGATAGGCGTTTAAACCTTTTGTGTTGCCATGAATGCTAAAATATTAGTTGAAGGGGCTGAGGAATAGAACTAGAGTTTTCACGTGCAGCTTATTAAACTCTTGGCATGATATGTAATCAAAACAAGAGAGAAGTTCAAATTTGATGACAAAAACAATTCATCTTACATAAACGAGGTTGATTTAAGAATTAAACTTCAAAAATCACACCCAATTCATTGTTAGTTTAATACACTAAGTAATTAAGGTAATGAATAAATCCACAAGGTTATATCATATAATGCTAACATTGCTAAAATCATGGATTGGTACATCTAGAGGATTGTTTTCAAAATTGAATCCTATAAGCCTTAACATCTATGCATGACCCTTATAAGCTTTAGCATTTGAATATACAAATGCCTAAGCTTTGGTTCAATAGTTGAATTAACAAACTTTATTATACTGAAATATTAGGTTCTTAAAGCCTTGATTAGTAGAATTATAGGTTAGTGAAACACTAATTTTATGATCTTGAATCAAACCTATAATTTTTCATGTAGATTAGTATGAACACTAACATTCAATATATATCTCAATTGGAAACTTATTTTTTCCATACTATACAACTAATGTGTAATTTTTTCTACTCAATTCCCTATTAGTATTTCCAATTAACATGGAAGTTCATGTGGAAATTACTTAATTACACAAAAAAATCAATCACAACAAGCTTCTAGTTATATCATGAATTGTGTTCATTGAAATGCGAGAACAACATCAAATTTGTAGTTTTCCCTCACTTTCTCCCTCTTTCTTTCACTTTCTCTTATTTTCTCACACTTTCCTTCACTTTTTTTTCTTCAATCCTCAACGAGCTTACATTTTTCTTGAGATTTCTAGTAGATAATGATTAGATAACACATTATGTTACATTACATTATTTATGTTATATCACTCTTAGAAACTTAGATTTTCATACATGCAAAACAAAGTTTTCTCCATAAAAACCTAATTAAAAATTAAATTTTTAGAAATTCTAATAAGAATCTAAGGAAATAACAAAGTAAAGTTAATATACATACCTCGAATTTGTCATGTGCATGCTTTGGATTGAGCAATTTTATAGGTTTCTGAGGTAAGTGTAGAGGGAGAGTAAAGAAAAATATGTGTGTTAGAGAGAGAGTATAAGTATAGAATGAGAATAGAAGAAGAATACTTGTGATATGTTAATTTAAGGCCAACTATGGGTGAGTACCATGATTGTGGAGTGTGGTCATATTACTTCCCTTTATGTCGAGTTATAAAGGATTGCATGTCAACGGCCAAGGCCTATAGGCGTAATCCTTGCTGTATTCTCTTCGTTTGACAATTCTCCAGTTCTTCTTGAATTTAATTTCGAGAGGATCACAATCTAAGTACACAAGCATGAACTTTGGCCATAATCTTTCCTTAAAATTGAAAATTCACACAAAGTTTAATTCTATCAACTTAGTTACCAAAATTACTGGAAAAAGCAAAATTAGCACTAAAATAAAGTACAAAAAAATTAGCTAAATAATAATTTAATAGGATGACAATTTCCATAATTAATATTGTCTATTGAGATAAAACAAACTTAAAATTGAATAGTTAAACCAACTTATTGCAAAAATAAACAACACAAACTAAAATAATTGAAAATTAAATTAATCAAACACGTGCTACCTCCTAAGGAGTGCTTTTATTTTACATCGTTAACTCGACAATTGACATTTCTTTCCTCAGTTTGCTTCCAAGCCCATTGCTTTATGATTCGGTTCGGTATTTTTAGGCAAGCTTTTTTATGGCCTTTCAATGATCAATCTTACTAACTAGCCCAATTGGTTCTCCAAATTTCTTAATGGCGCTTCCATGTTTCATAGTGCAGCTTCAATGGCTTAGAATCTTGCATCCAAACTCTAAATAGATCAGTTTAGCAACTCCTCAACATTAAAGGACTTGTTATGTTGTTTCACATTGTGATTTTGTTGCTGTTATTAGCCTCCCCAAGAAAAATTAGGACAATTCCTCCATCTTAAGTTGTTAGTGATGCTAAAAGGATTATAGGCAAAGCAGTTGGCAATAAAATTCATATCTTCAATTTCCATTAAAATTTCATCTTGCATTAAATTAATAGGTTTCAATAGTCTATCAATCTTTTTACTTAAATTTTCAACTTAAGCAATTAACACAATTACAAAATCAACTTCATACTTTCCAAACAATTTCACTTTAGCTCTTATATTATCTCACTACGAATTATTCATTGTCATGCCTCTGATCAATCTTTGGGCCTCATCTGATGTCTTAGCACTTAGAGTGCCTCCGGTTGCAACATCAATTATTTGACGCATAGAATAATTAAGACCATTGTAAAGTATTTGGATTTGCATCCACTAAGGTAGTCCATAATGTGGAAACCTCCTTAATAATTCCTTAAATCTATCCTAAGTTCCATAAAGAGTCTCATCATCAAATTGAACAAAAATAGAAATATTATTTTTAATTTTTGTTGTCTTTACAAGTGAAAAATATTTTCCTAGAAATTTTTTTACTAAAGATTTCTAAGTTGTAATCAAGCCTCTAGGTAAAGAAATAAGCCACTATTTGGCCTTACTTTATAGGTAGAAAGAAAATAACCTCAACTTTACCACCTCATCTGAGACACCGTTGATTTTGAATATTTCACAGATTTCCAAGAAATTTGAGATACGATTGCCGAGGTCCTTATCAACCAATCCATCAAATTGGACAAATTGTTAGACCATTTGAATGACATTCAATTAAATCTAAAATTTGTTTGAATTACATGTCTCATGATGTTGGATTTAGCTCTAGTTACCATTGGCTTGGCAAACTCCATGAGTATCTTGTTGGCATCATCGTTGTTCTTGTTTCTATTCTTCAGTGCCATGTTTTTTCATTTCGACCTCCAACTCACTATTTGAATCTTCTTACTCTTCTTTTAATCTTAGTGGCAACCCTTGATCCATGGTTTCACAGTTTCTTCTACGGAGATGTAAAATATTTCTTTCAATTTTCGAATGAAATTCCACTAGACTTCTACTACTACTCCTTGTTATAAACTAAAAAGATTCAAAAGTTAGTAATAATATAAAAAGAGAGAATGATATCAAAATAACTAAGGAAAGAAACATTACAAATATGTTAAGGTAATCAAAGAATTTAAGTTTTTTGCTAATTTTCTAATTAGACTACTCTGTTTTGGCTTCCCAACAATGGCACAAAAAACTTGAAAACTCTAATAGACAAGTGTACCTAGACAAGTTTTAGTATAGATAAAATGAATTTTAAATTTAAGTATTAATCCCACAAAGAGCCATATATGGGAGTACATCTAATTATTTTTAGTAGTGATACCCTAAAATTATTTAATTACCTGACTTTAATCAACAAGAGATTTAATAGAATAAATTAAAAACAAAAAGTAAAGGTTGCAATAAAAAAATAAAAGATTAAGATAGAAGTAAGGAAATAAAGTTAAAACAATTAACTAAGAGTAAAAACAACAAAATAACTAAATATCTTAATTTAATTAATAAAGAGATAACATTTTCCCTAGTAAATCTTTATTATTATTTACTACCTAATCTTAAGTGATTTATCTAATCTCAATTACTATATTAGAAAGTGGAGATTCCAATTACGAAACTAACTAGACTTATGTCTTTGGCTAATTACTAATCCTCAAACCCTCTTTATCTGAATTGCTTCTAAATGGAGTGTCATAGGATCGCATGACACTCTTGAATCCCACTATTAGGTTACCCTAATCTAGAAAAACTAACTACTCAACGTTTTAGCTAGCTAGTTTTGTCTAATTGTGTCGGTTAATTATTCCGCATGCTCTTGCAAACTCTACAATAAACTCTAGCAATAACTCAATCGTTAGTATATTGAATTACAACAAATAATATATACAACAAAATTAGTTCACAATATTCAAAATCATAGACTAAATTTCATTAATAAATATCATCCTTAAAACATAGGGTTCAACAACGATTTACTAAGTACTTAAAATAAAAACATGACAATAAAAATAAGAGAGGAGAAGAAACAAGCCCCCTTGGTAATTCTATATCTCAACAACTTGTACTCAATGGGCTCTTTATAACCTTAGGTCTAAGCATCTATTTATAAGAAATAGACTTAAAATTACAATGAAAACTTAACAAAAATAGAAGATTTGGAAATAATTACAACTCTACACCTAAAGCACATGACCATGAAGCTTGGGTGTGTACTCGCACTTTGTCTACAATCTTCAATTTTTAATGGAAAATCATGATGAGGGGATCACAGGTAGAGACCACGGGTGTCATCCTTGACCATTATCTCTAGTGAGCTTCATTCCTTGATCGAAACCTATCTGCTTCATTCCTTGATCAATACTTTTGCTTTAATTAAGCTCAAACCTTCATAAAATCCTTCTAAACTTCCACAAAATATTTTGGGAGTCCCTGAAAATAATACTTAAGCAAATTAGGCTTAAAATAACATAAAATCGCTGAGAATAATGTCTAAACTAGCATAAATTAATTATAAAAAATATATGCTAAATTCATATCAATACAACACGATACATATCAATCTAGGTGCATTGACATATCAGCAACACATGGTGCCATGTAGTATACAGATTAGAGTGCCGCATAATAGCTTCACATGCTTCCAAATGGTACGTCCACTTAATACCACATGGCGTATCATTGTGGTGCTACATCATAGTTGATGGTCAACCTTTGGCCAACTCTCCTTTTCCTTTCCCTTCGTTGTTTTGAAAAGTTACAAAATGTTCATGGAAATGGAAAATGTAATATATTTTATACTCGTATCTTTTCTACTTGATTTCATTAGGGTTTATGCACTGAAAATCATAAAAAAATATGGAAATGAAAGAGCACAAGGTATATTCTTATAAAAACTCCAATTTTTTAATTTTCATTGAAGATAATCAACTAAATATATATATATATATATATATAATTCACTCATATTTTTTTGATAAAATAAGAGAATATTCTTACAATAGGCCACAAGATACATAATGGGAAGATTCAAGGACATATTTTAAGATATATTGACACTCTTAATTTCCTAAGAACACAAGAAATCATGCTCAAATTGGAAGAAAACTTATTTACATATGAAAATACTCATTTATGTAAGATTTGATTTTTCTCTCATTTTTTTGTATTTCTTTAGCATTACTTAAGCTTCCATACTATAAATAGAACTCTCCTCTACTTATTCAAAGAGCTCCCCAGCATTGCACACATTCAATTTACAAGAATTGCATACTCTCTCTCTAAGATTTAAATACAAGATAATCACTCTCTCTCTTTGATTTCTCTCATTAAAGAAAGACAAATATAATGGTAGATTCCATACTCTTTATAGAGTAAAATCAAGGTATTAATCATGCTCAACATTGTTTTGATTCATTCTAATTTGGCTTAGAATCAAAAGGGTGATTATAGGGTTTATGCTTATGCATGCATTTCATTTTTTTTTATCAAATTGGAATATCTACTATTTAGTTTTTGTGAACTTGAGGGCTTTCAAAATTAAAGAGCTAAGAGTTAGGGAAACCACCCATGTCATCGGAATTGGTCAAATTCGACCTAAACTAGTTTGAACAAAAGAGCTAAGTTTCCTTTTTGTTTTTCTTTTGATTTTTTTTTATTTTTGATCCAAACTTTTTATGAAAAAAAGAAAAAGAAAAATACATGTTGATTTCTTATTCATGTCTACTCATCATGTTTGTGTTTGTAAATTTACATGTTAATCAATAATATAATCATATGTTAATATGTATGCTTGATCGCGATTCAAAATACATAATTTTTCCTAACTTTAAAACCTGCATTTGTGCATAAATTCAGCTAAAACATGTTGATTTTATATGAAATTGGAGTTTATGGATAAAATGCACCAACTTGAGTAAAATTGCCAAAAATGCATGAAAAAAGATTAATTTTAGATAAATTTCATTAATTTTGTATCTTATGTATCGGTGCATAGAGGCTACCTAGACCATGGTTGCCCCCACCGTTCGATTTAGGAACCTAAAATCAAAGGGGTTAGTGAATTTGGCCTATTGAGAGATTTGTGGATCAAGTGATCGAGCAAAAGGAAGGATAGTATGGTGAATAGAATGTACAAGGGTAAAATTACTCATGCCAATCAATCGATACCATCAGCATCAATTAATCGGTAGAAGGAATTAGGGTTAGGGTGTTTTTTACTTAAGACCCTAATTCCTAAACACTGGGTTTCATAAAACATAGAGACAACATAAGGTTGACACGTATCTACTAATTGATCGGTAGACCTTCACACTGATCGATTGGTAGCCAAAATTTATAAATACTCACATTTATAGCAAAGAATGCGAGCCACAATTAGGATTTTTGTAGGGTTTAGTCTAGAATTGCAAGCTCATTGCTTATTTATTGTTTTATCAACTTATTTACGATATTTGGCACTTGTTTTTATGATTTTAATGCACATTTGAGTTAGATTAAAGAGTATTATTATCTTGTCTTCATTTAATCTCTTGCTCTTGTTTTGTCATCTTGCTACTTTGTTCTCTAATGGAATTTTCTACCATATTTTTGTGCATTTTTTCTATCATTGTTAATACCATGAGTAGCTAAACTAGTTTTAGTGGGTTTGTGATAATGTGGATGTTAGTTGGTGAATATTTGTAGTTTTGATACGAGTTTGAGTATTTAAGTGGGATTTTGATGTTTGA
Organism: Lumnitzera littorea; assembly: GCA_024138015.1. Classification (NCBI taxonomy): domain Eukaryota; kingdom Viridiplantae; phylum Streptophyta; class Magnoliopsida; order Myrtales; family Combretaceae; genus Lumnitzera; species Lumnitzera littorea. The sequence goes on along the minus strand of JAMXBB010000005.1, from coordinate 47,153,411 downwards.
TACTTCATTCGAACTCTTTGAGGTGCTTGTTAATGAAATTTTCAATGGGTTTTCCTTGTAATTATAAGGTCGAAAGGAGATTAGTTCAAGGAAGTACCCTTAAGAGTTAATGGGTTCGCATAATTATGAGACTGAGAGGAAATTAATTGTTTAATTCCCTAATTGAGTCATCAAGTTGGTGAAGTATTAGTAATAGATTCCTACAACTATAAGACCGAGAGGAGATTAGATGTACCTCATTGAATTTACACTACTTTAGGTGGTTTTAATGGATTAGCATAGGTTATGAGACCAAGAGGGGATTGACCCCCTAGTTTATAGGACTAGTATACTTAACTTATGATAGAAATTGAGTATTTAGCTGATCGTATAGGAAAATGAAACTGGGAGGAGATTTTTCGCTACATATTTGAGTGAGATACATTATTCAAGATCGAGCTCAAGTAAATTCCATCAAAATCCAATTAAAAACCACCCCCACCTTCACCACTATTTCTGAAGCCTGTCACAAGCCTACATCTTCATTATTTGTGTTAGTTGTTTCCCTTGTTCTCAATTTAATTCCAACTGCAATTCATAACTCTCTACTAGATTCACCTATATTAAAATAGCAAGTTAGGATTTATTACTTAACCGCATCCTTTTCCCTAAAGAATTCAACCCAGTGAATACTCATCAAAATTATTACTATAGACGATTCTACACACTCATTAGTTAAGATGATAATGTTTTGAAATTTCCATTTATAAAATTTTAGTGTGTACATGTCACATCTAATCTGTTTTTAGCACTTTTGACAAGTATTAAATTGTATTTTCAATTCTATAATTTTCATCAATACATCGTATTATCGTTAATGCTTATTCAAATAAGTGTTTAGTACACATGATTAATCCTAGTGTTTGCATAGTATTGATTTTGTTTATGAAAAAAAAAAAACTAAAAAAATTATTATTGTCAATTCCATATTTTTCATGTAATCATTTAGTACATGTTCATTATTTTATATAGCATTCATAATGTTAGGTTGTTTGCATGATATTGATTTTGCTTGTGAAAATTTTTTTAAAAAACCTTTTTTATTGCCTATTTCATATTTTTCATGTAATCATTTTTTATGCTTAGTTTATGGCTTGTTATTCTGCATGATATTAACTCTTGCATGGTATAGGTTTTATCTTGATTTTTACATTAGTTAGTTTGTTAGTTTATCATAGCAAGTTACTAACTTTTTTTTTTAAATATAGTTAATTTTATTCCATATATATAGATATATTAAATTTTCTTTGAAAAAGGAATTTTCAAAATAAAAAGGGTTATTCAAAATTTTTACCAAAAAAATTTAAAAAATGATATTTTTGTGACACATAGAAAAATGTTTTCATAAATTAAAAAAAAAACTTAATTGGCCTTTTCTCTCAAAATTAGGGGTTTATTTAAGGATTTTCCAAAAATAGAAAAATATTTTTAAAAAGTAATAATCAAATGGTAAAAACTTAAAGTGACTTTGAAAAATTGAAAAAAATTGCACAAATTAAAGTTTTTCTAAAAATTGAGAACTACATGAGTTTGATTCAGCTTCGTAAGTATGTAAGTACTTTAGGCAGCTCAAAATAAATTAAACAATTGATTTTTCCCTTTTCTTCTCATATCTTTTTGAAAGTTATCTCAACAAATAAAATAAAATTTCTTTATTTTGAAAAGCCCTTTATTAAAAGAAAAAGAAGAATTAAAGGCTCACTAATTATTTTATGGATCTTCTTTATAGGAATCACTTAGATTTTAATAAGATAGCCCCGAGCTTATTTGATCTCTAATTTCTATTTTCTAAACTTTTTCTAGAAAATCTATAAACCAATAGCTTCTATTATGATCTATCCACCCAATTTCACTCTTTTCTTGACTTCAGCCGATGATGACTTCTTTTTCAAAAATTGTTTCCATAAATTAAAACCTTTTTCTTAATCTAGTTGAGAGATATATATTAAGTGGGTCGGACTTGATATAAATCAAGTATAAAAAAGAGAAAAACCAAATTTTCAACTCAACATATATCTTTGCTTGTCCACAAGCAAAGTTTATGAATTTCATCTACAAAATGTTTGTAAGACCAATATATACTCCTTTTACACCAACTAATTGGAACCTTTGGTGAGTATGCATAACAAGCAATGAAGCTAAGTTAGTCTCTCTACAACCTAAATTACATCCTTTACAAAACTCGGAATCAAAGTGGCATAGCACATGTGCCTTCTCTTCAATTGAGTGCATTGAACACTTAAGGATCATTGACTAAGCATTCATTTTGCTAATTCATACGGGAGAAGTTCATGCAACTCATTTAAGTTAAGTTTATAAGATTTAAAATTACATTTAGCATCTTTAACTAAAAGAGAGTTGCTAACATTTGAAGGTTAATCGGTGCATATATCTCCCTCTTATGATGAAAATGAAAGATGCAAAGCCTCACTTCTTGCTTTACTATGTGTTCCCAAATTTTCACATTTTTATTAATATTTGCTTGCTTTTTGTTTTAGTGCACACATGCATCTTAGGCTTTCATTTAAAAGAGCTTTCCATTCCTCATCTTAGCACTTTAGGTTTATAAGCCCATTTAAGAACTTATCATTAAAAAAGATATGTATTAGATTTATTAGGCACCTTAGATGTCTACATTTACTCACCTTTTTTTTTTTTTTGGTATTTGGTTAGGATAACCCCCCAATTAGTTTTCATTTTTCTTAGGAAAACTTTCAAACAATGAATCAATTTGTAACATAATTTACTAAAGATTATTACAATAATAAGATCTTCTAAGAAAATGCATGCATACAAGTAAATTCCCAGCAAATGCCAATATCTAACCTCTAGCAATGACATTGCCTAAATTTCAAATCTCAAAACCAAACCTAAATGGACTACTAAACAAAGCAAGAATTTTATAAATTAACTACAAAAAAAATATTATAAAAGATCATTGCACAAACAAGAGGGAATTTTATATAATGAAATTGTTTTGCTCCACTGATAGAAAGATGCAATTTATCTAAAATTTATTTGAAAATTCATGTTCATATGCTCAACTTGAAATCATAACGTAATAGTGCAAAAGAAAATGGCACCAACTTATGCAAGTGAAATCTAGGCATTCTTCATTGTAGAAATTGAAATTCAGCTCACTATCATGCAATTCAATTCCTACCCCTTCCTTAATAACATGAAACTTTTAACTTGAATTCTTAACATGTCCTTCACAGATCTAGACTAATATTATAATTATAAAGTGGAAAAGTTTAGAATTTTATTCCTATTAGATGGTTAAATTGAAGCACGTATGATAAGTGTATACAACTACACATTCATCACACAAGTGAATATCATATTCTTGCACAAATCAATACATGAATTGTAAAGTTTGTAAGAAAAGACTTAATTTTGTACTTCTTATTGCAGGTTTGGGGCTATCATTCAATGGTAACCCCATTCAATTAACTAGGAGAAAAAAGAAGAAGAATATACTAATTAAAGCAAATCGGTTGACCAATCTGTTGAATACTATTTGAATAGTAAGGCAATAGAGAGCTAGCCTAAAGAACTGTCAAACCACTACTCTAGACAATGTTAAGGACAAAAAGGGTGCATTTTGCTTGACAAGATCGACTTGCCAATACTACATCCATTGTCAAGACAATTGTACCTAAAACCCTAGCCAAATACATAGTGTTTAATTAAAATACGAAGGGCCAATTTGGCTTACCATCCAATTAGCAATTGCCTGTCCATAAATACCCACGTGCCTTCTTCATTTGCAGATATTAGATAAGAGGATTTAGGATTTTATGCTACTAGACATCTCCATCTCTTTATTTAGCTTTCTTTAGAACATTTTGGAGTAGATTTAATTTTCCTTTGTATTTTCTTGTAATATGCAAGTTTTGGCTTAAGCTTCTAATGGATTTTGGCATTTTCGTAGCGAGGATTGTTGGACTTTCATTGCATTCATGGAAGATTGTGGGTATTTCATGGGAAAACTCTTAAGCATGACTTTAGGAGCTCATTTTTATATCTTTAACTCACAATTATTCATGATTTATGCAATGTTCTTTTCATATTCATGTGTTTGATATGCAATGTGCTATTCTCCTTAAATATGATGTGTTGAGCTTGATTATACATTTAGGTTGTATGTAGATATGATGAAGCAATTCTTGTTAATTAGATTTTGATATTATATCCTCTATAAACTTGAAATTTGACTTAGTTTTATGGATTAATTACAGTAACATGAGGATATGGTTAATGTCTAGATAGGTAGCAGTTCCCATACTTTATGTCGATCTCCCAATCACTTAAGAGGTCTAGATAACATAACAAGATTTGAAAACCCCGAGTAAAACCTAAGGCTCCTAATTGAGCATTATAGTAATTGTAGATCAAGGCTCTAATCCTTGTACTTACCCTAAGCCAAATGCAATTAGTGTTGACTTTCAATGCTAATTAGGATTATTTAATTTGTGACAAAAATTGGTAATTAACTACTAAGTTGAGATGAGAATTGGTAATATGATGCTATTGCTACATGACAGAACTTGTTGAACAAGAGTAAAGTAAATTCTGTAAGTGTAGGTGTCAAGTATGATTTTTCAATTCTCGTTTTCCTTAATTTAATCTATATTAAATCTTACACTCATTTAATATAGACCTTCGACTAAGAATAAAGGAAAACTAGTTTTCCTATAAGGTTTGAAAAATTCTAAGAGTTGCCACATGACTAGGGTCGTGAAAAGGGGCAGGCTAGGATCAATTGCATAGATTGATTTTAACCTAACTAGTGGTCAACAAGAAAATCAAATTTAGAAAATGATGAGAAAAACTAGAGATTCTTGATCTAGAGGCTAACTTATTAAATTCTAAATAGGTACCACTTTATCCTTCCGAATTTAAATTTATTTTTCAAAATACCCCTCTAAAAATAACTCTATTTACAAGTAAATAAATAAATAAAGTTGTATCTATTTACAAAGATGAAGAAATTGAAAAATTATTTACAAAAGGGGAAAATAAATTTTTTGATATTTTAAGCTACCTTGTAATTGCTCACAGGTGCCTATACACCCGCTACTTGAGATCAAAGTTTTGCAGTTTGTTTCCAAAAATTTAATTGTTTTTATTTTATTTTATTTTACCTTTTAAAATCAAATGAATTTATGCTTTTAATTCATTTAAGTTATTTAAGAAATATTTAAAAGAAGGGTCTTGGGTTTGTGTGATTACTTAAAGAAATCTTACATTTATTCTAATTTGAAATATAAGATGGTTTATTTATTCAATTTCATTTTGAGAAATAATTTCCTAAAAATATTATTATTATTATTATCCTGAAAAGTCATCTGGAAATACATCTGGAAACTCACAAACCAATGGTATTTCCAAGGGTTTCTTTTCTTCCATCAACTACATACAACAAGCAAAAGGATCACTTCTCCATACTTTCTACAAGCTCCATTACTACTAATTGTATAGGTTTCTTTTTACTAACCTCTCCATGAAACATATTGTCAACATTATTTAATATAATCTTTCTCCTCTAACAATTAATTTTAACTTGATATTTGGATAACTAATCGATACCCAATACAATGTCGTAACCTTTCATCGGTAGTAAAATCAAGTTTATAGGAAAATCCTTTCCATTTAACACTACTTGCACATTTTCCATCATATCTCGGGTTACTACCTTTTCCCCAATAGAAATACTTACTCCAAATATTGATCCACCCTCTATTACTGCAATATCATTCGCTCCAACAAATTCTTGACTAATGAAGGATTTGGATGCGTCCGTATCAAATAAAACACTAGCTAAACATTCGTTTATCATAAGTTTTCTTGATCATAAATTGTATTTGGCATTCATTAGCTTAGAATATCCAATAATACTAAAGGATCAAAGCTTAAGAGTTATTGAAATCTTTCAACCAATTAAGGAGAATAATAAAGGTTACATACCTTTTATGAGACCATCTTCTTTACCTTCCACCTCCTTGATATCTTCAAGCTGATCATCATAGTATTCTTCCATCCAGTCACTCAAATCCACAACATCTTTATATGGGGTTTTTAACCTACAATGCAATGTAAATTGGAGGACTATGATTTTACCACTTATGGGGAGGCTGTAGAAAAAGCTCAACAACTAGAAAACAATCGTATTAAGATACAAAAGCAGTTAGCAAGTAAGGGAGGTAGTAGCAGTTGTACGAAGCCTACAATGAAAAGACCTAACCTTAGACCGGAACATATGAGCCTAGGAAAGAGGCTTGCTACTCTAGCTAATAATATGACCAAACCTATGTAACAATGTTTCTTTGATCGAGAAGGGAATAGCAAATGTTGGAAATGTGGGAGCAAGCATTTTCCTAGATTTAGACATCCCATTTTTCCATCTTTTTTTTTTTTATTTTAGGCTAGGCTTACAAAAAAAATACAAAAAAATAAAAAAAAATTGAAAAAATACAAAAAAAATGAAAAACTAAAAAAATTAAAAGTATCAAAAGTTTCTAAGTCAAGTCAATGAATCACTTAGAGTTGGATCGATCAATAATAAAATATACTTGCAATTTAATAAGTTCCAAATCTCTTGAAAATTTTGGTTTTATTAGAAAAGTATATTTTGAGAATAGTTTAGTAAAATATTTAAACTCATGAAGTGGAATTTTGTCTAATTTAAAATTTGAAAATAATCTTTAACTAGACTATTTAAAATAAGACCTGGGAATTATTAAAATTGTGTTGAAAATCTTTTGCATATGTATTTTAGAGTTATATTAATGTGTTTGGGTCATTTTAAAGTGGTTTAGAATAAGTTAGGCCAATGTTTGAAAGTGACAATTAAAGTTAGGCCTAAAGCTAATAGTTTAAATATGTTTTAAGTATCTACCATATCTAGAGAAGAGTAACAACTCGGTTGGTTAGCGTACACATGTGGGAGTTTAAAGTATAAGGTTTGATCCAACAAGAGCCTCCAGGCTCTTTTTCCTCTTTTTTTTTTTTTTTTTTTTTTGCCTGTATCACGTGACCTACACATGATGGATCTTTTCTTTCTTATCCAAACATACCAAACGCGAGAAAAGGAAGAGAAAAATCTGGCAAACCAAATCCTTTGAATTTGTATCAACTCTTAATGGTTTTTAATCAAAGATGGATTAAAATGTATCAAAGATTGAAACTAATCCACAAATCTTAATTGATAACCATAAAAAAAAAAAAAAGATTTGATAAGTTTAAAAGGAAGGAATCAAAGTTGAAAAAATGGACACACAAGGATTCAATAACAAAAAAATACACAAGTGCCCCCATTGTGCAGAAAATGCTACCCCATCTAATATGTATCCATAAATGAACACACGACTTCCAGTATCATGTGAACCATAGGGGGGTAAGTCCAAACCACAAGATAGTCCAAAGGGTAAATGGGAGTTGAAGGTTGAGCAAGAGTCCTCATGTACTGATAGTGGATATAGCGCACCAACACCTCATATGAGCTCAGGTCGCACTTGATATTACGTATAAGTGTGGTTAGAGGGTACTGGCCACTAATCTACACTCACAATATGCTAGATAAGAGCAAACGAAATCAAGCAAAGGATACTTCGCTCATGAAAGAAAGAAGTGTTTGAATTTGAATTGTTACTGACTGTTGCGACTATATCTATTACAAGTATTTATATAGCCTAATTAAGGTAAGTCATAGGCAAATGCAAATTACAAAAAGAATTCCTATTAGAAAAGGAAAAAGGAATAAATTAAAGGGTAAAGTTGTAATTAGATGAAAAGGGATATTTGGGTATATAAGACAATATAGATGCCAGATGGGGCGTGTATCAACTGTCCATGTTGTGGTCCCAATGATGTTGTTTGCCAAGCAGAACAAGTTATAAGCAGATCAGGTCAAGGTTGGGTGGTTAGCAACTCGGATGTTTTGAATTGATGAAGGATTAGTTTAGGAGGTGGCCCATTATCTGGTTAGCTAGGGATCGGGGGAAGCTTGGCCTCGACAATTTATTAAGTTGGCAATAGGCAAGTTCAATGCTTGACCTTAGACTAATGTATTATGAAGGGGTTGACTCAGCAACAGGTCAGTCACCTCAAGAGCCTCTTTAATGAGACGAAGAGCAAAGTAATTTGGTTCAAACTAAAGAAAGGATCATTTTTCAGGGTTTAACTCTCCTTAGATAGCTTAATGAACTATATAAGCAAGTCCTCAAGCTTAGGAGTGAGTGATTGATTGATAATCCCTATCATCCCTTATGGATTGTTTGAGATTTATGATCAAATATGGCTTGGCTACTTGTTGCTCACCTTTAGGGATATATGAATAGAGGTCAACAATGTTAAAGGAGTTTAAGACCCCGTAGTATTTGGGTAATTCAATCCTGTAGGCATTAGGATTGACTCTTTCAAGCAATCCATTGGCTCTAGGAGATAACTTGCTCTTTCACAAACTTGGAAATCAATCTATACTGAGGGGGATCCAGACTAAATCACCAGGCTAGAATTCTTTATTCTTCTGTCCTTTGCCTCGCCACTTAAGTTTGGTGGCAACTTGGCTCAATTATTCTATGAACCTTTGGTGCATGGCTTTAATGGCCTCAGATCTCTCTACGACTATTTGATCTTCATTCTAGCTTGGAAAGGGCATTTAGTCTAGTAAAGCTCAAGGTTGAATCCATAGGCGATCTTAAATGGCAACATACTCGTGGTGCTATAGGCGGTTCTATTGTAGGTGAACTCAATTATAGGTAGGCATTGATCCCAATCAATTGTGTTCCAGCCAACAACAACTCGGAGTAGAGTCCCCACTGTCCTATTGACAACCTCAGTCTGTCCATCCATCTATGAATGATAGGATCTGTTGAATAACAATTTGGTTTTGATTTGCTTCCATAACGTCCTTTAGAAGTAGCTTATGAATTTTAGATCTCGATCTAAAACAATGGTCCTAGGCACTTTATGGAGCTTGACGACCTCTTATAAGAAAAGAAAAGAGATAGTTGAAGCATCGTTAGTTTTGGAACAGGGCACAAAATGTGCCATCTTGCTAAATCAATCTACGACCACCATGATAAAGTCCTTCCCTCGAGATGTCCTCATAAATCCTAAGATAAAGTCCATACACAGCTCGGACCATGGTTTGGTCGAGATCAGCAAAGGTAAATATTACCCTTGCTTAGCTTGGCTCAGCTCTTTACCCTTTTGCAAGTAGCACATCTTTCCAGTATAGCTTAAACATCTCGCATCATCCTTAGCCAAAAGAATCTAAAGGATAGTACCTCATGAGTTTAGTGCTTACCAAAATGTCCAGACAATCCTCCACCATATACCTTATTCATTAACAGTTCTCACATAGAACAAGTCGGGATACATAATCTCCTCTTCCTAATAAGTATCTATCCTCCCTGTGATAGTTATCAAGTGTTCAACCTTCCTCACATCCAGCATAGATCAAACCAAAATGTGAATCCTCAGCATACAAATCCTTAATCATAGAGAAACCAAGTAACCTAGTCTACAATTCGATCAAGAGGAAATGTTGTCTTGATAAAGCATCGGCCACTACATTTTTTCTTGTCATTCTTATACTTTACGACATAAGAAAATCCCTCCATAAATTATACCCACTTGGCTTGTCTTCAGGACGACTTAGGTTGGCTCTTCAAATATCTCAAAGACTCATGATCAGTGTAGATCACAAATTCTTTAGGCAGCAAATAATTTTACCAGACAACCAAGGGTCGGATCAAGGAATAAAACTCCTTATCATATACAGAGTAGTTGAGTATACCTCCTTTAAGCTTTTCAGTGAAGTAAGCAATAGGTTAGCCCTCCTACATTAGCACAACACCTATGCCCAGTCCAAATGCGTCACACTCTACTTCAAACACTTTGTTAAAGCTCATCGAAGATAAGACATAGGTGGTAGCTAATCTCATCTTCACTTCCTCAAAGCTCCTATGTTCTTTCTCTCCTCACTTGAACTCAACATTTCTCTTCGAAAATTTAATGAGTAAAGACATAATAGTATTGAAGTTCCTTATAAATCGGTGATAGAATGATGCCAAGACGTGTAAGCTTCACACATTGGCTGAACAAGTCAGCACAAGCCACTTAGTAATCGCTCTTATCTTCTCATCATCAACTTGTATACCATTACTACTGACAACAAATCCCAGAAAGACCACTTCAGGTCAGTAGAAGTCACATTTCTTCAAATTAGCATAAAGCTTCTTAAGTCAGAGTTTTAAGAAGACAGCTTAAAGGTGCTTATAGTGAGTCTCCAAGTCAAAGCTGTAGACTAGAACGTCGTTAAACTATACCACCACAAATTTCCCTATCAATTCTCGAAGCATATGGTTCATCAGTCTCATAAATGTGCTCGGTACGTTTCATAGTCTGAAAGGCATCACAAGCCACTCATATAATCCATTATGGTCTTGAATGCGGTCTTCTATTCATCCCCTTCTAACATTCAGATTTGATAGTATCCAGATTTAAGATCAATCTTGGAGAATAGTCTTGCTCCATTCAACTCACCAAGCATATCATCAAGCCTTGGTATAGGGTACTAATACTTGATCGTAATGCGATCGATTGCTCAACTATCCATACATATCCTCCACATCCCATCTTTTTTTGGTACCAACAAAGATGGCATGGTACATAGGCTTAAGGACTCTTGTACATACCCTTTCTTCATCGGCTCATCTATCTATCTCTGTAACTTGTTTAGGATTTAACCTATAGGTAAGCTTGTTCAATAGTATGGCTCCTAACTGCAAGTCAATTGCATGTTCAATGCCTTAGATGGGAGGTAAACCTTCTAGTAGTTCACTTGGGAACAAATCAGCAAACTCATCCAATAAGGTTTTTACCTTGGCAAGTAACAGTTCCTCATCTGATCCTCTCATCTCAAGTAACCTTCTGACTAGTAGATAGGTCATCTCTTTAAGCTCTATCTCTTTCTTCAACTCAGCTTAGGACATCACCAAAGCCTCCTTCTTCAAAACTCGACTTAGTTAACTTTTCATGCTTTTAACTTACTCGACAATCATAGGGTTTAACTTCACCTTCCTCCCTTTGTGCTCCAGGGAACACATGTTCTTCCTTTCATCATATATCACACTTTGATCAAACATCCATGGTCATCCAACAAAAATATATGACATACTCATAGGTAATACATCACAGAACACTTTATCTTGATAGTTTCTGATACTGATTGGCAAAATTATTTGTTTATTCACTTATAAGGCTCCTATGTCACTAAGCTAATGTAGTTTATAAGGCTTTGGATAGGGCTTGGTTGCTAGGCCATGAAAGCAAATGCGACATTGGTACAACTGCCACTATCAACAATTAATGCACATAGCAATCCATAGACCTTACAACCAATGTGAAACAAATTCTCTTGCTATTCGTCCTTGGGTACAGGACTCATTATTCTCTTCAACATTAGGGTTACAGGCATAAAATTACTCTCTTCACTATAAATGACTTCCTCCCCTTCAGACAGCTCAAGTTATTTAGTCCTTTTTGGCTCTTCTACCTCCTCATTGGTACTATCTACCTCAATGGTCGGTACTTCTCCTCAAATCACCATGGTTCTTCTATTTAAACACTGAGTAACCATGTACCCAGATCCTTGACACTTAAAGCACTTGATCTCACTTGTCTTTCTACTTAAGCTCTGGCCTTTCTCAAACTTCCTCAAGATCTCTTTTTCTTCTGCTTTGGTATTTTGAGTAAGTCGAATCTCAGTAACATTGCTTAGTTATAATTACATAGGTCTACTTAGAATAATTTGGCTAGTGGTAAGTCGACTAACAAAAGCTTAAAATCTTCTTGCTCAACGCCTTTTAATTCTCTAAGTAACTCGAATAACTTCATTAAGTAAACCAATATCCATGGTCTCTAAAATATCTCTAATCTTGTACTTCAACCCACTAATGAACCGAAATACAGTTCAGTCTTCAAGCTCGACTTCTTCAAATTAGATCATTAATATCTATAACTCCTTCACATACGATCAACACTTGATCCTCCTTGCCTTAACTCCTGTAATCTCTTGAATGCCTCCTGTAAATAATTGCTCAAAACAAATCTTCTCCTCACGACTCTCTTCATTTCATTCTAGTTCCTAACTTTACGTTCTCCTTCCCTTCTATGGGTAGCTTATAGATTCTTTCACCATAAGGCGACATAGCCAGTAAACTTTAACACAGCATGTCTAACCCTAGTGTTATTAGGTACATAATGACATTCAAATTGCTTCTCAATCTTATCTACCCAGTTCAGGTAATCCTTAACATCACCGCTCCTAGAAAAACTAGGGATATGCATCATCAACCCTTCCACTTTAGGAGCTCGGATATTCCTTTCATTGGGTTCATAATACTCTTCCTCATCTTTGCCTATTCCCTCATCCTCTTGTTCTATCTCATCTAATGCTAGCTTTTGTCGAGCAACTTTGTCCACTTCTCTAACTTAGGGTGGTCGAACTAGAGCATTAGCTCAGCCATATGGGTCATTGCCTCTCTCAGGCAGCTCCTTAATTCGGCTTCTATAAGGGTCATTTCAAGCTCATTGCCTATCTTCGTTTATAGTAGTCACCAGACTAGCCGCCAAGTCAATAAATCTATCCAATCAGTCATCCGCAGATTAGGGTGTGAAACTTCCTTGTTGACTTTGGCTATTTTAAGCACCACTCTCTTGGTTACCTAGGGTTCCTTGAACATTAGAGTCAAACATTGTTGTCTAGTTCAATAAATTAACAGCTAAAAACACTACTCAAAGTTCTTCTTATAAATGACAACAACAAAACAACAATTAACCCTCATACTGCTATTACAGCTACATACGATAAACTAATCAAATACACACTCTGCTTTACGAACAAAAAATAGGGGAAAATAGAGCACAAAATTTCCTTAACACTAAACACTCTTTAGACACACACAACAACTATGGATAGCTTCTAAAACACATTTACAACAATAGTAAGCCACTTGGAACACTACGTAACAAAAACTGCTTGAACGTAACCCAAGCTCTAATGCTAAGATGATACGAATCTGTAGATGAACACACGACATCCAGTATCATGCGAACCACCAGGGGATAGGTTCGAACTGCGACATGGTCTAAAGGGTAAATAGGAATCGTAGGTTGAGCAATGGTCCTCATATACTGACGATGGATATGATGCATCAATGCCTTACATGAGCTTAAGTCATACTTGATATTATGCACAAGTGTTGATAGGAATCAGACCATCAGACTACTAACTCGAGCTTGAGCCTAAGGACTGGAAAGCATGGCCAGATGAGCTCCTTCTTTATGCACCACATTTGAGGAATCTAAACTACTGTAGTGTGTTGATTTAATGCCCTAGCCAAGCCAAACCCTCTCGTACTTATTGATAATCTCCAGTTACTAACCAGAGACACATCTAGACAACAACTTGGCCCATCTAACCAGCTGCTTAGCCAACCTAAATCCAAGTTGTACCTAATACCTCACAGCTAAATTTACCTTAAAAAGGTCACCTGATCAGCTCAACGCTATTGAGCTATTAGCTCAACTCGACATCATTACTCGGTTCATATCAAGTGTGGTTGGACAATACTCGCCACTAATTCACACTTACAATAGACTAAATAAGAGTAAACCTGAGCAAGCAAAGGATATTTAGCTCATGAAAGAAAGAAGTGTTTCAATTTGAATTGTCATTGATTGTTGCAGCTATTATCTATTACAAGTATTTATATGACCTAATTAGGGCAAGTTTTAGGTATATACAAATTACAAAAAGGATTCCTACTAGAAAAGAAAAAAGAAATAACTGACAAGGGTAGAGTTGTAATTAGACAAAAAAGGATATTCAAGTACAAATAAAACAGTATAGATGTCAAAAAATGGGACACGTATCAACTATCCTTGCTATGGTCCCAATGATGCTATTTCTCGAGCAGGATAGGCTATAGGCAAATCAAGTGGGGGATAAGTGCTCAATAGCTTGGATGTTCTAGATTAAAGAAGGATTGATTCAAGAGGTAGTTCATTGTTTAGTCAACCTCAACTGGTCAGCTCGGGATAGTAAGAAGTTTGACCTTCGTAATGTATCAGGTCGGCAACAACCAGGTTCAATACTTAACATTAGATTGATGTATTGTAAAGGGGCCGACTCAATAACAGGTCGGTCACCTTAAGAGCCTCTTTAATACAATGGAGAGCAAAGTAATTTAGCTAGTAAGACTGGAGAAAGGATCATTCTTTAAAGTTTAACTCTCCTTAGACAGTTCGGCGAACTATATAAGTAAGTCCTCCATCTCAAGAACTAGTGATTAGTCCATAATCCCTATTATCATTCTCCTTCATCTTCATCATTCACATACGAACAACACAACACAATAGCCCTAATGACCCCCCACTCCTTACTGTCACGTACCACTCACAGACTCCAACCCCCTTATGTAGTGAACCACCCCCCTTCACCGTCGACACCAAGTATGAGCACCCCAACGTTAGCCACGTGCTCGCCCCGACCATTCACCATCCTCATTCACTCGCTTTATAATCCTCGCACACCATATACAAACAGCAGAACCACCCACACTAAACTACCCAACACCATCTACGTACGTATCATAACACGTACGGCTAACCAACGACAGCCGAACTACTAACCGAACCAGACCTACAAATCAGACCCCCCACCGAGATCTCTCTCCTGACTAACACTGGTAAACCTCTAACCCAACGCCCATTGCTACAACACCAAACCCCACCACGACGGCCACATTCAGCCCACCAGCACGACCTGAACCCAACACCAATTCGCAGCCACTCAAACCCACACGAGCAAACAACTACACCACTCGATCCCCAACCGCAACTACTATCCCAGACCCTCTCTCGCTTGTTGATACACGAACACGCACTACGTAGCAACTACAGTGCTCGAACGACTGCTAGTCAAACCCAAACGCAACCATAGCAACAACCTCCATCAAACCCCTAACCGTGTACCGTCGGCTTCACTTCTTAACCACCACCGAAATACCTCCGTTCATCAAGGCATTGTGTCCATGCCCTCTTTCATCAATAAGAGTCACACGGATTTGTGATTACCAGCTCAATTCGTTGCCAAAGTGCGTCCGAGTAGAATTGGAAAATTGATATTGGTGCTTAGGAGTCTGATCTGACCCGTGTGCGAGTGGATACTCACGACCTGGCTCAAATCTAACATTTTTAGGTTAATTGAAGTATTTTTAAAATTGAACTTTTATGGTTTTTTTTATTGAAAATAAAATTATGTCTTTTAGGGGGTTTTCTTAATAAAAATAAATTGAATAAAAATGTAGACCTAGTTTTTTTTTTAAATAAAATAGAACCAACCCACTAAAGCTTTTTCAGGAAATTCAAAACTACGATCAATTTGATCTTAATTAATAAGTATATAGGTATTTTTGAGGCAACCATAAAATCTATAAAATATTTTTTTCATTTTGAAGGAAAATTTTCAGATTTTGTGCATTTTTCACATTATTGCATGTTTTCATATATTTTAGAAAAAAAATAAATCAATAAAAGCCCATTAATTTTTTTTCTTAATTTTGACATGAAAATTGTATCTTAATAAATTAGCTTCTGAACCCAATTCCTTAGTTTAAATTTTTCTAAATAATATTTTTAGAAACAATAATGAGCCAGTGACTTAATTAAGGTTTCTTCTACCTAGGAAACCCTAATCTCTTTTTTGCTCGCTAACAGTTGATGATTCCTAAACCATTTTTCAAAAATAATTTTTTTAAAACATTTTTTCAAAGAAAAATATTTTTCCTTAACTTAATGTCGAATAATTTATATTAAGTAGAAGTTATCTTAAAAAAAAAAAAATTTTCTTTCTTCTTTTTTTTTTTAGAAACTAAAATTATTTATCAAACCAAAATGCATAAGCACTTTTCTTTATATATAAATAAGTAACTAAGTAAATAAGATAAAAAAAATTTTTTAAAAAAAAAACAAAAACAGACCAAAAAGAAATCAGGAACCAAACCTGGGCAATGGGCTTATCATGTACGAGTATGGGCCAAACCAAAGTTGTTAGGATCTAGGATTATCTATGTTTTCTTTACTAGATTACTTTTATATTTTACTTTGTATTTACTAAACTACCATTAGGGCATCCTTTACTTTATTTTATTTATATAATTGTTACTATGTATAAATAGCTTATATTTGTAGGGTTTTTGGAGATAACACACTTATGATATGAATGAAAAACCCTTCAAATATTTCCCTGTGAAAGCTCTTTTATCTCGATCTTATAAATTCCTTTAGTAAGGATTGTGGTGAACAATCCTAATTAATACTTTGTGTGCATAATATCAGAGTAGAGATTAGATCGTGTAATATTCACTTAGTGCATCATATCCTCATGAGCAGCTTATGAATTTGCTAAACCTAATCCTATTTTTCTTTCTTCAATGTTTTAAATAACCCACTTGATTTTTCTAAGGCAAGACTTAATGATAACTGGACTCTTAGGTGCATTATCTTAATATAAGAGCTGAGAAGATAAGCTTAATTTATGTGTCTACTTGTGATTTGACGATAGAAGAAAGTACAAATTTCTCGGTTTTAGAATAATGTATTCAAAAGGTAGGGATTTATAAATGCTATAGACTTATTACTAGATTCATGGAAGGAATTTAATTATTATATTATTCGAATTATTATCATGGTAGACATATTCCACCATCGTTTTAAAGGAAACATTGGGAACGGAATTTGGATATTAAGGTTTAAAGTAGGAGTCGATCGTTGGGAGTTAAGAGGCATTTTGATTTGAGGGTTTCTTGAAGTTTTTTCGTGTATACTACTTAAGTGGTGTGTATTGATTTATTTCTTGTAAATAGGGTTATGGGTTTACTGACGGATTGGGTCTGATGTTCTTTCCCGAAAAATAGTGGATTTAGATAAAGATTTCATCTAATATCTAAAATTTCAAAGTGGGTCATTGGCCATAAGGGTTTGAAGTGTTTGAGTGTACATCTTCGAGTGAGTTGGTATCCGATTAGAGCCGCACTACCAATTTAGTAGCTGATATTGATTGTGTACGTCGTGATTGAAAACTGCAAGATTGCAATCCTAGTGTGTGTAGATAGAGAATATAGTGCACGTAGTGCTGTCAATCTAATAGAGTACTTAACGGAGGTTCTACCGTTATGCGCACGAGTCGAAGTTGGGTCATATAGTTACCACGAAACAGAGGCGGTGGTGCATGCCGGGTGTTTGAGCAATAGCTAGTGGTCATTTCTTTTGTGTAGCAGTGTATGTATTCTTATTGGGTATACAGTAGGAAGCAAGAAGGTGGTCGAGGCGGTTGAAGGTTATAGTGGTGTGTGTAAGGTGCTTGGTGTTCAAACAGAGGCATTGCATGTACTATTGCTGTAACCAAGTAGTTGCTGAGCTGAATTGAGCTGCTGTAGTATATGTGTATTGTACTGTTGCATGCGCTAAATTGAAGGACCTTTAATTGAGAAAGTTAGACCGAGCTGTATCTTGAAGGGTAACATACTGAATTTCTTCAATTGCCAAGTCGTTTCCTTTAACTTGTGTACTCGTGTACCAACATTGACAATTTGTTGCAGTTGTTTAGTGCAAAGGGGATTGAACTTATTCAGTTAATAGAGATAGTTCACAGCGCTGCCAAGTCAAGATTCTGCTATGCATAGTGGATAGCATCTGTCGTGCGTGTTACAGGGGCCACGGGTGTATTGTCGTGACCGTAGCTACTATTATACCATGTTTTGAAATTGCTAGATAGTGCTGCCCTATGTGTGTATCTAAGTTGGTCAGAAACTACAACTGGAGTTTGAGAACTGTGCTACTCTAATTGGTCGATGAAGTGTGCATGTCTAAGCTATTGTGATAAGCTGTTGTTAGTCCTAAGCCACTGTATTGGTGTCAGGTGTGAATTATAGGGGAGGTACACGTGATTGCCCACCTTACCAAGCTGGTGCATAAGTGTGTGCCATTGAACTTCAACACTGAGATAGCTGACACGTATGTTGTCAAGCTGTTCCGAATTTATGTGCTATTGTGATCATAGTATGATCCAAACAGGTGTTGTCTTGTTTGTGTGTGTGTCAAGCTACACTGATGTGAGGAAAAGACTGTCCCATTTGCGAACTGCTATTTGGTGTTAACCGAGCTGATTTAATCCTATTGCCGTGAGCTCAAACTACTGTTGAACTATTTTAAACAAGCCTTTTCGAGTTGTTGTGTTGTGCCGAGCTAAAATGGGAGCTATTCTTATTTGTATGTACTATTTTTTTATTATACCATGTTTATGAGTGTATTTGTTGAAAAAGTGTCAAGTGCAAGTGTGTGCTTAGGGCTACGTCCTACAGGGGAGTTCTTAGTTGGTGTGTCAAAGTCGTGAGCTGTGAGAAATTCAATCATGGACAAGTGTTGGATTAATATCTAAAATCAACATAGCTTACAACGATCAGAGAAGACATGGTTATGATTATAACTATGAAGATAAAAGGTCAAAAATACCTACATTTGACGGTTATGGATCTCCAAATAAATATTTGAATTGGGAATTTCAACTCAATCAAGTTTTTTAAGATTATTCTTATCTCAAGCGTAAGAGAGCCTATGTTATAAAAAATTCGACGATTAGCTTTGCAGCTACTTAATAGAAGAGAATAATAAATCAAAGACTTGATAGAAGAAACATCGAGATCATTACATGGGAAGAGATAAGACGTTTGATACGAAAAAAATTCGTGCCTCAAAATCATCAAGACAAATTGTATGAGAGAAAATTCACCTATAAAATTAACTTCTCTTAAATGCTAGATTAGCTGAAGATAATTGAAAAACAGCTTGAAGTATTCAAGGATGAAATGAGACAACAGAAGAATGCCAAATTAAAGAGTATTAAAGGAAGAGTTGAGGAGGTGAAGATTGCTGGAGTAGCGAGTAATAGAGAGGAAGATGACCAAGTTAAGTTGAAGTTAAACCTCTATGTTTTGGATATGGTTTCATTACCCATTATAAATGTTACAGATGATGACTTTAGGTACCGTTGTATTTGCCTTCCACATATCAGTCTCTTTTGTCCTAACCCTTTGATGAGTTTATGTGGTATTGATATGAGCTATAGTAATATCGTGCTTGTGAGTAGTTATAGATTGTTGGTTGGAGTTTACCAAGGCTGTGGTGATGGATATATGTATTAAGGATGTGTTATGTTGATTCTTGGTACTATTGTGTTGGAAATATTTGAGATGTGTAGAAGGAAGGAAAAAGAATTAACTTATGAGGAAGTAAAGGGGATGCTAATTATAGCAAATGAGGAGGCTATAAGATCCAAGTTAATTGAGCATGAAGAAGTAGAGGCACTTGAGATTGAAAAGCAATTGGATGTCTTACTTACATAAGATCCATAAGCTCATGATCTTT
Organism: Lumnitzera littorea; assembly: GCA_024138015.1. Lineage (NCBI taxonomy): Eukaryota > Viridiplantae > Streptophyta > Magnoliopsida > Myrtales > Combretaceae > Lumnitzera > Lumnitzera littorea. The sequence goes on along the minus strand of JAMXBB010000005.1, from coordinate 47,133,872 downwards.
TATATGACCCCAAGGTCATGTTACTTCCTTTAATTGATAGTTACTGGAAATACCAAGGTGTAGTTGATCTGATCCATGATGAGTGGAAGGAGGGATCCATAATGAAAAGTTTGATTGATAGGGCTCATGACGAATGGAAGGAGCGTTAGCTGATGATTACATCAGTGAAGGAGCTTAAGTACTTTTTTGTGTTAATATTTTACTTTTGTAGGTTGGTATTTGACCTAAGTAGATTTTGAAGTAAGTAGATGCTAAGTTTCAGGTCGAAACTTTTTCAAGGGTGGGGTGATGTTGAGTGTTGAGCCTGGGTTTTTCTCTCCGATTTTATAAATTAGTCTTCTTTAAATTGATCAATATTAAATCCTACCCATTTAATATCGATCCTCAACTAAAGTTTAAAGAAAATTAATTCATTTTATCTTTGCGAAAATTTTGGAGCCACCACTCGACCGAACTCAGGAAATGGTTTAGGTCAAACCAAAGGGGTAGGTTTGGTTTTGATCTAAACACTAGTTCATGTAGATAAAAAATCGATTTTAAAGAAAAGGTTCTTAAAGACTAAAGAAATAAGTTTGGGGGTCAAATTCTTTAAACCCTAATGGGTACCATCCACTTTCTAAATTTAGATTTTAATTTCTAAAATCACCTATCAAAAACTATCTTATAAAACAAAAATCGATCATCAATTAACTAATTGAATCCAATTCTATTAAATTGGATGAATTTAAACCAAATTGGAAAAACTAATTTTTTTTCATTTTTTACTATCACCCTAAAGGTACTTACATACCCACTATTCAAAATCAAACATACGTAATTCTTTTTTTGTAAAACTTTACTGTGTTGGATTCGTTTTAATTATGAAAACACATCGAGTTTACGTTTTTAAGTAGATTTGATTTTATTAAAAAAGATCTAAAGAGTCCTAAATTGGGGTTTTATTGGTAGAAAGTTCAAAAAAATAGGTCACTATTTGAAAGAATCATTTACTTTTATTTGTTTTAGAAAACCGATTTTTCTAAGTGCAAAACAATTTTTATTCACTAACTGATTTATTATATTTTTATGCTTTTTATTATTATTTTCTTTATTATTTATTTTTTTCACTTTATTTTATCTACTTTAATTGAAAACAAAAAAATAAAAATAAACTAGGTTTTTTTTTTCTTTTGCTTTTTTTCTTCTTTTTCTTTTTTTTCTCTTTTTTTTTTGGCTTTCTCTTTTCATATTTATATATTACATAAATTAAATAAATAAAATACAATTAATAAAAGAAATAGGGCTAAGCTTAAATAAGTTGGGTGTACGGGTCGAACCTGAGTCATGGACATGCGTTGACTTAGTAGGGTCTGGGTCGAATTCGAGCCAGTTCTTCTACTGGACTTTGATCGCATAGCAAAGAGGGAAGCAATGGTAGTGCGGGGGTGATTCGACTCGATCTGGCCACCAATTGAAGTGGGAGAAGTGGTTTTTATGGGTTTTTGATTGAGATTAAGGGGGGTAAGTTCAATGCCATAGCGTTTGGTTGGTAATGCCAGTTGGATGATGGTAGTAGCTATGCATTGTCACCATAGGTGGTTGTTGAAGGGACGAGGGGGGAGTGGTTTTAGGTTTGGGGTTGCTACAAGTGCAGCCATATTGGTGATGCGGACGGAGAACTACCCAATGTAGTGGTTCAAAATAGAGGAGTGCAGCGATTTAAGGTTTGTTGGAGGAGACTATAAGGGGTACGATAAGGGTCGTAATGGACTGGGCTTGGTTGCTAAGATCCTGGAGGGATTAGCTAGGGTGGTGGTGAGCTTTGAAGGTAACGAGAGATAGAGAATCGAAAAGAGAGGGAGAAAGTGGCCGTGGGTTAAGTGAAAGAGAGTGGTTCCTCCTGTTCGTGAATGAACAAAGGTCCTCTATTTATACAAGATTGAAGCTCAGGTTTACTTAGAAAGTTAGAAATTAGAGTTACTGAAGCATGAATCAAGCTTGCATTTATACTTTTTTTCCATTTTCTGATTCAAAATCGACCATCCTAAAGCATGAATCCGGACAAGTTCATGTGTTGGATTCATAAAACTCCAAGTCTATTTTGTAATTTCACCATTAATTTAGTGAAGTTACAAATTAAAGTGACAAAAATCGAGTTGAAACACAACTGATTAGGAGCTTTAACATGCTAGAAAGCAAGAGAATCAAGGAGAAAGAGATGGAAAAGGAGAGAAAAGGGGTTAACATAGTACTACATAGTGTTAACGTAGCACTATGTCAGCCAAGATAGCCAATGAGACATTGCCATGTGTCCTAAAAGACACATGGCTAGTACACATGCTGTATGGTGCTCATGCGTATAGCAATGCTATGTATCCTACAGTAGACACATGGCCAGTACATCATGCTACGTATCCCATAGTACACATGCTGTAAGACATTAGGCCAGTACACATCCAAAAGGTATTTTCTGCCTTTAAAGAGATTCACACCTAAGACCTCTAATGCAATGCTCAAGTGCTTAACTATTAGGTCGTTGACCCGTGGCTTGTTTATATATGCAATCAAATTGCACATATAGACTAAGTCAGTCTAGGCTAGATTCAAATCTAAGCTTAAGCCTAGTGACTCTTTCTCTTTTTTTTTTTATCTAAATAAAAAATTCAATTCCATCAAACTATTTAAAAAATTTATTATTCTTTAAATTTCCTAAATCCTTTATTTTTTTTTTTGTGACTTTTCAATTTTTCAATTTTTTGTAATTTTCTAAATATTTTTATTTTTCCTAAATTTTCCATTTTTTGTATTTTTTTCTAAATTTCTTTTTTTTTTCCTAAATTAAGACCCTTTACCTTATTCTAAAAATTTTAAAAATAAATAAGAAATTAAATAAAATTAGAAAGGGGGCGAAAATAAAGTGTCTATAGTAGCCTCTCTTTATCATGAAGTTTAAGTAAAACTTTACCACAAAGACAAAATAGATACTATTTTTACTATTTTTGCCCTATACGTAGAATTTGTCCTAAAGAGCATTACAACTAGCTAGTTGTCATAGGTTTAGTTCACTAAGGATTTGATAAATGGTGAAAGGAGAAAGAGAGAGGAGGTGCTCTAAGAGCTGGTAGAAAAAAAATTTAGAAAAGCTTAGTGCCTTAAGAGCTAATTAGAACGATATGTTTGAAATTTTAGTTGTGCTCTTCTTAAGCTGACTAATTTAAGCAGGAGTTTTCTAGGGAACTAGCAACCCTAAACTGGAATCGATTTGGAACTACCCTGTCATGCTTTTCTGAGCTTACTAACCTAGGAGGAAGTGTCTCTAGGGGATTAGCAATCCTAAGCTGGAATCGATTGGGAAAACCCAGTAATGTTCTTTTGAGCTTACTAACCTAGGTGAGAGCATCTCTAAGAGACTAACAATCCTAAACTGGAATCAATTTGGAAAAATTGGTTGCACTCTTTTGAGCTCACTAACCTAGGTAGGAGTGTCTCTAGGGGACTAGCAACCCTAAGATGGAATTGATTAGGAAAACTTAGTCATACTCTTTTAAGCTTACTAACCTAGGCGGGAGTGTCTCTAGGAGACTAGCAACCCTAAGCTAGAATTGATTTAGAAAACCTAGTTGTACTCTTCTAAGCTTACTAACTTAGGCGGGGGTGTCTATAGGGGATTAGTAACCCTAAATTGGAATCGGTTTAGAAAACCTGACCGTGCTCTTCTAAGCTTATTAACCTAGGCAGGAGCATCTATAAGGGATTAGCAACCCTAAACTAGAATCAATTTGAAAAACCTAGTTGTACTATTGTAAGCTCACTAACCTAAACGAAAGCGTCTCTAGGGGACTAACAATCCTAAACTGGAATTGATTTGGAAAACTTGGTTGTGCTCTTCTCAGCTCACTAACCTAGGTAGGAGTGTCTTTAGGAGATTAGCAACGCTAAGTTGTAATCAATTGCGAAAACCTAGTCATGCTCTTTTGAGCTTACTAACTTAGGCGAAAGCGTCTTTAGGGACTAACAACCCTAAATGGGAATTGATGAAGAAAGTAAGCGCCCTAAGGGCTCACTAAGAATTTGGTGAAGAGAATCACCTATTGGGTTCGCTTAAAGGAAGCACCCTATAGGCTTGCTAAGACAAATTAGTGAAGAGAAGCGCCTTATGGGCTTGTTACTAGAAATTAGTGAAGAAAAGCCCCATATGGGCTTGCTAACTCTTAAGGTAGAAAATCGAGATAATGCTTTATGAACTAACTAAAATCTTAAAAAAGAGTAGATAACTAATAGGTGGCGCTTTACGAGTTAGCGAGAACAAAATGCTTCAAAGGCAGGACAATACACTAAGAGTTGACTAGGACCCAAAAGATAGTACAAAGGGTAAACGCCCTTAAAACTTCCACCTAAAAGATTGTCTAGAGAAAGAATCACATATACCGGTTATTATCTAAGGAGATGTAGTCTAAATGCAATGTTCAAAAACCAATGTGCTAACATCATATAAAAGTACTTACCTGGTATTTCCGATAATACCCAAACTGCCAAACCTTTATTTAAAAAGTCCTATTAAAACTGGCTAACTCATTCCTCGAAATGGGCTCAACTCCAAACCCCTGTCGTCAACCAAACGAATCTTATCATGGAGCCTCTAAGGCTTTACTAGCTTTTAGAGAGGTTAACCCGATACATAGTGCCCTCTACTTGCTCTTTAGTTGATTTGTTCATCCCTAATTAGTAAATATTTACCGTGAGGTGATTTCCCATTTGGGTTTTTTCTTCCCTAAAAAATAGTCAATAAAACTCCCCATCGAGGGGGATCAATTTGTAATAGGGTATTTTAAAAAGTTTTATTAATTACCAATGTTCTATGTCTCACTTTTCAATTTCTCTTGTGTTTTCGGTATATGGGTTCAATTAAATGGGGTAAGGAAGTTAGACCTTTTGAAGGAGCAGGACGAAGAGAGGTAATGATTTTAACGTCGACAACTACCAATGATACCAACTTTACTTATAGAGAATGAAAATTATACCATAATATCATTCAAGATAATTGGCATTTTCATGTTTTGAGTAAAATTTTCCATTAACTTTTCATGGGTAGTACAACTTTACAGCGTTAGCATTTACAGGGTCTTTCAATTTTAATCCATCCATTTAGGACAAAATTGAAGCCCCTCTTAGTAATGCTTGCTTCACGATATAAAGGCCTCCATAATTAGGAGCAAATTTTCCCCTGGAATCTTATGCATTGGGAAGAGCCTTCCTCAATACCATACCACCCTCTTTGAAGTTCTAGGGTCGTATTCTTTTGTTCAAAGCTCAAGCCATTCTTTTTTGGTAACACTAATTATGACATAGGGTTATCAATCTTCTCTCATCAATCAAATTCAATTGTTTAATGTGTTTTTTTACCCAATCACTTCATCCAATAGGGTTTCTACTAGTACTCTGAAAGACAAGATCTCAACCTCTACTGGTAACACCGTTTTAGTGCCATATACCAAAGAGTAGGGTGTTGCCCGAATCGACGTTCTAATGGAAGTCCGATAGGCCATAAGTGTGAATAGCAACATCTCATGCAAGTCTTTATATGTAACAACCATTTTTTCGATAATTCTTTTGAGGTTTTTATTGGTTGCTTCAACGACTCCATTCATCTGGGGTCAATAAGGTGTAGAGTTTTTGTGGATAATCTTGAACTATTAGCACAACTTCGTCATAAGCTTATTGTTAAGATTTATACCGTTGTTGGTGATGATTGTTTCTAGAGCCCCATATAAAGCCAAGATATCTCTCTTGATGAACTTGACTACTACCTCTTTAGTAACGCTTAAATAAGATGAAGCCTCAACCCACTTATTGAAATAATCGATGTCAACCAGTATAAAGCGATGCCCATTTGATGTTTTTGGAGTAATCAAGCTAATGATATCTATTCCTTACATTGAAAAAGGCCATGGTACAGAGAGTAAGTGTAATTCTTAAGGCAGGGCATCCATCTTATTTGCATAAACTTGGCATAAGTGACAATGTTTGACGTATTCGATAAAATTACCTTCCATTGTTGACCAATAATACCCTAGCTTCATAATTTTCTTAGCCAGCATGTAATTGTTCATGCGAAGGCTATATACTCCTTCATGTGTTTCTTTCGTTAAAATCCCGTCCTCTTTGTCGCCTATACACCTTAAAAGTGTATCATCAAAAGATTGTCAATATAAAGTAGACTTGCTTACTAAGAATTGGGTAACCAATCTCCTGATCGTCCTTTAGTCCTTTTTCTCAGCCTCTTCAGGGTATGTGCCTTGTTGTAAGAACATTTTAATGTCATGGTACCATGGCTTTTCGCCATTCATACCTTCAATTGCTAGATAGAAGGTAGGCTTTTCTTCAATTTCAATGGTAAGGGGTTGAATCTCGACTTTGTCAGATATTTGGATCATAGATGATAAAGTGGCTAATGCATCTACAAATTGATTCTGAGTCATTGCTACATGATTGAAAGTGATTTCTTTGAATTTCTCCGTCAATTCAGTCAAGTGCTGATGATAAGGTACTAGTTTAGGATCTTTCGTCTTTTATTCTCCCCAAGCTTGGCCAATAATGAGTGAAGAATCCCCATACACTTCTAATTCTTGAATATCTTTATCTAGGGCTATTTTAAGTCCCATGATGCATGCTTTGTATTCAGCGATATTATTAGTGTATGGGAAAATGAGCCTTACAACTATAGGGTACTGTATACCTTTAGGGGATATTAGTATTGCCTTTATTCCACACTCGTACACGTTAGCAGCTCCATCAAAAAACATCTTCCATTTTGGGGTTCTATCATTTTTTCTTCATCAGAACTTCCTTTAGCTACTAAGATATCTTCATCAGGGAATTTGAGTTGTACCTCTTGGGGGGTGTCATCAGAGGAATTTTTTACTAACTGATCTACTAAAGCTTATCCCTTAACTGAATTCCAGTTTATGTACGTAATGTCAAACTCTGATAGTAACATTTGCCACTTCTAAATTCTGCTAATTAAGGTCGATTTATCTACTAAGTACTTCAAGGGATCGTGTTAAGTCAGCAACTCAACCTAGTAACAAAGTGTATATGGCCCGCTCTTTTCCTTCCTCATCCTTTTAACCGAGCATACACCTCATGGATTTTGGTGATATTGTAAAGTATAGAAATAAAGGCTTCCCAAGTCTATGAGCTACCAAATTTGGAGGGTTCATGAGGTACTCCTTGATCGTTGTGAAGGCTTGCTCACATTCTTCATCCCAATTTATCTTAACATTCTTTTTCAACAACTTAAACAAGGGACGGCATCTATCTATAAGTTGAGATATGAACCGGGTTTTGTAGTTTAAGCGAGCCAACAAGCCTCTAATTTCTTTGAGTGTACATGGAGGGGGCAAGTCAACTATTGCTTTAACTTTATCAATGTCCACTTCAATGCCCCTCTGGCTAATTATGAAATCCAATAATTTCCCTAAAGTTACTCTGAAGGTGCACTTCTTTAGGTTAAGCTTCAATTAGAATTTTCTTAACCTATCAAACAATCTCTTTAGATTATGTACATGATTTTCTCCCTCTTTGGATTTTGCAATCATATCATCCATATGCACTTCAACTTCTTTGTACATTATTTTGTGAAAGATTGCAACCATGGCTCTTTGATATGTTGTCCCGGCATTTTTTAGTTCGAAAGGCATTACTTTGTAGCAAAATGTGCCCTTAGTTGTAATAAATGTTATCTTGGCTTTATCTTCTTCAGACATTCGAATCTAATTATATTCGAAGAATCCATCCATGAAGGATAAGAGATGGTTCTCAGTTGTATTATCTACTAAGACGTTAATATGAAGCAAGGGGAAATTATCTTTAGGAGTTGCTTAGTTGAGGTCTTGAAAGTCTATGCATACTCTAACTTTTCTATTCTTCTTCATCACTAGAACAATGTTCACTAACCTACTTAGGATAATCGGATACTTCAATGAAATTGACCTCCAATAACTTTCTGACTTCTTTAATTTTCAATAAGATATCTGATCATAATCTCTTTAGTTTCTGCTTCTTAAGCTTGATGTCTTCTCATGTGAGTAAGCGGTGGAACACAATTGATGGATCTAACCCAAGCATATCTTCATAAGACCATGCAAACACATCTTGATACTTAGATAATAGTGTAGTCTTTTCTACCTTCTATTCTTCTTTCAAATTCCCTCTAATTTTCAACATTTTGAGGTTGTCATCAGTCCCAACATTAACTATCTCGGTTGGCTCGTCAATGGAAATCCTACTTATTTCATGTCTTTACTAGCTTTCTTACACATCATTATGGTCATTGGCATCACTCCTGACGACTAACCCAATAGAGCCAGAAGTGATAACAATATTTTCATCACCTATCTATGCGAGATATCTCTAGCTTTTATTCAAAGCATTGGATATGAGCAAAAAGTATGTAAAGAAAAAGAGTGTGAGTAAGGAAGGAGTAAAGAGAATGAAGACTAATTTTTATTAGGTTAAAAGAAATTCTTTCAAGTACAATATTATAGAACAAAGGTAATTATTACAAAACTTAATGAAATACTAAACCATGATTCATCCTTTACCTTATAAAAGACTTATCACTATCCATAGGGATGGAGAACCAATTATTCAAGTGTTGAAGTTTATAAGATGGGCCCATTATCTTATTCTTGCTGGAGGTGTCCTCTTTGGCAGGCTTTGAAGTTGGAACATCAACTTGGATGAAAGTTTCTAACAATGGTGGAAAGGTCATTGGGGCGTAATACAATCTGTTATCTCTTTTGCCTTTCACTTGAATATTTCATAGCTCATCCTTTGGAGTGGGGACGTAACCGAGCCTATTGGTACCAACCTAACCTTCTTTGAATTTTGGCCTTTCATCCTTCTTTTGATCAGTAATCATACATACTTCTTCAAACATTTAGAGCCCAAAGTCCACCTAATCCTCAATGTCAATGTAGGGTATGGCCATTACCTTATATATTTTGTAGCCTTAGTTGTCACGCCTCGAAACGACAGAGTCGTAATAGCCCCGCCGTGTAAACCATCCTGAAATAGAAGTTGGCCTTACAACCGCTATCTTAGACCTGATCTATACAAGGCGTCCACAACTAACCCGCTTTGAAGTAGACAGTTTGTAATTTGAATAAATCATTTACCTATAAAAGTGAGGAATTATATATATACGTTATAATTCAGTTATTGCAGTTAAAGTTTACAATATTTCTCCATAGTATTTTTCTAAATTATTACATCATTCGGAAATGAAAAATAATTCTAAAATAAAAACTTAAACCTTAAAAATATGTGTTTATTCTTTAATATTTTTCCTCACTCTCCAGGATCCAGCAGTTGCTAGCTTCAGAGTAGTTGTTTGCCGCTTTTTAGCCAGCACCTGCACGACGTCTATAGGGATGTGAGCAACCACAGCTCAGTAAGTAGGGACGGAGGACTTAAAACTATACCAAAAACACAACAAGGTTTTCAATCACTTATTAGATGCAATGCATGTGCAAGCAAATGCCATCACACGACGTTGTCCGGCCCGTCGTGAGATTAGAGAAATTGCACCCGCTCTAATCCGGGTTGAGGAGTTACCATTAATGCAATAGCATCTCACGACCAAACCCAGGCTTGTGCAATGGAGACCTCGCTCCTCCCGCGACTACCTTCGAACCACTGACTTCACCCTCACCGCGACCTCCTCTCCTGTCACTTAGTTCGACTGAGGATGAAGAAGGGACCATTATGCAATCCTGCGCTATCCCTTCCGAAGGGGTCGGTATTTGGCCGGAGAGTTTAAGTTCCCCTAATGGGTTGCCATGCATGTCCGATTATGATTACTGGTCATATATTTGATTAAGTCCAGTTTAGGGTGATCAATCATTTCATGCAAATCATACAATACTTATCAGAGCAATAAACAGAATCATAGCATCACCCATAATCAAGCACATGCACACATTCAACTATCTAACAAGCACAACCAAGCATAATCTTAAGCCTCCAAAATACAGCATCGTATTAATCCCAACTTACCTCGACTCCTCGCTCATTCACTCGAGGTCCGATTTGCTCAGGCCATCGCCGATCATCCCTATAACACAAACATGGTTTCAGTTTTTCATATAACTATTATAGGTTCATTTTATCCTATAACGCTTATTGTTATATTTTGTTCAAGGTTTAATATGCCTAATTATCTAGATATTAAGTCTTTTACAATTATTCTAGGTTTGGGGTTAGGTTCAGGTTCGGTTTTCGCATCAATTTCTAAATTAGGTTTTTAGTTCGATTTTTAAGTAATGTTTTAGATTCCAATCCTAGAAATCCATTTCAACCCATAATGTGAAATTAATCACTTTACTTCCCGATCTCCTAAATACCATCATTACCCCTAGTCAGTATTTATTCCATCCGGTACACTTAAATCCGTATTAGTGTATCGAATTTACTCATGTTGTGATAATTTTTTATATTTTTCATATAATTACCTAAAATTGAATTTTGTTTCAGATTTGTTATGTTCTGATTTCCATTATTTTATTATCTAATTAAACCTAATTTTTCCATATTTATTAATTTTCAATTCTACATATTCCTAATTTTCTACATTTACCACATAACACCTTCATTACTTACACTTAACACTCCATGGACTAGGATTAGGTTTCTACATCAGAGATTAACATCCCTAAACATCTAATTACTATCTAAATCAATAATTAATATCCTAATCACCTAATTAACTCCAAATTACCCAATTTTTCCATCATTTTATGGCTAAAAATTAACTTAAAAATTTCAAAAATTAATTTTTAAAAAATGGCTTCATAGCACTGTTCTATATCACATGACCATCCTACAGAAAAAATTTGAGCTCCAAACTACACTCCTAAGGTCATTTATTTATAAACTGAAATGTGCTCGGTTTTGCATGATTTCTTAAGGATCCTATATTACGGGATATTTTTTCATCAAAATAATATTTTTCCTACAAACTACATACAAAAATATCCTAGAATAACAAAATTCATAATTTTCTAATAATATTTACTATTTTTACAAAATTACACAAGAATCGGGCTGGAAATTGGAATCACCGGTTTGGGTGGCTCCGGCCACCGTGGGCTGCCGTGGCCTTGTCGGCCGGCCTGGGCGCTGCCACCACCGTGTGTTGGTGGTAGCCGTCCACTTTCAGCTGCTTATCTGGTGGGGGTTCCCTTTAAAAGCCCTAACTGCATAGTTTTTTCTAATTTTTTTTTAAACCGAATTTTTCTCTCAATTTTTTTCTCTCCCTAATTTTCTCTGATTTCTAACTATCCAAATGAGTTCCTGGATTTTTCCTACTATTTATAGGGTTTTAGGTGATTTATTATGCATTAATTTGGACAAGACAAGTGCTTTATCCCTAAATTTTTGGCTTTTATGTTGTTCTAATTTAATTGGTTGATTTTTCTTTTTCAGATTTTGACTTGCCACGACCAACCTTGCATCATTCCACACTCTTCTGATTTTTTTCTGATTTTTCCACAATTATTTTATAATTTTCTTTAATTATTTGCTTAGTTTTTGGCCAATTTAGGTAATTTCGCGTATTTTTATCTACACTTAAATACATGTAGGGTACACGTGAACATTCCTAATTATTATTTTGGTCATTCTAAAATTTTTAGTATACATATAATCTATCTCTAGTAATTTATTAGTTATTATATTACACTTTTCGCCTTTTCGGTAATTAGCAATTATTATGCTTAAAATTTGAAAATTTTATAGTCTCTTATTTTATTACTTATTTTCTTAAATTTAAGTTTACGGGGTCATTTTTACTAATATTCTTCTCAATAGTTATTAATTTGGGTTTGATCGGATATTTTAACCGATCGCCCTAAACCTTGGGTTTCTAAATTCAATCCTACAGTAAATTGGCTTAACTTTGGGGTTTACATTAGTCACCCAGAATCATTATGACTTGGCCCTTTGAGATAAACTTAACCTTTTGATGCAAGCTTAAAGGTATAGCCCCTACTAAATGTATACAAGGTCTTCCTAATAATAGGTTAATGGTCCTTGAGATGTCTAGGACGTGGAATCAAATGTTAAAAGTTTGTGGGCCAATATCAGCTGGTAAGTCAATCTTCCTTATAATTTCCCTTCTGGATCCGTCAAAAGCCATAACCGTTGTTGAACTCAGCTTAATTGCAGTCATATCAATGCCCAAAAGATCTAAGGTAGCGAAAGGACAGACATTCAATGATGATACGTTGCCAATGAAGACTCTTGCTTTGATGATGTTGTTCACCCTCCCTATTATGAAGAGAGGCTTAGTGCGTTAATTACCTTCTTTGCCCTGTTTCTCGGTAGAGAAAGAAATCTAATCCATGGTAAGGATAGAGTTGGTGATAGACCCCATTCTTTCAGCTGGTATCTCACGAGGGACTTTGACTTCCCTCAAAGTTCTGAATAAAGCTTCCCAATGCAATTTCAACGCCATTAACAGACTAATAAGAGATATTTATGTTGGAGTCTTAGCAAGTTGATCCATTATCTTATACTTACTAGACTTGATTATTTTGGTGAAGGTAAAAAATCCTTCCTCATATTCAACCAATTCATTCTTTGGCCATTACAACAAAGTTTTATTTTTTAGGTCTTCTTTGGGTTATAAATTCTATCAAAACAAGTAATTCCCCCCTTACGAATGAACTTAATTGCCCTTAATTTACTGCTTGGTAGTTGAGAGGAGCACTTTTATAATTTTTGGGGGCTAAGAGCACATGGAAGGTGTACCTTTTAGTCTTTGGAGTTTGCTATTAGATATTTCTCATATATTTTGATAATAACAAAAAGCGATAAATACTAATGAATCATTAAGAATGCAGGTATACAGAAGGATTCTCAGAAAGTTTAAAATTTGCAAAACTAAGTTGTATTTAGAAACTTATTCAAAAGGTGTGACATGATTGAAAAAGAGAATATTTTGAAAATATTCAAAAGGTATTTCAAAAGCTTTATAAGTATAAGTGGTATAACACTTCATTCAGAAGCTTGTTCAGAAAATTCAAAAAAAGGAAGAATTGAGACTCTTCAAAAGGTCATTTAGAAAGTTGATTTGGCATTTTATGACAATTAATTTTTATTTCATATCAGTTTTGATTTCAACAAGACTTAGCTCCACTAGATTGAATGTATTAGAGAAATACACTTAATCTCGTTTCACTAAAGATGGAATCAAGATCCATGGGGATTTTTTAAGCGAATTAATTTTTTGAAAAATTAAGATAGGCACAAATACAGATAAGGATAAGGTTGAATATGAGTTTTATTTGAAAGATGTTGTTAAGGCATGTCTCCTCAACAAATTTAAATTAGAAGCTTATTTGGTGGTTATGGATTGAAGTTTATCTGATCTAAACAAGATAAGTAGAATTGTTTTTTAATTTCAAATGACCAGGATCTTCTGAAAATATCCAAGGAATTATCTTTAATAACTAACAGTTGGATAAACACAAAAATAAAGATAATCTTCAACAAAATTAGCTGTTGAAGATTTCAATATAAAAAGAGAAAGGATTCAAAACTGTTAAATATCTCTCATGGTCATGGATTTTGATGATAGCAAAAAGAGAAAAACACTAATGAATTAACAAGTGTGCAGGTATTCAGAAGGATTCTCGGAAAGTTTAATTTCACAAAACTAAGTTGTATTCAAAAACTTATTCAGAAGCTTTGAATTAATTGAAAAAAGATTAGCTTGGAAAATCTTCAAAAAGTATTTCATAAGCTTTTATAAGAAGAAGTGATACGGTGCTTCAAAAGCTTATTCATAAAATTCAGAAACAAAAGGCTGATATTCTTCAAAAAGTTGTTCAGAAGGTAAGGTTGGAAGTATGACATTGAAAACAGCTTTAAATCATATTTGAATTAATCAAGGCCTAGCTCTACTAAATTAAGTGTATTAGGAAAATATATTTAATCCCATTTCACTCAAGATGGAATTAAGATCTATGAGGATTTTTTTTTTAAGTGAAAATATATTCGGATAAATTAAGATATGCACAAAAATGAATAAGGATAAGGTTGATTCGGATTTTGTGGAGTTTCAAATTTTTTAACATGAAGCTTATCCGGAAGTTGCTAATAAAAGCAGATCTTTTTAAATTCAAATCAAAAGCTTATCTAGTGGTTGCGGATTGAAGTTTATCTGATCTAAACAAATTAAGGAGAGTTGTTTTGAATTTCAAATTACCAAGATCTTCTCAAAAATATCCAAGAAATTATCTTAAATAACTAACGGTTGGATAAAAAATAATTTTCAATTTTTAGCCGTCAGAAAATCTCAATATAAAAGGAGAAAATATTCAAAACGTGGATATACAACTCTAAAGAAAAATTATCGTTGCACAAAAAATTCTTGATCAGTTTTTACCAGTTCTTCAGAAAGTTCCATCAAAGCAAACATTATAACATTCGTTGCTTTCTCTTTAGAGTGAAATTGTTTGAGTTTTATACTTGTGTTCTCACTTATAATTTGTAATTCTTATTTGTTGTTTAAGTGTTGAGACAAGTACATTTGTACTCTGTAGATTTATATTAGCCTAAATTATTGAGAGGCTAGATAAGCGTAGTAGAGTATTGTAAAGTCATTGTGATAAGTGCTTGTATTCTGTTTGTGATTTATTTTAGTGGATCAAGGGGAATGACACCAATGAAGTAGACCGAGTCCCCAGTAGTAGAGCTGGAAGAGAGAAATAGGCAAAAGGCCAAGCTCTATAAAATCTCTACCCGATATTCTCCTTCCTTACTCTTTTAATTTGGTTTATTATCTATTGTGCATTGAATCATTAAATTATCATTGTTCACTATTATAAGTTGTTAAGAGGGGTAATTTCATTTTTTAATGAAAAAGTTTTCAAAAATTTAAAGATATCAATTCACCCCCCTCTCTTGATATCTTATATGGGACCAACAAAAAAGTCTAGATACCACTTTGGAAAAAGCTATTGCAAAACAAAAATTCTTAATCTGATTCTACCTTCTGAAAAGTCGTAGAAAGTCCTTTAGATACTTTTTCAAAAAGTTGCACCAAATTAAAATTATACAACAAAACTTATTTCTCTTTAGTGCAAAAATTATTTGCAACTTATATTCTCTGTTCTCATTTATAGTCTCTAAACTTTGTTGTAGAGAGAAATCAGTTTGTACCTTGTAGATTTGTTTTAGCCTAGATTGTTAAGAGGCTAGATAGGCAAAGTAAAGTATTATAAAGTCCATGTATGACGAATGCTTGTAATCTTTTTGTGATTTGATTTAGTGGATTAAGTAGAACGGTACTGGTAAAGTAGACCAGGTCTCTAGCAGTGGAGTTGAAAGAGAGCAATAAGTAGAAAGCTGAAGCTCTATAAAATCTCTACTTGATATTCTCCTTCCTACTCTTTTTCTTTACTTTATTATGTGTTAAATTGTTAAAATATCACTATTCACCATTATAAGTTATTAAGATGGGTAAATTTATTTATTTTTTATCAAAAAGGTTTCAAAAATTTAAAGATATCAATTCACCCCCACCACCTCCCCCTTACACCCCTTCTTGATATCTTATACGAGACTAACATTTGCTTCTCCTCCTGCTTGTACAATTTATAGACCTTGGGCTCTTAGTTGGAACCAATCATGTTGATGGTGAGATCTAAGTTGTCAAATATCATATTGATGATGAGCTTATGGTTAAGCAAGGGGTTGTTGTTGACATTTAGAACTAGAGCGTCCAAAAAGTCTAGCTGGACTCTACCTTCATCGATTAAGTCTTGAATCTTATTTTTAAATCTCTAACACAAGTTGGTTGAATGTCCCACTTACCCTAAATGATATTGACAACTTGCATTGGGATCAAAAACTCTTGGCCTATACCTTTTATTGGGAAGCTCAAAATGGAGCAGATTATCCTTTCTTAGTTTTTCAAGGATCTGACTGAGAGGAATAGATATCTTGGTGAACTACCTTGGGGCCCTATTAACTTGCGGTTGGCTTCTGAACTGCTGCTAAGCTAGCAAAGGATTTGCCTTGAAAGAAACCCGAACATTAGGCCTGGCATTTGAATTGACCATGCCGACAGTAGCTTATCTAGGCTTGCTAGTGGTAGGTTTAGCAGAAGGTAGTCTTCTATCTGATGGTTCCTATAATTTGTCGAAGGAGACAACACTTTCGATCAAACACCCTACTACTAGTACCTCTGCAAAACTAAAGGAGGCCTAACCAATCAGGTGAGAGAAGTAGGATCTCTTGAGAGTATTGATGAAAGCTAAAGTTAGCTCTTTCTCGGTCATGGGGGTGGATACCCTTGCAGCCAAAGACCTCTACCTTTGGGCATATTCTTTAAAAGATTCATTTTACCTCTTCCTTAGGGAAACCAAGTCCATCATGGTTAATGCTACTTCAACATTGAATTTATATTGCTTATAAAATGCCTTAGCTAGCTTCTCCTATGCGTTTACCTGATTCAAATCTAATTGGGCGTACTAGGTTAAAGCAAAGCCTGTTAAGCTGTCTTGAAAAGTCTATACCATGAGCTGGTCGTATTGTACGTATTTGCCCATCTTTTATACATATAGTCTGGTGTGTAGTTTAGGGCATCCAATCCGATTGTATTTCTCAAAGTCAAGTACTTTAAATTTTTTTGGAAAGCTTCCATAGTCATAAGCAGAGAAGTCTGTTTTACCAACTTACTCGAAACCATCATACCCTTCAAGCATTTTCATTTTCTCAATGATTTGTTAGGTCAATAGCCTCTCAAGCTCTTGTCTAATTCAGCTTTAAGCTTTGGGTTGACTAAGAATGAGTAAGTGTTTAGCTCAAAAGTCAAGTTAACCTTCGAATGGACCCCTTCTATCTCAAAAGATCCAAATGCTTGGTTAACTTTGGGATAGGCTTCTTTTGCTTTAAAGGGTAAGGCTTTGGCATTCTTCCCATATCGGGCTTTGCAGCTTTCTTCATTCGATGGTGCTGTAAACCTGAGTAAGGCAATGTTGTCGACAAGGAAGCTCAGTTGATCTGCAATTTTTCCCACAATTCATTCAAAGGAGTAGAACCTCAATTCGGTAGGATCAATCACTTTTACGTTTATGTTACTGTTTTCATTTTTGTTGTTGACATTGTCATTTCCTTGGCTGGCCATTTTGGTTTAAGAGCAGGTTCAGATAGGACTTCTCTAGAAGGCTTGGCATTTGGGAGTTACTTTTGCAACTTGGTTCAAGATTACTTCTCAACAAGTTAGCACATAAATATTTTAAAGAAATGAGATGAATGATAAACAAATAAAGAAATGTATAGGAATGAGAAGATTTATGTCACACAGATGTAGAAAAATAAAACCACAAATAATCAACAAGATGGTAATTTTTATTATTTTACAACTTCTGGAGTTCACTTTTACATTATTTGAAAAGAAAAAAAGAAAGAAAATACATTGTTTCATAAGAAGAAAAGTATTCCTAAGTCTAGACGTTCTTCTTACGCTTTGCTGGTGTTCCCTTTTTCTATTTACTAAGTCCTGCTAGTGCTTCCTTCCTCTATTCTAAGCTAAGCTCTTCCGTTTCTTCAAGTTCTTTGAGCCTTTTCTAGGTCATCCTTAATTGATGTTTTAAGGCCTAGAAACGCTGTCTTGATTTTCGAAATAAATCTTCCTATATGTCCTGATCTTCATAAATCACCTCTATATGGGCTTGTACGTAGTCCATATAGGTCTTAATTTTAGGATATGGTTCAACTGGTGCAAGTTGTATGATCTCTGGTGCTCGACACTAGATCTACCCTACCTTATGGAGCTAATCATACAGATATTCTTTGGTGACCCTATGCTTGACCACTTCTCTTAGCCATTCTCCTAAATTAATGTTAAGGTTGACAGTCCTCGTTTCCCATAATTGCTTGATTGCCCAAAGTTTGGACATCTTTTGTGGTAGTGAAATCTGAAGATCTTCATAATCTAAGGTTGTGATATTTAGTGGGGGCTTGTAGACTATATCTTAGATTCCCTAAATTGTTTGATCATATTGTTAGGGTAATAGTCTATACATAATTTCATGTCAATTAGAGGTATTGTTTAGTAATTTTTACAAACTAAGATTACCCTTTTGAAGTTGCTCCATCCTACTAGCCATAAGATATCAATAACTTGGAAATTTCATAGCACTTCCACCTAGTAGTAAGTAGATTTTTCCTCTAGGAGATGGACCTTGTCAATAAAAGAGACAATCAAATCAATACTATGGGTGAATTCTCTTAGGATCAGATCAAGCCCACAACATTTCATGTGGCTCACAAACCATACTGTTAGTAGTGTCATGCTGGTCTTCAATGCACCATTGTTTTTCTCTTTTAATATATTGAGGCTTCTAATTTGTTTGGTGAGGAAGGCTAGGACATATGATCTTCCTTCAAGAAACTAACCCATTAATTCAGCAACCATAAAATGGATGAGAAAGTTTCCATTAGGGAATAGGAGAATCCCGAATGCAGCTAGGATAAAGGCCTTTATTTTGTTATATCCTTAATCTTTAGGATTGCCATAGAAGATGCCTTATTTATAGGATCTATGCTCCATGGTGAACTAGGCTTTCAAGTCTTCTACTTTAATGTAGTTTCTATTATGACTTTTTAGGACATTGTTACTTCAGCTTTTCTGATCCCTAGGAGTCTTGAAAAGGTGTTCACTAGGTCAACTTCCAAATTTAAAGTGTATATATCTTCTAAGGAAGGAGCTTAAAGTAGTTGGGTGTTCTCTTCAAGTATTAAGCTAATCGGCTGAGACCCAACTCGACAAGCCACTACTTTGGGTTCCGAGAAAGTGATAGAATGGGCCTGATCTTGCTAATGATGGTCTCCTGTTCTCTTGGATTGAAATGTTGAAGCCATTGGTCCACAATGAGCTTAGGATTGATGGGCTTGCTAATGTACTTTTCTCTGAAGTAGACCGAGTTAGATGAACAGGCCATTTCTCAAACTGAATTACAAAGATAAAATATGTTACAAGATTAAAAATCTGTTATTTACAGTAAACAAGACCTATTTACAACAATTCTATATTTACAACCTGTTAAAATTACAAAGGAAATCAAGGAAACTCTAAGCTATTATATCTTTTTATTCCCATCTTGCTTGATTGCTTGTCGGTCCGGATATCATGAATGCATAAAGGATAGGTTCTAAAGGTTCTTAAACTTGTGTGACCTCACTTATTAAAAAACACTTTCATTAGTCATATCAAGTTTAAGTAGGGACAGCCTAATTAACCCCAAGCGGTGGTTACACCATACCACCCGAAGTCTATACAATGGCCCCCCTGTCCTAAGGTCCTAATACAGTCCGGGTTTAACCGTTTCTGTCACACATTTGTCACCCCCCCCCCCTCCCCCCCCTAAATAGTTTAAACAGATAAAACTAAACTTGTAGAAACATTAGCATAGTTATAGTATAAATAATAAATAAACAAGTAAATAAATTGCACATGGTAAGGTGATTTTTAGAGATTAATTTTAATTTTGGAAATGGTTAACCCTCTTGACAAATCCCTAGTGCAGTCGCTAAGCTATTGAGCTTAGGTTTTTGTCCCTGGTTTTATAAATTAGTCTTGAAACCGATTAATATTAAACCCTATCAATTTAATACTGACCTTCAACTAGGATTTAAAGAAAACCGATTCTTTTTATCTTTGAGAAAATTTTAGAGTTGCCACCTAACCAGAGTAAGGAAATGGTTTAGGTCAAAACCAAACGAGTAGGTTTAGTTTTGATCTAAACACTAGTTTGCATGGATAAAAAATTGATTTTAAAGAAAAGGTTCTTGAAAACCAGAGAAATGAGTTTCGGGGTCAAATTCTTTAAACCCTTACAGGTACCATCCACTTTCCAAATTTAGATTTTAATTTCTAAAATCGCCTTTCAAAAACTATCCAATAAAATGAAAATTGATCATCAATTAACTAATTGAATCATATTCTATTAAATTGGAAGAATTTAAACTAAATTGGAAAAACTAATTTTTTCATTGTTTACTGTGGACCCTGAGGGTATCTACGTATCTGTTATTTGGAATTAAACGTATGTAACTCTTTTTTTGTAAAAATTTACTATATTAAATTCGTTTTAATCTTGAAAACACGTAGAGTTTACATTTTTAAATAGATTCAATTTTATTAAGAAAGATCTACAGAGTCTTAAATCAGGGTTTTATTAGTAGAAAGTTCTAAAAAAAAGGTTATGATTTGATAGGATCATTTACTTTTATTTATTTTAGAAAACCAGTTTTCTAAATGTCAAAATAATTTTTATTCACTAACCTATTTATTTTATTTTTATACTTTTTATTATTATTTTCTTTATTAATTTTTTTTCACTTTATTTTATCTGCTTTAATCGAAAACAAAAAAATAAGAATAAACTAGGTTTTTTTTTTCTTTTTCTTTTTCTCTTCTTTTTCTTTTTCTTCTTCTTCTTTTTTTTTTTTTGCTTTCCCTTTTCATATTTACATATTACATAAATTAAATAAATAAATAAAATATAATTAACAAAAGAAATAGGCTAGGCTTAGATAAGTTGGGCGTCCGAATCGGACCTGGGTTACGGCCGAGGGTTGGGTCAGTTGAGTTTAGGTAGGATCGGACCAAGTCTTCTACTAGACTCAAGTTGCACAGTGAAAAGGGAAGTAGCGGTAGTACGAAGGTGATTTGACTCAATCTGGCCCCCAATTGAAGTGGGTAAAGTGGTTTTTATGTGTTTCTACTTAAGATTTAAGGGGTAGGTTCAACGTCATGGTGTCTGGCTAGCATTTGGGTGGTGGTACGAGGTGGATGACGGTAGTGGTTATGAGTTGTCACCGTGGGTAGTTGCTGAAGGGATGAGGGAAGAATGGTTTTGGGTTCGGGTTTGTTGCAAGTACAGCCATAGTGGTGATGTAGATAGAGAACCACTTAATGTAATGTTTTGAAATAGAGGAGTACTACGGTTTAAGGTTTGTTAGAGGCGGCTATAGGGGGTACGGTAAGGGTCATGATAGATTGGGCTCAATTGCTATGATCCTAGGGGGATTAGCTAAGGTGGTGATAAGCTTTAAGGGTGGCAAGAGAGAAAGAATCGAAAAGAGAAGGAGAGAGTGGCTGCAGGTTAGAGTTTGAGGGAAAGAGAGCTGCAGAGAGCGATTAGGTGAGAGAGAATGGTTCCTCCTGTTCGTAAATGAACAAAGGTCCTCTATTTATATAAGATTGAAGCTCAGGTTTACTTGGAAAGTCAGAAATTAGAATTACTAAAGCATGAATCAAGCTCACATTTATACTTTTTTTCCATTTTATAATTCAAAATCGATCGTCCTAAAGCATGAATTCAAACAAGTTCATGTGTTGGATTCTTGAAACTCTAAGTCTATTTTGCAATTTCACTATTAATTTGGTGAAATTGCAAAATTAAAGGGACAAAAATTGAGCTGAAACATGGCTAACTAGGAGCTTTAACACTCGAGAAAGCAAGAGAATCGGAGAGAAAGAGACGGAAAAGGAGAGAATGAGGTTGACGTGGTGTCACATCAACTGAGACAGCTAACAAGACGTTGCCACATGTCCTAAAAGGCACGTAGCTAGTGACATAGCCGACATGTGTCATGCCACGTGGCAATACATGTGCAATATGTGTCATGCTACATGGCGACACTTATTGTGTGGTGCTCGTGCGTTTGGCAATACTACGTATCGTACAATGGATACGTGGCATGATGATGTCCTAGCACATGGCATCATGTGTTGTATGTGTTGCAAAGGAAAAAAAATAAAAGGCATTTTTTTGTCCTTGATAAGATTTGAATCCAAAACCTCCAACGCAATGCTCAAGTACTTATTCATTAGATTGTTGATCTGTACTTTGTCCATATATGTAATCAAATTGCACTTATAAACTAAGTTGACTTAAGCTAAATTCAAATCTAAACTTAGACCTAACAACCCTCTCCTTATTTTTATTTAAATTAAAAATTATATTATATTAAACTATTTAAAAAATTTATTATTTTCTAAATTTCCTAAATCCTCTATTTTTTTTTCTTTTTTTTTGTGACTTTTCAATTTTTCAATTTTTGTAATTTTCTAAATTTTTTAGTTTTTCCTAAATTTTCCATTTTTTGTATTTTTTTTCTAAATTTCTTTTTTTTTTCCCTAAATTAGGACCCTTTACCTTATCCTAAAATTTCTAAAAATAAATAAGTAAATAAATAAAATTAAAAAAGGGAACAAAAATAAAGTGTCTACATTAGGCTCCAAGATTAGTTATATTTTCTTTACTAGATTACCCTTATATTTTACTTTGTATTTACTGGATTGCCACTAAGGTAACTTATACTTTATTTTGTTTATGTAATTGCCACTATATATAATAGCTCACATTTGTAAGGTTTTTGAAGATAACATACTTATGACATAAATGAAAAACCTTTTGAGTATTTTCTTGTGAAAGCTCTCCTATCTCGTTCTTATCAATTCCTTTAGTAAGGATTGTAGTGAACAATCCTAATTAATACTTTATATGTAATATCGGAGTAAAGATTAGGTCATATAGTGTTCACTTGGTGCATCATATCCTTATGGGCAGCTCGCAAATTTGCTAAACTTGTTCCTATTTTCCTTTCTTTAATATTTCGAAGGACCTACTTGATTTTTCTACGGCAAAACTTAGAGAAAACTAAGCTCTTAAATGCATCAAAGATTGAATCATAACAGGTCGGGTTAGATCTTTAGAGTCCAAGTAGTTTGTAAAGAAAAAGAAGATGGCAGTTTTACCTAATTCAACACAGAGACTTTTAGAGCGTATTTTAAGTTGGTAATAAAAGATTCATAAGAATCTTATTAACAATAATGGGTTTAGTGGTGGTGTAGTGGGGTGTAGTGGTTATTTAAGTAGCTGTTAGAGTTAGGTAGGTAAGGAGTAATGGTGCATGAGCTGTTGTGTTGGCATGCAAGAGTTGAAATGGTGTCAAAGGAGGGGTTTCTAAATGAATCAATGTTCATAGTGTTGGTATTTTTGAGTGGAGGAGTAGTAGTTGGCAGTAAAGGAGATGGCAAAGGGTGGCAGTTAGGGTTTGGAGCTCCAAGTAGGATTGATGTATTTAGAAGGCATAACTATAATGGAGATTAGTTAGAATCGAGAGTTGAGCGCTTGGGCGAGCTCATAATACTAGTGGTTTTTATTGAAAACAACTGTAAACAAACTAAAAGACAGAGAAAGAAAGAGAACTTAACCCAAAGAGAGAGAGAGATGCGGGTAAGTGAATGAGGAAGAGATGAGGAGAGTTGATGATCAAAAGAACATGAGGGAGTCCTATTTATGATCACTTGAGCTAGAATGAGTTTAGAAAGCTCATTAATGGCTGATTCGACCATGTATGATCTATCTCATGCGATCTTGAACTTGAGGGAAAGAAGCTTGATTCATGGGACAATGTGATCTATAGGTGTGATATTCTTATGTCAAAAAGAAAAAGGAAGCTTCTAGTCCTTCCTAACAGCTTGATTCAAACATTAGGGAGATATAGAATCTTAGATTACTTATTTTTCTCTAAATTCAAGAGTTGATTTCACTAAGTATATGGATGAATCTAGTCAATTTTAGGGCTCAATGCAAAGTAAGCCATGCAATCATTATGATTTCATCATTAATTTGGTGAAATCACAAAAAGAATTGAATAAAAAATGGCTAAGAATAGAAGGATAAGGTCGGGAATGTGTGAGAAAGATAAAGAAAAAGAAAGAGAGGAAAAAAATTTGTGTCAATTAATTAAGACCTGCTAAGCAAAATTTAAAAGGCCCAATACGCCTTTTGTAAGTCTAAAACCAAGAACCTCTATAATTTAAGCGCATGCCTTAGGTAACCTAGCCGGCTTGTTTCCCCATCATATTGTACAAATCAGTTACACATATCTTATAAGACTGCTTATACCAATTTTCCATTAGGAAACCCAGTTTAAGTCTAATTTAAGCCTCAATGGACAAGTGCCCAAATTAAAAATGCAAGCCCTTTCATGGTTAAGTCTAGTGCACATGCTTTAAAATTAATTTTCAGATGGAAGATCTTTTATCCACAACTTGTAAAAAATTGGATGAAATTAATTTAATAGTTTTACGAGTTTCAACTACTTAATTGTACAATTATTTGAAAAATTAATTTTCTTGTAAATTAATCAATTTAAGTCCAGTCGAGGCATCGTTTAAAGGCATGATTAACTTAAATTAATTTTATTTTTATGAACAAAAAATATTTAATATCAACCATAATCCAAATATTAAATTCTCAAAAATATTTAATATTCTCAAATATAGCTTAAAACCATTAAACACATACGTGCACTTTAACTTTATTTGACTTCAAAAATGAAATGACCCTGTTTATGTAGCTTAAAAATCTTAAAAATAACCCAAGACCTAAAAATCTCATTTTCATAAAAATATTTTATTTATTTTTCAATTTTTATTTTTTTGTATTTTTCTAAATTTTTTTCTTCTTCTTCTTCTTTTTTTTTTTTTTTGAATTAGTATCATTTTCTATATTCTAAAAATAATTCCAAAACTATAAAGAAAGATGAGAAAAGAAGGGAAAACTGGGGGAAAGGGGAGGTAGGGGGCGTGGTATTTACAATAGGTAAATTCCAAGTTTAAACGTATATAAATATCCCGATCACATGACAATTATGGCTTAAATAAAATGTTTGCATTCAACCCGTCTTTCTTTTAATCGAAGAATTCTACCTCTTATCACCTAGAAATTGTTGAAATCTATGCATAGTTTAATTTTTTTGGTTCCTTTTACTTTAATTCTCATTATATGAATTCTATGGAATTTGGTTATTTTAGATTGCTTGGATTATATTAGTGCCACTATAATTTAGTACCCAGTCAACTTTCCTACCATTTTCTTTTTCATTTTTTTTTTGGCATAAAATATAACCTTAATACTCACCCTACACTATAATCGATCGCTATGCTTGTTTCTTTTTCGTGGTTTCCACAATTATTTTGTCAAATTTAATAAGCTAGTTTGATTTATTGTGCAATATTTCCATTATTTTCAAATGGGCAAATTTCTATATTTGTTCGTGACATTATGAAAGGTGAGGCGAATTAGTACACCATTTAAGAAGACTAGATCCATTTTCTTTAACCTTCAGTCCTCAACTAACTTTATTTATTTAAAACAACTCCTATCATAACAAGACAACAAAATAAGTAGGTGCTTCTAGGAAAATGAAACAGCAAAACTAAATAAAAAGACTCAAATTAGACAATGCATGAAAATAAATAAAAATAGGTTGGGTTGCTTCTTACTAAGTGCTTCGTTTAGAGCCATCAATCTAGCTTTTCTTCCATCCTTTAGGTGAGTTGAACTCTATAAACATCTATTCATTCTTCTCACCATGTACTCCTTCTAGATTCTCAAATGATAAGCTATCTTCCACCCTTCTCCTGCTTTTCTCAGCCCATTGCCAAAGCTGACTGTCTCTACTTCTCAAAATCTTCTTCCTCTATCTAGTCTATGAGGGATCTAGCAATGGCTAAGAATGCTCTTCCTAATATAAATAGCCTTTCCTCATCGATCATGTTAATAAAACAAAGTCTATTACAAATTTTAGATGGCCTTTCTTAACAATCAAGTTGATGAGTACTCTTAGAGGTACTACTCTTGATCTATTAGCAAAACTAATGCAGAAGTCAACTTCTTGCAACTTACAATCTACCCCCCAGCTTGTTTACTACTACCTTGGAAATCAAATTATCAAATACTTCAAATCCAAATAAGCTATGGGGAAATACTTTTCTTTAATTATACATAGGAGTGTAGATCATCCAAGATCATTTGATTTTGGGGGTATCAAGTTCTCTTTTTGAATCTCTTTAGTTACTCCTGTATCATTGATCTCAACACTAACTGATGAACTGTCAACCATCGGTCCCATTACTCACGCATGACTCCGAGGCCTCTAATCCCTCTCCCGAAGAGTCCTTTCTCAATAACCTGCTGATGACAAGAAACTTTACACCAAAGAAAGGTGGTTAAATTCCCTAAGCTCACCACATTGTCATACGATGATCTATACACTTGATTGTAACGATGCCGACCGTTTACTTACTTAGGACCCTGTATTGAATAATCTAACCAACTGCTGCCGAGAGATTCTTACCAAGTGACGAGAGATTCTTACCAAGTGATGAGAGACTTACTTATTAGCCGAGTAGTTTTCGCTCAGCTTGTTACCATTTCTCTTATCACCTTCTTCTTGTCTCGACCTCTTTATTGCCGTAACATCTTGGTCCCCCTCACCTGTTGTGTTCAGAGAATCTTTATACGGGACCCAGTTGTACCACTACCTATCCTCCTCATCTGACATTGTACTACTTTTTCATTTTTGTCTTTTATCCCTTTTACCTTTGTCATATGTATTAGGAATCATCTTTTTGTATATACTTTCTTGTAATTTCTTTATTTGTAATGTTACCCTAGGGACTTACTATAAATAGTCCTTTTCTCTCATAAGCCAGAGATAACTTGATAAATAGACACTGAATATTCTATTCTTGTGAGACAATCCTCTCCAAGTTCATTTTTCATACACTTTTATCTAATATTGCCAAGTAGCTCAAGATCAGTAGCGAATAGATCTTGACATCAACTTATGCGTCATATCAAGTGAGGTGTCAAGTTGTGTTATGTTCATTGGTTAGTTACATCCTTCGAGCAGCCTCACGCCAACTACTCCAGTTTGTCTATGGACTATTTCCCTTTATTTTTCTTCAATATTTCGGACGACCCATTCAATTTAAGTTTGCAGTGATAAGTTTTAATAATAACTAAGCTCCTAGGCACACTATTAACTATCTCCATTATTGGCTTAATGGTGTCATTTTCCTTCCTTTACAACCCTTCATCATTTTTTATATTTTTATTTTTTGCTGAAACAACCCTTCATCATTAAGCTCATCTTTTCTTATCATTATCTTGCTTCTCATTTCCATACTCCTCAATAGAATGGTCTTCCCAATACTCCTTAGAGGGGTCTTCATCATATCTAATTTCTCTTTTCTAGTGATCCTCTAAGTCATCCCTTTGATCATTCACACTAAAGTCACTTAAAGCTTCTTCTTCATCCTCAAACTCCTCTATACTTTTTAGCTCCTCATCTTCTACCACATCTCTCTCAAACTCTGCTTCTAATTCCTCTTTAGCTTTCTTCTACATCCTTTCTTCCTCTATCTCAATTTCAGTCTTTAAGTCCTCATTAGTTATATGGTCAAGTACAAACTTAAACTTCTCACACCACCTACATTCTCTTTCAACACAACTTGCATCTTTTTTCTTTCCATAAGATAGTCCAAATTGATCTTTTAGATTCTTTTCAGTGTTTCTAGGAAATACTCTTTATTATCTCTTGGACACTTTCTCACTCAATTAACCAATCATATTTTCTAAATTCTTTACAGTTACCTCCTAGCTATTCATACCCATGTCATTATTCTTGTGAATTTTTTCGCCATCTCTTCCAAACTTTCTTCTTTTAGTTTTGTTGAAGGTGGTGGTGGCAACTGACAAAAGTTAGGTTGAGGTATAAGATTATTAAAGTTTCTATTGAATCTCTACCTGTTATTTCCTCCCTAAAACAGATTTGGGTGGTCTCTTCAGGTAGGGTTATAATTGTTTAAATACAAGTAATAATTCCTAGCTCCTTGACTGAAGTCACCTACAACATGTACACTCTTACTCTAATCAAATCCTAAGGTAGCAAAAGGATTTTTTATCTGATAATTCATACTCTTGTGCCCTACTTCCCTTATGGTATGACTCCTTGAGTAAGTCTTCCCATCTAAGATAGCTGAGTGGTTAGTGTAGTTACTTGATCCCTTAACCACTTGACTTCATATATGTTCTATATGTTAGCCACTCGTCTTAGGCAAACCCTTTCATCTTACCACCCATGGGCATGCATGGGCATATGCTCAAATACCTCATTAACATCCTCTATACTCTTGTTCATTAATGTCCCATCTATAGCTGCATTCACCATAATTCTTAACCGATAGCCCGATCCATTATAAAATGTGTTCACTTGACTTTAAATTGGTAAACCATAATGGAGACATTTCCTCAATAGGTCTTCAAATCTTTTCCAAGACTCTATCTAAATTGCAGATATCACTTCTCAATTTTGCAATTTTTTCTAGTGGAAAGAAATAGGATAGGAATCTTTAAGCTAATTGGTCTCGAGTTTGAATATGATTAGTGGTAGCAAACTTAACCAATTTATCACCTTGTACCTAAGTGGAAAAGGAAAAAATCTTAAGAGTATCACATCATCACTGACCCCATTTGTCTTTAAAGTTGTACAAAATTCTTAATATGCACATAGGATTCCTTTTATGGTGATTTACCAAATTGGTTAAGTTACACAATTTATATTAATGCTAGCTTTTTTATTCATAATTATTTGCTTGGATTCTAACCCAGCTTATAGGTGGTGCAACTCCTTTCATTTTTGGTACTAAGTATTCCCATAGTAATCAATTATGTCCATTACAATTCTCATTCCCATTCTGACCATTCCTATTTTCACCATTCAAATTATCTCCTAAATTATCCATTTTAACTCTCTTTTGGTTCTCCTTTATTCTCTCAAAGATCTATGATAAGTCATGTTGATCTATAGATCAAAATCTAACAAATCTCCCATACTCATCCTTTACATTAACAAATTGTCAACAATCCAACCAACCCCTCAAGTATAATCTAAAAGTGATAATAAGGATTAAAGCAACACAATTTTAGCCCAGTATCACATTGGTTAGGGATACCAAATTGATATCTAGCAATTTCAGGAATGCAACAGTCAAAAGTATCAACTTGTTCACAACTAAATATAAAAAAGCTCACTGCTTAACTACTGAAAGCATATACCAAACAAAACCACTGAAATTACACTAACACTACAACTGACACCAAATGCTTAGTCTCTAAGTCCTCAATCTTACTAATATTAGCTTAATTTACCTTCTCCCTAGCAACGACACAAAAAACTAATGACAATACGCTCAACACTGGTTTTTAAAAATAATAGATTTTGAGAATCCAAGTTTAATCCCTAATAATAGAGCTAAAATTGACAATCACAAGCTCAATACTAGTTTTAAAAATAATGTATTTTGAAAATGCAAGTCTAACCTTCGACAACAATGTAAAATGTTGACGAGTAACATGATGCATTGGTAATAATAATACCTTTTGACAATGGAGATTTTAAAAATGTGTCATGTTAACCGACCAGTATGTTAAGTTGCATGTAGTAATAAGTGGTGAGTATTTGATAGGTTGAATTCTACAAGGAAAAGAGCAAAAGCTAAGTGACATATATAACTTACTACTTTAAATTTATGTGATACAAAATTTAATTGCTTTAAGCAATGCAAATAGAGGAGGAAATCTTACTATCTATTGAAATGACATAAACATATAAATGTAGGGTTGTGGTGTATATCCTACTACATACACCACAAACAAGTGGAATCATAACAATCTAACCATATAAACTAGCCTAAAATAAAAGCTGACCTCATAGCTATTATGATAAACTTGGTTCACATAAGGCGTACTCGACTCAACTAGTTTTGAAGCAATCAATTGTCTTTACAAAACTCTTTACATAAGAAATCCATAATACATCACTTTATATGATACCGATATTTATAATCAAGTTGTTTACATCAAAAGATACAATTTCCAAAAGAAAGTGTACAAAAACCACAGGTTATTAGATATTTAATTACAAACCAGTAGCAAAAAACTATAAGGTTATCTAAGGAGACCTAAATAATCTTCCCAAAATATATAAAAAGAAAACTAACAAAGGAAAAGTGATATATCTAGTGGTCTTCATAACCTTGCTCTCTAACCTACCATACATTAATCCGGGGGTCGTTATAGCGTTGCATATTTAGTCTCTATTTAATACTTACAAAACAATTTATAGGGGTGTGAGCACAACAAACTTAGTAAGAAAGATGTAGTCAAAATAGTACAAAACAAACACAAGCAAGATTATCAACTTATTAATTAGATGTAATGCAATGATCAAATAAGTCGTTACACAATGTTAAATTAGTTCATCATGAAGTTAAAGAAATTTCATCCACTCTAACTTGGATTAAGAAGTTTCAACATGACACAAATCAGACTAAACCCAAGCTTATATAATAGAAAACACCCTCCTCGCAAAATTACCTTTGAACAATTGTCACTAACCTAGTTACGACCTCCATTTCCATCACTTAGTTTGACAAAGGATTAGGAAAGGATTAGGAAAGGATTATTTTAGCTATTCTCATGGAAGTGTCAGTATTTGGTCTAACCATCCTAATCGTTTCTCCTAATGGGTTATAGTGAATGTTAGGTTAAGTTTTGAGTTAGGTTTTAGTTATTTCCACTTAAAGGTTATCAATTAATTCACAACACAAATCAATCAATCAATCCAGCTTACAAAAAAAAAAAAAAGCATTATGTGGAGTTTAACTCTCAAACAGCAACTCAATGTTTCAATCATATATATTGCATGTGAACAAGCAACTAAGTACAAGCACAAATAATTGACTTACCTTGTTGATTATTCTTGTCCACTTTAATTATCCTTATATATCCGATATAATCATATCATTTTCAATCCAAATCATTAAATAAAAATCCAATTAAAAGATTAAAGGCTCTTTTCCTTTTTAGTTAAATATGGTTTTTAAGTTAATTATCAAGTATGATTCCTATGTTGTACATTCTGACCTAAGTTCTGAGTCTGACTATTACCATCTATTCTAAATAGGATATAGTCTTAGCTAGATAGGTAAGTTCTGAGCTCCTACATTCATGACATTCCAAGTTAAGTACCTTCTTAGCTGCGTTTTGTCTTACATTTTGACCTACAATTTCTTCTAAGAAACTCACTAAATCTTCACATTTTGACTACAAGTCCAACACTACATTAGCAAAACATGTCCAACTCCATACCAACTACTTTCCCCAAGTCAAATCTTAAGTCTTTTTTACTCCTAAAGAGACATTACTAGCTCATATTCTTAAGATTACTTACCTATAGTTGGTAAAACACCATGTTTCTCCACTTACACATCAAGGTCAATGGTAAATCCCTCATGCTTAATTAAATTCACTATGTTCTATTAGTATCCAAATTGTTCATGTTATCAAAACATCATATCAACACTTGTTTACATGCATTTTTATGAAATGTAGATAGTTTTGGCCTTATTTTCAACAAAATCAACTTAAAACTAAATTTTTCTTTGAAAATCAAAGACTCTCCTTAATATAAATCCATCAAAAACCATGTTTTACTCAATGTGCAGCAAACTTATGCAAAGTTCATCTAGAATCTTTAAGGAAAATATTCATCAGCTCACTATTTTTCACATACTCAAAATTTCTCAAAATCAAACTTCACCATTTTGAAAATCTAATTAAATAATGCAAAAAATGTATCCTTTAAACATTTGATACACAAAAATTTAGGTTGAAACTACATATTTTGGGTTTTTGAAAGTGCAAATGAAAATAGATAGACATGACATTTTTCTTAAGGAAACCATACTTGTACATACAATTTGGAAAATCTAGGTTAATTTTTAAATTCATCATACAAAAACACTTAGGAAAATCAAGTTTCAAAATTTTTGGAAATTGTTTACAATTTTTTTTTTAGAAATTTTGATAAAAGCAAGGAAGTAGGAGACTTACCAACAACTATCGCCCTAGCCATCATTAATGGAGGTGGGTGTATTGGCGAAGCTAACCGATGGCCCAAACGTAGGGTGATGACCTTGGTTTGCTCTTAGCAAATCTTTAGACCTACGAATCCTCTTAAGATCATTTTTACTTATATTTTTGCTAAAATTTCTCTTAATCCCTTTTTTACACTCCATTTCCCTCTTACTAATTTTTCCTAAAATACCAAGGAACCAAATTTTCCAATGGAATTGATTTTATGATTTTATAATGGTACGTGTAAAGGTTTGATAATTTTTAATGTAAACACTAGTCTTATGCTTAAGATGAGGTGCCCTTATTCCTATTTTTCCAAGCAAACTTAGTTCTAATATTCTCCTTAGCATGCTATACCTACAACTAAAATTCCTAAGTAGCCACACTTTTTTATTTATTTAATCAATATTTTCTTAACTAATGTCTAATGTATTTTACGTATATTTAAATATTTTAGCTAATTACAGTTATATATTTACTCAGGATAATTGCACTTGATGTATATATAAAGTTTTTACTTATTATTTCATGACTTTCATAATTTTATTATTCATATAATTTATCTCTAAAAGTTTGATAATTATCGAAACCTATCCTACATTATTTAGATAACTAGAGATTAATATATTATAATTTACTCTTATTAACTATATTTTTATTATTTTATTATATCTTTGAGATATATGTCTATGAGATCCCTTTGACTAATATTCCTAGCAAACTCATGAAATCCGAACTTAATTGAGCTACCCTCATGAATGCCCTAAATTGACTGCTTGATACCGACTCATTAAAGTACGAAGTTTACATATCCTTTGGTTCATTGGTACTTGGTAGACAATGTCATCAGAGTAATAAATAGGATCTTTGAATGGACTTTAATGGAACTTACTTGGACTTAAGTCTTGAGTTAGGAAGATGAAATTCACAAGTACAACAAAATCAACCTTTTGAGTCTATTTTTCTTGTACGATTAGGTAAACATTTGGTTATTATCACTAACCAAATACCCTAATTCTAAACGTTGGTTAATCAGTTGGTCAACCTCATAAACCCCATTTTGAATTACATTAAGCAATAGTGATTTCAATTAACTTGATGGTCATGCAGTTAATAGAAAAACACTTAAGAGGATTCTAATGCATGTTATCCTTAGACAGGCATCTAACATGCCTAAACACATTAAAATTCAAGAAAATGTATTTAAATAGGTTCATAAGTAATAAGAATCAGATCCAAGGTCTTATAACATGATCCCAAACCCAAACTTGCCACCCTTGTTTGTTGCACTCTTTATCAATAACCCACTCAAGAAAAGGCCAAGAATCTACAGTTGGCTAGGCTACATGATTGCTTGAGCTCCTAATAGAACTTTAAAATCTCTTAAGTAAAGGAGACTGACCTCTTGGTTGACTTGAGTAATTCAACCAATTAAACATTAGTTCTTCTAAGCTGTTTATATACTCCTCGTGTCATTAATCAAATTGTTTATGACCCTTGATCCACCTCATTTTCGCATAGAAATTGTTAGTGCTTGCAAAAATGGCATTCAATCGCCAATCAGCATGTATCTTTAACACCATTACCACTACACTATTTCTTAAAAGATATTTTCTAGTAATTTTTCCAATTTTGCCTTTTTTTAAACCCTTCTATGTTATATATTTTTCTTCTCTTGTACATTTTCCCCTTTTAGTCATTATTTATTTTACCTTGTAACCCTAATGCAGTTATTATAAAAGCCTTACATGTACTCAAGCTAAAGATAATCTTTGACATCAATATTGAATACACCTCTTCCTTTTTTCTTACATGTAAGCCCCAAACTTCCCTAAGTTCAAACTTACTATTTTCAAACCAATGCTTGAGCAAGGTTTGTGGTGAATGACCTCATTTTCTTATTTATGCATAATATTAAGTAGGATTTTAGGTTTAGGAGTGTTCTTTGGTGTGTAATATCCATAGAATAGCTCTCGAGATTGCTTAGACCCTTATTAAATCCATTCTTATTTTAATTATAACTTAATACAGACCTACCCTTATTTGATTTGCATGTAGGCATATCGAGTCCCTAACAATGTTGCAAAAAACTTGACTCGCTCTTAATTGAAATTGAAAATCCCTCCAGCTACACAATTTTATAAAAACTGGTTGTAAAGCTTGTTAAAATTGACAAGTATAATGGGTTATGTAAGTAATATAATTGATAAGTCAAAATCGTATTCCATTAGAACCGATATGTTTGCTCCCAATTATGATAAACCCGTTTATAACTAAGCAACTCAATAAAAGGATTTTATTTTTAATTTAGAAACTAAAACTAATCTACTTTAGTTAAATGTCAATGTTTAACACTTTAAATGAATACAATCAAAATAAACAATTGGAAAATCAATTGGTTTCGTCATTATGCTACTAACTTAGTTCATGTTGCATGTATGAAATCATTAACATTTTGGTTTTCAATCAATTAACCACTAGGTAAAAACCCTTTGCCTAAAGGGAACTACTACTTGGATGAAATATTTAAATCCTTTCTACTCTTTTGACATGTGATTAATCGACTTATCTATTTTAGTTCCTAAATCGCTAATGCAA
The DNA here is from genome assembly GCA_024138015.1 of Lumnitzera littorea. NCBI lineage: Eukaryota > Viridiplantae > Streptophyta > Magnoliopsida > Myrtales > Combretaceae > Lumnitzera > Lumnitzera littorea. The sequence continues at coordinate 47,099,436 of JAMXBB010000005.1, read as the reverse complement.
AATTAAAGTGCATATTCTTATGTTTACCTCCAATGCAAGTTAGCCTTTTATGGAAAGGACTATAAATAGTTTTTTTTTTTCCAAACATAATTCCAATTTACATGTATTCCAATTAAGTTGAAAATATAAGCTTAATGAAAAAAAAAATTATAGGTCAACTCAATAAAACTATAAGCAAATAGCACGACGGTAAGGATCCAATCTCAAACATTCAATTCATAATCTTAGTAGGAATAAGAAGTAACAAAGACATCCCATAACAAGGAAATAAGGAGAGGATATAAAAACCTTAACTTGGGGTTCTTGTATTCGACTCTAAGTATGAAATGGATTCCCACATGCTCTTGAATTAGAGTACCATTATTACTATCTAGCTACATTAAGAATACTACAAGTAATCAAATATTCAATTCATAATATTTTGATAAAGCATGATAGGAATGTAAAGCGAAAAGGACATTCCAATTAAATTAAAATACATGCATAATGAACAAGGAATTCATAACTTAACAACACTATAAGAAAATAGTATAAGACTATTAATCTAACCTAAAATATTTGATTCATAATCTTGATAAAGCATAATAAACAAGAAGTAAAACAGACATTTTGTAACAAGGAAATAATGAGGGTTAAAAAACCTTAAATTGGGGTTCGTATGTCCAATTCTAAGTACGAAATGTGTTCTTGTGTGCTTGAGTTGGAGTACCATTACTACTGACTAACTTTATAAAGAAAAATAAAATGGGAGCATGGAAGCTCTTGAGCATTGAACACCCCAAAACTAGAAACAACTCTCTCAACCTCTCTTGTTTTCATGTATTGATGTACATTGTGATGGATATTTACAAAAAAAAAAAAAATTCCTTCCAACACTTTTGCTCATGTTGTTTCTATATTACATGGTGATTTTCAAGTAGGCCTATTTCTCTCTTGGCCTACCCCCATTTTAATTCTCCTTAGTGTTTCTCTAGATGTCTCAACTATATACATCTATGAATATATACGTATATACACACATACACAAACACACATATATGTTGCCTCCATTTCTTTTATTCTTCATGATCGGTAGGCTCTTCTCTTCCTTTCATTTTTTTTCCCTACTTTTTAGTTTGGTATGGGCTCCTACATGTTACCTACAATTAGATAAAGGAATTATGATTCTCCTATGGGTCCCCAGTGAAAGGTTATGAGAAATGAATGAAGAGGATGTCTAAGTGAAGTCTTATCTATAAAATATTAAATATATATAAATTGTTGATTGGGAACTCTACCAGATGAGATAAGTAGGACGTTTGGGCTTGTTCTTTGAGCATCTAAGCTTGGTTCTTAGGCCTCTCATTAGCAAGATCGACAAAAATACGTTAGAGATTACTTTGGCCCACGTATTGTGATGCTCAAGTTAGAACTATAGAGAAAATTTGGTATAATAATAGTCAAATTAGTCATGTTGTTATAACCGAGATCCTCATCCCTTCTTTAATATGGATAGGACCAAAATATTTTTGACAAGTATACCTTTTGGTCGTATCTTCTTGAATTGGTGCCTTCCTAGTTTGGGGTCTTCCTAAACAAGAAATTATATCTATTCAATAGATTCTTCTTTTGGAAATCCTAGGGCTAACCTGGATAACGAATTGGGTATGCTATGATGAGTACGAAATCTTCAAGGATGCTTTTTCTGTTACGCCATCGTAGGGTAAGCTTAGCAGGTTGACCTTTTCTAATGGAGTGGATTCTTCTTAGACGGCATACTAATACTAAGAGCTCGATTTGAAGCAGGTCAAGGGAGCTTGTCTTCATCTCAGATTAGTCTTAGATTGGTTGAGGTAGGCTTAGAGTTGTAAACTAGTCGAGTTTAAATTATATAGTACTAAGCTTGAGTTCAAGCTTGACTCAAAATTTTAGAATTCGAGCTCAATCAAGCTCAGAATTATAAGCTCGAGCTTAACTCGAGGTAACGAGCTTGTCTTCATCTCAGATTAGTCTTAGATTGGTTGAGGAAGACTTAAAGTTGTAAATTAGTCAAGTTGAAATGATAGAGTACTAAGCTTGAGTTCGAGCTCGACTCAAAATTTTAGAATTCGAGCTCAATCAAGCTTAGAATTATAAGCTCGAGCTGAACTCGAGGTAACACTCAATATACTTAAATTTAACTTGATTCGTTTAAAAAATATTTTTTTTTATTTTAATTATAATAATATTAATATTGAAACTTGACTAGTATTAATATTCGATTTAAGCTTGATTAAGCTCATAAGCTAGTTGAGCTAAATACTATGAGGCTCAAGTTCGACTCAATTAATTACTCGAGGAACTTAGACTCAATTCGATTCAATTGTTCTCAAGTCAAATTTGAGTAAATGTCAAGCTGGATTTATGTAGCTCACGAGTAGTTTGATTTGTTTATACCCTTAGATAGGTTAGAACCATATGGGAGCAAGGTTGGATTTAACTTAGGGGGTTTAAACTCAAAATTGCCTATCAACATATGTTTTATCCTTAATGAAATGATAAGCATGACATTTACATATTTTATCTCAATTTTATATTACACTTATGTATATATTTTTATACAAAAATATAAATATTTGAAATGTATAAGGAAAAGTAACTTAGGTGCAAGAATTATTTAAAAAATGAACAAGAAGTCGATCTAGTCATACAAGTCTACATGTCAGCCCAGTAAACGTTGAATGAGTTTACAATCTGTCTAAACACAAAAATTAATTCACTATGAGAGTGGGAGACCAAAATTAGTCTAGATTGATGGTCAAAGAGTGAGTTTGAAAGAATAACTAGCATTATAAAGTTGGTAATCAATTTAAACAAAATGTGGGAAATAATGGGAGAGAAATTCTTTTTTTGCTTTTAAGGAAGGAGATAACTGCATTTCTTTTTTTTTTTTCCTCTTTTGTTATAAATAGGAAGGATTGATCTTATGTTAGATATCTTAGTTTTGTACTCATGTTTTATTTCATAGTCTATTATCCTGTCATTTCTACTCACGAGCTATGTTAAGTTTGGTGGGATTTTGACACGAGTCACTTCATTCTATTTTGTCCAAGTTACTTCTCTTTTTTTCCAAATTTTTTCTTCTTTTGTTTTTTCCTAACTCACTTCATTTTTTCTTTATGAGTTTTAAGAATACCCCAATTCATAGGTCTAAGATTTGCATCTATGAATTGAAAGGTCCAAGTGATCAACTTTGTAATCAGTTGTTAGAATTAATAGGATTTCAAATTGTTCATTTCAAAAAATTGAGACAATTATTATTAGATGATCATAATAATTCTCAAAAATTGAAATTATTGGTCAATGGAGGGACAATATCACCATTTTTGTTTAATTTAGGCATGATTTCCCTATATGGTATTAATTAACTTCTTGTAATTTTATTTACCAATTTCATAATTATATTATTTGACAACTCGCATTTTGAACTACTAATTTTAGACTCAAATTGATGTTCTCCAAATAAGGCCAAACATTATGATATGGCCATGAAAGTTAGTTAAAATGACCCCGTAGAGTTTATTTTGTAAAATATTGATTATAAATGAGTTAATTTTTGCTATGATCACAATTAGTGATTTGGATTATTATTTGTCAAAAACAAAAACTCAAATATTGAGTTTGATATATAACAAAATGTAAGAAATAACTTAATTAACTTATAAAAATTAATAAATATAAGTGAAAATATGTTAAATGCAATTGAAGTTTAGCGGCACATCAAATACATAAGTAATATTAGACTTGAAATACATAAGTAATATAATAAAAAGAAAAAAATATGTAATACAATTACTTACAAATAATTATGCATCAAATACAAGAATAAAGAATACATTGGCAACCTAGGAAGAATAATAAAATAATCAAGCCTATTAATGTATTTTGGTCCGTGTGATCAATGGCAGCTGGAACACAAATATGTCAAAGGAAAACAATCCTAAAGGAAGAGATAGATAACATATTTTTTGCATTGAAAGCCAAATAAACTTATGATTAATCACCTAAAGCTAAGAATCCTCTCCATTTTTCATAAGCACGAGCAACCACATAAACTAAGAATTTGCAATAAATCAACCCAGAGAATTGAAGAAAATAAAAAGGAAAAATGTAGTAATGTAGCTTGGAAACTGGTCGTGGGTAGTTTCGATAACAGATTAAGAGCTATTTCCATGACTATCCCAACTCCTAGGGCTAAAGGAGCACCCCAATAAGGGCCAAATGACAGATTCCCTCATGTGTAGGGCCATCGGAGCTCTAACGATGATAAGGCCCATTTTTCTGCCAAAATTTAGTTTTATTCATTAAAAATATTTAATATTCGTAAATAATTATAGAAAAAATTTATTCTAGCCTACTTTTATATGTGGAATAACATAATTTTTTTTTTCCATTAACTAATAACATAATAATTTTTGCATGCATGGAATTGTCAATGGAAGCATGGGCTCTCTAGTAATAGCTCTGTTGTAGGCATGAGGTTAATTAGGTTTTTAGAATCATTAATGATGTTGCTTTGTGATAATTTTCATTATACATATTCTTAATTAGGTGTGTTTTACTTGTATGTCAAGAATTTATGAAACTTTAAACGTTTACTAATTATTATATTTTATTTGGATTAAAAATGTGAAATAGTATATTAAATGAATAAAGTGTTTTCCATGAAATTGGTAAAAGATTTGGTTATTTGATGCATTTTTTAGGCTTATGGTAATGTTATGAATATTCATAATTCTTTCCTAGTACTGACTTAGCTAGTTAGATACTTAACCGCAAATTAAGCATAACTATGTAATTTCACAAATAATGATGATGGACTTGTTGGATGAAATGAAATGACAACTTAGAAGTACTTTAATTTTATAAATTTAAAATAATTTTCATAGGATTAACTAGCTTCATTTGTTATTTATTGTGTAATTACTTAAGAAAATAGCCTAATTTAGTAATGAAAATGTGATTACATGATGATTGGTATACTTAAGGGAGGTTAAGAGTTATTACTGATAAGTAATCAACCTGACTAAATAGGTAGTGATATAAGATTATTAAGTAATTGGCCAAACTGCGGCCATGATGGGATACCCGATACATTGTTACTAGTTCTACTTTGCTCATTTGATAATCTTTTGCATTGTCCCCTAATTATTTATTTTAATCTTGTGTATTTGCATGTGGATTTCATTGGCCATTGCTACAGATGACATATGAGGACATCCTTACTAAGTAATTGGAGGTTAGCAAGGTTACTCGTTAGTTTCAAGTTTTACATTACAAGAGTTAAATGATGCACCAATGCTAGGCTCCGATGCCGAAGGTGATAATTCCCCTCCATACAAAGCATACTAAGGAGAGGACATTAGTGGGGACAAGGTTATGGTCGAGGCCGTGGACAGAGAGCAAGACATGGATGGGGACAATTGTAGATTAGGGATGACCACTTACCTAAGCATCGTTTACCCAACACCACTTACCCTATAGATCTCCTCTATGACATGCATTCCAATATTAGACACCTATTATAGGGGAGAGCTCCAACGATCCTTCCTAGACATCTCTCGTACCAATTAAGAGGCAATTTATAGATCTGACTAGTAACATTAGCAAGGGATTTACATAGGTCAACCTTTCTCTAGTACTTATGGACATGACTCTAGCGCATAGCCCATTAGGTATAGGTTAGGACAACGCTTAGATTACTCAAATAGATTACAATCAATTAATATAGGCTCAACCTACTACTCAAACAGCTGCTTAGGAGGAGATGCATATCTATAGGCATCACTAGCGAAGATATCCTTAGATAGGCATCATTTATATACTATATGCACATTTAATATGTTGAACTAATAAAATTTTTTATATTTATTGAAATTGTGATTAGCAACTTCTTTATCTAATCTTTTTTTTTTTATATTGGTTGCTATTGATTAGGATTGAAAAAAGTTTGGTCGATGAGTTTTGAAAGTTTTCTACATACATATATACGTGTTTTACTTCATACTTGTAGGTGTAGATTAGATTTGTGGATGAGATGTAATTGTGTAGCGTAAATATTTAGAAGTTGCAGTTGGTGATGTCTATGGGTGTTACAATGGACAAGATTTTATTTGGGATATATGGATGATAATTGATGTTTTGTTGGGTAGCCTATTGATATAATTGATTTTTAAAAAGCTGAATTTAACTCAAATTTTTAAATTCAATTTTTCAAAAGCCAAATTCTATCATTTTATAAAAATATGCTTTTCAAAAGCCAATTTTAGACAAACATCCGAAGTTAACATTTTAAAAGCCCACTTCATTTCAGTGAGTGAATTTGGCTTTTAGAAAGCTAAATTTGGTTTAAGATTAAAATGTATTTCCAAAAGCCAAATTCATGTGCTGTATATTTGAGATTAATTTTGCAATTAGGTATTTTTGGGATTTTCTTTTAATTGGAATATTATTTTCCTTTTCCCTACTATTTTACAGCTATAGGAGTAAGCACCAGTCACCATCAAATTGTTACTCACTATATGTTTGTGGTCATCATCAAATTCATTTGCTTGACCTCCTGAAGCATGTTAATTATTTAATGAGATAAAGGTAAAGCATTGGAGTAAGCGTTCATTAGTAGTTTTTTGCATAGTAATCATTGTTTTTATTTTGTATAATTTCTTTCATTATCTTTGTATCTTTTAGTATGAGTATATTCATTTCAACTTATAAGGTAAAATGAAGTATGATGAGTAAAATTTTGGTAATATTTACTAAGAGTTATAATGAGAGAGCCATCCCAATGCTTATGGTGGTTTTAGTGAAGTTTTGTATTCGTGATAAAGAGGATCAGGGCATGCCTCATATGAATGTTTTAGTGAAAGACCCATCACATAGTCTTATTACTCATCCCATATTAGTCATAATGCCATCATCATATAACTTAAGAAGAAGAGAGATTGAGGGAGAAATCTCTTACACTATGTTTGGGATGAAGCGAAGAAAGGAGAGGAAAGAAAATGAAGAGGAAAAGACTCTTTTCCCTTGTTTGAAAAAGTGTAAAAAGTGGAAGGGAAGGGATTTATGAATGAAATATTTCCTTAAATGCCACAAAAACCATTGAGATAATTAGAAGGAATTTTTTCAAAATTACTCAAATGATCTTTAAATTAAAACATATTTTAAACTTTTAAGGGCCTTTTGATAATTTAATAAGTTAAAATAAAACCTTAGTTATTCATTCTACAGTCATTCTATCTCTTATCTAAACAATCTTCTTTTCATTTTCATTCCTCTCTAATCTAATTTTTTCCTCTCATTTTCTTTCCTTCCCATTCCTTTCCTCTATCCCAATCATTGTGTTAAGGAGCTATTTATGGAATATTATATAAAAACATGATATAGTAAATCCCTATGGTTTTAATAAATCGGTGCATATACCAGCTACTTTACCATACCTACCCAAAATTTAGGGCAATGAGCACTACAAGTGAAATCTGCGATAGATGAGGCTAAAGAGCAATGGAAAAGGTATGACAAATTTTTTTTGGAGAACATTTTTGCCCTATACAAATATCAGTCATAGGATCTAACATTTAAATGGATCTAAGATTAACCTTAAGCATTACCTTGGATTTGTAGTATCTACTCATTCAGAAAAGCTCAAGTTCTACTTTAAAAGTTACCTTGAATTCCATTCCAAGGTTAAACATCAAGTAAAGTCATGCATCCTTAGAGTCCATGTCCAATCTAGGACCTTCACCTAGTCATCAAGCATACTTCAAGTGATGACCAACGCTAGAAGATAAGGAATGTATAGACAAAGCATAACTTACACTAAGTGCCATCAAACTTGAGCCTTTGTACTCTTATGAGTATTAAGTTCTCATTGAAGCATTTTGAAATCATAGATTAAACATGCTAATTCGATTAGCAATCATATGATTGAGTACATGATGATATCACGAGTGAATTTAAAACAAAAATTTGAATCTTTTGGGTTTTAGATTTGAAAGATATGATTTTTATGTTTTTTTTTTTAACAATCTAATAAGGAATATAAATGGACATGGATGATGTAGTATTCGATATGACTCATGCATAGTAAAACGAGTTGGTTGTGGTTAGATCCTATGACCGATATGACGCTTGGCAATAGAAAATGGTTTGTGTTAAAGAAATTCCAATATTATTTTTAGTAATTTTAATAACGAAGGTTACAAACTATCAATATCACTCAATGACATAGGTAACAAAAGAAAGAACCCCATAATTTTATAATAAAATTTATAAGTTTAAAAGAAGTACATAAGGGTCATGAGAAGCTTTCTTTATAATCTATTCTCGAAACTCGCTCTTACGGAAAATAATGTTACAAGAATATTTATAATAATCCTAATAACTTTAGGGGCATAGGTGAAATTGACATATCCAAAATATTAAATAAACTTAATAAAATGAGAAATAAACAAACACCTTCAAAAATAAGAAAGTAAAGTTATGATAATGTTCATTGTCATGTTCATGGTTGGGTTAATGAGGTGTGATCATGCTTAGTTGAATCAATATAGATGTCTATAGTTAGGTTCATAAGGTATGAACTTACCTCGTGATCCTCTTGACATGTTTTCTTCCGATGTTGCAATTATAGGGTGTATAGCCGATCACACTTGAAAGCATAGGCATGATCTTCCCTGACACTCAAACTCTCTTATTTCTTAAGCTCGAGTAACAATATCCAAAGTTCTTAGCTTTCTTTGACCTTCACCCTTTGGGAATCGCTTCCTCGAACCATAATCCCTATCATCGTAGTGAAGATTCATCCTTGAATCTCGATTTCTCTTAGCTTTAGAACTTGTATAAAGACTCTTTCTATTGGAAGCACCTGCATAAGAATTATTAGACTTAAAATCCTAAGCACATCACATGAACATGCTTTGTTTCTTCTTTTCTTTTCTAGGTAAGAATCTTCTAATCTTTCAAGACCTCTTCTCATGTAATAAGCAATAATGTAATATTTTTACCATCCTTTCTAAATGAGTAAGAATTAAACCTCCCACTATGAGAACCTCCTTGTCAAATTGCCATGGTCAACATTATAAGAAACTTGATCAACAACCACGGTCTCCTCTAAATTGGTAAGCCTCTGCTCATGCACTTCTTCATCCCTACTCTTTGTTCCATCTCTAATAATGTACACAACCTTTTGTGTAAACCTTAGGAAAAATAGTAGTTCAACCTTAACTCAAGTCCGATTGTTCTAAACTGTATAATAAGTCGATAAGGTTAGTAGCAATAAAAGATTATGAATTCTAATAAATCAAATATAACACCGATAACAAAACCTTAGGAATTGATCGAAACCTTAAATCGTTTACTGAAACCTTAAATCGTTTACTAAAACCTTAAAACTAGTTACGCACCATTAATCAAAATTTAACCCGAAATTGCTCGAAACCCTAAAATCATAAATATAAACCTATAAAATAGTTAAATCTTATATAATAGTGATAAAATCATAGTCGAATATAATTTTCGACTAAATTGCCTATTCACACGAAATTGTAATGAAATCGCCACAATAACTTGTAAAAATTATAATTGTAACGAGTAGCAATTAAATTGATAAAATTTCACAAAAATTTGAAAATTAATTTACGAGGAGAATCGTTATAATTTATATGATTCGAAAAATTACATATATTTATTAATAATTTTCATTTTCCTTCTCTTCTATTTCCAATTTATCTCTTTCCTTCTTTCCATTTCCAATTCAGGCTTATATCCTGCACAAAATGTGAAAAAAAAATCAGTAAAATAACACACTAACCAGCAACCTACGTGATGGATTTCCAAGTGCCAAGTGTTAAGTAATTAAACACACAAAAATATTGTAATAATTATCCAAGATTTAGCTTATAATCTAAGCTAATGTGCATGTGAATAAAAGGGAAAAAGTTGGACAGAAAAATAAAAAAAATCTTGCACACCGAAATCAAGAGCAAACGTGAGAAAGAAAGAAAGAAAAGAAGAAAAAGAAGAAGGAAAGAAAAGAAGAAGAAAGGAAGAAGAAAGAAACTAAAAGAAATAGGTGAGTAATTATTTAGTAATGTAGATGTATAATATGTAGTATATACATGTATAAATATAGTATTTGTAGAGTATTTTCTTAAAAATATAATATTGTTAATATATGTATATGTACACTAATACATAAATTGAGTAGTGTATGTATGTATAAGATTAGATATATATACATGCATATGCATAGGTATATTATACATAAGAATATGTGTTATGTATTTTTTTTAAATACATGTAATTAGTATTATTTATTTAATATACATATTTTGTACCATAATAATATATATATATGTGTGTGTGTGTGTGTGTGTGTATCCTTGTATAATCACCTTAGTATACATATATATAATCGTATAGTATATATATATATATATAATTACCTCTAATATATAAGTAGTATGTCGCATATGTATTAGTATATATAATATATTTACTAAATTCGTAAATATGTAAGGTGTATATGTATATATATATATATGATACCGTAATTTTCAATAAAATAAATTATAAAATATATATTATGAGTATATACATATGGGTATAATCGTAAGGTACATAAGAGAAATAATAAATAAGAAAATGAGAATAGTAAAAATAATAAAGGTAATAATAATAATAATAATAATCATAATAAAGTAAAATTCTCAAAAATAGGAAAATATACTCAAAATAATAAAAATATCAAGTATATGATTTAAATAATTATTAAATCATAAATATGTTACGAAAAAGTGAAAATCAATATTTTATAATTTTTAAACTTAAATAATAATTTTTGTGATATTTTTATATCACAATTTACGTTACGAGTTAGAACGTCCAAAACAGACCTCATTACGAGAAAATACACTTGAAAACGATCAAAATAAACTATAAGTTTATAATGATTCAAGTTAAAACGAAAAAGTTACACGCGATTCGATAAAAAACTCAAATCGACAATTTTACGTAACTAAGTGAAGTAAACCTTACAAATTACAACACGAGTTAGCTTTAAAATCCCAAACTTACAAATTTCTCTTATTCTCGGGTGATCTTGATATCGACCCTGAGCTGCCCACAGACTATTACGACTCTTGAGCTAGCCATGGCTGAGTGAGTTTTTCCTTATGATTCCATACTTATTTGTGCTTGTATTTAGTGAATCTAAATTATGATTTATGAATGAATGTGTATGGGGTTGGGTTATGCTTATGCATGATAATTGTTGTTAATGGTGAATCTACTTTAAATTTCAATAATATAATGTTTGTTGCATAGTAGATTCACTAGATTGATTGTTTGTGATTTGGAATGATCACTGATTAAATATGACTTAACTTTTTATTCGATTAAAAAAGTTAACTTGGATCATGCATAAATCATGCACTGCATAACTAATTCCGGGCAGTCACATTACATGGAAGTAACAAAAGGCCATACGTGGGTTGATTATTGATTATTGTTGATTTCGTACGGTACACACGTGTGATATGACTTTACCCTTACCCACTGGATGACTAGGCATTGGAGGCGCCAACCACCTAGCTATGGGTCGAGTCCAGAGGTCTTCGTTTAAGGGTGAGTGAGGGCTACGTGAACCTACTCACAATCATATGTAGAACTCATTTTGATAAGGTTAGTAATGGATGTATCATTACATTTTAAATACGAAACACGGAGTTTCGTTATGAAATAAATTCTAATATGATACCCAGATTTGACTGTTCCGATGAATCTCCAACTCTGACTTCGGAGGGCGTTAAATCTGAGTTGCATACAGTACCTGGTCACCTGCATCTATTTATTTAGCATACTGCTTGTTTATGCATTCCTTTGGTTGAACTTAATTGTTGTATAAACTTGATTGCTGTATGGTTGAAGGAAAATATCTCACTAAGCTAATTAGCTTATACCCTTGTAGTCTTCTTTCACAGGCCAACCTCTTTGTGGAGTCGAGTCGCCCTCTTTGTAGAGTCAGGCCTCCACATGCTCGAGGTTAGTTTTTTATACGGGGTCAATGTGGGAGCTGGATGAGGATAGAGAGTACTTTTGTCTTATTATAGATTTGAATATGTAATTTTATAATAGTCTAACTTTAGATACGTTTCAAACTCTGTATCTGTAAACTTTTATGTAAATGGACTATGTGTTATGTTTTTATAATATTATTATTTGTCATGAAATGATATTGCTTAAGCTCGTGCATTCTTGGTAGTTAGTAGTAGCTGTAGCCTTGTGTATCGTATAAAAAGGTCGCCGATTGAAAGGAAATTCAATCTGTAATCCTTTGTACGGTATACGGCGACTGCCACAACTAGCCCTCTCAGGTCGTAACATTTTGAGTCAGACATTGAGTTGCAACGTGTTCAAAACCTTCACAAATGAAACACTTTATGTCTGTTGCTTACTGCCTATGTTGTTCAAATTCCACCTCTTAGAATTTCGGTAGAATTGGAGTTTTATTAGCACTGCTATTACCCTTTTTTTTCCTGTTTCTACTCATAAGACATATCTTCTTCAAGTTTGTATTGTTGCTTGGACTTATTAGTACCCTTTGCCTTTATCACTCAATAGTAGTAGCTAATTGTATAAGAGCTATTTTATATAAATCAATATAGCTATTGATCTAAAATTGTAATCCATCAAAAAACCATGACATGGCTTACCCATTATCCTCTTATATCTTAGCTTGGATTTGTGTTACTTCAAATTTTTTAATGAGCTCTTCTATAATCTTCTTATGCTCTTTCAACCTTTGGACCCTCATACAAAGCTCGTACCTATGGTGCTTAAGCACAAAGTAGCTTCACATCACCTTTCTAATCTCATTCTAAGTAACAATCTATTCCATTTAGCTCATTGTCTATACCATTGTACGTTTAACGCCACACTTAGGCTTATTCGATTAATTTTACACTAGCTAGTTATACTTGTTCAAGATCCCTATGGTCATAACAATAAAAGAGCTTCTCAATGTTATATAGCCAATCAAGAAAGTTGTCGGGATACCTAATCCATTAAAAGATGAAATCTTTCTTTTAATCGTCTCCATTCTTCGTTTACCTTAAGAACTCTCAACCTCTAGCTCTTCATCTTCCCCTCTTTTTAGGGGTTCTTATACTATCCTTTGGTTGCCATTACATGGCTTAAAGTGTCTTGCCTGCCTCCTTGGCCAACTCCATTACTGTTACCATTCCTCCAACCTTGACTACCTCTTTCATGTTCTTGCAATAAGGCTTTAAGACTCCTAGTAATAGTTCTAAATGAATCCTTTAGTTCACCATGAATTTGTTCTAGAATCTCTTAGGAACAAGAAACAGACCTCTGAGTCTATTGAGTCGATTTTGTTATGGCTTATTGCTATTGTGCCATCAAATCAATAATCTTATTGGGCAACCTTACGTTTTCTTGAGATGATTTGAATCCTAGTTGCAATACAGTGATCGTACTTTTATGCTTCCCATTTTGCATACCTACAAGCTCTCTTAAATTAATCAATTCATCAGACATGTTGTACAAAATTTTGTTATGTTTGTTAAATGATGAATCTACCATACCTCACACCTAAAATTCTTGATTTGATGCTCGAATCTCAACTATTCTTATTTAAACCTTAGGTTTTGAAAACCTAATCTCTGATTTAAGATGATATGATTAAGGATTGTATGATTGAGTACTTAGCGATATCATAATTGAATTTGAAGGCAAATATTGAATCTTTTGGGTTTTATAATGAAAATATATGATTTTTATGGTTTCTTTATGATTTAAGATACAAAGAATATAAAGGGATATGGATGATGTACCATTCGATATGACTTTGGAATAGTAAAACTAATTGATTGTGATTATACCCTATGATCGATATGATTCGTGGCAATAGGAAATAGTCCATGTTAAAGAAATTTTGATATTACACATGATAATTTCAATAACAAAGGTTAATTAAACTATTAACATTACTTACGATAATCTAGATAACATAAAAAAAAAAGAACCCACTATTCTATAATAGAATTGATAAGTCTAAAAGAAGAACACGAGTCATGACAAGCTTTGTTTGTAATCTATTATCAAAACTCACTCTTACTAAAAATAATGTTAGAAGAATATTCATAATGATCCCTTAACAACCCTAGAGGTGTAGATGTAAATTAACTCATCTAAAATATTAAATAAACCCAATAAAATAAGAAATAAACAAACATCTTTGGATATAGGAAAATAAAGTTACAATAATGTTCACTATTGTGCTTAGGGTTAGGTTCATAGAGTGTGATCATGCTTGGTGAATCCATATAGATGTTCATGGTTGGGTTCATAAGGTGTGAACTTACCTATAATCATCTCAGCATGTTTTCTTCCTTGAACATAGTCTTAATGTTGCGATTATAGGATGTGCAGTTGATCACGCTTGGAAGCATGATCATAATCCCTAAGCATGATTTTCTTTAGTGCTTGAATTTTGCTTTTTCCTAAACCTGAGTGACTATCTCCAAAGCTCCTAACCTTCCTTTGGCCTCTAGCCCTTAGGAATCATGTCCTTAGTCTCTGATCCTTTTCACATGTAATTTTAAATTGCTTTAAGATCATATATTCAACACAATACCCGCATTAAAGTCTTTTTCTTAAGGACATAGTTTTGAAACTATATAAGATAAACAAGGATAAGAGTAAGACCATATGCTACCGAGATAGACATGCCAAATTCAAACACTTTCATATTAATTGGTTTCAAAACTTCCTCTTCTTCTTGTAATGAGCATACCCACAAATCATTTTGCTCCATAAAACCACATTCATGCATTTCATTGAACATTTTCCTCATGCTATGCATTTTATTGCACTTTGAATACATATTAACCAAACAACTCCCATAGATACATAATAAATGATTAATGCATTGATTTCCCAATACGGTACTGGGGCAAAATCTTATAAGCCTTATTGATGAGAAAAATATCCAATGGCAAGCCAAGGATGCTTTTTTTGGACAAAAGATGAAATCATAAAACTTTAAGTAGTTGTTGATCTTTTATGGTTTTTCTTGAAAACTTGGAAAAGAGGATGAATTGGAGGTTTGATTTGATGATATGGGCATTGAATTGGAGATTCTTTGAGATAGATTTTGAATGGGTAAGAGAGGAGAGGAGGTCATGTATTGTTCTATAGTAAAGCCTGAACTTTAATGGCTAAAAGCATTTTGTAGGGGTTTTGATGAAGAAGGAGGAGGAAAGATAAGATGAAATTATGTATGTGTTTCTTACAGGATTTTTATATATTAAATTTGTAAGACTACTTTTAGCTCAGTTGCAATCCATTTGATAAAAGGAAAAAAATTTATGTATATATATAGATATATTTGAAAAATTCCAAAGAAAGCTATCTTGAAGCTAATTTTCTAAGTCTAGCATTTGGAATTGTGTATTGACACATGATTTCAATTATAAGACTAAAACTGGGAGTTGAAGATTTGATTTCTTTATAGCTTGTTTGCCATTTTGCTTTAGGGAAAATGGGTGACCTATCCAATTAGTCAAGTGGGACCCATATGTTTTAACTAAAAAAATTAAGAAAAATTGGAAATTGACAAAATGTTGCACTTTACGAGTTTAATAGTTGTAACCTCTAATTTTTCCATACTCAAGAGCCTTACCTCTCAATTATCTTTCTTTTCTTTTTACAATTGGAAATTTAGTTAATTTTAGCCATAAAGGACCTAGGTCAATTTTGGTTCAAAAATATAAAATTGTGTCTTTAAAGACAAATTCTACCTTTACTTTTCTCTTTGCCAAAACTACCTTTACATTGTGTTTGGATGGATAGAAACTATTGGAAACCGAAAGAAACGGAAGAAAATAATATGTTTAGCAACTTAAATAAAGAGTGGAAATAGGTAGAAATATTTTCACATTTAACTCCACTTCCTTTCTCTCTAATTTTGAAGAGAAATAGGAAGAAATAGGTGAAAACGATGGCAAATTGCAAAAATATCCTTTTATAACACTGTTCATGAAAATAGAAATAGGGGTAGTTTTGTCTTATATTAACTCAATTTCCATTCATTTATTTCCATTTCTTTCATAAATTACCAAACATAAAATCAAAATCACATTTCATTCTATTTTCACTTATTTTTTCCTTTTCCACTCGTTTCTACCATTTTCCCTTTTATAAAATATAGCCAAACATAGTGTACTCTTTAAGACATAATTTGTATTTAAAAACTACAATTTTAAAGTAATATAAAATCATATTTTCAAAACATAATTTTAAATATTGTATTATTGGAATACTTTTATAATGACCAAGTATTTTTGTGATTTTTCTTCTTAAAAATATAGTATTTGTTTCATTTTCCCTAATGCATAATCTAAAGTGAAAAGTGGGTCGAAGAAAAAATTTTGATTCTCTTGATTCATTTTGCTACTCAATTTGTCTCATGGTTAACATGAGCATTATGGATTTATTTGGATTTTTTTTTCATCTGTATCTAACGTGTATTTAATTTGTATTTATATGTATTTGTTTGAAGTTTGATATTTGAAAAATTGTCTTATTTTATCTATTTTTATTTTATAATTATAATGAAAATAATGGTTGGAATATTGAAATTAAAAAATAAAAATTTACGTATTTTAAAAGAAAAAATTAAAATACATATATTTTATATATTGAAAATGATTATTTTAATTGATATTTAAAAAAATTATATTTTCATTTTTATAATCTTTACTAAGCATAAAGATTCAACTAAACAAATTTAAAAAAGCTAATAAAACAGAAAAATAAATCAACTAAATAAAGCCTAATTCGCGAATACTGTCCCATGCTATCCATTAAAGTCAGTCAAATCTTTTGATTAACTAGATATGTGAATATCATCAAGTTACATCAACACCTAAATTACACATATCTGGTCATCGCTGGACCACGGAAGTCTTTCGAATACAAAATAATTCCAAAACAAAATCACAAATTACACATTTATCTCATATGTCACACAACTCGGTTCGATATTTTTGGTAGATCTCGAATCGTGACCGAGCAATGGACTACGATCTCGAACCTTGGAACTAGAATGCAGCCGAATCAGTTCCCATTCGGTACCGTTTTGACCAATCCGTTCTTGTTCAATGGCGGAGATTTGACCGAAGGAGGAGTTCGTTTCGGTGGATTTGAGAGTTCTAGGATTTTGTTCTTGCTTCCTATATTGCTTTTCCAAGGAGGTAGTAGTAGTGGTATGGATTTTACGAGAGTCGGTGAGAAGATTTTGAGCTCCGTTAGGTCTGCGAGATCGCTTGGTCTTCTTCCTTCTGCTTCTGATCGTCCTGAGGTACGTGTATATGCGTGATCAGTTTCATTTTGAGTCTCCTATTGTGTTTCGTGATCGTCTGATCGAAGTTTCTGTTTCTATAAGTTAGTCAGTTATCATTTAGAGAGAGAGTGTGTGTGATTAAATTGTCCACAATGTTGCTTAGAGTGACAAATTGTGATGTTGAAGACGATATAATGTTTTCTCCAGTGTAAGTTGCGTTTATTTCTATAGATAATTGCTCGTACAAGAAGCTTAGTGTCATTTGTGTCTTGTAGAGACTTCATAGTTTAGGAGTAGGCGAATTGGTCAGTTTTGAGGGAGAACGCACCGTTGAAGAGGAATGTGAAGCTGCGATGATGATGTACATATCCTTCTCGAACATGGGGAATTTAGACAGCTGTCGGAACTTTCTCATGCTAACAATTGTCTAGGATTGTTCCTGAGCACCGGGAGTATAGTTACGTAGTGAGGAATTCTATCAGGCTAAAATGGTACACGATTATTTGTGAAAACCGGAAATTTAGTCAAGAGAAAGGAATTCTGTTAACCTCCAAGGGGTGGTTGAGGGCCAAAATACTCTCATGACAACTTGTATGAAGTGTTAGGTTCAAATCCTCTATTACTTAAGAAAAAAAAAAATGAATAAAAGGGAATTCTGTCATACTGAAAATCATATGAACCATAGTTTGAAATGTTTAGTTCAGTTATCAGAAGTACTATTTTTTTTTTTTTTTTTTTTGGGGCCACCTGGTGGGGGGGGGGGGGGGGGGGGTGGGTTGCTTTTCATTTATTTACTTATTTTTTCCATCTGAGAGCTTGATCATTCTATGATCTGATGTCAATGTTGACATAAATGCTAATACATAAAAGCTGTCAAGGTGTTTAGAAAGTTTTAAGCATTAAAATTGATAATAGTTCATATACATTCAGTCTAACTTGTGTTCTCTATAATTAATTTTGAGTAATATACATTTCTTTTCTCATTTTCACTCATCTGGTAAGAACATAGCCTGTGAATGATTGCTTTAGCTAATAACTAAGTTATGTGGCTGAACAGCAATGTTGGTGATGGGAAAATCCTGAGTTGTATACAGGTATAAGGGGAATTAGAGGGCCACTTTCTGGTGATCAACTTATTTCTGCATGAGGTGTTAGCTCTTGCATTTAAAGAAGTTAAATAGAACTAAATTAGAAAAAAAAGAAGATTTTAAAGAGTAGAAGACAAGTAATGGTACTTTTTATGCTTGCCTTGTTTGCTTGAGCAATCACCATACCTCAATTAAAAGTCACTCCAAATCTGTCTTCTCAAACATTGGCTTCTTTCCTTACCTTTGGCATTGTTTTACTAATGGCCATCTTAAGATATGTCATTCAAGGTTGTCAAATTCACGAACCTAAAATTGCTAAAGGATTTGTAGAATTGAAATGTAAAATTGAAACTTAAAAATGTACGTTACAATCTATGTAAAATAACTTTTAAAAAATTATAGATATACTTATTATAATTATAAAAATTTAAAATATATAATGGAAATAAAGAAATGGAGAAATTTAATTCTTTTTCTATAAAAAAAAAATTAAACTATAATTTGACGTTCACGAAATGAGGATAATAAGCATGGTTGAAACTATTTTTTTCCCATTATTTTGTTTGAAAAAAATAATGTATTGAAGAAAATCAAATGCTTCAACTTGTTTTGAGTTGATAATGGTATAAACTTAAATATATGGTTTTTCTTATAAACTTTTTTATTAGAGCTAAAATCTAGATAAATGCTACAAATAATGAAGGAGGGATTAGGAGAGGAAAAAAGAGGAAAAAAATTGAAATAGGATAAGGAAAATGATTTAATACCTTAATAGTCAATGGGATGGAAGAAGTTTAGTTATATTTTTTTATTTTTGACTCATTTAACTCATATATTGATTTGTAAATTTGGTTAAAAAGACAAGTTTTTATTAAATTTGACATATAAAATCGGATAAAAACGTAAGTTTCTATAAGAAAACGATTTTATACATAGGTTAACTCGAAAGAGTCTTGTAAAATTATATAATCATATGGATAGAATTGCGATTTTGACAACTATGGTGTTACCTTTCATTATTTTGTGTGCATTAAGCTTCTTTCAACTGTTGGAGCAACCCTACTTGTTTCCTTAAGTACAAGGCAATCGATTGCTTGCAGGTGCCTGCTCGAGCTGCAGCAGCAGCAGTGGTCGCTCGTGCTTTGGCTGGACTACCTTCTCATCAAAGGCTTAGTCTCCCATCCAGTTCCTTGGAATTAAGTTCAATATATGGAAGCAGGCCTGCTGTTCGATCTGTAGGGGAGATTGAAGAAGACTTCTATGAAGAGGTTTCATTTCTTTGTATGCATTCTTTTTGGCCTTTCTCATATGGCCTTGAGGACCATATACTTCCTTTCTAGAATTGTGATGTGCAAGGATATCTATTCGAAGTGTCTATGTCCTCATTTCTTGAGAGATTGTATACTGGTAATTGATCTAGATGCAGACCCTTCTTTTGTGGTGACAATGAATTTTATTTTGATTATGGGAATGTCTAGAAATACTGGTTTTTGTTACCAATTTGTGAACCAAATGTCTATGGCAGTCACTGAACGTCTGACTCCCTGGTAACTTTCCCCCCTACCATATAAGAGTGGCACCCTCATATGTGCCCTTAGGATGAGTTCTTTCCTTATAAATATATAACCTACCTTTTGGTATCTGTACTGCCAGTTTCCTGGCATATGGGAGATGCTATAGCAGCATTGACTACCGCTCTATTTTCTTGCATATCTTCCTGCTATGCTGGAAATTTTCACACAACAATATGATGAATAAGTTTCTATTACATGCTTCCATCTGTGAATATATATGGTGCATATACACTGTATTTCTTTTAGTCTTTTAACAATAAATTCATCTTAACAAGCCTACCTAGGGATAACGCCCTTTAATTGCTGGCATTACGGGATAGAATTGGTTCACAGGAATTTCAGGCTAGCGAATCTGAACTCTTACATATTAAATACATGGTCTTATGTTTTCCAGCATTTTAAGTACAACAAATAGCATTTTGTCAGCTATACAATTGTTCTTGACTTAATGGAGGACAAATTTTTTAAATAAGTTTTGCATCAAGTTTGGTACCCCTTCATACTGTGTAATAATGTCTTCACATTTCTATCAAAAATAGACAAGAGGAAAAAATTGATATGCATATTGATACCAAAAAGTGTTATAGAACTAGGAAATCGAGTTTCTATGTTTTCAAAAATTTTTTGCTTCTTTTTCTTACCCAAATAAAGATCTTTTGCTTCTTTTTAACCATGTGATCAAAGCATAGTCACATTAGCAGGATTAATCATCCTGCAGGATTAATCATCCTGTTGGGCCTCTTCATTTGCCAAATCCTGTCCCACAACATAAGTCCTTCTCTAACCAAAGCTGCCAAAACCATGTATATCTAAATAAATGAATCAAGCTTCACAATGCCCTCATCAAAGGGGCAATACATTGATACGTGATCCATTACTTGGCTTACAAGGCAGAACCTCAGGCAGAAATATACCCCTTCCTGATCAGGTTCTCAATTGTAAGGATCCATTTTTAACCATGGTGCTTTTTTAGAAAGATGAAATCTTTGGAGATTCCTGTCTTCCATTTGAACCTCCCGGGAAAGGAGCTTCCTGAACATCCTAAACAGTTGTGGCTTCTTTGAATTCTATGATGGTGTAGTGAATAATGTAAAACATCGGCGGAAGCTTTTGCAATGATGATTCTCAGAAATTTTCTACTATGGTCATAGGTTTTGATATTTTTTGTCATTACCAGGTTCAAAAGTTATTGGCCAGTGTCAACTTTCTGGGATTATGTAATTTTATGACATCCTGCAAGGGGGCATTATTTAAGCAGATCTTGAAACATTATGCATTCAAGAATTTATGATGAACTAGCTTCAATATAATGATAATTTAGGTAGTGCTTGCACATCCATCTTGGCCTAGATCTGTAATTTTTGTGGAACTTTTTCTAGCCAACTTAGGGGATGTTTGTTTCCCAGGAATTGTCTTTTGAACTTTTTTCTGCATCTGTTATCAAAGTTTTAGTATTGTCAAATATTATTGTCTTAATCTCAAGCAATTGCAGTTACTAGTGACTTTAGTGGCAAGTAATGATGTGAGATGAATGTGGTAATCAATAGTCGGTGTGGGGGTTAATCATCATGGAAAATGTTAATGGAAAATTAGGAAAGTAATTTCCATTTTTAAATAGATGGAATCATTTTGTCATTTTCCATTTGCATTTTCTTCGTTGTATTGCCATCGCCTTCCACCACATTAACTACTAAAACCCAATAATCTTAGCAACGTCATAGAGTAGACCAGGGAGGTAGACACAGCAGTTAAGGTATATTAATATTTGATAACTACAAAACTTCGATTATACAAATATTGGAGAAAATCCAGAAAAGAATTTTTTGCAAAATAAACACCCTTTATGTATGATTCATTTCGACAAAAATTTACATCTTGTTAAACCAAATAGAATTTGTATTCATTTTCTAGACCTAGATACTAAAATTTGTACTAGTTCACAGACACAAGCTGATTTTATCTACTTTAATCTGCGTCTTTTATCATGATCTTGCAAGCACATTATTTTCATGGGCAATCTATTTTTGCTTAATGCCTGCAGGATTTTGATCCAGTAAGGCATGTCTTAGAGCACATTCCCTCGGAGGAAAATGAATTGGAATATTTTGAGAAGCAGGTATTCTTTCTCTTTATTGCATGGACTAAATCACTTTGAATTTAATGACATAGTGTTCTACAATAAGTTATTAGCCTTCTTTTCCTATTGATCACATCATCATTCTTCTGAACTTTAATAGTTAAAATATACTCGACTGTAGTATTAGTATGATTAATTAATTTTTCCTCCTTTAATAATTTTATAATCTTAATTAGGTTTAAATTTTTATGTTCTGACAGGCCACTCTTAGATTAACACAATTGGATAGGGTTTCAGAATGCTTGTCCCGCCAGGTTATGGAACATCATGAAGTAATGGGTTAGTAAACCATGCTCTCCTTTTTCTTTATTGTATTTCTCAATTAGATCTCTCTTGGTTTTGTTTCCTCTTGTGCATTATTGTGTCTAAGAATGGCTCATGTCCAATTTGGTCATACTTAACAGTTTGTTGGTAAAACATATGGATAACTATACCTTTAGTCCTTTCTGTAATATGATATGACCATCTAGGAGTCTTTTGTTATTGATTGTGCTATGCTTTTTAAGAAGAAGTCTAGCTTCTCATTGTCGATGTTGGTTTGATAAGTCCATTTCTACAGTAGCATGGATCACAGGAAATGTAGATTGAATTATGAAACAGTCAGGTACTTGTTAATATTCTTATCCTTTCTTTCCTTCCAATTCGTTCCTACAACAGATATAATGAACTGGTGGCATGTGTCCTTCAGTATTCTTATGGGGGAATTTGTCATGAATATAACAGAAGGAAAGTATTGTCTCATGCACAACCAAAATGGACTCACTATTGTTAATTTCCAGTAATATGCTTAAGGACTGTAACTTCTTGTTATCTGCAATTATATTCTGAGCATGGAATTAGACACTAACTCTTGAAATTGTCAGTGAAGGGGATGGATTTGGTGAGAGAACTGGAGAAGGACTTGAAGATTGCCACGGTTATTAGCATGGTACGAATGGGGATGTAGATAGTTGGGTAGTTCTTGAGAAGGCCATGGCCTTATTGTTTCGTTTGAACCTCTTATTTTTTGTTTCAATGCCATTGGTACTATCTTTAATTTTAGTCACGATATTGTTTTCCAGAATGGAAGAAGGCATCTAACTTCGTCAATGAATGAGGTTTCAAGGGATCTAATCGTGAATTCAAATTCGAAGAAAAAGCAAGCTCTTTTGGTATGCAGTGTGCTTCTTCTTCCACATTCCAAACACATTAAGTCCATTATGTTTCTTCTTGTGGTCATTGTTAGTATTCTGATTCTTAAATCCACTTTATCAAAAATTCCACATATTGAAAAGAAAAAGAATACTTACTAGTTAATCAAGAGATGTTGATATAATGCAAAGCAAGCTTGAGCTTGACTAGAAGTTTTGGGCTCGAAAATTATCCTGTCCTTGCTGGATTATTAGTTTCTAGGGTGAAACTGGACTCATATTATTGCTTGATATACTCAAGTTTGATCCGACTTCATTGATTTTTTTAGTATGTAGAAGTTAAAATGAACTCAAGTTACATACAAGTTTGAGATCAATTACAGTAAGAATATAAGCTTGAATGTATGTTCTCACAATTTTCTTCAGCAATTCAAGTAGAAAAAATAGACTTTTATTCTTTTGTTAATTGGGTTTGAAAAAGTGAAAAAACAAAAGAAAAAAGTACTGCAGAGTGCAGAAAGAATATAATGAAAGTTTGTAAAACTTAATTGGGGCTCTCTTTTTATTTTAATACTTGAATTTGAATTGATAATCAATTACTGGATAAAAGGACAGCGACTTGATAGTAGAGGAGCTTCCCTATTATTATTATGTTGATTTGGAATGAAGACTGAGTTAATCAAGTATATTGCAAATTGTTTGACTTGCTTAAAACCACCTCTAGTTGTCAAGTAATGATCAATGCTCATGACTCCTTTATACTTATGTATAGATAGATTTCTTTTGATGGAAGGGAAATATTATGTAGGAGACATACTAGGATCAATAATTTCCTGATCACAGTGAAGTGTCTGGAAAAAGGGGAAGAGACAAAAGTGGAAAAGTAATTAATTTGGTGATGCTTGTGAAGTAGCTTATGTTCTTGTTCTAAGTTCTATGTGTTTGGTGGAAGTTATCTCTATCTACTCTGTAGTGTGGTTTAAGATATCTCGCTTTTTAGAAGGGAATTACAGATCAAATGAAGACAATGAACCCTCCCTTGTTCAAGATATTTGAGGGTGCTTCTTTTTAGGGAGTAGACATAAGTGAGATGTTTAATATGGATACAATGGTCATCTGAGCACAACTGTGTTGAGAAAAATGTATTTGGTTCCATGTTGTCAGAAGATGGTCAATTTCTATTCTTAAAGGTACTATTTTTGTATCTATACCATAAATATTACAATGGGTTTATGAGTGATTCTTCTGTAAAGTTGGTTGCATCCTGTATGAGTTACAACTTACTATCACTTCTCAGATTCTTTGGCAATAGGTATCGACTTGGTTGGAAAATTGGACAAGTTAATAGATGAAGGGTATAAGTAGAAAATGGGTGTAGAGATGCTTAATGAAGTGAGAAGCGGACAAAGGGGGAATACTGGCTACCTATTGCTGAATGAGGGAAAAAAATTGGAGGATTTTATTTGATTAACCATGGAGAGGAAGGGTTTGAGAAGCAGCTTCAT
This sequence comes from Lumnitzera littorea, assembly GCA_024138015.1. Lineage (NCBI taxonomy): Eukaryota > Viridiplantae > Streptophyta > Magnoliopsida > Myrtales > Combretaceae > Lumnitzera > Lumnitzera littorea. The sequence goes on along the minus strand of JAMXBB010000005.1, from coordinate 47,074,619 downwards.
ATTTATAATTCTGAATTGGCTCTCCCCAATGTAGGATAAACAATCTCTGTATAAGCTAGTTATTCCCAAACTGGCTGGACATTGGTTTTGCCTCTACTCTTGTAGAACTGTAGGGAAATTGGCGCTATTGACTGTTCATTTAAGAGATATTTTGAAAATGGAATTGCAGGTTTATTGAAGTTAATAGATGTTTTGATTTTTTTTTAATTTTTTATCATAAGCCTTATGGTACCATCTTTTTTTCCGGTAGAAGGTCTCTGCATAAAATATATGAAAATGGAGTTGAGGTTATGGCCTTCTGGGAAGGGTTTAGTTATTGGGATGAGAACTGAAGTATTTAACTTCTGCATCACTGTCCTCTTGTCATTACCATTTTTATATGACGAGTGTAGAAAGGACATCTCTCAAACATGCTGTACCCTATTGGAATCAAGTTGCAAATGGAAGTTGCATTAGCTGATAAAGAATGTGGTAATATAAGATCTAAGGTCATATGCCCATTACATATGAAGTGGTGGCTTGAGCTTTTGTTTTTCTGTTTAACTTCTGCTATGAAGGAAGGACTACCCAGTCAGTGGCTTTTTCTTGTCAAAGGGACACTGACTGGCTTTATAAGGTTGTCCATGTTTTGTCAACAAATACATATGGAGGCATCACTGGTCAACAGCTATTAGCTGTATTTTCTAAAGATTGGAATTTTTTTGATATTTCAAGCTCATTTACCTCATCTTTTCTGCATGGGTGATATTTTATGAAAATAGCCTTTGCAATCCATGCATTCCTCAAGGAACTTGTCATGTATATTCTGGTTCAATTAAAAAATGATTTTGGACCCTGAATTTCAATTGGCTTCAAAGTTTACCAACTGATACTAATGGTAAATGATTTGGAGTAGGAAAGATTATAATTTACATAAGATTTGCCTTGATGCAATAAAAACATAGATCAGACAATAGTTAGAAACTTTTCTTTTTGGTGTATACATCTACTTTTAGACTTCGTCTTCTAATCTGTTATTTGAGTGTATCCCAACCAACTCCAAACACAAGTTTGACAATGCCTATTCCATTTAAGGCTATGCTCTTATCTTTCTACCATTTTCTGACATTGGCGATGTGTATATTTACCCTTTTGCTTTGTTGGCTAATGATGATTACTTGGTGAAAAATGCATTTGTGATCTTCTCTTGTGTCTCTTTCCCCTGCTGGAACCATATTTGGTAAATTTTTTTGATGCATGATGTTGTTACCTTTTGCAGGACATGCTTCCTGTGTTAACTGAACTGCAACATGCAACAAGCATGCGAATGGCACTTGAATCTCTTGTTGAAGAAGGAAATTACTGCAAGGTGGTTTCTGTCATTGTTTATTATGATCATGTTGTTACTTTTACTCTAGAACTGTCTCGTCTGTTTTTCATTTTATTGTTTTGTTAGTCCAATTTATTATTTATTCTCTAATTATCTGGAAACCCACCATGGAATAGGCATTTCAAGTCTTATCGGAGTACTTACAAATTTTGGAGGGATATTCAGAGCTGACGGTGATAAAAGAGATGGGTCGAGGAGTTGAGGTACATATACATAATTGTGGAAAATCATAGAGTTCCAAACAATTTTGGGAATAATTTCAGACTTATGGAGCATTTACAACTCATTCTCTGCTAATGCTATGTTTTGATAATTATTTGGGATGGAAAGAACAGAAGGAATGCTTTTTGGTATTCCCATCATTTCCACATATGGGGGCATCATGATTTTTGTTCATCCTTCTATTCCTTCATTTTCCACTGTCCAGATTAATTAATTCCAAACAGTGTCCTTTTTTTTTGCCCTCTCCTTTGGGTGGGTGGGTAGGTAAAATTGCGAGGGAAAATGGCCAAATCCAAGATATTTGCATGTTTACTAATCTGCCATTAATTTAATTATGCAGATTCTAATTACATAAGTACCGCAGCAAAATCATATGTACAACATGCAATTTTGCCTTTGTATGAACATGTGACATATGTACGTGTAGCTATATTGCATTTGCTACATGTGATTTTGGTGTATTTTAAAATGTGAAAAATATTTGCGGAGCTAAATCGCATCTACTCATACTGAAGTTTTGAAGTTGCATGTAATATATGCGGTTTTTTTGATTTGAAGTAAATCGTATCTTTCAAATAGGATTTTGCATTAGTATTTAGGTAATTAAAATTATGTGATTTTTATTGATGTAATTTCGTTTTGTAGGAATGGTAAACATATGTTGCACCTGCCAAATGCAGAATCGAAAAACTATAATGTCACTAAGTAATCTAAACATTTTGATAGATTTGACATTTAGTATGATCCTTTTTGCCATAACATGAGGTTTTAAAGGGTGTTTCCAAAGTATGCTGTCATTTTGTTCTGACCAAAGGAAATACACAGAGGCAGCTAGGGCCAAATTTCACTCTTCTAGAAGCAATGACAATTCCTTATAGCATTGCTCAGCCTTCTTATTGAGTTGCACCATGTTGCAAATTTGTTGGGCAGTCGAATTGTTGAATAACTATCTTCTGCACATCTTTGGTGTAGAAACAATTGAAGAAGAGGTGGTTGTGAGTATCAATAGCATCAAAATGAAGTACATGTTGTATGACTCCCTATGCCCCCAGTTTACCTGTACTAAGTAACCTACCCTGGATACCCATCCACAATATAATAGCATGCCTAGGAACATGATTATCAACCCACTTGAATTCTCAATCTCTGTAACCAGTGAGTTGACTGTGAATTAATCTCCTATAACATCCTCCCTGATGTAAAGAAATTCTCCAAGCGTCTGTGATGTCTTTGCCAAGCAAATTCTACATACTTCTGAAAAAAATCATCATTATATCCATCTGGCAAGGGGGCCTTGTGAGTGGCCATTCCAAAGAGGGCAAGCATGACTTTCTTATCTGAAACTTCTTAGGAAGTGTTGTTAGCCTGGACTCATTCAGCTTGCTTACTACCAGCCAAAATACAGGTTTTCTGTTCCAGACGATAGCATTATCAGAGAATGAAAGATTCCAAATAAGTGGCCAAGTCCACCACTTCCTTGTAAGAAACTGAAAAAGTTCCATTCTCTTTCTTCAACCGATTAATTCCATTCTGATGATTCCAATGTTGAAGAGTTTTGGAAACAAAAAACAAAGATATCTTATCCCCCAACTTTTAGCCAATTTACTCTCGATTTTTCCTTTAGAAATTTCTCATCTTTTGCACCTAGGGAACATAACTCTTCATAGCAAGCTTCTTCCTTTTCCCACTTCTTTTCCCCTTGATTCCTCTGCAAATTTTCCAATTGGACTGCTTGAAGTTCTTCTCTTCAATGAGATACTCTTACAAAAGGATTTGAGTGGTTATGTTTATTTAACTTCCTAATTCTGTCTTCTGCAGCTTCTATTTTGCACAAACACAAAACATTGAAGTGCCTTCTGCTTCTGTTTTCCGTGGTTTTTTTTTTTTTTGGGGGGGGGGGGGGGTGTGCTGGGGTGGGTTAAGGTGAGGTATATTTCATTCAAAAAATACACATGGGCAATGTAAATGAAAGAGCACATGAAGATGCCTGTACAATTGAACTAAGTATCTAAAACAAAAGAGTACTTAGTTCAAATACATGGCTATGCAACACTATAGTGCTCTTAGAGATTCAACAAATACGACATCAAATAGACTTAAAAATAATATCAAAATTATAATCTGCTTCTCCAACATGTCTTCTATTTCTTTCTTTCCACAAGAAGTAGCATCCAGCTGCAAAAGTTTTCTTGTGAATGGAATTAAGCTGTCCAAATCACAGAGAGCACAAAAAATCATCAATGTGGGAAAAACTTGACGGCTTGCAGCAATGCCAATCAATAGCAGATTCCACCGTCTTCCATATGTTCCTCATGGAAGAACATTCAAAGAAAAGATGATCATGACATTCTTCCTTTTCTCAGCATAAAAAACAGCAGTTTGTATCTGCAACACCTCAGCAACATAGTTTACCTGACATAAGAAGCCTTTGCTGTACCACTAGCCAAAGGATGAGAGATTGCCTAGGTGTTGTCTCTTTGTTCCAAACCAGAGAGTGCCAAGAAAACTGCAGGCCCCTTGTCTCTAGTCAACATGTAAGCGGAATTTATAGAAAGCCTTTTGTTCTCAGCATCTGTCCAAGTTAGCTGGTCTCTAGAATGCAAAATAGGTCTAGTATCTCGCAAGCTTTGAATAATGGCCTGCCATCTTCCTCCACTAGGCCATCTCCAACTCCAAGCACCCCCCTTAATAAAAGTGCTTAAAACTGTATCTTTGGGGTAGCTCAAAGTAGAACTCCCCCCGATCACCCAATCAATCAATCAATAGGCCTTGTGGATGCCAACTATCAAACCAAAATGATATTAAGTAGCCATCACCAATCCGCCACTTGAGTAGCTGCCTTGCTAGAGATCTACTTTTTTGTAAGATTTTCCTCCCAAGCTTAGGAGGCATCATGGGGGATTTTAATGTGCCAAAAATCCTGGCCTCTTAGAATCTTGTTTCTTACTCAATTTGGCCATAAGGTGGACCCTTCATCCATATGTAAACTCCAAATGTGTTTCAATTGAACTGATTTGTTCCAAAGCTTAATGTCAACTGATCCCGAACCTCCCTCCTTTTTAGGTTTACAAACATCCTTCTACTTTACTTTGGTTTTGGTCTTAGAATCTTCATTATCATTCCAGAACCTTTTTTAACTTTGTTTTAATCTAATTTAGAACATATAGTGGAAGAACAAAGATGGTCAACTAGTATACCTGGAAGATAAAAAAGGATGCTCTTGACCAACTGTAGGCAACCTACATACGAGAGGCTTTTGGAAGTCCAGTGATAAATATGGTCTCTGTACTTAGCAACCAAGTCCTGGCATTCACTAGAGGAAGAAAGCGGAATTCCTAGGGACTGGATAGGTAAAACACCCTCTTTAAAGCCAAAGCAATTCAAAATTGTTGTTGGAAACTCTGTTCCATGCCACTAAAGAATATGTGGTTTTTCCTAGGATGTGCTTGTAATCCTGATAGCTCATGGAATTTCACCAATCCATCATGTATAAGGTTTAGAGTGGATAGGTGTCCCTTAGCAAAAACCATGATATCATCTGCAAATCATAAGTTGGTCAGTTTTTTTTTTCTTACATCTCTAATCGAACTAAAACTTATCCATTTGTGCCTTCTCTAGAGGTTGGAAACTTGGATCATTAGTTGAAAAAACGATGGGGAGTGTTGACTTTTCTCAAGTTTAACTTCATACCCATGACAGTAGGGCAGTGATTGGACATATTAAGAGACAAGAAAGAAGCGTGTAACTGGAAGAGATTGTAACCCCTCCTTACTTAATAAAACTCTGCATAACTTCCTTTTTATAACATTGGCACTTTGCTTATTTTTCCAAGTTAGTAACAATATCCAGGTATTGTCAAGTTCGTTGTCTCTAATTAGTAATTAGAAAAAATTACTCATTACATCAGGCTGTTTGACAGATAATTTGATTTTTATTACTCAAAGCATTATCTTGGATTTTCCTACCTGTGGAAATTTGTCTACTGTATCTTCTTCCTAGCTGTTTTCAGACAGTCAAAAAAGGGGCAGTCTTTTTTAATTACTCTTGATTGTGATCAAGGAATTTATGAGGTCAGTCTTTGATTATATTGTAGGTTTGGTTGGGAAAAACACTTCAAAAGTTGGATTCACTGCTCTTGGGTGTCTGTCAAGAATTCAAGCAGGAGAACTACATAACCGTGAGTCTTCTATTCCTTCACCATGGAATAGTTGTCTTCTATAATGATTTAAAACAGTGGAGTGCAGTTTGCACATTTTAGCTTGAAATCACCTTGGTGCCTATTTTATAAACAGATGGATGCTGCTCTTCTCGTCTGGCCTGCATTTCTTGCCTATTAGCTTTTCTTTTTTTTCAACCATGAATTTGAGTAGAGCCTTATTTTCATATCAATCTACTATATAGATTTTGTGATTGGTGGTCAGATAGTTGTACCTGCATAATGACTATGTCATTGCCGTTGTCAGCCCCTTTCTGATTGCCCAGCTTTCTTAGTTTTTTGCATTGGTGGAACACATCATTTGTGAGAAGAGTATCTCTTCATATAATGTATAATTGGCTGTTGAATTTTACAGGTTCTTGATGCCTATGCACTAATTGGAGATATTTCTGGTCTTGCGGAGAAGATACAGAGCTTCTTTATGCAAGAAGTTCTTTCAGAAACTCACTCTATTTTAAAGATAATTGTGCAAGAGGTAAGATTAATTGGTTTTAAGAAAAAGAGAGAGCATTCACATCTATTCACCATATGCCCTAATTCTCTTGAGAGCTCCTATAATATTTAACATAATTATTTCTATTTGCAATATCTTCTTATTTTTATAACCATGCTTGCTTAAGTTTTACCCATTGAGGTGGAGTTTTGGGTATTTCTTGCTTTTTGCCTGTGAATAGATGGATTACTTTATTCTAATCCCAATTTTGTACAATTCATTATTATTGACAACTCAATAGTTTCCTTGAATTCTTTTGAATTTAACTCCATGTCTAATTGATTTGAAAACTTAAACTGGGCCTTTTATATTTTATACTTTAAGACCCTCTATATGGGCTTGGACATGATTAAGGACATCACGTGGAAATAATTAAACTTTTAATTTTTGTCAGATGACAATGTGGTGAATTGAACTCTGGACATCTTACTCTAGATCCATGTTAAATTTAGTTTCACAACCAATTGATTTACAAGTTTAGCTTTGTAGATCTGCATGAGCTTTCATATTTCATATTTTTAATGAACATAAAATCCTACAACTATGAAAAAAAAAAAATACAACAATAAAAAAAAAAAGGGTGAAATTGTGAAGAGTTGATATTCTTTAGTTTGTTTGGAAAAACTTAATGTGCCATCCACAAAATCAGGAAGCGCTATAATATGTTGAGTGGCATTTTCTAAGAAACACCTTCCAAGAAGGATGTGAAGTTCAAACAAGCGAACTAACTGGAAAGATTACATTGAGCATATTTTTTGGATGATATCAGATTTTTTCCTTCATTAAATAAAAAAAGCAGTACAACAACAAGGGCATGATTGTATAAGAAAAAAGGACAGTTAGAATACCCTCAATGGTGAAACAAGATAAAATCATAAAAGCACTGTAGTGACTAAAGTCCAAGAAAGGTTAGAAACACCCTCAAGGGTCAAAAAAAAAAAATACAACAAAATAGTTACTAGCAGACCATGTAAGCTGACACCTTAAGACCTAGACCATTGCACACCCTCCTTCCTTTTCTTAGCATGAGTAGCTTTAGAAGACATGAGAGAGCAGGAGGATGGGGTGAAAATGATGTGATCAGGAAAGTCTGCCAATGTCATATTGAGGGAGGAGCTAGGCGCTAAGAATTTGTTGGAACTTGGGGCCTCACCTTCATTCTGGACATCATTACCGGCTATTTTGGTGGCATTCACTGTAGCTCTTGCTTCTCCAAGGGTCTTATACATTGGGTGTGGAGTTTCAATCGGAGGAGAGACCACAGCACAAAGTCACAGTGTTCACAGGCACTTCTAATGGATGAGGTCTGACATGTCCAGTCCCTATAGAGGCTAACTTTGGAGTCAAAGGGCTAACTTCCTTTAAATTACATGTGAATACATCATGACCAAATGTCTTATAGTGGGAGCAACCAGGGCAGGTATCAACTTCTACAGAAATGTTTTTACCATCAAAATATTGAACCATGATTGAGTGTACAAATTCACTATCAGTGTGCATTTTGACATATACCTGTGAAAAGCTTAGTCCTTCTTGCCAAGGGGTAATAGAATCAATAGTCAATGGGTTATCAAATCTATTGGCAATGTAACCAATGCCCTAACATTCTGGAGCTTAAGTGAAACTGGTATGGAGCTAAGAGCTTCACTTGCAAACAACATACCCATTTCGCAACGTCGAAGAATAAAATAAGGATTAGCAAAGTACAAGGGGTTTTGAGGACCCTCATCACTCGACCTCTGCTTCCAAATTTGAAAAGCAAAGTACTTCTTTTATAACTTGAAAACTTTGAGTAGACTAAAATTCCACTCTTGGAGAGGAAAGAGACTTTACAAGGAACCGACCAACTATAGTATTTCTGCATAGTTGAGCTCCAAACTTATAAACTTCTCGTGGTGGGGCCACTATAAACTCTTACCCATCCAAAGTAGGTTGGGGGGGGGGGGGGGGGGGGTTGTATAAAGCTTAGGCAATGATTTGAGTTTGAGTAGACTTCCATAAAGGACATGCAGTCACTAGTCATTGTCAACAAAGTAGGGAAGGGAGAAAGACAAGCTTGGAGGGGAGAGTGGGACTGAAGAGGAGGAAAAAGGTTGATGTTGAAAGGGAGCTTCTCCGACTACAGGAAGGTAGAAAGTTGGATTGTTGGAGATTAGGAAGCACTAGGAGCCCTGTTTAAGACATCTTTGAGAAACAATTATGGGAGTTCAACTGAGAAATGTTAACTGGAGGACACAATAGACATTGCTTTAGAGGACTTAGCAACAGAAGAATTGACTAAAGCCAGGCTAGAGTTAGAAGAGGGAGAAGTAGGCATTACCAAGGGCTAGCAAGGTTGATGAGAACTTTCCCCTATGTGGAAGAGATGGTAGCTTGAGAATTGGGTCTAACAAGGAGGAGGTTGGCGCTACCAAAACGGAGGGAGTCGCTGGAGAAAACGAAGTTAACGGGCCCCTTGCAAGTGATAGAGGAGTTGCTTTTGTTGCCATGACCTGCAAGAGGGGTTGCCAATGACTTGCACCTCAATGGAGATAAAGTTGGCTTAGAGAGGAGGATTTGACTTCAAGGAAGGTGGCTTTGCCAAGGATGAGCAAACCGCCAGAGAGGAGGAAGAAGACTTACACCTTTTATAAGGGGATGACTGCGAGGTGAGGGCTGGTTTTGTCTTAGAAGTGGAACTTTGACACTCGGAGGAGCCGTCGACGTGAGTAAAAACAAGAGTCATGGAGGAGAAAAACTTTGGCCGCTGGAGAAGAACAGAAGTAGAGGAGGACGAGTGGAGAAGAAAATGACAACCAGAGAGAGGTAGCTGACAAGATTTGACAGGAAAAGTGGTTGACGGAGTTGTCGAAGTCTGGCCACTGGCTAGCCAGAGAGGATGATGGCTGACGAGGCATTCTGGTAAAGAAAGATGATTGATGAAGCTAAGGAAGTGAAAACCTTAGAGTGAAGGAGGTGGGAAACTCAAAAAGTGAAACTAGAGATCACAAGGTTTCTCTATCGAGTCATCTAACCCCAATCACACCATAGGTTTCAACTATTACACAATTAGCATATTTAGGAGACTAAAAGTATATGTTCTGTTTGGTTTTCTTGTGAGCCTTCATCATATGGTATTTTGGTTTCCATGTCGTATCTTTTTATTCTTTTCTTCTTAAATGAATACTCTATCTCTCTTCTGTTGCTTTAGAGTTGACTAACTTTTATCTTTAACAGGATCAAGAAGAAGTGAACAAGCAAAATAACAGGTTTGCTTCTTTATGATTTTTTGGTGACTTCACTGTTTCTTGACATCATTCCATGGTGTGCTTCTTTCTCATTCATCATGTTGCTTTCCAGACTCACCTACAGTGATCTATGCCATCGGATACCAGAATCCAGGTTTAGGCAGTGCTTATTAAGAACACTTGCCGTTTTGTTTAAGTTGATGTGCTCATACTATGAGATCATGAGCTCCCAGCTGGAAAACGAGGTAAATTACATTGATTATTCATCCATATCTTTCTATTATTTGCTGCAAATTCCAGTAGCAACTACGTTGAATTTACCCCACCATGTTGTCAGACTTTTTTGTTGGGGTATCTATATCCAAGTATACAATCTGATCATTTTAAAGGTATTTCTGTGCATTAGTAAGGGCCTTGGTAGGATTGCTACTAGTTTTGACTAATTTCACATATGAATCATGGTCTGAATGGTGCATAGATTGTTTTTTCTTTTGAGATTCTAAGTTAAAGGATATGGTGTGGCAAAAAGGACACTGTTACTCCTCTATGCTTTTATGTTACTTAACCATAGAAGAACGATGAGAATGAGCATTGGCTCAACTAGTGAATTGCGACCTGGGTGACGAGAAAGGTTACGCATTTGATGTGTGGAAATAGCCTATCAGCAAAATGAGAGATTAAGGCTGTTACACATGTGACTCCTTCCCATACTCCCATTTTGCTGGGAAATGTGTTGCCGCTCCCTTTTTAATCATATAAAAAACAATTATTTAAGAGAAAGTAAATTAGACATCTGAGACAGTTATTCTGTGTTGTAGACTCACTTGTTTTATCTCTTTCATGTAGTCTCATTAATCAAAGGATTCTAACATGTTTGCTGCCATGAGGTGTTAAGTGTGCTCTTTGATGTTCATTGTCATGATTAGTACAGTTAAGTTCTATTTCTGTGGACATGTCATGATTTTTCATTTATTCTTGAAGTTTTCTTTGTTTCTATTTGGATCAGTGAAAGATTTGTGTTTTGGTTTCTTGTAGACTTTTAGTTACAAGTTCCTCAATATTATCTTCTTTCTTCCAAGACAGGTCTCTGCATTGCATTCTTCAACTCTCTTGCAAATGAAAGCCAATGGCGCTAGTTCAATCGAGAGCATAACTATTTCAGATCCTGAAGTTCTGGGTTCTCAGGGGGGTGATGTCCCTCCATCTGAAATGATTCCCAGAGTTCCCATTTCATCTTCTGTTGAAGAACCTGTCAGGGCGAACTCTCCTTTTTTCTCCTCTGAAACTTCTGGTAATATCAGTATGGATTTTCAAGATGTGGTTGATGTGGGAAGGAATAACAGTAGTGCAGCATCATGCAGTGGATCTCCATGGTATCACCTTAGGAAGGATGCGACAGCTTTTGTTTCACAGACACTTCGTAGAGGGAGAAAGAATCTTTGGCAGCTTACAACAAGTCGTGTGTCTGTTTTGCTTTCTTCAGCTGCTGTTTGTTCAACCAGCATTCACCAGTTCTTGAGAAATTACGAAGACCTCAGTGTCTTTATCTTGGCTGGGGAAGCCTTTTGTGGCACTGAAGCAGTTGAATTTAGGAACAAACTGAAGGCCGTTTGTGAAAACTATTTTGTTTCTTTTCATCGGCAAAGTATACATGTGAGTTACATTTATGAAAGTTTTGTTACCTGTATTTCTAATTTTTCTCCAGATTTCCTTTTCATTGTGTAATAGCATGAAAAGCAACATTGACATGCTCTAGATTTTAAGGAAATTCATTTGTGGCCTCACTGAGGTGATATCTCAGTTGCAGAAATGGTTAGCTATTGTAAAGACTGTAGGTCATTGATGATGGTTCTCATGGACCAGGATTGGACCTGCAGGCTCAAGAATAAAGAGCAAAGATAAAAGAGACTGCTTGTCTGCTCGAGGAAAGACAAACATCTCTTGGAGAGAAGAATATGTACTTCCTCTACAAGACTCAGTTAGGAATAAAATGGGATTTATTTTACTAATATAAAATATGGAAATTCCATTTCTTGTTATACTGCAATAGATCCACTCAACAATCTGCTGCTTCTTCTCTGTAAACAGAGAGGTCCAAAAGGCATAGCAAAACAAACAACCTTCTAACTGCCCCTTCTCCTCCTCCTCTGTTCCTCCTTCCCTCCCTCCTCAAATAGCGTGAGGATTATCTCATAAATGATAAAAGGAGGGATTGTTCACTTCAGAAAATTGACAGCATCATGGATTGAGATCGCCCTTGAAGGCATAACTCAACAGCTACACCCATGTATGATAGTATACTTCGATTCTGCCATCCTAAAAGAAAGGTTGGCCTCCAACAATTCTGTCTGTGTTTAACCAAACAATTAGAAATGTTTCAAAAAAGTAGGCACGGAGTGCACAAAAAGTTTACATCTTTTCACAAACTCTTCTCAAGATTTCTGCTGGGGTTGCTCCTCCTAATTATCTGAGATGTTTTTCTCCTGCAATGGCATTAAGTCTATCTGCTTTATTGATTGAAAGCACTGCCTCAAGGGCTTTCTTGTGTTGATGTTCATGTAATGCTGGGCTGTTTAAGTAAGTGCCTCAATGAATACATGCATTATTTCGCACCAACACCCTTTGACCTCTCCTAGAACTGGATAATCTGACAACTGTACAACATTGGTGGAAGGGTCTGCTCTGCCTGGGTTATTGTTAAGGCCATTATTTGTGTGGGTGTCATGTACTGTCACAGTCTGTATTTATCGTGAAAATGATGTTGTGCATATAATTTTTATTTCTATGTTGACGTTCAGTATTAGTTTATAGTGACATGTGTTAGCATAGGACAGCAAGGACATGGACAGGTGTTAGTCATGAATAGTGCTGTGCTGTGTTTGTGTTGTTACTGTGTTAGGTTGCAATAATGTAGTTGTGTCAGTGTTGGCATTAGGCCAAGTGTCCTGGGATATGGTGCTGATTTGTAAGTGTCAGTTTATCTGTAATAAGTGGCAGTATGTGTCACAAAAAGAGTAAAATCTAGGATTGGCAGTGGCTAAATAACTGCTCTTGCAATCTCTGATATCTGGCCTTTCAATGGCAGCAAGAAATGAAAAGAGGATGGATCAAAATTCTTGTTTTTCACGAGATCTAGGATTCTCTCCTATGTAGGCCTAATTGTCAATTATTTTCATGGGATCTAAGGTTCTCTATCCCTAAAATATCTCCAACATATGTAAATTTGGTAGAAAAGCTATCAACGACTTCTGTTTGTTTGTTTGGGGCCTTTTTTATTTATTATTATTATTGTTATTATTTGGTGTTATTAATGTCTGAAAAAATGTCCAATCTGATATATGATCTTTTTGGGTTTAGACTTGACATTTGGATAAGCTTTCTTATCTATTTATATATTCTAAGCTGGTAAGTGTTAGGCTTCACATTTTAATCTTTCTATAATTATAGTGAAGTATACTCCAACTAAAAAAAAAATGGTTCATTAGTTTACTGAAAAATGTTTTTGGGATTGTCAATACTGCTGTAATAATGTGAAAAGGTTTTGGTCATTAGTGGCTTTAATTGGTGGCTGATGTTTGGAGACGAAGGTAGTTGTTGATTACTAATGGTGGTGGTTTAGTGTTTAGAAAAATGCTAATGAAAATTGAGGAAGATGATTTAATTTTTAGAAAGAGGAAATTATTTTTCTTTATTAACATATAACATACTAACTGTTTGCCATTGCTAATAGCTGGCCCCTACGGTTGCTGTGACCACTTCCTACCACTAAAAACTACTAATAGCTTTAAGTACTCTGATTTCCAGGGTTATATTTGACAACTATGAAAATATTATATTATAACAAAAATTTGAACATGTCCTCGTTATTGAAAGTATAATTAGTTAAGAGTTACTTAAAGAACAAGATGAATAGGTTTCTTTGTTTGATTTGCTATTAATTTCTTATTCATGTTAGGTTTCTGAATTTTTCTTAATCATGAGTTCAAGATGGAATTCGAAGGGATCAAATAGGAAATCATTGAGCCCTGATACATTTTTGGTGTCATGAGTGGAAGTTTCTTTCATAAGAATGCTAGGTGTGGGATAAGTTTATGTATTGGTGTTCAATCTTGTGGTGAAATGATCGGAATAGCATTATTCCTAAAAGCATTAACCAAAATTATCAACTAGCGGTTAAAAAACTTAAGCAAACTAATTTTTCTCTTTTGTTTCCATTATCATGGTGTGAAAGGTTCCTATTCCATCAGAGATTTGTTGTTTTTGTGAATCTAAGGATAAATTATGATTTTCTTAATGGGGGAATATTTATGATGATTAATTATTTGAAAAGAAGAAACATGATAATTGTTTATTAAGGTAGCGTTTGATTGTGTAATTTTTATAGTATTGGACTGGACGAAAAGTTTTGTCTCATATTTGATTTGTAACTTTACTTGATGATTGGATAAAAAATTAGGTTGATGAATTGGATAAAAGGTCTATATTTTTTCCCATCACCATGGTACAAAAATAAAATTTACTGGACAAAAATAATGATATCTTATCTTTTTAAAAATACCATTTTATGTTATAATATTAAGTTAATTTACATTATTTTTATTAAATATTATAAAAAATTATTTATTTTATAATATAAATAATTAATTTTCGCAAATCTATTGCTTTTTATTTGATATTATGTATAATTCATTTAATTATGCTAATTCAATAATCCGTTTAAATCGTATTTTAAATAATATAAAAATATAATTAAGATATATATTAAATAATATTGAGGGTATAACTATCAAGATATAACAAGTCCAGTATTTGTGTATACCAAATAAGGAATAGCACAAAATTTTGTGTTTAGTGCTGTACAAACCAAACATGATACAATAAGTTTGTATTGTCCAGTTTTCTTTATATTTATCTTATCTAGTTCTTTTTGTCCATTGCAGTTCTTACAACCAAACATTACTTAAAAGATAAAGAAACAAACACTTTCAAGTGATTGGAGAAGTACCAAAACAGAGTAGCTTGAATATTTTGTAGTAAACAAACACCTTCAAGGAATAGCACAAAATTTTGTGTTTAGTACTGTACAAACCAAATATGATATAATAAGTTTGTATTGTCCAGTATTTTTTATATTTATCTTATCTAGTTTTCTTTGTCCAATGCAATTCTTATAGCCAAACATCACTTAAAAGATAAAGAAACAAACACCTTCAAGTGATTGGAGAAGTATCAAAACAGAGTGGGTTGAATATTTTGTAGTAAACAAACACCTTCAAGGAATAGCACAAAATTTTATGTTTAGTGCTGTACAAACCAAACATAATACAATAAGTTTGTATTGTCTAGTCTTTCTTATATTTATCCTATTTAGTTCTTTTTGTTCAGTGCAATTCTTACAACCAAACATCATTTAAAAGATAAAGAAACAAACACCTTCAAGTGATTGGAGAAGTACCAAAACAGAGTGGGTTGAATATTTTGTAGTAAATGTAGAAGGCTAGTGGTGTGGATGAAATAGTTTGTAGTAAATCTAGAAGGCCTTGGCATTTTTATCACAGACAAATGATAGACATTTTTCTGGATGATTTTTTTCCCTGCTGTATTGCAGGGAGTTGGAGCGTCTTTCCATTTGTTTTACATGGAAAATCTTTGTATGTTCTTACCAGGAAAAAAAAAAAAAGAGTAAAAATTGAAACTTCTTTGGAGGATTTAGAGATGGCAATTTATAGGTCATCAGCTCTTTCATACTAAAAAAAGCTGTAGCTAAAGGCCGTTTTTTTCCTTATTCACATCTTAATTGTCTATTGCCATAGTTTTATTCATTGTCTTAATTCTCTTGGAGAGCAGTTTTTACATTGAAGACTGAAATACATATGGGCAAACTCTTCTTTTCTAAAGTTCAACTTGTGGTTAATTCAGTTTTATCTTCCAGGCACTTAAAATGGTTTTGGAGAAGGAAACTTGGCTGAGATTGCCACCGGATACGGCACATGTTGTCTCTTTTACTGGTCTTGTTGGTGATGGAGCAGCCTTGATTGTTCCACGTGAAACTAAAACCAGAATGCTTCATGCTGCGAAATCACTAAAACCAAGCAATGCAGATACTAAGATGAATGGATTTTCCCATTGGCTAGAAAGCAGAAACCTATTTCTGCAAAAGCTAACATTTAACTCCAAAGAACATCAAACACTGAATCTACTTAATGGTGCAGTATCTACTGTAGTTGATGGACAACAAACTGATCATTATGATGACAAGTTTTCTCCAAAAAGCAATGATTCAGACCAAATGAATGGCCATTCTGCTTCTGAGGAAGAAAATGAAGATCTCCTTGCAGATTTCATTGATGAAGATAGTCAACTCCCTAGCCGAATCTCGAAGCCCAATCTACCAAAAGGTCATTCCCAGTGGAATGATGAAGAGAGCACAAGTCAAACAGGATCTTCTGTTTGTCTTTTAAGGTATAGCTGTCAATAATATATAATTAAAAATTCAGCCAGATGCAAAATTTCTGCCTCATGAATTTAATCAGGGATAGATCTGCTTAACAGGTCCATGGACAAATATGCGAGGCTGATGCAGAAGTTAGAAATAATTAATGTTGAATTCTTCAAGGTGCATTAGATTTTAAACTTTATATGTTGTTTTGTTTTGCTCTGAACTCATGATATGTTGACAAATTTTTAAATCCTTTCTAAATATTTTGTCCAGGGGATTTGCCAGCTATTTGGGATCTTCTTCTATTTTGTGTTTGAGACAGTCAGCCAGCAAAATACTTCTTCAAATGGAAAGGGCACTACAGACTCTCTTAGCTGTGAGTGCCTTAGCCTTTTCCTTTATCTCAGGATGTTATTCCTATCCGATTAGCCATGCATTCACTTGACCACTAGTAAAATTCTTCAAATACAAGTAGCCATTGAAACAAGGCAATCAGCACAATCTAGATGCTAAATTTAAGGAGGCATGAATTGCATGGGTTGAGGTTATTACCGCACTGGGCATTAAAAACTGATTAATCTGTCGGTTGGTTTTCATTAAAGTGGGAAGCTGAATGAGGTTTGCATGGGGGTTGTTCTTTATTCCCATGCCACATTGCAACTTTACTCCATCTAGTTTCTTAGTGCTGCTCTTTAAGTACAATATGTCCTTTGAGCCTTCTTTTTTTCAAATCAGTAATCATTTCTGCTTTTTGATGATCATAATTGTCTAAGAATGTCTTATTTTGCTACGTTGTTATGATTTTCCTTTGGGGCCACTTTCCAAGTCTACTAATGTTCCTAACTTGGAGGTGATTATAATGGTTCATGAAGGTCATTCTGGTGATATCTCTATCTTAAGCATATAAGCACACAGCTGATCACAGTTGAATCTGACCCATATAATTCTTTTGATATTTAGATCAACTGAAGACGGCGTTATCCAGAATAACACAAGACTGTGATCAATGGATAAAACCGCAGGGGCTCGCTACGCCTTCCTCTTCACCAACTTCTTTGAGTGATGTAACGCCCACCAGTCCTAATGCAAATTTTGGCCACTTGTCAGGCACGTCCTTGGGTTTAAAGGTACTTGTACTAATATTTTATCTTTAAAAGTTCTTGTTTAAAAGTCGAGTTAGTATTGACCTTTCTATATCTTCTGTCTCATGATTTGTTGAAAATAAATTTCTTTGAATATATTTTTCCTGTAACTATGGCCGGAGAAATTCTCATTATCTATGTTTGCAGATTACAAAATTGTATTCATTTTTGAAAGGTAGGAGTAGATGTTTACAAAGTAAGCTGGCACATGGAGCAAAGGGTGAGGTAGTATTGTGCTGGGGTTTTAGATATTACACTATTAATAATTCAATCCTGTACTTACGGTTTTTGTGTTAACATGGGTCTAAAATATTATCATCCTTTGAGGATTGACCCACCAAATTCAGTTTCTAAGGTTGGTGAACACATTTAGAGGAATACCCTTGTCGGTTATTTCCTTGGAAGAAACCCACCTTTTTCAGTGGTGCAAAGGATTGTGAAGGAACTTTTGGGAAAATGAAGGGCTAATTGAAGTACTAGCCAATGGGAGTGGATAGTTTTTATTTAAGTTTTTGAATGAGGACTCGCTTTTAGAGGTCCTTTGATAGCCATTTTTTTTGCAAATAGACTTCTTGTGTTTGAAAGGTAGAGGATTGGAATGGCATTGTCTTGGGTACACCTAAGAAAAATGCCAGTTTGGGTAAGACTTTGGGGAGTAGCCATGGGGTTCCTCCACAATGAAGGAGTGGGATATGCTGTTAGTGCATTGATGAAGCCACTACATGTAGATATAGTCATGGCTATAAACTCTTGGGTAAAGTATGCTCATGCTTTTGTAGAGATGGAGGTAGATGAAGAATTCTTGAAATGGAATGCGTGGATGGATCATTGAGGAGCATTGCATCCACCCTCCTCAGTCCTTTAAGTGTCAGGGTTCTTGGATATAGTAACTTGAAGTGTTCAGATCATGCAACGGTTTAGAGTAATTCTCTTATTGCAATAGACTTAGTTCTAGTGGCAGAGCATGTAGTTGGTAGCTTGAAAGCACTTTGTAGAAGTTGTCTCTCATTTTTGTCGATTGAAGTCAGTTGTTGATATTCTAAAGTAAGGAGGGTGAGGTGGGAACAAGGATTGCTCCTGCACTAGTTAGGCCACGAAAAGGTAAAGCAAAGGCTGTGGGATAGAGTAGGGAACTTAGTAGCATTGATTCTTCTACTCGGTTTGAAAATGGGAAGGGGATGTCTACTTTCCCTTTGGAATGTCCCAACATCTTCAAATCCCCTTTTGAATGTGCCCTTCTATATGTGATGAAGATGGGTCAAGTTTCTTGGGTGATAATTCTAAAAATACTAATGGTGAATGCTCCAATTTCTCCTCTATAGGATTTTTCTATTTCGACCTTTGCGATAAGTGAAACTTCTCTTAACTCATTGAATGATAATGTAAAAGAGAAGTCCTAGCTGCCTTATGAAATGGTAGGGCTATGTTTCTTTGGAATCTAGCAACTTAGAAAATAAGAAGAAAAAATCCAAGAATAAAAGGGCTAGAGGAAAGAAAGAGAGGATCAAGCTAAGGAGTCGTCAAACTATCTTTCATTTTGGGTTTTGGAGTCCTTTTTCTTTTTAATGCTTGTTTTCATGATTGCAGCTTAGAGTGTAAGGGAGTTGAATGACCTAAGGAAATGTGGAGATGCAACTAGATTTTGTAGAGAATTTAAAGTTTCTCTCGAGTATTGTGGAAACCAAGGTAAAGCGTTCTAATACCCCATAAGTTTGTAGTTGTATTTGCTCGGGTTGGAGATTGGAGGCCCACCCTAATGGTCGTATTTAGAGTTTTATACAAATACGAGGCCTTTTTCAAATAATATTATGGAAAAAGGGCTCTTGGTGAAAATATTTATAGTATAGTATAGTGAAGGCGTATGCGAGTATGTGCTGGTGTAAAGAATTCCACAATTTGTAGAAAATTGAAGGTATATGCATTATGTATGCCTTTAGTATGTCTCAATTATATTGAGGATGTGGTGCATCATGCAACATGTGCCTTCTTTTATACCTACCTATAGATTACGTCAAAGAACCAAGTTAAACTCGAAACACATTATTTTCTATATATACAAATGCAAATGTAAATGCAAATACAAATACAAGCTACAAACAGTCAATCTCCCCCTTCCGATAGACTAACTTCAATTGTTGAAAAGCACAAAAATAAGAGTTAGCATGTATGATAAACATCCACTTTGTATAAGAGATTAAAAAAGTTAGAAACCATGCAACATATTTTAAGATCAAAAGCCTATAACACATAATAACATTTGATAAAAGTTGAACTTAATTTTTTTCAAAAGTATATGTATAGAGCAGTTTTTTGTTTATATCTACACAAACAACTATGGTAATTCACATATGTATCTAATTTTTCCTACGACGTGTAAAGGTTTGGACAACTCGGGATAGAAGGGAATGCCTTTGGCAATTTAGAGACTGTGAAGGCTTTGTCGGTGTCTTGTCCAAATTACGGTAAGGCATTGGAGTGGTAGGAGGGAACTAGCTTTACCTAAGTGACACCCTTGTTGTGATGTCCTCACATATGGAAGATTACAAGTAGCTTGTGTGCTACTTCTGAGGAGTTAGTGGAGTGAGGAATGCTATCTAATGATGGAACATAAGAGTCATGTAGGAGTTGGATTTGCCTACTAAGTTGGAATTAACTTTAGAGTTGCGACTTGTATTATACCCGGAGTCGATGTCGCCTAGGTCCACATAATATTGCCCCTGTGACGGTACATCCTCGTCTTGGCCACTTCTATGTGTTGGTTGAGCAATGCCTCCCAAAACTCTAGCTTTAGCTCTGGCTCTGTTTCTAGGTGGTGAACGAGGAGGCGAAATAGCTTTGATTGTAGGTGCTCTCTGGTCCCTGTCGTGTTTGTCATGGTGTTGTTGTTGCTTTCCCTTGTGTGATAGGTGGTGTGTGGGGCTATTGTGCTCTTCGACGAGTTATAGCATTTCATTTGCGACGGTGAGTACGGAACGATAATTTTTCGCCAATTGCATATCCCAAAGCGAGTGCACCTGAAATGAATAGATATGAGAATGTCGGTATATATAAAATGAGATGTGCAAGCGCAAAGAATAGAAATCATGAGGGGATAGACACTTACTAGACGACCTATGACAACTTCCTAATGTATGATATAACGGTAGAGGTAGATACTTACTAAACGGCCTGTGATAGCTTTTTAGTATATGATATAATGGCGGGTAATCTGCTGGTATTACTACCAGTGGCTAAGGTCGTCTCCACTGGGACCCTAGATCTACATGATGTACATATGCCTATTGGTCTACAATCGAATATGGTGGCTATTTAAATTTGATCGCTTCATACCAGTCATTGTAGACTGCACTTAAGGGGGTTAGGAAAGTTTGATTGTTTGGTTGAAACATGTTTTGCTCGACCTGAACACTTGATTCCTAACACTATCTAATATATACCTCTTGGGTACTTCGTTCTCTAAAAGACTTGGACATCTTAATGAAGTTTTCAATATCTTTATCATCTTTAATGGCAATGAACTTATAAATAACTCCCTCGTCATTAAAGAAATGATGTATGTGCATGATTTTAACTTTAGTCTGGTCAATTCCAACACTTTCACCAATCCTTTAGAAGAAGTGAGAGAAGTTTGCATCTTTTCTTATTTTCAATTTCTTAACGAGCTCACTATTGTAGTTCGATTCCAAGTTGCCTATCACATTGTTTCTGTTGGCATATACCATTAGTTTAATGTAATTTTCCATTTCTACCTTAATAAAGTCATTATCTTAATGAAGTTTTCAACATCTTTATCATCTTTACTGGCAATGAACTTATAAATAACTCTCTCGTTATTAAAAAAATGATATATGTGCATGATTTCGATTTCAGTCTGGTTAATTCCAGTATTTCCATAAATCCTTTAGAAGAAGCGAGAGAAGTTTGCATCCTTTCCTATTTTCAATTTCTTAACAAGCTCACTATGGTAGTCCAGTTTTAAGTTGCTTGTCACATTGTTTCCGTTGGCATATACCATTAGTTTAATGTAATTTGCCATTTCCACCTTAATAAAGTCATCGTCAATTGAAGAATTAGTTCAGAGAAAAAAACCTAATGCCTACATGCTGATCATCAACGTAGTAATTTGCATAATATCATCTCCCTAGATTCACTAAATGTTAGATGACAACTTTTGTTAGATATTTTATCAAACACTGCGCACATGCAATTTTAACTACAGTTTCGAGATCTACATTGACAGTTTTGTAACAAAATCAACACAATTTAACTACTTAACTAGCGAATCAATTTAATCTACAATTGTTATAGTAAATTTGCAACATATATGAAGAAATTGCAGAAATTAGGGTTTATGCATGTAGGCATAAGATGGACAAGAAGTGATGAATTTATTGAAAAAAAACAATTAAATGACGTAATATAGAGATTAGTACATTTTTTGGATGATTGATGGGAAAAAAAAAATTGAAAGGAGAGTGAAAGTTGCCATAGCTGTGTGTTCTTAATGTGTTTTTGGAGTGCTCTTTTTGTGTGGTTTGCATGGTCTGTGCTGCTGTGTGTCTAATTATGTGTTTAAATTGTAAAGGCGCACGCTTTAGATGAAGGCTTTGCCTATACCATCGTAGTATTTTCAAACAATATGAAGACGCATGCTTTAGATGAGCCTTCTTGAGTCTATTTCCTTCCAAATTTTTTACACTAATATGTACCTTCGGTATAAAAACATGTGCTTTCATTATACCATAATGGTATTATTTATCACCAAGGGCCTTTTTCATTAAAGTTCTTCGAAAAGGGCTTTGTATTTATATAAAACTCACTGTATTTGGGTTAAATGGAATTTGGATGTGTGGAATGTTCAACTTTTACTTGCTTGAACAAGGTGTTTCATTGTCATTTTTTGTGTGTGTGGTAAGCAAAAGCAACTTTCATCAAAATAAAATATTTAAAAAACTCGTTAAGAGGAAAGACAAGCAGTGGCACTACTCAAGATAGAAGATTTTAAGCTCATATGGGATCTAGACTAAACTCTTGGAGCAAACAAATTAAGAGTTACGAGCTTAGCATAAGCTACAATCTGTTTTGTTATGAGTGAGGGTGCAATTAGATGGTTTCCAAGAAGGATGGCATTTCATCATCTCCAAATGCAGTACATAGCAGCAATTGAGGCGCATATCCATTACTTAGAAGTTGGATGGAGTGATGAAACTGGGGCTAATAGAGTTGAGTAGGAACTGACCTAATAATAATACACTATAGGGCACTTAAGGTGTCACGAACTTACCTCCAAACTTGAGAAGACCAAGGACAATAAAAAACAAATGGCGGTGTGTTTCTCTTGCTTGACTACACAACAAATACATCATAAAAGAACAAATATGAGAAAGGATTCAATGGTGTAACATGCTATGTAAATTGATGAGTAGCGTGTAAATATTGATAAAATTTTGACACGTGAAAACATAATAGGTGTTTTTTTAAAAAGTATATTTCTTTATTATTAGATATTTAAATATTATTATTATTTACATATCATTTATCTATTCATGTAATATGTTATTACAATTAAATCATTTTCCTAATAATGCCCAACTATACGTCTATCGAGGGTTTGGAGCTTCGCTTGCCAAGCAACCTATGGGAGCATGCCTAGGCAGATGACCCTTACACTAAACAACTCTAACCTAGGGAAGCTATGGGCAAGCGACATATAGGGTTTGGAAAAGACCCTTTGTAGAGAAGTTGCCAAACCTAGAGTTTACCTAAGAAAAAAGAAAAAAATATCATGTCTGGTTGTGAGAAATCTGGCTTAACAAAAGATGGGATCTCAAAATTCTGCCACAGGGAAGTGCTAGGTAATCTCCACTTGTTTCCTTGAATAATAGAACACAATTTGGCATTTCTAGGTAAATTGGAGATTTCAATGTTTCTTGCACTATAGGTCATGTCCAAATGTCCTGTTGGAAGCCCAAAATCAGATCATAAGGAGATAGATGATTCATCATTAACTTTCCATCCAAAATGTAGGCACGCTAGTCTCCTCAACTTAAGTAGTTTCCTTCGATTCCAAGGGCAAGAGGATGGGATTTTTACTGTCCAAAAGCTATGGTCTTTAAGGAAGTGGCCCATATCCAATTAGCCCATATTCTCGAAGATTTCCTTGCAAAGATGCCAAATGTGCTTGAATTGAGTGGCCTTATTTCAAATATGGAGTCTCGGGATCCTAAGGCTACCTTCATCAAGTGGGTCACAAACTAGATCCTAATATGAATTTCTGATAAGTTCGGGGAGATTTGCAAAAGAAATCTCAACAGAAATCAAGGTTTGACAATCAAAGAAAGAGAGACAAAGCAATACCTGAGCTAATAGCTTAGAAATAAGTTCCTAAGCAAATATGCTCAACTTGTACGGCAAATTCTGATTTCTTTTGGAGAGAAACCCTAATGCCCCTACTATTTGTGTAACTCTTTATTTATATTGAACTCCTTTCACATCAGCAACCTATTACTCTTATTAATTTTATTGAACCTTTTCTACATCAGCCCATTCTCACATTCAACTTATTCCCACACAACACTTCAAGCACACACAACACGCACCACACACACATGTAACCACCATAGCAAAAACATAATATTAATGAGTTGGTGAAGAATCAGTAGGCCTTACTTTATTCCTTCTCTTATAAACTTGTAATATTGGAGGATGGTGTCTAGATATCATATCAAAACCTCCCCCATCAGAAGAGTCATTGTCCTCAAGGACAAAATTTGGATATTGTAATTGAAAAGGAAGATTATCCATCTAAGTTATGTCGATATTGTCCTTGCCATTGCACCAGGACTTGAGGAATTAGTGCAAAACCTTGTTGGTGAAACTGATGCCCTAAAATAGTCACTGGAAGCTATTTAATGATGTCAACTTCTTCGAATAACTCTAGTGGCAATTCTGAAGAGGTGGGGGAAGATCTAATTTCTTGTTTCAATAACAAGACGTGAAAGATAGGACGAATTTGTCACCCAACTGGCAAGTTTAATTTGTAAGCAATAGATCTAATGTGCTTCAATACTTGAAATAAGCAGAAGTAATGTAGAGATAGTTTGGAAGAGACCTTAGCAGTGATTTTGCATTGCAAACTTAGGTAGAGGCGAAGAAATACAATCACCTACAATAAATTCCACATACCTCCTATGTTTATTAGCATTTCAACAAGCAATGGATTGTACATGCTCTGGATTATGACGGAGTAGTTCTAAGTGGAATGCCCAATTTCTCTATCGACAAATGAAGAAAGTGTAGGAGGAGGTCGGCTGTAAACAATTTCAAATGGAGAAAGCTTAGCAGCGGTATGATAAGTAGTGTTATATAGATATTCAGCCCAAGGAAGCTAAGAAGCCCATTGTTTTGGGTGATCACCCACAAAACACCTTAAGTAACATTTCAAACATTGATTTAGGACATTAGTTTGACCATTCGTTTCTGGATGGTAAGAAGTGCTGAAATGAAGTTTGGTTGCATGTAACTGAAACAACTCATGCCAAAAATTGCTTCTAAAGGTTGGATCTCGATCACTCACCATCTTCTTAGGAATACCATGCAAGTGAATGATTTCTTTCACAAACAAATCAGCCATACTCTTGGCTGGATAAGGGTATTTCATAGTTAAGAAATGGCCATATTTTGAAAACTGATCTATAACTACAAATATCACATCATAGCCTTTGGACTTAAATGACTTGGATACAAAATCCATTGAAATATCTTCCAAAACAGTGGATGAATAGGTAAAGGGGAGAGTAGATTTGCTGGTGAAAGAGTTAGATATTTTTGTCGTTGACAAATGGCACAAGAAGCAACATATTGTTCGACGTGTTTCTTTAAACCAACCCAATAAACATTATAGCAATCTATTTGTATGTTCGTAAAAAACCCATATGCCCACCAATTGGAGAGTCATGAAATTCATGTAATAAAACCGACATCCACTTGGAAGTAGCTGGAACCACTAACCTGCCTTTGTAAAATGACATATCATTCACCAAATGGAAGCCACTTCCGACTATTTTTCCTTCACCCAATAAAGCCAATTTTGGAGATAAGAATGGATCTTGAGCAATAGCTTCTTTGATTTCATTTAAGTCCGTCCATATTGGTATGGAAATGTTAGCAAACTCCTCATCTTCAAACATGCGAGATAAAGCATTAGTTGCCTTGTTTTCTTGTCTACTCTTAGATGGAGCTTCAAAATCATAGCCAAGTAACTTTGATAACCAATTTGTTGATCAGGAGTAGCTATTCGTTATCCCAACAAATACTTCAAACTTTGATCAATTTTCACTACAAATTTTCGCCCAAGAAGATAGGGTTGCCAATGGTTGATGGCAAGCACTAAAGCCTTGAGTTCCTTTTCATATGTAGACTTGCAAGTGTCTTATCAACTTGGGCTTTGCTAAAACAAGTTATGGGGTGATTTCCTTGTTGCAAGACAACACCAATTCCCCTCCTTAAAGCATCACACTTAAATTCAAATGGTTGAGAGAAATTTGCATGGCCAATATGGATGCGGAAGTCATAGCACTCTTCATTTGGTGAAATGCTATGTCCTTGTTTCTCTCCAATTAAAGCCATCCTTCTTTAATAAGTTGGTTAAAGGTTTGAAAATCTTGCCATAATCTTTAATGGACCATTTATAATAACATGACAACCCAAAAAATCCCTTCACTCTCTTCAATGTAGTTGGAAGAAGCCATTCAACAATACTCTTGATCTTAGAAGGATCCATGTGAACCGCATTGGTTGAAATTATATGACCCAAATATTCTAAAGAATATTAACCAAATGCACCCTTCTTGTTGGCCAAATACAGACAATCCTTTAGCAATGTTAATATTATCCTTAAATGGTGTAGGTGTGTGTTTGGGAATAATTTGAGGAATATACTTAAGGGTGTCTTATAATTTAAGATCTTAGATGGGAGATGATTAATTAGGTAGGCCAAGGTTATATTTCCTCTTCTTAAAGATGGTGAGGGATTGAGTTTGTTATTATTAGGGAACGAGTTGCTTTAAGTAAGTTTCTTTTAGATACTCCATTTTTCTGTAGGGTATAGGCACAAAAGCTTTGGTAGACAATTCCATATTCATTGAGGTAATTCTTAAAGTCTCTAGAGAAGTATTTTCTCCCATTATCAAACCTTAATATGTATATGTGTATGTATGTTTGGAACATGTTTAGCACAAATTTGTGAAAGTTTTTGAATGTGCTGTACGCTTTTGATTTCTCTTATAATAGAAACACTCAACACATTTTAGAATGCTTATTTATAAATGTGATAAACCATTTGTATCTAGATAACGTACTAATCCTTGAAGGTCCTCATATATCATTGTGAATTAAGTAAAATGGTTTAGATAATTCATAAGATTGAGTTGGATGAGGTTTTCTTGCAAATTTATCAACAATACAATGTTCATACTTAAGATCATCGATATCTTTATTTGAAAATAATTTTGGATACAAAAGTGACATATAATGAAAATTTGGGTAGCCTAGACATTGGTGCCATTGATAAGATTTCATCTTTATTCGTTGTTGACACTAAAGATCTAGACTTAACACGACTATTTAGACAATAAAAGCCCTTTGCTTTCTCTTCTTCTTCGAATAGTGGTCTTGAAAAATACAAGAGGAAGATGTGAATATAACTTTGCAAGCCATTTCTCTTGTCAGTTTATTGACAGATAACAAGTTGTATTCTAGTTTAGGAATAAACAAGGTATCATTCAAATATAGATCACCAATGTGAACAACTCCCTTTCCTCTTAAGGAGATACTGCCCATTTGTAACCTGTACATTGTGAGTACTAGGGGAAAAGTTTTTAAATTAGTGTAACGAATTATACATATGATCTGTTGCTCCTATGTCTATAGCTCATTTGCTATTTGCCCCTTTTTTTGAGATTGGCTGATAATTACCTTTATGTGTTGTTGTAGCTGAGGATATAGCTCCCTTTTCTCCTTCTTTCCCTTTACTCAGTTGTGTATTCCCAAGAATTCTTTTAAGAGTGGTCATTTGACTAGGAGTTAGAATCATCTCTGCTGCCTATTCCTCTGTATTTGCTCTTTTAGCTACTTAGGCCACTCTCAGAGTTCCCTTCTGCTTCTTTGGCTTAATTGGCTTTCCATTAAGCGTCCAATAAGTCTTACGTATGTAATAAGGTTTTTTGTAGTAGTGCACCATGGCCTATCACAGTCTTCTTCCGAGCTGTCAAGGCTAAGTTTTGCTGACATTGATTAGATAAGGGGGTTGTCGTAATCACTCTTTGCCTTGTCTTATCTCTCCTAACTTTGGTAAAGGCTACTTTCAAATTAGGAAGAGGTTTTTGTCCTCACAAGCATCCCCTTACTTCATCTAAATCAAGATTTAGCCTTTACAAGAAATCAAACACTTGGTTCTTCTCTTGCAATTTTGCAAATTTCGTGCAATTGTTAATGTACGCATAGTCAAAATCATAAAATAAGTCAAGTTCTTGCCATAACTCTATTAGGGTATTGTTATACTCTATCATTGTTGAGTTCCCTTGGGTTGTGAGTCTTGGTTTTGACCTAAGCTCGAAGCATTGGGACGTGTTCTCTATATCCGAGTATTGTAAAACGAATAAAGTCTACCGATTTTTGTCTCCATCGAATTAATGAGCCAAGCCATCACCATAATGTTTTCAGTCTCCTGCACGCTACATTGTGGCGAGTTTTGATATGGGGCTTAGCACATCCATGTCAAATATCCAACTTTGCTTCTTCCTTAGATCGCTAACTTCAAGGATTGGTACAACTCCCAGAAGTTTTCACCATTCAACTTGTGTTGAGTGATCATCAGTTAGGTTTCGCCCATTGCAATAGCCATCTTGGGTTGATTGGAGCTTCCTCTAGTCAGATTTCCTCAATCTTTTTTCATGAAAGGTGCCAAATGGATACCTTGAATTAGGGTTTTTTTTTTTTTTCCCATGATGTATCATCGTCCATATCTAATAAAATAAATTAGTTTTTACTTGAGAATGGCTTTGATATCATGTGTAAAAATATGATTAAGAAGTTAATATTTTAATTTCTTCATATCATGTAGTATATATACATCACTGAACATAGACAACTCAACCTCCTAATAGGATAAATATAAAACTTGTAGCTCTAACCACAAAAGATATAAATCTTAACTCCTAAACTCTAGACCTTACCCACCAGCCTCAAGGACAAAAATAAACGATCAGAAAAATAAATACATTAATAATATTCATGACTCCTAATAAACCACGACACACTATGCTTTCCAACAACTTGGTTAAAACTTGGTGATCGAAAAGTTCTTTTTTCAATTCTTGAAGATAAAAGCACCACAAAGAGGTGATCTGATCCTTCTGTGGTGGCTCTAGTCAGCTTCTTTCTTCTCCTGATAAAATTAAATTTCATGCAGTAAATTACTTGAAAGATCTCTTGAATGAACCAAGATCGCCTTCCCATCTTTTCCATTAGTTAGAGTCTATGGTCGCAATGAGAGTGAGGAGGGTGGATTGGGAACTGCTGGTCAAACCAGTTTTGGATGCAGAATTAAACCTGCTTTTGACTTGATGGTGAAAGATAAGGCTTCAAGTCCAAATCATTACAATGTAATTGTAATTCTTGGAATATTGTTGAGGTGTGTCTGACTATTAAATGATTTCTTTGCTATGATATGTTGCTCAAATATATCAACTCTACTACTATTTCTCTAGTGCTAAAAACTGAAAACCCAACTTCCGCTGTGGATTTTTGACCAATTTCATGTTGTGGTACACTCTATAGGTGTACTTCGAAGATTCTTGTAGAATGTTTGAAATTGGTCTTAACTTGTGGGCAGGAGTAGACAACCTTCATTGAAGCCCGAAGGATTGTGGACAATGTGTTTGTGTCTTAGGATCTCCTTTATAAGTACCACGGAGAAAA
The DNA here is from genome assembly GCA_024138015.1 of Lumnitzera littorea. Taxonomy (NCBI): domain Eukaryota; kingdom Viridiplantae; phylum Streptophyta; class Magnoliopsida; order Myrtales; family Combretaceae; genus Lumnitzera; species Lumnitzera littorea. The sequence continues at coordinate 47,045,532 of JAMXBB010000005.1, read as the reverse complement.
TTTGGGAGCCAGATGTGCCATAAAGGTAAATATTACAAAGGCTTACAACCATGTTAGATGGTGTTTTCTTAGGCAGTTCCTCAGATGACTAGAGTACATGGATTGAGGCAAAGTGACCCAGTCTCTCCTTTTTTTTTTTTAGTGCTATTTATGGAAATATTTTCATTCATTATGTGAGAAGTACGGAAAAAAAGATGGTTTTTCTTTTTATTGGAGATGTAGCAAGGAGCGTATTAATCACCTTTGCTTTGTGGCTGATGTTATGATTTTTCCGAGGGTGATGTGAGGTTGGTTTCTTTGATAAAAGAAGGCCTGGATGAATTTTATTCTCTTAGTCCAAAGAAGAGTCATGATTTTCTTAGTGGAGTTTCTTAAGTTGTTAAGGAGGAGATTTATGGTTTGTTGAGCTTTGCTCCAGGTGAACTCCCTATCAAGTATTTGAGTGTAACCTTGTCATCAGCAAAAACTAACAAGTCTCCTCATCACTTCCTGGTTGATAAGTTTAGTAAACATATTAGTCATTGGGCGTTGAAGGCACTATCATATGTAGGTTGTATCCAATTCATATAGAATGTTCTCCTCTATCCAAGTGTGTTGGTCATGTCTCTTCATTTTGCCTAAGACCATATTAAAAATTTTGACTGTGAAGATGAGGAGATTCCTATGGAATGGTAATGATGAGTTGAAAGCAAAAGCTTAAGTAGATTGGGAGACAGTTGTAAGCTGAAACAATAGGGTGGACTGGGCACTATTGATTTGGCAGTGAGGAATAAAGTGGCTCAATTAAAGCACATATGGTTCTTGTGTTCTGATGTGAGTGGAGCTCTTTGGTGAAGCTGGGTGTGATTCAAGCTCATTAAAGAAAAAAATTTTTTGTCTTTGAAAAATTCCCACAAATGCGTTATGGTCTTGGTGAAAAATCTTGCAATTAAGACCTTTGGCACAAAGTTTGTTCAAATGGGAATGAGGGAATGGAAATACTCTCTTTTTTGTATGATGACTGGCACTCTAGGGGTGCCTTGTTTTCATGGTCAAATGAACGGACAATTTACTCATCAGGTTTGCCAGAAGAAGCAAGGCTTTGTTGTATCATAAACAGTAACGGATGGGATTGGCTGGCTGGTGACTTATGGGACTTGGTTAGGGATGAGCTTTGGGGGTACTATTACTCCTAGAGAGCTGTGAAGACAAGCTAGTATGGAAGAATAAACCATCGAAACATTCTTCTATCAAGGGAGCCTATGGATCTCTTCGTGGACAAGGCATGTCAGTCCCTTGGTCTTGGTTTGTTTGGTTTAAGTGGCTGTCACCTTGTACTCTTTTTTCTTGTGGCTGGTGGCTTGAAGCTTACTAACATCGACATGTTAGTTCAATGGGGTGTGACAATGCAGAATAGCTGTTATTTATGTAATTGGAGGAGGAATCACATGACAACCTCTTCCTTTAAAGTCCTTTTGTTCTTGACGTTGGTTGCAAGCTGAAAAAAGGTTGGTTATTGGTTCAAAGCCATCTGGAGCTGCTGACGTTATGGATTTGTTCCTTAGGCCCTTGGTTGGATTCGACTTGAAAGCTTTTGATGGGCTTTGTAATTTATTTTGTATGGAAAGAAAGAAATGAGAAAAGACTAAATCTTAGTACTCAAACTTCTGCAGATGTTACCCACACTATTTTGTCATTTTTTTTTTTTTGGTGAGCAGTAGTCCTCTTCAGCATTGGTGCTGAGATCTGGATTCGAGCTCATTTTTGTTTTTCTTAGGTGTGAGGCTCGAGACATGAGGTCTCTTGTGAGTGTTTCTTTTTATTTATAATGGGTATTGTTACCGGTATTTTCCTTTTTTTAAATCTTCTTTATGTAGATGAGAAGAAATCTGACATTTCATCCAAAAGAAATTTCTACAGCTCCATACAAATGATCTTCTTATCTAGCTTAGTATTATTCTTCTCTTTTGTGCTAGTAATATTTGCCCATATAACTTTTCTATGTATTTATGGAAGAAAACGTGGAAATCAGTAATGCTAAAGTGGATGGTCTTAATGACTGCACTCTCTGGTTGAGAAGTTTCAGTTTAGGCTGACCAGCTTGGATATGTCAATTTCAATCTAGCATATCTGGGGGGCGAAACTATTTTAGTGCCACTGGTTTCCCTTACTGTTGGCAAAGAACAAATCATATAACTCTTCATGAATATAAAGAAAGAGTATAATATTAGTTCCAAAGATTTGTGTCCATGGATTTTCTTTTCTCATGAGAGCTGATTGCTAATGTGGTATCCTAGTCTTCTTTATCCATCAGTACTTATTTAGTCAAACATTTGGAATTTTCAGTTCTGAACATATCATGCCCTACATTAACATAAGAATAAATAACATGACCATGATGCTGCAGGAGAGATGTGCTGCTGCGGATACAGTGAAACTTGTTGCTCAAGTGTTGCATAAATCCAAAGCTCATCTTCAGTCAATGCTTTTACAAAATAATACTGCTATAGTGGATGATTTTTATGTACATCTGGTATGTTTTCCTTTTCTACATCCACTCTTAGCAATATATTTCAATGTTTTGGCTAACCTCAAATATGCCAGTTTCTATAACTTCAGTTCTATTCAGTAGTGTTATACTATATTAGTGAAAGTGTCGGCAGAAGGAATGATTGTTCTCCCATGATTAGTCAAGGATGGAGAGCTCTCAATGAAGGAAATTATTTTCTTGTATTTGTTAGTTCCTATGGATAATGGATATGAAGCACCAATATAGGTTACTGGTCATCATTGACATCTGGCCACTGGTGGCCATGGCCAAACATCAGCACTCATGATTACTGCCATTCTACTTATTGCAAACATCAGATTGCACTAAATGGTGAGGAAAAAAAAATAAAAAACCCTATTGTGACCCATGCTATTCTCAAGAGTACACTACCTAAAGTCTGCTTAAATTTAAGTACTTTTTGATTGGCATCATAGCAAAAGGTTATGGTTTACAAATTAAATGGTTGACAAGATTAGGAGGCATGTGATGGAACTCTCATGCTACAATTAATAGTCGAAATGGAATGTAAGAAGATGAACTAGCTATTTCATGGGAACAAATAAGGTATTTATTTGTAGTTAGCAGAATGCATTAATAAAGGATAGAATAGCTAGTATATGGGAAGAGACTAAGGAATACTATATTCCTTTGTTTGGTTGACTGAAAATGGATCAATGAATACGATTGGAACAGCAAAAAATTTGTTGAATGCCCTTCTGTCTGCATGCTCTTAATTTTGGAGACTCTATTATCGTTTCTTTTCTCCTTCCACTATTAGCCACCGCCATCTCATCATTGCCTCTTCAAAAATATGACACAAGAAACGTCAAATAACTCCCCCTTCCCAAACCCTCCACCCTCATTCCCCCTGCCTGCCATCACCGCCATCACCACCACCATCACCACCAATAACAATAGCAGCAAAAAAAAAAAAAGAATAAAAAAAAAAAAAACGGAGATTCTTAATTTTGTAAATATTTAAATGACCATAAGAAATTACATGCAAGTCAAGGAACACTACTAAAGATGAAACACCTTCATGGTGTTTGATGAAGATGTAGCTCTATAAGGCTTTCCTCTACCTACCTAGATTACTTAGCTCCACTAGAGGAGATGAGCTCAAGAATAGATGTGAAGATGATGATCATAGTTATAAAACCATAAATAAGGAATTATTTTATTCTTCTCTCAAGGAGAATTACTTTAAATGCAAAATAGGTGCATAAATGCTACTGCATATTAGAATAGTTATTTTTAGGTAGAATAAAGGTAGGTTAGTTTTTTTTGGGGTAAGGTTAGTAAATGTATTATATATGAAAGATATAGAGTGAGAATGTACAAAAGGAGCTAAGTTTATAATCCACAACCACAAAAGAAAAGGCTTATGAATGATAAAATTTGGGAACTCAATTAAGCGCATATATTACTATACATTAAAATAAAGACAAAATGACCTTGTCCAGAGATAAAGCTAAAATTGATTGAACTCTCAAACATTTAGAATTCTTTTTTTTCAAAAATGATAAACCATAATTGATGGAATCTTCCTCCATATAGTAGATCCTAGCCTCTTAAATTGCTCCATCAACATGGATAGAGGATGGAGAGGTAATTGAAGACAAAGCTAGTGATAGACATTGTTGAATCATTCACCATATCTCTCTTGTAAATTCACATGAAATGAAAAGATGTTTATGGTTTTCATTTTCACTACCGCATATATAGCAACGATTGCTGTTAATAATCCCCCATTGTAATAATTTGTCTTAGGTTAGGAGTTTCTCTTTTTAAGCCAACCACAAAATGAAAGAGTGGTGCGGTATGTTGGCTTTATTCCAAATAACTTTGTGACAAGAACTTTGTGACGAGAACTTTGTTGCATAGGCTTGAGAAGATCATAGGTCGATCTTATGGAAAAACCCTTTATCAGATTTGCTAGCCACATAAACAAATCCCTATTTTCTAATCGAGGAGTGATGCTTCGAGGGAGATTTGCTCTTATAGCGTCCCAGAATGTTCCAGCAGGCCATGCTTAATCATTACCATTGATGATTTCACTGAGCTTTGTATTTTTATCGCAATTCAATGAGTAAATGGTTCTTTCACCAATCTAATTAGCAACTAGTCCATTTGGGTGCCATGGATCATACTAAAGGAAAATATTACTTCTATCTCTGATTCTCTAAGCAAACAAAGGACGTGCCCAACTCCTTGCTTGTAGGATCTTCCTCCATGACAATGAACTTTGTGTGGGATTTGGAATACTCTCCAAATTCCTTTCCTTAAGAATCTCACTCCTTACCTAAGAAGGCCAAAGACTATCCTTATTGGTACATAAGTTCCATAGGTGCTTCAGTAGTGCTACTTTATTCCACAAGATGATATCCTTGATGCCTAGACCCCTTTTCTCCTTGGGGAAACAATTATCTTCCCAATAGACTTGTAAGGAGAAAAGAACGCTCCTTATCAACTGAACGTGTCTGGCATATGATAGGTATGGTCCAATTGTTAATTTTAGAGGCAAATCTTTGAACAAGCATGCATCAATGGTCTTTAGAGAGTCGGGAAGAGATGATAGGAATACCGAGATATTTAATAGGTAGGTCTCCTTCATCAAAATCGATGACGGCAAAAAGTTGTTCCTTGGCCAATTTGTTAACACTCGCTATAGAAAATTTGACTTTTTTAGGGGCTTCCTTTGAGACCTGAGAGAGCAAAGAACTTGTTGAGGCACTTTTTGATGAGGTTTATCGATGTAGCATCTCCTCTAGCAAAAATTAGCTAGTTGTCAGCAAAACAAAGGTGGTTAAGCTTAACTTTCCGGCAATGCAATTGGTGTTTGAAATCTCGATTAGAGCTCAAACTCCTAAGAGGGATAGACAATACTTTTACAATTAAAACGAAAAGGTAAAGAGATATAGGATCCCCTTGCCTTATTTCATGGGAACTTGCAAAGTCCTTTATGGCCAAACTCGCTTCCTCTCCAACTACATGCCAAGTTAACCCGAACAAATTTGCATTATAGCCATTTAGCTTGGGAGCCTTATCTTTTGTTAAGGACCACATAGCACACTTGACTTCTTGATCATCCATTGGTCTAATGAGGGTTGGCCACTCATTTGCATGAACTCTTTATTCAAGATAGGATGCAATGTTATCTAGTTAAGGTGATAGAGGGCAGGGTGGATTTTGGAGGTTTTCAAAGTTTGCAATAGCAACTTCTTGCACCGTCTTCTTATTTGAAGTCCTGGACTCATCCTCAAGGGCGATAGAATGAATGTTATCTCTAGTGAATTTTTGCTTCAAGGATCGAAAGAAAAAGGAGGAATTCTTGTCCCCTAACTTTAGACATGTTTTCCTTGATTTTTATCTTAAAAAGGACTCCTTTGCAGTTGACACGTAGTAGAGATCCTTGAACTTCTTTTTTTCCAACTCACAATCCACATTTGGTGGATTAGAACAGTTCACCATTTGAATGCTTTCCAAAGACTCATGCCAAGGTGACTCTCTTTGATAAACTTGAAAATTGCTTCTTATTGAGGTTACACAACTCCTTTTTTAGCAACTTTAGCTTAGACACAACTCAAAACATAGGGGTACAGACGATTCTCGTTCTCCAGATTCTTTCCACTATGGGAAGAAACTCCGGATCCTTACTCCAGAAGTCGAAAAATTCATTCCTTTTAGACATTCCAAGATTTATGTTCATACTAAATGGATTGTGGTCTGAAACACCCAGAGGACCTATCAAGGCTTCAAACCTAGAAAGATATTGCATCTACTCAAAGTTAATCAGAAATTTGTCCAACCTTCGCATAAGGAGGTTAGAAGCACACTTGTTTGACCAAGTATGGAGAGTTTCGCTGGTTCTAGCTTCCTCTATCTCTGCCTCTAAACAAAAATTGTTGAACTGTGCCATTCCAGTAGAAAAGGATTCATTACCCCCCAGCTTCTCCTCCATACTTTGACATTCATTGAAATCTCCCCTTAATAACCAAGAGCCTTGGATCGAAGCTTTGATTTGCAATAGCTGAGAACATAATGCTACCCTTTCTAATGCTGAATTTGCATTGTAGATGCAAGTGAACCAGAACCAAACATCTTCACCACCATGCTGGCAATGATAATGAATGTATTGTTTGTCAACAGAGATATTGTTAACGTACCATTGTGAGGGATTCCAAGCAACCCAAACACGACCACTTTGGTGGAATTCCAAGTTCTAAGGAGGAAGAATTCTAGACCATATCATAAGAGCTTTATTTGCTTTGACTTTTGTTTTAACCAAACCCAATAAGGATAGACGATTCTCCTCACAAAAACTTTTCATTGCCTTAGCTTTTTGGGGGTTATTGAACCCCCTGATATTCCAAACTATTAACATTATTAAAAGGAGAGGAAAAATGAGGAGGACACAAAGGCTAGAAGCCTTACTATGTAGGTAGAATGTTGGAGATGGCTACAATCGAGACTATTTTCTTGTTTCCTTGACTTTTTTTTCTTTATAGTATTCCAAGAGGGGATTTCGAAGGATTGAACTACCTCGAGTTTCAAGCACATAAGATTTAAAGGAATCTATTAAGGGTTGGGCCTTTTTCAAAGAAGCATCCCTATTACTTATCTTGGTTTTGCTCTACTCCCTGTGGAATAAGGCTAGAGCAGTCACCAACAAATATTGGAGAATTTGTGGAGGAGCTATCTGAAGGTGCTTACTCTGAAGTGGTATGCTTATCCTTAGCTTTACTAGGCGTTGTAGGCTTGATGGCCTTTTCTTAAAGCCCTTCTCTTATAACAATACCTTTAGGGGAGGGTACATTCCCTATTGGATACCCATCATCATTATTTACTCCATTCTTACACCTAGCCTCTATTTGGGCACTTGTTAGAAGTCCTCTTGTTACATCATCTTTGGGGCTAGGTGCAATCCTCATTGGATACCCATCAATAGCTTCCTCTCCTTCCTTCAACCTAGACTCCACTTGAGTAGTGGCAATTGCATGTTCACTACAATTCTTTGCTACGCATTGGTTAGCAGCGTGACCAAACACTTCACAAATAGAGCAACGAGGGGGAATGTGCTGGTATTCAACATTGACCATAGTCAACTTCCCATTTAACCTTCTAACAGCGAACATAAGAGGTAAACTAGCGTTAGCAATGATCTCTACTGATGCTCTTACATACTTGATATGTTCATTTCTTGTTGACACTAAGTCCACTTGCAAAGGCCAGTCTGTAGCACTAGCTACATACCCAATGGTTTTTCCTAAGAAGGAATTCCATTGGGATGTCCTAAGTTTTGATCCATATAGGTAGTTTTTTAGGTATAACTTTGTCATAATCCGCCAAAATAGACCATCTTTTGAGAATAATATGTTAGTTGGCAAATAACTAAGATTGGCCCAAAATCTTCGTTAGGGATTGTTCATCTTTGAATTTAAAAATGAAGCACTACAACCGTTTGTAAGAACTTCTACTAACCCTTTGTCCTTCCAAAAGTTCTTTGCAATCTTTTGGACGGAGAAGAAAAAAAACCTCGACTGAGAAAATAACCCACCATAGTGTTCCTCCAAATCTGCTTGCCAAAATTAGAAATAGAGGGTGGTGGATGCACACAAATGAGATCACCAAGCATTGTTGGAGGGTAAAAGTCCAAAGAGACATCCATTGGAGGGGAAGAGGGGGGAGAGGAACTTTGTGAAACCACTTGAGGAAAGGACCTTGGATTCGGCGAGCTTAGTAAAACTTTTGTGTCAGACAACTTTTTACAATAGGCAGCTGAGTTTTCAATGTCTCTAGCAACTTTAGTCATAGCTCTAAGAGTTGAATCGTTGGTGGAATTTTGATTTTCTTTCAAAGAAGGAAAGTTTTTAATATGCCTTTTCACTTGGGAGGTCTGCCCTTTGCTCTGTTGGGATACTTGAGCGTGGTTTCCAGCTTGCTTTTCTGACACCTTGTCAGCCTTGGATGTGGACTTTTCAGTAGGGGCATTTGAAGATTGTGCAAGGGCACACTGCTCAAGGTGCCCTGGTTTTCTTGCTTTTCTAACCAAAAGTTGCTACTGTCTTCACACTGGAGATACCACCGGAGGACAAAAGAGAAAGAGCCTTTTTCTTGTTCCTTTTGCTATGTGATGGACCCATAGCTGAGTTTAGTGCAAAGGTGGTTGCCGCAGTGACACCAAAGGACACTTTTTTGTTTCTCTGGACAAAAGTCCTCATGTGCAACCAAACACCAAAAAATGCTAAAAAGGAACAAAGGGGACCCAAATTGATAAAAGAAACACTGTTAAAAAAAGAAACTAAACAGTGATGAGAGGAAAAGAACTAAAACAGAGAACAAGGCCCAGCAGAAGGAAAGAAAGGAGGCTAGGGTGGAGGAAAGAGATCGGAGAGAACAGGCAAGGTTAGAGGGGAAGGGTGAGAAAAGGAGAAAGGGGAGACAAGAGAGGATATTCTCACTCTACATGGTGAAGAGAGAGAAAACCTGCAATGATCTAGATATTTTCTTGTGTCTTAAGGTGGGTTAGTTATTTGTTGTGGAATATGGGAAGAACAAAATAGCGTTTCCACATAATTAAATGCAACATGATTGTGCTTTATTTAGTCTCGTGTCTAAATTTTTAAAACATGAGAAAACAAACTTATAATAGCATTTAGTTATAAGGACATGATAGGACAAAGAAAATTAGACAGAACATAACAAAAAGAATTGAACAGAGCAAAGTTTATTATATCATGTTTGGTTCGTACAGTATTGAATACAAAATTTATATTAAAAAATAATTATTTATATTATAAAATAGATAATTTTTTGTAATATTTAATAAAAATAATATTCATTAATTTAATATTATAAAATGAAGTGGTATTTTTGGAAATATAAAATATTTTTTGTCTTTATTCAGTGGATTTCATTTTTGTATTATGGTTTAGATGGGATGAAATTTAGGCGTTTTGTCCAGTCTATCAGTATAGTTTTTGTTTAATTATTAAGCAAATTTATGAACCAAACATAGGATAAAATTTTTTATCTAGTTCAGTACCATAAAAATTACATAACTAAATGATACCTATGTCATACATGAAGGGCTATTTAACATTAAACAACAACCAAAAAAAAAAAAAAAGATGCTTAAGATGAGCACAATTCTAGTCCTAAACAATCACATTCTTTTAAATATGCATTTAAGTTTTTTTTAAGTTTTATGAGTTTGATTGCACAAAAAACCCAAGGTTTAGGAATGATATATAATATTCAGTCTGGGTTCTCCAGGAATAAGATAGCAAAATGAGAAAATAGTCGTCCGGAAAGAACTATGTGAAGAACATACCTTGGTTCAATTAAATAGTAAGACGTCTGTCTAATCTTCTTGCATTAATTGTACAAAAGGTGTCAAATGCATTAATGTGGGCAGAGCCTTGTCCATAGGATACATCATGCAAACCATCTTGCTTTACTGTGGTAGAATTTAATTCAAAATGGCCGACTTTAATGGAGATAAAAAAAAAAAAATGGGGGGGGGGGGGGGGATATCAACTGCCTATGCACATTCTTCACCTGTATGTTATTGTTAGATTTAACTGGCTTTTATAGTTTGTTTCTCTTACTCATTTAGCGAGTTTTCCAACACTGCCCCCCCTCCCCTTCACTCTTCTTTTTTTCTCTGCGCAAAAATTGCCAGCTTTTCCCTTTTTGTCTTTCAGGTAAGTAAAAGCAACTTAGTGTTTTTGCAGGTGGATTCAGTCCCAGATCTTGTTGAGCGCATTCATAGAGCAACTGCAAGGCCACTGCTCCACATTAATGGGTGAGACAAAAAGTTTATGCTACATGGCAAATTAGTGATGTTATTTTCTGTTGTCATTAGCTGAAGATAATACTCAATTTCTTTTTCCTTTTTTTTTCCCCCTGGGTAAATCAATAACTGTTAAAAAAGAGAGAATATAGAACTGCAAAAGCGGGGTAGCGGTAAAAAATGAAACACTACACTGTTATAGTAGTTGCGACCACAAAACATGAAGGGTGTTAGCACATTGTGAGCTAAGATTTGTCTTGCTTAGTACAAAGAGGGATGGGGCTGGCCACCAAGACATGTGGCATTCCTTGCCCTCCAAGTACAGTATACAGCTGCTGATAACCAACCCTAAAAGAGAATATCTTGAGATCTTTGGAAGAGGTGAAGCTATGGGGCTTTGAGTTACCCCACCCCTTGCCATGTTGCAAAGGACATTGAGCAAGCTGGGGAACCAATAACTTCCCTCCAATTTTCTGATATGGAGGAGCAATCAAAGAACAAGTGCTCTTGGTTTTCAGAACCTGATGAACATAAGAAGCACATTGTTGAATTTGAAACTTCCACTGATTTAGCTCATCAAGAGTATGTAGTTTCCTTTAACTGTGCAAGCCAAAGAATGTGGAATTGATTTCTTACAGCAACCACTTTTTGCCATGGAACCTTGATGCCTGTGGTTTGAAAAGCTTGTAGGTGCTCTTTATCGAAAAAGGCCCTGATCTATCATGTACCCTACAGATTTTATCAGCTTGAAATGATAAGGGAGAGATGTTTGAAGGGATGTGGATGCACTCTAGAAGAACATTGGTGGCAAAGCCCAAATGACACCCTCAATGATGGGGCATAAGCAAGTGGTTCTAGGGAGTCCGTAGTTGGCAAGAGCTCTGGAGCTGAGTTTCGTCTGAAGGGCCATGGGGAGCCAGACCATAGGGAGATTGTAAACCCATTGCTGACCTCCCACATAAAGGGAATGAGCTGATTGCTTTAGTTTTAGGAGTTTCTAAGTATGCTTTCCTTGGGTTGCCTTGTTCAAGTGAAGCATATTTGCCACCTTTGTGGTAGGGGCTCAAGAGGTATATGGTTGGATTGGATATATACTTTCTCAAGGGGTCTTGCTTTTGGGTAGCAAGAGCACCATAGAGTTGTCAGATGCTCCTAAGTGCTTCGAAGTGTTTAAAATATAGCAGATGGTATTATACAATAAGTGATATGGAAATAATTTTGTGTTTTCTCTGCACAAATAGATATGATGATGCAGAATGAGCTTTGCCAAATAAGTGGAAAGAAGCCATGAATGAGAGAAAAAAAATTTAATTATGCTGATTCAGCAGATGCATTGGAGAGTCAGACTCGTGCACCTATTTGCACAAGGAAGTCTAGCCATGCTTTAAAATATTAATCTTGCATGGTATTGGAGGGGATCCAATATATGCATGTCGAAATTTGTAGAATCGACTTGGCATTGAGGATAGCAACTGACTAAAATTGCTATTGCTATTCTGAACTTGTTCTCTCTTTGGATGGAGATGCAGCAGATCCCAGGGGATTTAAAAAGATTGATGAATAATGTTGCTAATGGATGGCCTTTGTCTCTCCTGAACCCTGATCATTTTGTTGTAAGTTTTTTGCTAGTTTGAATTGTTGTGCACTTTCTGCAGGTATGTTGATCGTATTGCTAATTCAAAGTGGGAAGTGAAAGAGCTTGGTCTCGAGCACAACGGGTTGGTTCTTTTTAAAATTTTAACCTTGATGCTTTAATTGAGTTCTATTTTCTTGATACAGCAAAGGCATTTAATGATATAATCCAGCCTATCGTAAAGGGCTTCTACTTTTCCTTTCCACCATTCATTTCAACCTATCTAATAGAAGTTGATTCATAATGTCTTCAAGAAGTCATGAAAGCTTCAAAAGCCGAATAACCCAATAACTCTTCATACACTGGGATTACAGATTTTTCTTTTTTCTGTCTTTGTGTTTTTCCCCCCTTTTTTGAATGGGTAATTCATGAAGTTTCAAGCCGATCTTTGTAATTATCAACTTCACATTATTCATGGAAAGGAAGAAAATGATTCATAACCACCATGTTGGATAATTAACATCACTAGGGTTCATCTGTTCTCTTGAATTTAGCATGGGAATCTGTTGAGTGTTACTTCTTGTTGTATGTTTTTTCCGACACATTTTCATGCTTTGTATTTTGTGGCATAGGTATGTTGATTTGTTGTTGGGTGAATTCAAGCATTACAAGACGAGGCTTGTGCATGGAGGAATTCATAAAGAGGTAAAAATGATATGAGCTTTTTGGGCAATTTTGTTTGGGTTAATGAGATTTAAACCTCTCCTATTAAATTTGCCTCCATTTTTCCAGTCATAGCTCTTCACTCACATGTATTACCTGTATGAATATTTATGTACCTCCATTTATGCAATTCACAATGACTTGCCTTGAACATCAATTAGCATTGATATCTCTTCTTTTCCAATAAAAATGATATTGAGGTCGTTATCAATTCAATAGTTGAATTATGGTTGCACAGGATATTTGGGAGCTTTTTTAAGATCCATTTGGGTAGTTTCATGTTCCAATAGTCTTGGAGTAGCACTCTTTTGTGTGTGTGTGTGTGTGATTTACCTAGAAAGTTTATTTCTAGACTATAGGAAACAAGAAATGAGGTTCTAATAGCAGAAGAAATACAGGAACTTTCAGTTGGAACATGGACTGCATTTTGACTCAGTAGCACACGACTCAAGCAGAAGTGCAGAATCTGCCACTTCTACAAAATAGTTAAACCAATTTGTGCTGAGTGATAGCATTTTTTAGATGCTTACGGCTTGTTTACAGATTTTTCTTTTTGTGATGCATCCAGGTACAAGACACCCTTTTAGAGTACGGACTTGAGATTGTTGCTGAAATTCTTGTTGAAGGTCTGTCAAGGGTAAGGAAGTGTTCTGATGAAGGACGAGCTTTAATGTCATTAGATCTTCAGGTGCTTTCCCTTTTCCACTCTCCTCCTACTCCACAAACAAGGGAGTAGTATTTATTAAATCTGTGGAATTTGTGCTTTTGCTTTGTTATTTTAACTTATAGAATTTTGCTTTTTACCCTTTAGGTTTTAATCAATGGTTTACAGCATTTTGTCTGTGTAAGTGTAAAAACAAAGTTGCAGATGGTGGAAACTTTCATCAAGGTATTTATTGTCACGACTTAGATGCATTCTTAAGAAACATAATAGCAATGCTGACTGATTATGGTGGAAACATATTAGGAAGTAAAATCCAGGAAATTGTTGCAAATAATGTTCTGGTGTATTTTCACAGGCTTACTACCTTCCAGAAACTGAATATGTTCACTGGGCTCGTGCTCATCCAGTAAGGAATCATGCCCTGTGGAAGCCATTGTTTTACCGTGTGTTTGATTTTCTCTCATGTTCATTGCAAAAGTTTGTTTCCTTATGCAGGAATACACTAAAAGTCAGATAGTTGGCCTGGTCAACCTTGTTGCAGCAATGAAAGGATGGAAGAGGAAAACCAGGTTGGATGTATTAGAAAAGATCGAGTGAGCAGGATTTCCGCATCTGCTTGACCATGCAACCATCTGAGATTTTGCAAAAAGCAGATTAGTTTTTTATTCCTATTCTAAAGCAATATGTATAGTTGTGTATTTGTTTATGTAGAGCCTATTCAAAGTTGTAAATCTTGAGACAAATGTATTTTATGTCACAAAGGGAAAAAAAATAAAATAAAAAACAAAATCCCTTCAGAACGATGTGGGATGTCATTTTTGGATCACATTTTGCATCAATAATATGCATCAATAATATGCAGTTTCTCCATTTTACATTCTCCTGGTTCCTTAGTAGCATGTAGTACCTTAAAATTTGTGCCCTGCATACCTTTTCTGGTGCTGCGGATGGAGCAATCGGATGTTTGCTTTGAAAGATTCCATTGAGAGCAACACAACACCTACACTACATGTATATAACGTTGGGTAGGGTACAGGGGTTGAGGAGGATAATTACTGCAGCCATGCAAATTAGGAAATGGTTGATCAATGAGGCCTATGCATTCCAGCTTCATGGTTATCTGATTTTCTAGCTGGCTGCTAGTAAGGGTACTAGTCTCGCAGGGATTTTTATTATTTTTCACGATCTGGAAATTATCTGTACGGATGAATGGATCTCCTCTATGACCTCCCAACCCTTTCTCTATTTGATAAGGCCTGGAATTTCGTTTTTCTTTCGGACTCTGCTATAACATTCTCCTCGCTTAGTCCTTATAAAGTCTCCAGCAGGAAACGTTAATTTCTCACACCCCCCAATAAGTGGCGATAATGTTTACTCTTTTGAAAGGTTATATCTATACGGTGCTGAAGACTCTCATTGGCCATGAGACTTCTAAACTAAAACCGTTTATCACATAATTTCTTGAACCCATGGTAGTTTTAGTGATCTCCGACAAGGTGTTTCTTTTTTTTTTTTTTTATAATTGAGTTTATTCTTTAAGAATAATGTACATATTTTACGGTACAAAACATTAAACAAAGATTAAATAGTATTTTACCAACTGCTCAGGAATAAGGAATTCCTTATTAACAAGTTTTTTACAAAAAAAAATGTAAAAGAGATCATTTTCATCAAACGTATCCTTGTGAGTCAACAGAGAAGGAATAAATGAATGCAGGCGAGGCGACATAGAATCGGTGAAAATCGTCGATTTATTTTCAACTTTGTCTCATCGAGACATTTCCTTACAAAAGTACAATAATGAAGTATGACAGCTGGGTAAAAATTGATCAGAAAACCTTTTTCCTTTCATGATGTCAACCTTCGGCAGTACTCGAGTCTGATTCCTGTCCCCTTTGTCTATCCTACATAGATTTGAGGGGTTTTGGACTGCTCGGGTTCAGAACGCTTCCCCTATGTGTTTCCTTGTTTACTTCTTTTTTCTGTCTCTCTCCTCTAGTAGTACTTGGTGACCGTGTGATGTTTCCCACCATATCCAATGCAACGCAGGGCTGATTTGCAGGAACCTGCACACAACGCAACTTCAAATGTCCTTTGAAGACTTTTATTATTACTTGCTTGGAGGGTCTGTCTATCTTTGTAGTTAAATAGTCAGAGGTTATCAGAACCCAATTGAAAGTATAATTCATCCGAGCCATATAAAGCTATATTACCAAACCAAATGTTTATTCTATATGAATAATTTCCATTCACATATTTTAGTACTAGCACAATAATAAGACGAACAAAACATTAACTATAAATTTTCATTAATGGATATTTGCCAATGGCTATCATTTTTTTTTTTCTTTTTACATTTTTCAGAATTATTATTTTTTTTTTTTAGCCAATTGTTATATAACTAGGGGACGAGGGATTGAGAGATCTGTGTTCATGCCATTTTTTTAGAATTATTTACACTTCTATAAAACACAACAAATGCATAAAATGTAATAATTACTATAATTAGCTTCTTAATGAAGTGATTGTGTAACATTG
The DNA here is from genome assembly GCA_024138015.1 of Lumnitzera littorea. Lineage (NCBI taxonomy): Eukaryota > Viridiplantae > Streptophyta > Magnoliopsida > Myrtales > Combretaceae > Lumnitzera > Lumnitzera littorea. The sequence goes on along the minus strand of JAMXBB010000005.1, from coordinate 47,029,709 downwards.
GCTCAAAATTTTACTGATTATAATACCAATTTTAGCAGATAAAATTCTTAATCCTAAGTGTACACACAGAAATAACCAATTCAGATGTGCTAAAACAGGGAGTGTGGCAGTGAATATGAATGAACAGAAGTTCTGGTAGAAGGTATGACACTTGGGCTGAAAATCATAGTTAAAGGCTTTTTAGTCAACTAGATGTCCCAATGGTTTGAAACAAGCTGAGTTCTTAGTATAGTTTAAAGTATCAGCCCATACTTGAGGTATTAGTTAAGAGGTTAGAAAAAAAAAAAGAAAAGAAAAAACTTGTTATCTTTACATGAATGATTTTATACACTCGACAAAAGTAATTATATAGAAATAAGTAAAAATTCCTTTTCTAACACTTAATATATATTTTGAGGATACTTATTAACATTTTCCTAATTTAGAATAAAATCACGGTGATAAACCAAATAGCAAAATTCTTAGGACTTGTTGCTAAGTTTAGTTTAGTTTAGTTGATCTGTAGGAAAGCATGGCACAGCACAGCAACAACGGCAAAAACAAATTATGACATAGGACTAGAACTAGGATTGACGGGCAGTTGACGTGATAAGTCGTCCAATGGCCATGCCCATGTGCCCCCTTACGAAACATAAAACCAAGATCCGTGACCCGATCTTAAAATACATAGTTGGCGAATGGCTACAGAGAGGAACAGTTCCACACTGCAAAACTCGTGTGGACTAATAAAAAATAATTTTCGTATGATAGAGGATACAGAATGCAATTTATATATTCTTCTACACAAATACGGAAATACATATTCATTATGCAATGTAAGCTAAGATGTTATAGATGTGATGTTGGTGGGACTTATAAAATCAAACTTATGCTGAAAATATATTTTTTCTTATTTTGCCATAAAAAAAGTGGAAGATAGTCTAACAAATCTAATAAAAATTTTTTGAGATCCCACGGTAAAGAAGACGATGAAAATTGGGAAAAATTCCGGGTAATTTTCTAAATTTTGATCTAAGTATAGATTTATCCGTTAACTTTTAAATGTTGTAAATTGAAAATATTACTTGATAAGCTTTAGGCATGTTTTTGTATTAATATTAAAGTTTAGATGAATTATTTACAATTTTTTGGAAGAAAGTTATTTTTTAATTTATTAAATTTTAAAGAGATAATTTACAATATTTAAAAATTTAACGACAGACTCATGTTGAGGGGATTATTTACATTTTCACGTAAAAGTTAATATTTTCAATTCAATAATATGCTGTATAAGACTTATAAACTCAAGAACAATTTTAGAAATCAGGAGGAAATTGCTAACATTTTTTTGAAGGTAATTATTAGGAGATTAAAATTTTCGTCTTTTTATACATTTTATTACCTAAAATGCATAATTAATATTTTTTTTATTTATTTTTAAATATACAACTATAAAGGCACTGAACATGATTGAAATAAAGGGTACGGCTCAATTGAATCATAAACTAAGACGGCCACATGATATATGAGGAGGACAACGCATCTGTATGACCCAAGTAGCTAAAGGCAAAGCAACCCCAGCAGCCAGAAACTATGATGATGTTATGATGACGGAATGATTATCCTAATGTCAGTGGATGGGACATTGCAACCATACTACATCGATAGTACGTTTAAACGTAAAAAAATTTAAGATTTTATATAAAAAGTTTTAAAATATTTATTTTTTTTAAAGAAAAAGTGCCGTAATGATTGAAAAATATAATCTTTTAAAAAATACCTAACTCAAATGACTACTTATAAATGTATTTACCAAGTCGGGTTGACTCGAAATCAACCTTAAACCATGATCGATTCATAGGTTAATAAAAGAGTGAATCAAGCATGACCCTTAAGAGGACGGGCCTAACTAGTTTATTTGAATTGACAGTTTAATAATCAATTTAATGATTTTTGAAGTGTAAAACTTTTTTTTTTGTTGTTTTTTTTCGAATTTTTCTTAATTGTTATAAATAATTTGTGAATTAATAGTTTTTTTAATTAAATTTAAAACTTTATACCATTGTTGGTGAATAAAAATATTTTTTTTGATTCAATTTTTTTTTTAATTAAAAAAAATTTATTTAGAATGTATAAACATGAATATATGATGTTATATTATATATATAGAGTGTATTAATTATTATTTATAACAGTTAAGTAAAATNTGATGTTATATTATATATATAGAGTGTATTAATTATTATATATTATATATATATTACATATTCGTTTGCATTTATATATATTATATTATATGTTATTTATATATAGATTTTTTAATTTTTAAAATTAGCCTAACCTTAAACACTTGAGTAAAATTACAGGTTTAAAGACGATTCGACTCGTCGATTCGAAGACTCGTGAACTTGATAGATAGTCATGGTTAAACCATTTGGATTGTTAAAACCTAACAGTTCAATAACCAATTTAAACTAACCTAAAGCAACTCGAATTGTCCTATAGTTTAAAATTGATTTTTACATAAATCTAGCTACTAGCCCATAAAAGGGTTTAGTTTGACTTACGAAGTGGCCTGCTCCAAGAATCCAATAGAAATGAAAATTTTTGTACGACTTTGTGAAACCCTTGGTGATTTTTTCAGTTCCACAGTATAACGGTGTCCTATCCATGTTCAAAAATGGCTGGATTCCTTCCCATCTGGAGAAAAAAAAAAAAAGGCAATATTTGTAGTCTGCATTGAATAATTTTATAATAAGATTGCAACATAAACACATGTCATGTAAAAGATATTCATTATTAATTTACTTGAGTTTTTCAATCCATGCTTGAACCCCCTTGCTCGCACAGATTAGGTCAACCTAGAAAACAAAATTAAAATAACATGGTGAGCAATAATCAATTTTCTAAATTCAAATAAACACATTGTATCTATTTCAACATACTAATAATCTGCCAATACACATTGTAAATATTTGGTATTTAAACTTTATTTATTTTTGCGATTAATTATCTAAAATTTAAGATTGTTAATTTATTATTTATAAACTTTTCGAGATTATTCATAATACCTAGACTAGATGGTTAATTACAAAATTGGACAAAGTTTAAGTGGTTGAATGAAAAAGTGAAAAGTTCAGGTAATTAGTGTAAAGATATATAAAGTTTTGATACCAAATTGATATTTAAATTTTAGTAATTAATTATAAAAATGAGTAAAATTCATGCTATATTTATTTATGTACAAGTGGCTCATTAGTGTGGTCCTAACAAGGGAATCCTCCATTATGAATCACATGATCACTATTATTTCGTGTGTATGCTGTTAATTTGAAGATACAAAATGTATGGCCATACATAAATCCCTAAAAAAAGAATATGTGGATTTTGAGACGACCGGATCCTTCCTCTTGCTTTTCCTTTTCTTAATTTTCTTTTCCTTTGGGGGAACAATGAAGGACCAGCCATCATAGTTTACTTCAAAGTCAACGTTGATACAAATTCCAAAAAATTTCAATTTGGGGGCCCGTTTAGGTGGTGCACAATGAAACGCTACTATACCTGCCCATTGTACACTGTCACGTTAACTCCCTTTGCAAGTAGTTCATCAACCTGAGAAGTTAAACCATTTATATTATACTTTTTTTTTTTTTAACAAGATAGAGACATGTAAGGCGGTTCAATTAAGTACTATTTTATTTTTGTAGCTTTCTATAAAAGGAAAAAAAAGAAAAGGAGAATCTTCTATTAACCAACATCAAACGATTCATATATTAAATTGATTATGCTGGTTTGAGGGGAAACAAATAATGTAAATTTTCTATATTTATGTATTTAAAATAAAAAATTCATGACTTATAAAATGAAAACTAACTCGAGTTTGCAATTTAACATGAAATATATTTATTATTTTCATTTCCTATCCCGACGAATTATATGTTTTTCACCAGCATATAAACTTAATAAGGCTTATATTGATTTAAGATGGTGGAGGAGTGAAATTCCAAAAAGTGGGGGGGCGGGGTGGAAAAAAAGAAAGGGATAAGCCTAATTTAATTTTTGAGAGATGGATATATGTGTGGTAGCTAATCCATGAACTTTTCTTTTTTTCTTTCTTTCTTTCTTTTTCTATTTTCGCATGATAGAGACACCTAATGGAAGCTGTTAAATTTAATGCTATTGTTCTTTTTATTTGTTTCTTCTGATAGGAACAAGAAGATTTCTTTCAAAAGTACCTAACCAACAACCAGTGCCGCACATCAAATGATCTACATTAAATTTCTGATTCAAAAAAGAATGAGAAAGCATACAACTTTTCTAGTGGTTGGTACTACGTTATTAATTATGAGTTTGGGATAGAGTCTTTTTTTTTTTTTTTAAGAGTTATGTGTATAAGTGTAAATGAATTTGGCTAATCTATAATCTATTTAAATTCGACTTTCAATTTAATTAACTCATCTAATTGAGTTAATTATGCCTAAATCGAGCTTAATATTGTATAATCTTAAAGAAATTTAATTAGTAGAAGTTAAACATAAGGGTTAATATATAATTTCTTCTAGAGTAGCTGTCCAATTTTCGCATTAGTTGTTGCAAGACCCATTCTTTCCTTGAATCTTCATCGGATAAGTCAAAAAGATTTGTTACAATTATAAAATGAACAATAATTTCATAAATAAATGACCTATCTGTTTAATGCCCCATTGACTTTGAGTCTAATTATATTATCATGCTATGAACACAAACGAAAGGAACATCAACACAAGCATGCACATGTTCATCAATCCGCAATAAAGAAGATAAACAAACTTTAGTTTGGGTTTGGGCGTCGTTAATCATTTTTCTTTTTGGAACATTTCTTAAGTGTTAAAAGATTCTGATACTTTCAGGAATTAGTTTTACATACCTTAAAAATAAAGAGTAAAAGATGAAATTTTTATACGCTTAGCTACTATCCGGACCTCTCTCTTTTATTTTTATAAGAATTTTACCTCATTGATTCTTGGTTTCATGAAATCTCCTTCGAGTGATGAAAAGACCTGCTCACCCTGACGTCCCCACCTGCACATGCGTACATTCATTCATAATTGACTTTTAACATTTTTCATTCGTGATCTAATCAATCAGCCACTGTTTATTCGCAATTGTTCAGGAGATTTCTCAAAGTCATTATTTAATTAGAAATAAATGTTAATATAATATAACGTTAAAATTAAATGACTTAATGCTAAATCATTATTTTAAAATAGAATCCCATAATGACAAATTAGCCTGCTGATGAAAAAATACTCCATAAAAAATCGATAAATGATAATAATAATAAATGCTCCAATTAAACAAAAATACATACGTGACGTTTTGGGGGATGATTTTGAGCTTGTTCCTGATCACAGTGTTCATTAACGTCCCCAAGTCCATACCATCACCTCGAGATGTTTTCGAGTAACTTAAATATCTGGAATATCTTATCATGGCAATACTCTTTGTACTTAAATCCATCGTGGTCGCTGCTGCATCCTCCATCCCAGAATCCAATAAGAAATTATAAAAATCCTGCAATAAGGTAATTTAACACTTAAAACAGAATGGAAAAAAAGTTCAAAAACTTTAAGCCGTAAAAAATAAAAATATCAAAAGATAAGCGAATTCAAGCAAATTTATTGAATCCATAAATGCTTTTATGTTATAATACTTATGAAAAAAATAGATAAAGATAGAACGGACGCTTATTTTCATTTACTTGTTTAGCAAATTTAAAGGGGCAAAAAAAAAAGAAAAAAAGAGAGCGTACCACTCGATTGCTGCTTGCGCTGATGACAATCTCAAGATCTCTCCAGGAATTTGTAGCTTCAGCATATTTGCCTTCAATTAGCTGCTGTTTAATCCGCTCAGTAATACTGTTTTACTAGATTGATCAGTAATTAAATCTACGGAATATTACCAAAAAAAAAAACAAAATTCTCCCACGTTAAAGGAATCACTAACTTGTTTGATTTCTTTACTCCATTGTCGTCGATTCGCGAGAGGTCTTTGAGGAGAGGAGCCCATGAAACCTGTTTTCAACTCATCATATGATTAACTAAATAATTGAAAACTTGTCACGTGAATAGTGAAAAATAATTCTAAAGGTCCATAATGTAGAGAATATATTTTATGTTGACATCCCAATTATTTGAGGATTTTATATAAAAGTTCGTGAAAAATGTGATTACGTTATTCCACAACTCACCACAAAATCTTCAGGGGAGATCCAACTATTTCCCAACGCTACTCCTGAGTTAATTTATTTAAAAAAAAAAAAAAAGGACAAGTTATTTGCACAATTGTTTAACCAAAAAAAAAAAAAGAGAAAAGAAAAAGGAGAACATGTGCCACAATGTATCGATTAATATTTTTGACTGAAAAAGTATTATTCTAAATACTATGCTGGTATAAATTTTTTTTGAAGAAATACAGAAAAAATTTCCTAAAAAAAGAAGAAAAAAAAAAAAAAAAACAAATGACGAAATTAAGGGCATCGACGTCCAAAAATGACAGAATTCTTGTGTGGATTAGAATGAAGTACGGATGACCACCACGAGCAAAAATAGTACTACTATGTTCTTATCCAGTAGACAAAGAAGCAGTCAATATAAGATTTTTGGCCTTTGAATGCAGATTGAATGGATTCCCACACTCATCCAAAAATTATAAACTACACGAAACATGATTAATGTAAAATATCAAAAGTAAGAATTTTGTTGAAAAATATTAATTACCTCCAAGCTGCATTTTCAATTTACCAGCTTCAATGGCTTTCAATGCTGACAAGCCAAGAACGACAGCATATTTTCCTCCATAAGACTCTGCAACTAGGTACACAGGACTCTTTTGGAGGGTCTCATTTCCATTAAATATCTCCATTAATAATGTAGTAAGATCATTTGCTGCTTCTTCATCAGTTTTCACAAACAAACTTGGGTCCTCCACATAACTGTATCCTGTTCCAACTGGATTGTCCTGTTTTTTCCCACAAAACACAAAACACAAAAAACAAAAAAAAAAAAAAGAAAGAAAGAAAGAAAAAAGTCTTATAACATATGAACCATAAAAGAAAAATATTATTTTGGAAATTCTTATGGATTAAATAATTACCACAAATAAAAGATCGGCTTTTCGCAACCATGTCGAGTTTCGCGGGTTCAAGCTGGTGTCTAATGGTCCTATTTCCTCAAAATTTCCTAGCCCAACTCCTGATGAACCCTGTTTTATTAAACACATCAAGTATTACTTAGTAAAATGCAATCTTTGTTGCTCGGACTCTTCACTTTCTCTTGCGATATCCGATTTCGGGGGTTCTCTTCGAAATTAGAGGGTATATTTAAAAAAACGAAAAAAAGAAAAAGAGTACGCACAGGTCCACCTTGCAACCATAGTACAATAGGCCACGGTTTGGAGGGATCGTTTACTCTGTAGGGACTTCTATATAGCCACCAGAACATGTGTGCTTCTGTGAATCACAACAAACCAATAAAAGAATTAGGAAAAAGAATTGTTAAATTTATTTATTTATTTTTTTAAAAAAATAAATATGTATGAAAAAGAGCAAAGCAAGAAATGAAGTATTGTTAATGATTTATTTTAATATAATTACTTACTGGGTCTAACTTCAACATATCCCCAGGCTTCTGATTCATCCTGTACTCCTGCAGCTGATGCAATCCCTTCATCAAACAGAGAAGACAGGGACAGGACAATGGTAACAAGAAATTGAGAGAATTTTCCCATTGAAAACTATGGCAGTTGTCAGATTCTGGTCTACACCAGGATGGTAATAAGAGAAGAAATGAGAAAAAATTGCAGCTCTATATATATATATATGGGTTACTTGTGGGCAATATGCGATGCAAGGATCTGGGTTTCTTATTTCCTTTTGCCCATTCTTCTTTCCTGCTTTTAGGCTGTTACTATTTTAACCACACCTGTTCAAATCTTTAGTTTATATTTATATATATGAAGACTCTTTGTCTCTTTTGTAATATCAAAGCCACATTTCAAATAGTTGGGAAGTTATTAATAGTGTCCTGAAATATTTGTTAACCATCTAAAAATTTTTTCTTATTCATATCAATATTAAAAAAATGCAAAAAAAATTCCCTTCTAATGACAATTAAAAGGTAAATGAGACCTTAGTAAAATTTAAATACGTGGTTTATCAATGAATGTGGTATTACTCGGTGCTTTTAAGGATAACTATCAAGATTTTCTTGCTTATTTTACAATACTTTCAAGATCATCACTTTTAATATTGAATCACTTTTAATGTTGTATATACTAGTGAAGTGAATAGATAATCTCATTATATAAGAAAAAAAATTTAATGGTATTAACACGTAATGAAGATCGATAAATAATATATAAATACCAATAATATTTAAATACTTGATAATAAAAAAATGTATTTTTTGAAAAAAATACCAATTACATTTCTATATATCAAAATTTTACTAATACTTGCATTATACTCAACGATCTATGTAGCATTTTAGTACCATTGAAGTTTTTCTCATTATATAGGCATTTATTTGTATCTTGCTTGATCAGATAGCATTTGGATTGGTGTTATGGACCATATGGCAGCTTCCGATTCCAAAGATGTCTTTTTCTAGAACTCGATCCTATAGGGTAACGTATGTGTTTAAAGTTTTTTTACTATGCACCTTTTCTAGAACTTATACTCTAAAGTATAAACAATACATGTTACAAAATATCATGTATTCATCGTCTACAACATTATTAAATAATATTAAGAAATGAATAATTAATGATAGTATCATATTTTTTTGGCTAATAAATTTTAGTAAAAAAAAAAGAAACAAAAAGGAGCACAAGCCCATATATTAATAACTCTAAACGGCTTAACTTAATGCTACTTTTCTCACTTTGCCTTTTCGATTCTTTCCTTATTCTTCCTCATTTTTCTCTTTAATTTTATGTTTTTCATTTTTTTGTAAGTAAGATTGCATAAACTTGAAATAATGAATAGGAAATATTTTTTTTCTTTTTAATTTCAAAGATTTTGCTATAGATTACATAGATTTTGCATATAAAGAACTTGTTATATTACATATGAATTACTTTTTTGATATCACATAAATGTAAAATTTTGTAGAAAAAAGACAAAATGTATACGTTTGATGGGGTACCATTACTTTATAGATTTTACAAATATAAATTTCAGTATTTATTTTAAGGTGCTATAGGATATGTTTTAATTTTAAAATTTAAGAATTTATACTTGACATGATAGAGCACATATAAGACCTTATAGCCTACCTATTTTGTCTTACTCACGTTGTTATAAGGAGTACATCTCAAAATTAAGCAAGAAAAATTACCATATGCATTTTCTTTAGAGAATCAATCATATCTAAATACTAAAAGTGTACAAGTTACTATTCCTAGTGTGGTCAAATTTTACTTAATTAGGTTCCATTACTATTAGGAAATAATATATTGATTAATATAATATGAAAGCTTCTAATCAATAAATCTATCAATTATTGTTACTTAGTAATAATTATACAGCCAAACATTTAACTATTTATTATTTTTACTAATAATCTAACTAGTTAACGATAATTATCATTAATTCTCTATGAATATAATGATATCGATAATTATGAAAAAGTAAAGTTTTCTTTATGAATTTGATAAAGGGTACATAGGGATAAAAGTAAAAAAAAAAAAAAAAGTTATACCTGATGGAAAGGGAAATATTATTGTGATGGAGGGCAAGGGTCTGGTTGTTCCTTAAAAGAAAAAAGAAAGTACTTCTAAGGCACACTAGTGATCTCGGACCACAAAAGGTGTATAGTTGAATAAGTACGTTTTAAAATAACCATGAATTCCAACCGAAGGATCTTTTTGTTTTTCGTAGCATTATTTTATGCTCTATGCAGTTGAAATTGTTGTTTCGAATTTAGATACATATATATATATATATATAGTAGATAGTAAAGTATTTCATATCCAATCAGAAAAAAGGTGTTTCCCTTTTCCCTATTTTAGGACGATTACTAAGAACGTTATAACTTTCGGTAAGGAGCAATCCAACTACGAGACGTTATGTGTTCAAGAATTTTCTTATTTTCGAGTAATTCTTTTACATTTGGTAATTAATCTCAGTATTCTTATTTTAAGGAAAGTTTGCCACTTAATTTCTATATATTTGTTGAAGGCAATATTCATACATTTTACATACTTGCTTCTTTTTTTTTATAGAATTTCCAATCAACCTTAAAAGTTAATTTTTTTTTTCAATAAAAATTTTCTAATTAATGCTCCGATCGAATTTGTTAATAGAATCATTATTTTAACATGAAACCAATAAGCCCTTTCGGGCTGTTTCAAGTATTTTATATACTTCAAACGAAGAACAAATTATTGGTCCAACATGTTTTCGCATATAATTTCGGTCGAAAGATTTCAGCTTGTCTATCATCTCTCCTCTTCAATTCTACAATACAACATTAACAGACGCCATCCTAATTATTAGGGGTAAATCTCAAATATTATATTAAATCCATTTTCTGTTGTTTATAACAAAAACTTTTGTTAACATACATGTACATCACATTAAAAATAGGAGTGTTGACGTAAGATTTCGTGAATTAGATGAAGTTGTTAGTAAAAATTGCTATCAAGTGTTAGCTGCTATATTAAGATTAAAAGATGAGTTACTTTTAAAAAGAGATCCTGTAATATATCAAGAAGATGTTTTCCAAAAATAAGGGTGTTTTTGACATTGCACTATTTTCTAAAATCCTATTCTCTTAACTTGCCTTCATTCTCTAAAACCCTAACTTTTTATCAAATAAAGCCTAATCTACTCTTATGTACAGCAAACTAAGGTCTCATCCCTAAACCCTAAAGCCAAGGATGATTAAGTAAGAACCTTGAAGATTAAGCTCAAGTAAATTCGTATCAAGACTCTTAGCTCCCTAAATCCTTTTGTTCATTGTTATTTTCAGCTTATTTATAGGAGTTTTCAAGTAGAGAACCTTGGTTTCGAACTTGGATAGCCCATTTCAAGTATTAAAGATGAGTTGCATGGAAGATTCCTAGAGTTAAGTATGTTTCCTAACTGAAAACTTGATTCTACAAGAGTTCAGCTTGGGAGAAGATGAGTTTTGAAACCTGAGTTAAAATTTATCTGTAGTTATTGAAGATTTAGGACCTCACTAATCTAATTTCACCAAGTGGTTGACATTTTGTAAGTAAGTATTGGACTTTAACTCTTAGTTTTGCTTTGGACTTTGATGTTGGTATTGAGATATGAGGATTTAGCTAGATTTTAGTGTTGTTAATTATTGGAGTAACATGCCTTAATCTGGGTTTGGAAGTGTATGAGTTTAGATAAGGATTAGGTGAGAAAAGTTTTTGGTTTCACATGTTCTGTTCTGCAAAATTGTAGAATAGGAGCAAGATGTCTAGACGCCTTACTAAATAGCATCTGAATGCTAAGCCACTGTAAGCGATAGAAGCTTAGCATTCGAATGCTATTCTTTGTAGCATTCGAATGCATGCTATTCTTTGTAGCATTCGGATATTATGTTCTGTTCCGTTTCAATCTCTTTTGTTCTCTAGCTTGTTTTCAACCATATCTAATCTGGTCGACTCTTTGCCTAGACTTTCTACTTCTAAAAGATTTAATATTTACCCAATTGGAGTTTTAAGTTAGTTTAGATTGAGTAGTTCAATTTTGAATCTAGGAACTAATAGAGATGAAGGTGAAGATAAGTTAAGTGAAATCTTGATCGGTTTAGAATTACGCAAATATCTATTTGAATTGGAATATAGGGACTAAGTTGAGTATGTTGCCTTTGGGGCCAGGTAATTGGATTCTCTTCTTTGGAGTTCCCTTGCGAAATTGTTTACTTGTTAAGGACTTAGGTACATGGTGCTTGATTGTTTGCTTGTGGTTATTAAGACTCAGTAAATGAATTGGGCTAACCGATATTTGATTTAATCAAACTAAGGTACTAGTTGCGTTTAACTTGCTCATTGTAAGGGCCCATAGTGGTAGATCTTTAGAGGAGCAACTAATGATTATATGTGAGGATTTTTTAATGAACTTGTATGTAGGATGATGTAGCTAGAATACTAGGTTTTAAGGCTTTAGACTTTAGACTCGAGTGTAAAAGACTTAAAGGAAAACAGATATTTATATCCACTTATGTAGTGGGATTATGAGTACTCTTTTGTTGGTTATTGGCCTAAAATAAAGATAATTAATTTACTGTTTGCTTTATAGTTGCATTATATGAATATGTATGACTTAGCTTGCATCTGTGTGTGTTTGTGCATCACGTACTGGGCTTCGGCTCATTCTCTTACTCTTTTTCAACACAGGGACTGATGATTGTCTTGTTTGTGAAGAGCCTTTTGTGGATGATATCTAGGAAGAGGAGAGTTGTAGACTTTGTAAATTTAACCTTCTAAATATAGTATCGGACTTGAGTATCGTAGATATTTCCCTAAGTCGACAAGACTATATAAAATGAAAATCGACTAAAATTTTAAACTTTTAACTTAAAACGAACTTGAAAGGCTCTATTATACGATTTGGAAACCCTAATCATGCAAGAAAACCCTAATCTCTGCATATGCGTATTTTTAAAAATGTAAACCTAAACTTAATAGAAACCATAAATATCAAATCATAATTTTTTTAAAAAAGTCTATAAAATTATCTTAATGCTTGAAAAGCCATAAATTAATAAAATTATCAATAATTTTATGAAATCATATAAAACTGATAACGAACGAATCAAGGATTATCTCAAGTAATAATAAACAACAAAACTAAGTTAGTTAAAGGAATAAATTAATAAATTTACAAAAATTATTTTACTTGTGTACATAAGTAGCCCAACAATATGTATATATATATAAATATATTATTAAGCAATTTCCTTCTCTTTTCTTAATCTATCGTATGATACATATACATATATATATATATATATATGTTGCATAATAAAGCGATGTTTCTAAATAATTAAGCTAATTAAACCTTAAGCTTCTAAGTGTAAATCAATTACTCTTGAGTTAGTGAAAAACCCTAAAACATACTTAAACTCACTTGAACCCTAAAACCTAGGATGATCAAAGACTTACGACCCTAAATAAATAATTAAAAATATAATTTGAATAAATTTTATTCAACTCTAAAAAATTCTAAAATTTCTTAAGAAAGCAAATCACAATCTATAAATTAATTTGAGAATCAATCCCTAAAAGAATTTCATATAAGATAATTCTCTTATTTTCACTTATAAATCATGTTACATATGGATAAGTTATAAATCCTACCTTTTAGCGGACTTGTGATTCAACTAAGAACACTTCCCAAATGTTCCTAAGGATAAACTAAGCTAAGAATTTAAGTTTGTATTTAAAAACGAATTTAATTTTCTAATTCAAAAGTTTATTATCAATAAAACTCGACTACAAGAACCACGGACTCTAAGTTACTCAAAACCTTAAAACCTTAAATCCTAAAATAATTAAGGACTTATAACCCTAAGTGACTAACTGATAATTTAATTTGAATAATTTTATTCAAACTCTAGAAATTTTCATAATTTTATAAGAATTAAATCATAACATACAAATCAATTTAAGAAACAAATTCCAAAAGAATTTTATATAAGACAATCTTCTTATCTTTATGCATAAGACTTGTGCACATGAATAAGTAAACCAACCAATTACCCTAAATAATTTATCAATTGATAACTTATCAAAAACTAGTGATAAGGCACTTTCCTTATCACTCCCTTCACTTATACTATATATGAACAAGTTATCACATTATTTTATGTGTTCAACTTTTAATTAAGTGATAAGACAACTCAATACCCAAAGAGGACACCCTATAGCCAATTGGGAAGAGAGCCTAAGAGAGGCCATACTTTGTCAACTTTCAATCACTCAATTATCTTACACATCTACTATTCACCCCTTAATACTTACATCATCTAGTCTTGTCAAAAAGTTGGCATTTGTGTATACTAAAAGACAATCAATTAAAGCTTCTTGCACATACTTCTTCTCCCATTCAAAAATCTGCTACTCTCTCCCTCTTTTACTCTCATTTTCACTTCTTTTTCTCTCACTTTAAACACAAATCAAAAGAAGAAACCTAACCCCATAAAACCCCACATTGCCGCCACCCTTTTTGCTTCATAACTCATGGTACAAAAGCTTGATTTTGTTGCCTCCTTTTGTCAATTTCAAAAACCACTTTTAGGAACTTTAGAATATCTCGAAAAACCTACTTCAAAGATCAAGACCCTAGCTTTTAAAAGAACTTACAAGAAGAGGAAGGAAGACAACGAGCTAAGAGGATACTTAGTTGCACTACCACCTTGTTTTCGCTATGAGGATGAGTAAGTTGTTTCTTTGTGTTAGTGGTTTAGTATTACATGTTAGGAGACCATGTTTTCATGAAGATATTAGCATGATCATATTTCAACTTTCATGTAAAAGGGTTCACAAGCTTACTTCTTAAGTTGGCCTAGCTATTTTATCATCTTATGATCATGCTAAGTTGGTGTTATATAAAGATATATATTTAACACTTAGAATGGAAGATTTTAAATTAAGAAAATCATGAAATGTGTATATGAACGAGGAGACATCATGCTGGACGTGGAGTATATGTGAGCCATTTAGATGTTATTTCCATTTCTATTAAGTTAAAGATGCTCAAACTTAGCCTTAGGTAAAGGAAAATCTATTATATGAAACTTTTATGAAGAAACTAACCTTGTAAGATATGAACTATGATATGGAAGTTGTGATAAGTATGAGATCGACTATTTTCATGTAAAGTATGAGCTAAGTAATCATCCCATGGAAGAGAATTGAAGTTAAGATTTGAATATAAGTAACCTAGGTTCATGATCTAACCCTTAAACTTAAGGAAATAATGAAACAAGTTGAAAAACCAAGTGAGAACCCCTTGGATTCATCATGACCAGATCTAGAACATAAGTAAAAGCCACTTAAAAATATGATAAAACCAAGTGGAAAAGATCAACCAAAGCAAGTATAGCAAATATACAAAGCCTAAAACTTAAAATTGAACCTAAAACTCTCTACATGAGCCTAGAACTCCAAGTTGGGCCTTCATTAAAATTCTGAATAGCACTTTAAAATATTAAGAAAGTTTGTTTTGAAGCCTACAAGAAGTTCACCTAAGACTCCATAAGCTCAACAAAGTCACTAACTTTAGTTTGAACAAAAAATAAGCCCATTTGATAACTTAAGCCCACATGAAAGCCTAAGGAGGTTGTTGTTAGCACCAAGAGTGTAAACTAAAGTTGGAAGTTTGACCTTAAGGAGTATTTTAAGTTTAGAATAAAGTCCTAAGCCTAAGCCCAAAGAATTTTCCAAGTTACCAAAAAGCCCATTAATCAAATAAAGCCTAAAAGCACTCTAAATCATGAGGATCGCTACTGTTTTGACCTATGGGTAGTTTTGCGTGCCTCATCATGAAAATATAACCTCACCACATTAAAGTACACTCGAAAACAATCAAGATTGACTATAAGATCATAAAAATTGGATTTAAAACGAGAAAGTTATATGCGATTAAACTTTAAGTAAAAATTGGGAAAAATATGAAGCTAAGTTAAAAGTATAACTAAAAGGGTTTTAGTTTAGTTTTCCAAATTCTATTTCAAATCCTTATAGTATTATATTTGTGATGTCCAAGGGACCCGACTTTTGGGAAATGAACTATCCTGGATTATTTTAATTGATCCGCATGGTTGAGTGAGTAAATTTCCGATGACTCTTTACTTAATTTTGCTTATAAAATAGATGCACCTAAACTTATATATATATATAAATTTGGATGCTTGTAAGATATGGGAAATGTATGTGTATGAATTTGTGAACTGAATACTATGGCTTGTTAATTATATAATAATGGGAATTGTTGTGATAATTTATACTTGCAAGTGTATGGAATGAAATTGTTTGATCACCTTAAAAAATCGGATTAACTATCTATATAATTAAGAAATAAGATGAGTCATGCATTCCCCATAATTGCATTCGGATAACACCGACTGCTACTTTATGTAGAAGATGGGAAGGGACTCACAGGAGGACGAGCCTCCTACAGGATTAGACATTAGCTATGTCATCATTTTTATTAAGACTCTGTCTTAAGCTGACGGGCTTACTAGGCACCGGGAGACACTAATCATCGGCGAGGGGCCGGGTCTTGTGGCTTTTGCTTAGGGCGTGTATTTGTGGATTGTGGAGGCTATCATACGGCTAAACTTGGGATTTTGAAAATATAATTTATTATTCAGTAATGAAAGTATATATATGTATATATATACATAGTTTTGTTTTGACTTAAGCACAATAGTGCTAATGAATTAAAACTCAAGGTCTAGAACCCGGATTTTGGTTTGGGTCAATTAATTATCTCTAAACCCCAACTACAGGGGGCATAATTCTAAGTTGTATGTAGATCCTAGGCCACTGCATGCGTTGTTTAGCATGCTGATTGTGCATGCATTCATATGATTGTGCATCTAATAAATTTTGCCATGTGGTATTGATGAGAGTATTTATCTTACTAAGCGCAAACTTATACCTCAACAGTTCTTTTCCTTATAGGTTGATCGATAGTTGGGACAGGGATAGGAACCGAGTATAGGGTGCTACCATTGCATAAGCATGATGAAAAGCTTGTGTAGTTAATTTGGAACGCTTCGAAAAATGACTAATATCTCAATTAAGTTTAGTATCTTTAGTAAGTTTAGAATTTTTTGGAATTATCTATCTTATTTCACTATTTTGGTAGGGGATACCGATTCTCTACGGTTATGAGGAACTGTGGAAAAAAATAGATATCCATAATTATTTATATTATATAATGAGTCAATGAACTAAAATTGAAAACCCTAGCGAATAACTATTTATAGTCTTGCAATCTTTGACTTGCAAGGCGATTTTCTTATTATGAGTGTATACGTGAAGTGAAAATTTTAGGCAATATTACTAGGCCCTCCCTAGGGTCGCTATAAGAGTGCCGAGTATTTATATTTCTACGATGACTAGGGTTGAGATGATTTATGTATTGTTTGAGTCGGGTTATGATTAGGAGAGGCTTGATACTATTGAGGAGATAAACTCCTTTCTCATCTTACTTGTGGTTATGTGTTGTACTGAGGAGATTAGATGCTCCTAGACTTACTTTTTCGTTACTTATGGTCTTTGAGTAGGTAAACTCTATAGATTATTATGTTGATATGTTTTCAATTTATGGTGATGTGAGTGGATGATATTCCCCATTCCTTTTGAGGATTTTCATATATATATATATATATATATATGGTAATGTTAAATGTTTATGGATTTAGAAGCCTTAGCCTATTTTCGATTAGTGAGGATATTTAGCGGGTTATAGTGTTTAATTAAGGTCTTGGGGTGTTATAGCTCTAATATCACAGGTATGTAAGATTGCATTAGTGAAAAGTGGAAATAGTTTAAAGTACTTATTAAATGTTTATTATAAATTTATCCACAACAAACACATACATTAAGATATCAATTTTATGTTTATTTGTCATATTATTAAGGTTGTTTAGGTGCATGCCTAATGCTTTGAGAGTTATAGATAGAATGCTAATACTAGCATTATATTGCATTTTACTTTTAGAACTACAAACTTTTCTAGAAATTTATTGAGTTGCATATATTTATATGTTCACACTATCTTATAGATGGTGGATACATAAATGGGCAAAGGTTTCTTGCCCCTTTAGAGATAGGGGTCATTGTATTCAAGAATGGGTTGCAAATGGTAGTGAAACTCAAAATCGTTAGAAATTATGTAAGGCACTTAAGGGAAAAAGTGTCATTGAGAGAATTTTTAGAATCTTAAGAAACAATGGGGTATTTTAAGAACTCCATCCTTCTACATAAGAATTACAATGCTGAATGATACTAGCTTGTTATTTATTGCATGAAGTCAAGCGATGTAAATGCTACTAGAACCCTTAGGACATGCTTTAATAGTAAGGGATGAAATTCCTTAGAATGATATGATTGACGCAATTAAAATGGTGGATGCTGTTGTTGATAGACTCAAATGATGAATAATCTTGCACAAGAAATGTTTAAGAATAAAGAATGCTTATATAATCTAGAAAGTTGCTGAATACTAATTATTTGTAGTTTCCTTTGTTATGTATTTTGGAACATTGTCACTATTGAATTTTCATATGTTCTTTGGTTATCGGAATCATTTGGTAATGCATAGTTGGATATCATCACTACTTAATTTTGTTTGGTAATGTATCTTGTAATGTATGGCTGCAAATCCCTAATATTAGAAGCTTTTCTAGAGGCTTTAAGGAGAACAAAGGCTAGCATTTGTTAGGTGTTCCATAGGTTATATCATAAAATGTTTGGATCGTCTTTTTTTTTTTCTTTTTTTTTTTTAAATCACTATGGCACTTGTTTGATTATCATTTTTTTTTTTGGGAGGCAAGAGAGGACCTTACTCTATTAGTTAGGTTTTGCATGGGTAATAAGGTAGGTTTTGAGTAATAATTTCTTAAAACTTACTTCCACACCCTAGAACCTGTACCTTAACCTATACTTTAAAGTATATAAAATCAAGTTTTATAATACCTTGTACCTCTTTTATAATAATAATTAAATAATATTAATAAATAAAAATAGTACTATTGCTGTTTTTTTTTCTTCTAGTCTTTAAGAAAATAATAACAAAAGACCAACTCATAATAAAATTGTAAGACTATGCACTTTACTATTTAGTCCTTCTCTCTTTTTCTTCTTCTTCTTCTTCTTCTTCTTCTTTGTCTTTTTGGATAAAAACCTCTCTCTTCTTTCATTATCTTCCTTTCTCTTTCATTAACTCTAATCTGGTATAGTCTTAAAAATATCTCATTTATTAATTTATCATCCAATATATTATATTGAAATTATTCGCACATGGTTTTTATATATTGTATGTAGCAACATTATGGTTTAATAAAGATTTTATTTGGATTATTTGAAAGGAAAAAACAAAAGAAATTTAAGCATGACTTAACTTAGGTTTGAACACTTCTAATTGCAAAAATTTTCTTTATTTTGTCTACCAAAGTTTTATATTAAGTTTAAGATGAGTTGCAACTTATACAAATTGTTACTGGTGAGTTTAGTGATAATGTAATCATAATCATGGATGGATCCAAAGAGGGGCCAAAAGGGGCCATGCCCCTCCTCCAACACCTATCCTCCAACTCGAGCAAGAGAAAAAAAAAAATAATTAGTATAATTTATCATAAAAGAAATTAATAAGAATTATAAATATTTTTGAAAGAGTAAAAGTTATCATAATGTTAGACACATATAAGTAATTAAATATTTTATTTTGCAAATCCAAGGCCATGGGTTCAATTCTTTTTAGGGTCATTTTTGCTTTTCAAGTTGCATTTATTGTATGTCTCTTAATAAATATTTTTCACTATCTTTTACTTTTTACATAATAAATAATAAAATTAAAGTTTTCTTATAAAACAATAATGATTAATTAAACAAATTCTCATTAGATGTTATTTATGTTTTTACAACTATATTATAAGTAATAATTATATAGTTAATGCCATAAGTTTTTCAGTTTTACTATACAGAATATTCGTAAATAATAATAGTGATATTATTTGATAAACTACTAATTTCTTTTCATAATTGATATTATCAAAATTAATAGGTATAATTAACAATTGACTCTTTAGTTATTTGCATTGAAAGTGAAACTTCTCATAGGATTACTAATTGAACAATCTTATAAAGTGATCATTTAAAAATTATATTGTTGAGTTCTCTTATAAATGTTTTGATGATAACAAAAAGATTAAGGATATTTAACAAGTTTGTTAAGTATGTAAGATAATAAATAAGAGATAATAATTTTGTCTTAATACTAATTTTAAAAATTAGAACTAAATTCAAAGGCAAATTTAGAACCTCAAGTACAATATCAGAAGTTATAGAGATGAATATATTAAGTAGTATTTCGAGCTTATAATTACTTGAAAGCCTAGCTCTACTTATTGGATATATTTGGATAAAATATCTAATACATTCCACAAAGTTGATAAGCTAAATCCATAGGGATTAAGGTGGATTAATTTAATTATTCGAGGATAAGCATAATTAGACATGCTATCTTATGACAATGATAAGATTTTATTGAAGGTACTTTGTTAGAATTATCATGAGAATTTTCAAGGATTGTCATCAAAATATATGGAGAATTTTAAGGAGTTCAAATTAGATTTTTATTTGAATTCAAAACAAGAATGGATAAAAACATATACATGAAGATATGTTGAGATAAGGATGAATCTTGTTGATGCAGATTTTTATCAAATTCAAAAGGAGCTGTTATACAAATGTATTTAAAGCTTGTTTGCCCAATTATATTAGATTTAATAGAGTATAGATGAGTAAGGTAGTAGCAAAATAATTCTAGAAGTTTCAAGATTCAAATTGGCATCAAGCATTAAGATTTGCTCCTAAATTTTAGGAGATATTTATTTTAAGAAAGGATCCAATTTTCTAAAGTCATATTGGAGAATTACAAGAAGAAAATAGAGAAAATAATTCAAGAATGCTTGTAGACTTCGTTAGATGAAAAATGCAATAAGTGCAATGTTTAAATTTAATTCAAAATCAAGAGAGATTTAGTCTCCACAATTTATAGGATTACAACAACCAATGGCTAAATTAAAATTATTTAAGATTTGATCAAGAGTTATATAAGATTATAGCAAAAAGAGTTGTATCGGAAGATATAAAAAAAGAGGAGTTCAAAATTTTGATATAAAGATCAACATATTAGAATTGAATTCATTTATTGAAAACCTGACATTTGAGAGAATTCAAAACCATATTTAGAATCTAATTTAGAGACAACACTGTCTACTCTATTTTCATATTTTGATTTTATTGTATACTTTCATTAAGAGAATCTTTGTATTTTGTCCTTATAGTTACTATAAATATAGTTGTTTGTGTGATAGGCTTTGTGTTAAAGAGAGATTCAAATTTCTATAATATTATGTGTAGGTAAGGGTAGCTTAAAAAGACAGAGCATAAAGACTTGTAATTGTTTCACTCTTATTGAAGATATTAAAAAGTAGATAGTGAAATAACACCAGTAAGGATTACTAAGTCCCAACAATGGGGTTGGAAGAGTGCAGAGGTATAAGGTTAAAGTATTATAAATCTCTTACCTAATTTTCTCGTTTTACTTTGTGTTTTTATTATTTATTATATATTGTTTCTCACCTATTCTTACTTAAGTAATCAAGGAGACATTTTTAATCTTATTTGTTGAAAAAGTTCAATTTTTTTTAATTTTATTATTTTTTGTAACCAATTCACTCCCCTTCCCCCCTCTCTTAGTTTCTTTTGGGACCTACATATATAATACTAATTTTTATGTTATCATTGTGTTGTTCTTTTATCCTACTTGTATGTTTTTGAAACATAACTTTTTGTTATATATTTTTGTGCATAATAAATTTTACACAATTTTATGTATTTCATTTTCCAATTGATTGATAGTTAAATTTCAATCAATATATATATCCTACGAAAAGGTAAAAATTTGTTCTCTTAACCTTTTTCGGAATACGTTAACATCTCCAATTATTTAAGAGCATTTAAACTTTCTCATATTGAATATTAGAAAATATCGCAGTTACATTTTTTAGTAAAATCGTTATATATGCGCTATAATTATAGCAATAAATATCATTTTTAAGAATAATTTTAATATTGTTTGAAATAAAGTAGATTCTTCCCCCTCCCCCTCTCCCTCTCTTTTTCCAAATGATATGGTTTTATGCCTGTCATTGGTTATATTTATGATATTGATTATACATCTAATATAGAGTTTCGAAAGAAGAAAAATGATGAAAATATAGGTTCCATAAGGTACTCTATATCTTGTAGAATTTGTAAGATATAGGCTACAGAGTAGATCAAAGGTGCTCCAGGGTTAGTAATGAATGTAAAAGCTTAGGAACCTATAACTATAGGAAAGGGTGCGGGTAAGATCACATATGCTACTTGCGTTATACCCGATCACCCTTAGTAGGTAGACTTATTTTACATTCGATTTTTTTCCCCTTAATGATGGTATTTATGGCCAATTCTATTAGAAGCACTATTAATTTGCCTATTTTATCTAAATGACTTTTCTTTTTTAATGTAATGTATGAAGCTTTCCTAGGTGTAGAGGTGGGAAAGCACCTGGTGTCCTAGGGCTTGTTTGTTTGACACACTAGTGCTTGGAGATGGATTGTTATGCCATCATTGAGTTGATGATAAGGCTAATTGAAAACTAAGCATAGTTTGAAACTTATAAATATTATATATTTATATAAAATCTTAGAAGCATCCTTCAAGATAATTAACATAAGGGCTTTATATTGCTTGAGTCGACTGGAGTAATATAATTAACATAATAGTTTCTCGCTCTCAAGTTATCCCTATCCTAAAACTAGGCTCCAATGTTATCTTTAGCTTCATATCCTAAGGTTAGAACAAAGCTAACCTATTAGCATCTAGTCAAATGAGCAAAAGCAAATAATAAATAATAAACAATAATATGAGCATATCCAATTACAATTTATTGCCATCATCACAACAATTGTTGCAATTAGTTTTATTAAATATAATTGAGCTTAGTTTAATTTAATAATCAATAGATGTTATGTATGCAATGGTATGCCATGCTAATGCTCATGATATGCACTGGCCAGTATCTTAATCGAGCAAATAATGTGAGACACTTAGCGGCCCCCGAGCAAAATATTTGAGTAACACTTGGTGGCTCTCGAGAATAATATTTGAGCGGCACTTGGCAACTCAAAAACCGAGCATGCAGATCTATATGTTGAAAACCGAGCTATATAAATTGAACTCTACAAAATCTATGACATATAGGTTCCTTAATGCAATTTGAACTTTACCCTTAAGTCATTTTTTTCCCCTTAAACCAAGCTTTAAAACATGACCCTTAGGTCATTTAATCAAATTGAGTTTTTAAACATGACCCTGAATTCCTTTAATTAAAACTAAGCTCCATAAAAATATGGCCCTTAAGCAGTTTTTGTACCATGCCACGAATGCACATGATGCGATAAATTGCATTTAATAATAACCGAGCACATATCTCAAGCATAAACTATAATATGTTGTTTTTCGTAACCAATCATGACAATGAGCATATTGTCGAATCATTCATAACTAGGCATAACTTCACGGAGTAAGATCAATATATTTTAACTAAAATTGAGCATAAGGTCACAACACTACTTTTGACTAGCCATGTTTATAGCTTAAGGGAGCATGATAATTAATTCTTAAATTATCATTTCTTTATATCTTACTTCCAATAACCAATTCAAATTGTACAACTTGTAACAAGATATGTGATTCTAGGTTGAAGTCATTTTATACAAGCATTCTCATCAAGTACCCATATCAATCATCTCAAATCAAATCATGCATCATTGAAATCAACATAGCAATCAATTATCAAATAATTAAGTTTTATGATTCACTTAGTGAAGTCATAATGATTTATTCAAGCAATGGGTGGTCGTTTAATTTATGGCGACATCGTATTATAGCGAGCAAGATAGGGGTGCTCACATTATACTCCTAGCATTCTTCATTATTGTCGTTGAGGTAGTCTACCATATTTGTAATGTCACCTGGATATATGTATATTTTGAGTGATGAATAAGCTTTTAGAAATAAATCATTTAACTAAATTTTATTTAAGTCTCCTTGTCTTATTATTCAATTATTATTATAAGTCTCCATGAAATAATATGTATATTCAACTATTAGAGCTTACCAAAAAATTATTTCTTGTTAATAATATTATTTTATCTTTATTCATATATACACACACATAGTATTTCTATACATATAATTGTTTACAAACCATCATAAAAAAAAAAAAATCTTCAAAATCTTAGCCATATATAAAATAGATCTTATTTGGATTTATATGAAAATAAACAATTTTGTTGGTCCATAGACACGAAGAACTGAAAAATTTTGCTGGCCAACAGACATAAAGAACCAAACCGGCCAAAGCAAACTAAGGAACTAGACCAAATCAACTGGAAATTGCACAGGAAACCACAAAACCAAATTAAGCCATTTAACGTATGTACACATCTGCAAGGTTCATTTCGTGTGTATTTATCTCACTCTATGTTTCTTCCATAAACTAATATATACAAGTGAATTGCTACCCTATCAAACCATGTGGGACTAACTTAATTTATATAATATATACATTGCTATACTGCCGGTGATCTTTTCGAAAAACATGGAACCCCAACATTCGATAAACCTATTCCTACACTCTTCTCATGTGTGTTTCTTATTGATATGTAAGCCACATCTTCTTATATAAAAGAACCAAAATAGTTGGATACTTCATATGGGACTAAGTTCCTCAATCGTTGTTTGGTCATATTCTATAATAAAGAGGTGAAGTAAATGCAAGTGAGGCATATGGGACAAGCCATTGTAGTATTTATCAAGCATGTAAGTTGCAGATTTTTTATTTTTTATTTTTACAAAATTTGATTTTTTACTCAAATTTTCTTCATTGATTTGTCTCTTAAATTTTCTTCAAATCATTTAAAGTTATCATATCTTGAATCTACTCAATGTGTACTTTCAAATTGTGCAAAATTTATTAAAAAAATTACATATAATACGTTTGAAACTTGGATTAAATTAGCCCTTGCAACTATCACGAATTGAAAAACAACAAGAAAGTTTGATATCTTAACTTGATTATCTTATCGCTTGATGGATTACAAGTGGTGTAAATGCCCAATATCAAAAGCATTACATCGTATGACGATTGTAGAACCAATAGAGTTGAAAGAAGCAAATATAAGAATTGTTATAAGGTTTCATAAGACCTAATGTGTCGCTGTGGAGTACTCCAATGTGGTTATGAAAAGGAAGATGGGACCATATGCTTAGTCATGGATTACCAAGAGTAAAATAAGGTAATGATGGAGAATAAGTATCCACCGTTTGGGAAGTAATGGTTTATTTGATTAGTAAAGAGGAACTAGTATACATTTTATCGAATTACATTCAAGCTTCCATAAGTTAAAAGTCCATGAGTAGGACACATCGAAGATAGCATTTTGAAAAAGATACAAGTATAATGAGTTTTGGCAATGTTACTCAGTAAAAAATTATTATTTTTTTTAAAAATAAAGGTGGGGCCATGATTTCATGAAAGGTGTTCAAGGAATACTTAGATGGATTTATTATCATTGTTACAGATGATATCTA
This sequence comes from Lumnitzera littorea, assembly GCA_024138015.1. NCBI lineage: Eukaryota > Viridiplantae > Streptophyta > Magnoliopsida > Myrtales > Combretaceae > Lumnitzera > Lumnitzera littorea. Next base: position 47,004,293 of record JAMXBB010000005.1, on the reverse strand, counting down.
GGCATGCTCTAAGAATAAAGAGGAATAAGTGAGGTTCTTGAGAATTATTTTGCAAACACTTTGTACCAAATTGAGTAAGTGCCGATCTAGGTTATGATAAGTTCTTGGTCATATTGAGTCTAGTTCTAGGATTATTGTAAACCCTACTAGGATTTAAGCAATGATGGAATGGATGAGATCGAAAATGGTAAACAACTTCCTTGGTATTGTAGGTTACTGTAGAAAATGTGTGCAAGATTTCTTTAAGATGTTTATATCATTGACCCAATTAAAAAAAAAAAAATGAGGGTGTTAACTTAGATTAGAACAATAAATGTAAGAAAAGTTTCAAGAACTTAAGAAGATTGGTAACAACACCACTTTTGCCGACACTGGATAAAGTTAGGGGATACTCTCTGTATTGCCATGTGTTAAGAAGAGTTAAGGACCTACGTCCATGAAGAATAGTGAGTAATTGCTTAAGCATTTGAGTAATTTTGATCGTATGAACAAATTATTAGGCTCATGATCTTAGACTAGTGGTGCTCATATTTACATTAAATAATTAGAAACATTACCTATATGGAGATAAAATGTCATGTTTGTATTAATTATAAGAACTTAAAGTACATATTTAAGTAAAGTGAGTTAAATATGCACCAAAGGCAATGGTTGGTTACTATAAGATTATGGTATAACAATACACCATCACTTTAGGAAGGCGATAGTTGTCATTGATGCATTAAGTAGATAAGGATGTGATAACTTAGTAGCTATGATAACAAAAAAGGAAGAGGTCCTTAGAGATATAGAAAACCTAAAATTGGAATGAAAAAGGATATTGCTGATGTTGTTTTGTACTATGTCATGTATCAAAGGATAAGGGTAAAGCATCGTATCATAATAGATTTTGTAATTGGGTCTCCTAAGACTTGGAAAAATAATGATGCTATAGGGTTAAAGTGACAAAATAACAAAATTAGCCGGTAGATACTCTTTTAGCCTTGGAATGCCATTATTAAGGTTGGTAGTCCTATACATGAAAGGAATAGTTTATTTATTTGGCGTTTTAGCATTGATAGTCTCAATTTGGGACTTGAGATTTGTCTTAAGACTTTGGTAATCATTTCAAGAAGTTAAGGGCACAAAATTAAAATTCAGCACTATATGTCATTCGTAATCGGGTATACAATTGAAATGAACAATTCATGCATTAGAAGACATGTTGAATGTATGTGTACTAGTTTTAGAGGAAATATGGATGATCATTTGCCATGAATAGAATTTGTATATAGCAACAACTATTGCAGCATGATTTAGATGGGGCCATATGAGGTAATCTATGGGTAATGGTGTAGATTCTTGATTCTATTAGGATGATGTAAGGAATGAACAAATGATTGGAACAAAAGATGAGGTCCAAATAATCAGAGACAAGATGTGAGTTGTATAAAGTAGATAAAAGAATTATGAAGATGTGCATAAGTGGCCTTTATGATTTCAAGTAGGAGATTTGGATACACATCTAAACTCTACTCTAAACATACTTCCATTCCACCACCACTCTACGGTTAAGCCATAGCCTACTTGGTCAGAAAACACTATCAAAGTGGGTCTCTTGAGTGGATATTTGAAACTAAGTTAAAATTTCTAGATTTTACCCTACCCCAACTTACCTATTTCAAGCAATTACATGATAAATTTTAAGGTTGTCTATAAGTTTTCATTGAAATACGATGTAAAAATAATTTAATACGCGTATAACTTGTACGCGTATAATAAGGTCAAATATACAAATATTTTGAAATTTAACCACCTATGCTCGAAATTTAGACTACCTAACAATAATAGCCCCAAAATATTGATGCAAGAAGAATGTGTGAATCACCATCCAATCCTTCAATTCACTTATCATTCAACACGTGTCACTTTTGACATATGACTTTTTCAACAATCTTATATGGGAGTCTTAATGCCTCTATTAACTCCATGTGGGACAATAAATTCCAAAGGCTTTTCCACCTTCACTTATGATAGTGAATAAGCTCGACTCCCTATTTTCCTTTCATTTTCTTTTCATACTTGATTCCTCATTCTTGTAGCCAAACTCAGATATAAGAACTACCTCATCCTCTTATCCATTACACCACTAGCAACAAGGCATAGCCACCACCATATTTCTTGGAAACTGTGTGCAAAGATGGACTCCTAGGCTGACCCATGAACACTTAGAAATTTTTCTAAGTGTTAAAAATACCTCTCGGTCTTAACTAGTTTGAGCTTTGATTTCTTACATCAATGGTCACCACTTGGAGAACCACTACTACTACTCCTCTCTAAGTATGGGAGACTTCTGATAATGTCTTTTGGAAGCACTTGAAAATAATTTTATGGTAAGAAATTCAAGGTAGAAAGTCAGAGTTCCCCACTTTATGCAAAGACTAATACTTAGTATAAAAAATTTGCAGTTTTAGCGTCTCCATACCCTCCACATTGAGCATTGATTTCTCAATTCTCTGATCAACAATAGACGAGCCACCACTACTACAGTATTGCAAACATAGAAAACTAAAAGAACAGCCCATCGATGCAATGTAACGTTAACTACACGGTAAGAACTCAAGCCTAAAATTTAAGCTTTTCATTTAAAAAATCTACACTATTATGCTTATAAGTATGCGTGAATAACTTAATAAAGTTTCAATTTTTATGGATGAATCTTTGCATGAGTCGCATGGGACAAAACTTAATACATATTATAAGGTGTGTGAAGTAATTTTTTTGAAAGAAAATGCTTAGAAATGTTTGAACATTTAACTTCAAGTTGGTAAAATACTATTGCATTTTTGTAGCTACAAGCCTCTTTAACACATGATTTGATTATGGTTTAAGCTTATTTTTGTAAGGATTTTTGCATAAATGGAAAGGTGTTATAAACTAGCTCCTTGAAACAACATCTTCTTTTGATTTGGAGGTGATTCGAGTAGGGAAAACGAAGACAAAAGATGAGCAAAAATTAATTGTTGCTGCTACAAAAATTCGTGACAGCCTTATGGGGGTCATTTTGATCCATGTTATGAGTGTGTTAAGGTAGTTTTCTTGAGAAATCTTTACCTAATATCAATATATACTTGTAATAGAAACATGGTGAATATATGAAAATTTGAATTGAAATTGAAGGAGAAAAATTACAGTAAACTTGGTGGTTCCCCTTTGTGAAATTGTAATTTGCAAAAGTGAACTCCACACCAAATAATAAGTCCCACATGTAAAATATAAGAGGGGAAAGACCTCTATATATTACAAGCCGGTGTATCCTAGTTTGAGAAATGTGCACTCAAGAGGCTAGCCTTATGGGTGAATGCCTTGTTACTTATGTATCTAGTTTAAGTATTGCATCTTATTGTGGGTTCGGTCTAGTTGCTTCAGGTTTGGTTTTGTTCTTTTTGGCTACGACCCTTATATATATATATTCTTTTTCTCCATTAATATATATGTATAAAGATGAGACAATATTATTAATAAGAAGTAAATTTTGGCAAGCTTTAATAGTTGAGATTACTTATTATTTTATGAAGATTACTGCTTAGAAAATGTATGGAAATAATCTATAGAAAGGGACTCTTAGCTAAGGTTCATTACTTGTGAAAATTTCGTATTAAACGTGATGATGATGAAAAAATTCACGTGTATAAGCTTGTAATATAGGATGACAATATTAACGGAAATGATAACGAGATGGAGAGGCTTAAATAGAATTCAGTTCAATGATTTATTTCTAAAATCTCACTTTGCTACTTAATATTCACACACACACACACACACATATATACTGGTGATATTATAGATATAGTAGACTATCTTAAGGACAATAACAGAGAACACTAAGAGTATACTATGAGCATCCCTTTCTTAATTGTCATAATGTGAAGTGGCTGTAAAATTAAATGATCACTTGTTTCTTTAAATAAGATATTTTGATTTCATTAAAGTGAATCGTATGACTTGATGAACTTATAAATGTTTATTGTGATGACTAATTATCATGTGGTTTGTTAGTTACACGATGTATATGGTTTAGGCATAATGACTTGAGCTTGGAATTATTTGCCATGATGTTAGTGGTATGATATGAATTGCGAATGGAAGTGAAGTTATCTTAAATTGATAATTAGTGTTTCAATTGGCACATACTTTAAATTGCAGACATTGCTTATGGATAGTTATTGCTTGGCTATTATTGAAATTGACTCACATGCCTAAAAATTGTTGCTTGGTTATCATTACATGATTTACATCATGTGCATTCATGGAATGTCATGAAAATGGCCTAAAAGCTATTTTTATAAAGCTCGATTTTGATTTAAGGACCTAAGGGTCATCTTTAAAAGCTCGATTAAAAAAAAAGATGGCCTAAGGGTCACGTTGAAAGCTCAGTTTGCATAAAGGGACCTATGGGTCACAAATTTTATAAAGCTTGTTATTTTTAGCATATAAAACTGCATGCTCGGTTCTAAATCGCCAAGTGTTGCTCAAATATTTTGCTCGAGAGCCACTAAGTGCTGCCCATTGTCTACTTGGTTAGGATACTGGCTAGTACATGTTACATGCATCGTCATGGCATAACATTGCATACATAAGCATATATTGATTAGTAAATTATAGTAAGCTTAGTTAGGATTGGTGCTATTATTTACTAAAATTGCTGTGATGTTGATATTGGATGTAAATTAGAATTCACTTATTGCTGTTCATTATTTATTGTATGCTTTTGCTCACTCGACTTGATGTTGAGGGGTTAGTTTTGTTCTAACCATAGGACTAGAAGATGGAGATAATGCTAAAGCCTTAGTTCGGATGGGAACATCGATAGCAAGAATCGAATATTATTATACTATAAAATAATGTTAAAGGACTTAATTATTTTATGTTCATAATGAACAATAATAAGTGAATTCCAATTTACATTAAATATCCACATCACAACAATTTTACGAAATAGTAGCACCAAATATAACCTAGCTTACTGTAATTTACCAATCAATAGATGCTTATGCATGTAATGTTATGCTATGCTAATGTACATGACATGTATTGGCCAGTATCCTAACTAAGAAGACAATGAGCGACACTTAGCTACTCTTGAGCGAAATATTTGAGTGGCACTTGGTGGCTCCCAAGCAAAATATTTGAGCGGCACTTGGCTTCTTTCGAGCAAATTATGTGAATGACACTTGGTTGCTCTCGCACAAAATATTTAAGCAGCACTTGGTGGCTTAAAATAGACCAAGCAATTCTATACGCTAAAAATAATTGAGCTTTATAAAACTTATGACCTATAGGTCTTTTTACGCAAATCGAGCTTTTAACATGATCCTTAGGTCATCTTTTCTTGAATTGAGATTTTAAACATGACCCTTAGGTCCTTAAATCAAAATTGAGCTTTATAAAATATTGCTCTTAGGTTGTTTTCATACTATGCCATGAATGCACATGATGTAAATCATATAATGATAATTGAGCAACAATTTTTAGGTATGCATGAGTTAATTTCAATAATAACCAAGCAATAACTATCCATAAGTAATGTTTGTAATTTAAAGTATGTGCAAATTGAAACACTAATCATCAATTTATAATATTAGTCATAGCATGATAGATAATTCCAAGCTCAAGTCATTATTCTGAACTATGTCCACTATGTACTCATACTAATAAACCACCTGACAATTAGTCATCACAACAAACATTTATAAATTCATTAAGTCATACGATTTACTTTAGTGAAATCGAAATATCTCATTTAAATAACGAGTAGTCATTTAATTTTATGGCCACTTTACATCATGACAAGTAAGAAAGGGATGCTCACAATATACTCATTTTGCTCTTCGTTATCATTTTTGAGATAGTTTACTATATTGGTGATGTCACTAAGATATATATATATATTTAAGTAATGAAATGGTATTTTAGAAATAAATCATTTAACTGAATTTTATTTAAGCCTCCTCATCTCGTTATCAATTCCATTAATATTGTCATCCTACATTTATAATCTTATATACGTGAATTTTTCATCATCATTATGTTTAATGCAAAATTTTCACAAGTAATGAATCTTAGCTAAGAGTCACTTTCTAAAAATTATTTCTATACATTTTCTAAGAAGTGATCTTTATAAAATAATAAGTAATCTCAGCTATTAAAGCTTACCTAAAATTTATTTCTTATTAATAATATTGTCTCATCTTTATACATATATATTAATGGAGAAAAAGAATATATATATATATATATATATATACTATTTTGTACATATATTGTTCACATACCATTAAAATAAAAAGTATTCTTTAAAATATTAGTTACATACCTTTTCCTAAAATATATCTTATTTGAATATGCACTTTTAAGTATTTTTAGTTGCTTCATTAGCTAGAAATAACAAAAAGGATAATAATATTTTTTTTCTCTAGGGTTGTAGCCAAAAAGAGCCAGACTGAATCCAAAACCCACAACAAGAGGCAATACTTAGACCAAATATATAAGTGATGAGGTGCACACTTGGAAGGTAAGCATCTTAGGTGCACTTTTCCCAAACTAAGATACACCAGCTTTAATATATAGAGGTATTTCTCCTCTTATATTTTCCATGTGGGACTTGTAATTTGGAGTGGAGTTTGCTTTCTCCTCTTATATTCTCCTTCAATTTCACTTCCAATTTTCATATATTCACCATGTTTTGATCCTATTATAAGTATGTATTGATATTAGGTAAAGATTTCTCAAGAAAATTGCCTTAATAGACTCATAATATGGATTAGAACAAACCCCATAGGGCTGTCACGAATTTTTTGCAGCAGCAACAATTTGTTTTTGCACATCTTTTATCTTCGTTTTCCCCACTTGAATTACCTTCAAATCAAAAGAAGATGTTATTTCAAGAAACTAGTTTATAACACCTTTCCATTCATGTGAAAATCCTTACAAAAACAAGCCTAAACCATAATCAAATCATGTGTTAAAGAGGCCTTGTAGTTGCAAAAATGCAGCAGTATTTTTCTGACTTGAAGTTGAATGTTCGAACATTTTTGAACATTTTCTTTCAATAAAATTCCTTCACACACCATCTAATATATATTAAGTTTTGCCATATGCTACTCATGCTAAGATTCATCCATAAAAATTGAAACTTTATTAAGTACATAATGAATAACATACTAGAATATTGATCAGAAGTGAAGATATCAAGAAATGATAATTTAGGAATTAGTTAGCATGCTCTCTTAAGCTATAAACATCGCAGGTCAAAAGTAGTGTTGTGATCTTATGCTCAGCTTTAGTTAAAATATATTGATCGTGCTCTGTGAAATTATGCTTGGTTATGAATGATTCAACAATATGTTCATTGTGATGATTGGTTATGGAAAACAATGGATCATAGTTTGTGCCTGAGATATGTGCTCAATTATTATTAAATGCAATTTATTGCATTATGTGTATTCATAGCATGGCATGAAATGGCCTAAGGGCCATATTTTTATGGAGCTTAGTTTTAATTAAAGGACCTAAGGGTCATGTTTAAAAGCACGGTTTGATTAAATGACCTAAGGGTTATGTTTTAAAGCTTAGTTTAAGAGGAAAAAAAAAATTACTTAAAAGTCATATTGAAAGTTTAGTTTGCATGAAGGGACCTATAGGTCATGGATTTTGTAAAGTTTAGTTTATATAGCTAAGTTTTCAACATATAGATTTGCATCCTCAGTTTTTGAGTTATTAAGTGCCGCTCATATGTTTTGCTTAGGAGTTGATAAGTGTTACTCACTATTTGCTCGATTAGGATACTAGCTAGTGCATATCATGTGTATTAGCATGGCATATGATTGCTTGCACAAGCATCTATTGATTATTAAATTAAACTAAGCTCAATTATATTTGATAAAGTTAATTGCTACAACTGTTGTGATGATGGAAATAAATTGTAATTGAATATGCTCATATTGCTATTTATTATTTATTATTTGCTCTTTCTTTGTTCTAACCTTAGGATATGGAGCTAGAGATAACACTGGAGCTTAGTTTTGAGATAAGGATAACTTGAGAGCGAGGAACTATTGTGTTAATTATATTACTCCGATCAACTCAAGCAATATGAAACTCTTATGTTAAGTATCCTAAATAACACTTCTAAGCTTTTATATAAATATATAATATTTATAAGTGTCAAAGTATGCTTAGTTTCCAATTAGCCTTATCCTCAAATTGAAGACGGCATAGCAATCAGTCTTCGAGCACTAGTGTGTCAAACGAATAGGCCTTAGGAGGTAGGACTGGGCCTAGCCTTTAAGGCTATGAGCCTATGCCAGTTCAGGTGAACCAATGGTCCTAGTTTGAAGGCCCTTGAATTGAGCCCCTTTTTTTTTTTTTTTCAAATTTAATTTTCCACATTTTTTATCAATTACTATTAATAATTTGTCTCCTACTTATGTATTTCTATTTTATTGCTCAAATAATTCTAATACTTTACGTGGACATTTTGTGAAGCGTGGATGGTTCACTTTTATTTTCAGTTGAAATTTTTTTCTGCTCCTAAATAATCAATTTAGATCGCATGAGCATGGTGTTATGGCATAATGTTGAGCAAGATTGGCCCAATTGATGCAAAGTGTGGAGAAGGAAGATTTGTTACTCAAATTTTGTAATATATTGTTATTACGGAAATAAATAAACTACAATGTAACTATAAACTATAATTTATGATGGTATATTACAAAATATTATTTTTTAGATTGGAGTACAGTTGCCAAACAGAAATATAAATTATAGTACTATCTATAATGATATAGAAAAGTAGAGAGAAAAGCCATAGGAAAGTAAGAACGAGAGAGTAACTGGAAAACTAAAAGCTGATGGTGTTTATTGTGTTTTGTTTCTTTTTTTTTTTTTTAAATTGAAGTTCGAGCTGCTCAAACTGTCGGTTTAAGGGCCCATTGGGTTGGCATCTCTCTAAGGCCAAACCTCTTAAGCCCTTAGGGTTTAGTGGTTAGTCAACTAGTGTAGGCCTATCCCCATCTAGATCGAGCTAGTTCATAATTCAAATTTTGCCCTTGTACAGGTTTACCTATGTGCATCATTCAATGATTTCCAATATGTGCCAATTCTATTGGAAGTTTATTAAAGATGTTGGATCTTATTTTCATCATGATGTTAGTTTACTCATATTGGCTATTACATTTTTTACTCACCACATTGGGATTTTTTTTTTTTATTAAAATGTAGTCAATAAATCTAAAGGAAATGATTGTAATCTATAATATGTAGTAAATAGTTATCATATGGAATTAGTTAATTGTGTAGTTATTAAATCTTGAAAGGGTTAATGTCATATTTGGTACTTAAACTTTACTTATTATTGCAATTAACCATTGAATTTTTTTGGCTAAATACTATCACAATAACTATGTAAAAGGGGAGAATTGAACCTGGTATATCCTATTGGGAGACTAGTGTTTATACCATTTGGCTACAAAAACCTTAGCAATTAACTATTGAAGTTTAAAAGTGTTAATTTACTACTACAAGCTTTCAAGGTCATTTATGGTACACAAATTATAATTAATTGTAAAAATATGTAAAATTTAGGTAAAATGGGTAGAGTTTAGGTAATTAATCACGAAATAGATGAAGTTTAACTACCAAATCAATACTTTTAATGTTTATGTAAATAATTGTAAGAATGGGTACAATTTAGGTACTAAATATGGCATCTATCCATCTTAAGATTATCACAAGTCTTATAATATGTGCATTAACTACCTAAGTAATATTGCAATTATAATTAATTTATTTGATTATGTGTCAAATCAATAGCTTTTATTTAGAATTACATATTAGGTGTTCAATTAATATTTATACATTTTAAATAATGTAAAAAATGTAATTTAAACAAGGGATGACTCAATGGGTATAACAATCAAAAAATAATATCTAGTATAGTACTCGAGTATAATAAGTAATAAACATCATAAAAAAATTGTGTCCTATGCCATACACATCAAACATGACATAAGAGGGTTGTATTATATTATCTCCTTATATTGTGATGTGTTGTTCTTCTTCTATTATCCTATTTTGCTTTTCAAATGCTACCTAGGTATTGCCTTCCCTTTATACATTTAAGGCATCACACATCGTATCTTTATGTACAAAGTTTAGCTCTACTTTGTCATTGCTTTAAATATTTCAATCTTTTGTCACTTTGTATTTGTTGTAATGCTGACGGATGTAAATAGGTTACATCGAGCCTATGTGAAATGAAGGAAACTAGGTTTTGAAACAACCAATTATAAATATAAAGATCTATTTTTACTGTTTTTTGTTACTATTTATGAACTAAAATAAAAATAGATATGTATGAATCACTATTTGAATATGATTCATCAAGTAAGTGGGGTTGATTAAATCCTGAGTTTAGTATGACTTATGATAATAAAAAGCAATTGCACTATAGAGAATCTAATATCTTGCGTGAATCTCAAATAATGATTGTTAAATAGAGTATTGATATGACATATAAATCTAAATAATTATGTGTTCACCACAATTTAATCCTAAATTGATAATAATAATAATATAACAGGAGAAAGTCTCACTAATTTATTATAAAGAAAATGAAAAAGAAAAAGTCTCAATTTAAATAATGAAATACAACCAAAGCCCATTTACATAGATGACCCTAAATAGCTTAAAAAACTAAAAAGGACATAGCTAATAAATGCTAACTAAATAAAAGGCAAATAAACATATCAAAAGAATATGAGAAAAATACTAAGGCATCTAAATAACTAAAAGGCTCAAATGAAGAAATAATATAAAATAAATAAATAAATGATGAAAGTCATGGAGTCATGGAAGGCCTGTTAACTTGGGTCAGTCATTGAACTGGTTGACCACAGTTTAAGTTGAACAAGTTTTTCTTCCCCATTTAAGGTCAGTTAGTCTTGATTGATTTGGGCAGCTTCACTTTAATTATTTGGTTGACCTTACTTTAATGTTTGTGCTATCATGCTTACATCATACCCCTTTTGTTAGAGAAAGATTCAATACAACTATGAAATTACTATTATATACTATCCTATAAAGCTTAGCATGAATAGAATGCAACAGGTCAACCAGATCTTCAATATTGTTAATAGATTGCATTCTTTCTACTCATCATGTATCTTGTTCATAACATTTAGCTGAATTGACTCTTTAGAGAAGGATACTATAATAATAGGTTGGTTATTCATGTCATAAATTGGTGGACCTTTTGAAGATGTGACAATAGATAATGTACATATGCCATTAATAAAGAGTTAATTTAACTTCTTCAAATTGGCGTTAACATGCTTAACGAATTCCTGCACTGTTAAACCTATAACCTTTCCATCTCCTTCTAAATTCTTATTCTCTTTCTTAATTGATGCTTCATGAGCCTTCACTTCCAATTACTTCTATACTAATATCTTAATCAAAATTAAATCAAATTGAAGCTCCTTTAAGATCATGAGTAGTAGTTGGTTTCCCTTTACTAAAATGATATGTGTTGTTTGTTACATTATGCAGCACATCATAAAACAATTGCGAAGAATTTCTTAAGTTTAGATGACAATCATATGTAAATTTTTAAGATCTATCCTTGTAGGTAAAATTGATATAAAACTCAATTCATGCCTATTTTGTTACTTAGATAACATCATTATAACAAACAAATTCATATAGGCATAAATGTTTAATAACTAGTAAGCCTAACTTCTCAACTATGTAATCTAAAATCAAGTTATCAAGTCTATCACTAACAAACAAATAATATACATGACCCTAAATGTAGATGTAAGTCTCATCCTTTGTCATCTCATCAGTTTTACACAAGAAAATCAAAATATATAAGAAGCCTCAAACTTTCCTCCACAAACTCACAAAATGAACCACCACAACTACCTACAATGACTAATCAAACAATAACAATTTTTTAACTCGCAAACCATAACTATCTACAATGGCTAATCAAACAATAACAATTTTTTAACCCAAAAAACAACAATATATCACAAAAATGCTCCCAAAGCTTGTAACACCTATACATCAACCAATACAAATACAAATAAATTTTGATCTTAACCTCAATAATCAATCAATAATTTATTATACATATATAGTTTCAAAAGTTTTTTCAATGGTTATAACTTTTCAGTTTTCCAATAGTCATAATTTTGGAAACTTTTTCATGATAGTATCCTTTCAATTTAACTTATTTAATTTCCACAACTACTTATTTTATATATTATTATTGTTCACTTTTCCCACTTCTTTTCCTAAAAATATCTTATTGTTTTATTCCTTTATTTCCTCATTTGGCTTTCCACATTTTAAGAATTACTTTTAAGGAGGACATATCAGTACATCTTTTATTTTCTTTTTTTTTTTCTTGATAGTTTCATGTTAATTAGCAGAATTGCTTCTCTAATTCTCCCATATTTAACTTTACTTAATTAATTTTTTTTCGACTTAAGTTTGTATTTATAGTTGTTGTTTGCTTGTGGGGAAGGATAGGGAAGTTTGTTGTAGGGATATCTTTCATAAATCCTTATAAAGATATGTTTACAGAGACGAGTCATTTGGGAAGCGCTCTAAATCTTACTTAAGTGACATTATTCAACTGTATTGCCATAGTGTTGTATTTGAGTTAAATAGTTATTAGTAACCAGAAGAGGTATTTAGAAATTAGCAATAAAGATATGTTAATGCAAGTTTCAATTATTGGTATCATTATAAAATGGAAGGAAATTAATATTTTTACAGTAAAAACAAGAGATAGTTGTAAATATACCCTTAAACTGAATATTGATGATTTGGAGTGTTAGCAATATTTTGAGGTGTTTTGTATGTATTAAAAAGTTTAAAAGAAGTAGAGTTGTACTTTTGAAATTATTATTAACGTTTATACACGATTTGTTAAACATAATATGTACAATTTGTTACTATATTAGCATTTTTGTGATGTAAAAGTAAATAGTAAAAGACTCCATAAGATTAATTAAAATGTGACACGATTCTTTTCATTTTCATTTTCTTTTAGAGTCATTACACTTTTATAAAAAAATAGTTCAATGTCATTTTTTTTTTTAAGATATCTTAATTTTTATAATAAAAGGTTTTTGCCTTGTACAGTTTTCTTTTTATCTTTTTAATACTCATATACGTAATTTTGAATTATGTATCTTTGTTACTCCTTTAATTTGGTAATTCTAAAAGATTGTACAATTTATTCTACTTTTTGTTCTTAGTTCTTTTGTAATATTTCTTGCACATTTTCTTATGTTAATTATGCAAATTTACTTTCTATAAGGTTTGCATATATTCATAATGTGCATATAAATATTTGTTTGTATCTATGGTTAGACATATTTTCCGATGATATGTTAAAATGGAAAAGAAAAAAGAGGAAACATGTAGATCAACAAAATATGGTCATATATATATATATATATATATATTTTCCTCATTTTTCCTTTTCTAGTAGTTGGAAAACTCTATATATTAAATTGTCTTTTCATTTACCTTAAAATTTTTCCAAATATATGATGTCCATTTCTATGATTGAGAAATTAGATTAGTTATATTTTGAATCTTTTTTCATTGTTGTGATTTGTAAATATGCTATTTATTAATTCGTGATTTAATAAAATATATGTACAGGTAGGTGTATAGAAAAAGATGCTTATACATAAAATCATTTATTTATATATATTTTATTAATTTTTTTTTTTATAAAAGGAACCATTTTTTATTTTATCTTCTGATTTTTTAGAAGTACCATTAGTTATAAATAGAAAAATAGAAAAGACACGACATAATTGGTTTGTTTGCTAATTAGTATGATTGCTGGTGTTTTACATTAACCCTTTGCAATTGTTCCCTTCTATCTTTTTTTTCTTGTTTACTTTTATTGGGCAATAAAAAAATTTTTTTGACCCAAGCAAAAGAAGTTCAAATTCTTTGCTTTTATACTAAATAAATAAGCTTTTTTTTTTTTTGTCACTTTCTCCCATTTGGTCTTGACCATTAAACAACTACATTTATGACTCTTTCCAATATAATTTTATTGCAAATAAGTTCCGATACTTCAAGTCATCGGAACCAATATCATTCATCATATTATAATTAAGGTTTATCTTCTTTCTATGATGTGTAAATTTAGTTTATATTATTGCTTATAAATTTAAATCAAATTTGATTTTTCTTAAAATGTTTAAAACCATGCTCCTATTTTTTATTTTTATTTATTTATTTTATAAAATTCTATGTTTACTTTATTTTCATACTTTTTCTAAGCAAATTTCAAGTAACTTTTCTAGAACATATGATGTTATGTTGTTATAATTAAAATCTTCTCAAAAAGTTGCCATTGGTTTTTAGGTTTAATTAATAGATGGAATTTTTTTTAGTAGTATATTTATGTTAATACCGAAAAGGCATGGTAAAAAAAAAAAAAAATTAACAGATCATCTTTTTGCTTTAATATTTTATTTTTAAACATAAATATATTCTAAAATTAATTGGCGCATTGCGCGAGGGCATTAACTATTTGTTTTTAAATTGAAAACCCTAACCTTTTTTCTAAATATGAAAACTAAGGAGTGATACTTACCACTAAATCTCTCTTTCTTGGAAAAAGTATGTTTGATGAGGACATCGGCCTATGTAATTAAGAATCGAAAACATAAATCAAGTTAGCAGATGTAAATAAAGAAAATACATGCCCAGAGAGGTTCGCTACTAGGTTTATGGCCATGAACTTGGGTGTAATCTTCAAGCATGATGGAATTATTATGTGAATCAAGAGGATCACAAGCTAAAGTACGGTCGTGATTGTAGGGCATGATCCTTTAGTGTGGTTCTTTCTTATGTTTGCTATATTGAGAAACATAGCCTAGTTTGTTGCCCATGTTCTTAACCATGATCATTATATGAACATTATTTTAATTGTTTTTGTCTTTATTTCTATTAGACTTTTATTAGGTTATTGATTATTAATTAGGATAAATTACTTAATTACCTTGAGGTTGTCAGGGTTCCTTATAAATATTCTTCTAACATTATTTTCAATTAAGTTAGTGAAAGTTGAATATTGATAGTGAAACTTTATTGAGAATTTCCCTCTTCCTTTCTAGAACTTACAAATTCATGTGTCAAATTGTGGCACTCTTTACCAAACCTTTCAGTTTGTTCAAGTGTATGAAATATCAATTGAAAAATTGAACCCTTTTTGTTATTCAATCATGCATCATATTGATTGAGTAATTAGAAATCCCTTATTTAGTTCTTGATTGTGAGTCAAATTAATTAAAAATTAAACAAACCTTAGTTCGGTTTGTGAATTGGATAGTGTCATATCCAATTCACAAATTGTTTATATCTTTTATTACTTTTATTTGTTTATCCATATAAAAAATCCATAAAAATATCATCCTTAAAATAAAAATCCCTACATTCTAACATGACCCTTATGGATATTGCTATACCGTTGGTTATGGTGATCCTTGATGATATGTTGTACCAAGAATCGACAAGGGTAGCGATATTGGGTTGGGTCCAAACTTATCAAAGGAAGGAAAGATAAATGGAGGTTGAGGATTTTAGCAAAACCCACTCACTAATTCCACAAACATGATGCATGTAATCACATATGGACCAACTAGTTTGCTAGATGTGACGTATTAGGCTAAACTAGATGGGTTGTTTGCCACAATCCTTACTAAAGGGATTAATAAGAGCTAGAAGTAAAATAAACTTATGATAAACAAGATCAAGTTACAAAGGAAACGGGGATTCTCTATTGATAATAACTGATGCAACTACATTTCAAGTGGTTATTTATATTCGAGATTCTAGGGTAATTATTACATTTGGATAAGTTACTAAAATGGGCGTTTTACCTAAAGTGGAAAAGGTACTAAAAGGAATATACATAAAAGGACAAATTCATAATATATAAGGACAAAATATCTAACCATCATTTGTACTACTATGTATGTTAGAGGATAAGTGTTGTAGGTTGTGTTTGGCTCCATTGGGTAGTACTTGGGACAATAACAGATAAGTTAGGCAACTGTTAGATAGTTCAGCATTGGGAGTTCGGTTTCCATCTGCAAATAGTCACCTATACTTGTATTGTAGTCTAAAACATTTGATTTGTGGATAAGTGGCTTGGACCTCGGTATAGCTTAGGATGAGAGTAGCTAGGTTGTTGGATAAGTTTGCTAAGCTGTTATAGGGGTCACTTAGTCATCTTCAGGTTTGTACTTCATGACCGTGGTTAGGGTGTATGGTTTAGGACAAGAGGTAAGGTAGGGAAGATTGGGTCCAGATAGCAGCTTGGACTCCTCAGTACTTGGATAAGAAGTAAGAATTTGTTGAACCATGTTCTTCAAACCTTTAGCTTGGGCTCAGGTGATGGGTCTGGTGGATTGATTCCTATCATTACTTTGGGTTGATTGGGATTTAGGATCAAATTTGGATGGTCCTCTTGTCGAACACCTTCTTGGGTTCATAAGGTCTTAGATTAGCAATGTTAAACATGTTAGAAACCCCAAATTCTTTTGGTAGCTCTAGCTCATATGCATTTTCATTCATCTAAGAGTATCTTAAATAGCCTTCAGGATGGGCGAAAAGCTTGCTCCTTCTCTTGTTTAGGAATCTTTCTTGACTCAAGTGTAACCAAACTAGATTGAGATGGAATTGCCTTTTCATCCTTCCTTATCCTCTTTGTTCAATTGTGTAGCTTAGTCTAAGTGCTCAATCACCTTACTATTCATTTTGTGGAGGAATTAAGCTCGATCTCTTGCCTTGAGGTCTTCTTGGTTAGATGTAGGCACTAGCACATGGGCAAGGGGTAGTTTAAGATTGTAACCATCTCGAATGGAGTCTAACCCATAGTATTGTAGACTGATTGATTCTAAGCAAACTCAATCATGGGTAGATAGATATCTTAGTTAGTCAAGTTCTTTCCTATGGTAGCTTGGAATAGTGAACATAAGGGGTGATTGATGGCTTCAGTCTAACCATTGGTATAAGGGTAACAAGAAGTACTAAAGAGTAGCTTGGTCCCCATTCAATGTCAGAAGGTTTTCTAGAAATAACTTAAGAACTTTAGGTCTCTATTAGAGACTATATTCTTTGGTATGCCATGCAACCTGATGATTTCCTACAAAAAGAGAAGAGAAATAACCAAAGGATCATTAGTTTTAGTGTAAGACATGAAGTGTGTCATTTTACTTAATCTATTCATGGCAACCATGATAGAATCTTTGCCTCAAGTGTTCGGCATAGGCCGAGAATAAGGTCTATGCTTAGCTCAACCCAAGGTCAAGTCAGGACTAGGAGAGGCATAGGTCTTCCTCACTTGACTCAACAATTTAAAAGTTCTTCTCTTTCCAAAGTATGAATTAGTTAGCATACAGACCTTGTCTCCTTGGAGTATGTATCCATCCTCTATAAAGTACTCATCTATCATTTATCCATCCATGCATCAAGTATAAATAGGACCAAAATGAGAGTTTTGGTGATATTTCTCTTTCATGCTTGCAAAACTTAACAATCAAGTTTAAAGGTTAGTAAGGAGGGTATGCCTCCTTGACAAAGCATGGAAACCACATTCCCTTTGTTGCGCTTGTACTAGATGACAAAAGAAAATCCTTCCAGGAACTCAACCCACTTCACTTGTCACTTTGATAGTTTAGGCTAGCTTCTCAAGTACCATAATGATTTGTGATCAATGTATATGATAAACTATTTAGGCAACAAATAATGTTGCCAAACTATCAAGGCTTGAATGAGGGTATGGAATTCTTTCTCATATATGAAATAGTTCAGGGTGACTCCTCTAAGCTTCTCGCTATAGCACGTAATTAGTCGGCCTTCCTGCATAAGTACTGCTCTAATGCCAATACCTAATGCATCACATTCAAGCTTAAAGATTATGTCGAAGTCTGGTAGAACTGGCACAGGGGTAGAGGTTAGCTTAGTCTTGGTTTCCTTAAAACTTCTCTATTTCTTCTCTCCCCATCTGAATTCAACATTCTTCTTTGGAATCTCTGTTAGTGGGTTTACAATTGTACTAAAATTCTGTATGAATCTTCTATAAAAAGATGCTAAGCTATGGAAGCTTTTAGCATTCAACAACAGGTTAGAATTGGCTACTTAAGGATGGCTTGGGTTTTCTCTTCATTGGCTACTTACAATGAATCCTAGAAAAATAACTTTGTCTTGGTAGAAGCAACATTTCTTCAAATTGCCAAAGAGCTTCTCAATTTGAAGGACCTTAAAGATATCTCAAAGATGGTCGACATGATTGGATAGATTGGGAATATATATTAAGATATTGTCGAGGTACAACATGACAAACTTTTTGATTAAGTTCTTTAACACATGGTTCATCAATTTTATGAAAGTACTAGGACTGATCCCCTAGCTTCATTTTAATCTTGTGGTACCTAGACTTAAGGTCAATCTTTCTAAATACCTATGCACTACGCAGTCCATCCAATATATCGTCAAGTCAGGAAATGGTGTATCTTTACTTGATTATAATTTTGTCGACAGCTTGGCTATCCATACACATTCTTAAGTCTCATTCTTCTTCGGCATAAGTAACATTGAGACCATGCATGGGCTAAGGCTTTCTTTCACATAACCCTTCTCTATCAACTCATTAACTTGTTGTTGTAACTTGGCGGCTTACTTAGGGTTCATCCTGTAGGCTGGTATGTTGGTTAGGGTGGTACCTAGTACTAAGTCAATGTAGTGTTTTATACCTCAGAGTGGGGGTAATACTGCAATTCCTTAAGGAACAGGTTGGCAAATTCCTTAATCATTTCTCTAACCCCTTTAAGCAAATCAACTTACTCCCTCAACTCCAGTAGTCTTTGTACTAGTAAGAAGGTTAGTATATTAGACTCCACCACTTTCCTCTTCTTAGATTGACTTAAAACAAAGGTCTTCTTAGAACCTTGGGCTAGCTTAACCTGTAATTTACTCACTTCGCTTAGGATCATCGAGTTGAAGGTGATCTTCCTTCCATCTTTCTCAAAAGAATAAGTGTTCTTGTACCCATCATGTATGACTCTTCTACTAAATAGCCAAGGTTGGCCCAGTAATGCGTGCAATGTGCACATGTGTAGAACATCACAAAGGATGTCATTGGAGTAATTTCCTATGGAGATGGGTAGAAACACTTGCTCGAATATGTGAAGTGCCCCCTTTTCATTCAGCCAATGTAACTTATATGGCCTTGGATGTGATAAGGTTGGTAGTTTAAGCTTCTGAGCTAGGTTAGTAGAGACAACATTATTATAGCTTCCTCTATCCACCATAAGCGCACATACTTGATTCCTAACTTTGTAAGTGATGTGAACCAAGTTCTCTCTCTACTCATCTTTTGTAGATGGTTCCATGCTCATAACATGTCGAACTACTAAAGTCAATTTTTCCAAATCATTAGTAAACACCTCCTCCTTAATAAGCTCGTCTTGAACCTTCTTGTTATTATCCAGCACCTCAATCCTTTCTTGAGGCTCCTAATTTGTACCATCTACTTCAAAGGTCTAGAC
The DNA here is from genome assembly GCA_024138015.1 of Lumnitzera littorea. Classification (NCBI taxonomy): domain Eukaryota; kingdom Viridiplantae; phylum Streptophyta; class Magnoliopsida; order Myrtales; family Combretaceae; genus Lumnitzera; species Lumnitzera littorea. The sequence continues at coordinate 46,984,659 of JAMXBB010000005.1, read as the reverse complement.
TTCTCCCTTTGCGACCATAGTTTGATGGTTTGGAGAATGAGTAGCCATATATCCAAAACTTGTATGTTTAAAGCACTTAATCTCATTCATCTTCTTACTTGACGATTGACCTTTCTTGCATATACACATCTATAGTGCAATTGCCCTACTTCAACTCCTTCAACTAAGCAAAAGTATCTTTTAGATGGGAATCTAGAATGATCTTAACTCTCATAACCCTCTTCATCTTAGGCTAAGTCCTAATCTTATGGTACCCTTCTCTTCTTCTCATAGCTTGAAAATTCTTCCACCACAATGCAGCATAACCTATATACTCAAGGGTAGCTATTCCAACTTTTTCATAATCCTCATATTGATAATAATAAAAAATCCTCTTGACCTTTTTTTCCTAGTCAAGGCACTCATCTAGATCACCCATACCATTAAAGGTCAATACCTGTAACTTCACATGGTTTGCAACCCGTAGTGCATGAGCTCCTTCTTCGGCTTCGTAGTATTCCTCATCACCTTTCTCTTCTACATCCCTTAAGTTAAACCTCTTTTAAGCCTATCTCTCTACTCCTCCATCTCAAGCTTACCAAGCTGGGAATGACCTTTTATCTTATCGAGCTTCTTGGGCTACTTTACCAATTTTAGGCACAGCTCGAGGAACATTTTAAATGACATTAATAGGTTGGGCGGCTAGGAGACTAACCACTTGAGTCAACTCAGAAATCATTGTAGCCATTTCATTGAAATGTTCATCTATACTTTTGAAGGTTGCTGGAGTTTATTGATTATGATCATGAACATTACTATCATTGTCACCAACAGCAACATTAATACTTGGGTTAGTCAGTTCCTCTTTGTTAGTAACCTTGACTCAAATATACACTCAAATTTAATTAACCAAATATAATACACCCTAGAAACACCAACATCAATAATAAAATTGAAGTCACACAATCCACCCTACTTCAACCTTATACATAATCCCGATAAGCTGAAGTTTCAGCCACAACCAACTTGCTCTGTTTCATTGGTCTAAAACTAGAGTATAACAAAGCTTGCTATTGAACACAACAAAATACCCCTTGCAACTCTACATAGCTACTTACAACTACTGTAATCACTTGCTATTCTTTAAACGCTCTAAACTCTACTACTCACAACACAACTGTAACCTCCATAAAAAACATACAACATAGTTACTCTTCTTTATGAACCTCTACTTTGATATCAAGATGATATGCCGTACTAAGAGCTAACAACGCAGCGATATTAGGGTAGGTCTAAACATATTGAAAGAATGAAAGATAAATTAATTACATACTAATTCCACGAATATAGCGCAATGTAGGACTACATACAGACCAACTAGTTTGCTATATGTGATACATTAGGCTAAACTAGACGAGTTACTCATCATAATTCTTATTAAAGGGAATGATAAGAATTAGAAGTAAAATAAACTTGTAATAAACAAGATCCAGTTACAAAGGAAATGAGGATTCTATATTGGTGATAACTGATGCGGCTACATTTTAAGTAGGTATTTATACTTAGGATTTTAAGGAAACTATTATGATTAGAGAAGTTACTAAAATGACCATTTTACTTAGTGTGGAGAAAGTACTAAAAGGAATGTACATAAAATGAAAAATCTGTAATATACAAGGAGAGACTATCTAGCCAACATCCATACTAGTATGGATGTTAAAGGACATGTGTTATGGCTTGAGCGATCGGGCTATAATAGGCAGTATTTAGGGTGGGATAAGATAGGTCAGTAACTACTAAATAGTTTAGCATTGTAAGTTCAGTTGCTAGCTCTCGTAAACAGTCATCTATTGTTGTATGGTAGTCCAAAACGCTTTGTTTTATGAATGAACAGCTTGGACCTTGGTTAGTATAGCTTGAGACGAGGGTAGCTGAGCTATTGGATAAGTTTGCTAAGCTGTTAGAAAGGTTACTTAGCTTACCTTCAGGTTGGCACTCCATCACTGTAGTTAGGATGTACCGTTGTTAATAAGAGGTAAGGCAGGGAAGATTGCATTCGGACAGTAGCTTGGACTCCTCTACACTTGAATGGGAAGTAAGAATTCATCGAACCATGTTCTCCAAACCTTGTGCTTAAGCTCAGCTGATGGGTTAAGTAGGTTGATCCTTATCACTTGATCATATCATCTTGGTACCGTGTAAGTATGGTTTTAATCTTTCATTGAATTTTTGTCTTAGGAAATTGGGGTTTATTTAAAAAAAATTATGGTGGACTAGTAGTTTTCCTAAAGTGATAAATTTTAATTTAGTGGTTGATTACCTATTGAAGATGAGCAAGTAGAGAGTTTATTTCATACTAATGCGATGATATTGATCGATGTGTCTTGTCATTATTGACATAGTAGTTATGTTAATATTGTAGCTAGGGGTTCGGTGAACAAGTTGAAATTTATCAACTAAAGAGCATTTGTAACCATATTATATTTGATGGATGGAGAGTAGGGAATTTACTTGTATTATTGAGCAAGTAAGAGTATTGATGCTAATTTTGAGTAGATATACTGCTTTATCTCACATGTTGCTTGCAAATTCCAAAGGCAAGAGATAGGAGAGTAGCATATGACAATGATTGTGAAGTTTATTCTTTTGCGAAGGATCATATAAAGGTCATGATCTTAAGTATGAATTTGGAAGAAGTTATGACTGTAAGGTTATAGATGAATTCTCCTAAGAATGACTCAGTTGAAATTGTGAAAAGGTAGGCTTCATAGGAAATTGTTGGTGAAAGTGAAGAGAAGAGAGAGCAAAAGTGCTTTAGGTGTTTAGCTTATGGACACCTTATTATTTGTTGTTCAAGGAGATAAGATATTATTTTTAAGGAGGATGAGCCTTTTGATAGTGATAAGGATGAAGAAGAGTTCGAAATTGTAAGAACTTTAATAAATCATTAAAGAAAAGAATATCATAGAGGAAAGTGTAGAAGAAGAGGTTACAATGGAGGGTTTTAATGCAATTGTTAATGTAGCTTCATTGTTATTGACTCCTAAAACTAATAAGGAGTATAGGTATTTACTTTCTCACTTTCTACCATTACAATTGATTTATTATGAACCATTATATGGTCATGATATCGGAGGGTGTTGTAATTTCGTTGTGCCTCTTGGACCTTATAAAATGTTTGTGGGAATTAATTAGGGTTACATTGATGGCTGTTTATTTTGGAGTGTTATTTTACTTACACTTAGTGTTGGTGTAAAGGAAAATATGGTATATTGCAAATTGAGACTCTTTGTTGATTTTAAGAGGTCAAAATTTTATGAGCTATTGCAAGATTCTATGGCCAAACAAGGTGATATTATTGTAGCTTATGAGAAGGTCAACTTGTTTCGTAGTAAGAGGTTTATCATTTCTTGTTTCGCGATTACATGAGATGAAATTTTAGAGAATTCACTTAGGTTTGATAGATAAAATCCATGATGAGTGAAAGGAAGTCAAATTATGTTTGAAGAGGTTGTTACTAAGACCATGGGATATGTGGCAAGATTGTATTGTGAATGATTGCTTAGGTTCATGTAGCTTAGGGGTTGTTAAACAAGTTCATTTTTTGGGTATGGATGATGAGCTATTATGGGAACTACATGTTTAAAGGGGTTTCACCAAACATATACTATATTATTTGGTATGGACAGCAAAGCTTAGACTTAAAGGGTTGCTATGACTTGAGTACACTTTTTAAACTTCCTTTTTGCAAGGTTTTTTTTTTTTTTTTTTTTTTATCCTAGTGGAAGAGATGTCAAATTTCAAGATTTAAGTCAAATCTTCTTTAGAGGGGTTAGGAATATGATGAGGACATCAGCTTGTGTAGTCAAGACCTGGATATATAAAATCAAGTTGGTGGATGGAGACAAAGAAAATAGAGGCCTAGAGAGGTTCATGGCTAGGTTTATTGCCATGCACTTGGGTATGTTCTTCAGGTGTGGTGGAATTATTATGTAAACTGAGATGGTGATGGGCTAGAGCATAGCCTTGATCAATCCTTGAGCATAATTCTTTCTTATGTTTATAATATTGAGAAACATGGTTAAGTTTGATGCTTCTGTTATTGACCATAACCTTTTTATGAACTTTATTTTAAATGTTTTTATCATTATTTCTATTAGACTTTTATTAGGTTATTGATTACTAATAAGGATAAATTACCTAATTGCTGGTTGTCAATGTTCCTTATAAATGTTCTTCTAACATTAATTTCCATAGAGTTGAAAGCTGAATATTGACAATGAAACCCTATTGGAAGTTTTCCTCTTCCTTTCTCAAACTTATAAATTTGTATATTGAATTGTAGTGTTCTATAACAAAATTCTCAATTTGTTAAATTATATGTAATATTAATGAAAAATTGAACCTTTCTTTTTATCCAATTATGTATCATATCGATTAAGTAATTAGAAATTCTTATTTAATTCTTAATTGTGAATTATATCTTAAAGATTAAATAAACCTCAGTTTAGTTTGTGAATTAGTATACTATATTCAATTCATAACTTTTTCATGTTTATTCACATAAAACATCCATAAAAATATCATCTTTAAAACAAAATACTCTAAATTCCAACATGACTCTTGTGCATATTACTATGCAAATGATCAAGGGATCCTTTATCATATCAGTGTTGCTCTAGAGTTATGATACTAATGTGATGTGGGTCAATCTTGATACAAGCTTATGGGGAATGAAGGGGTTTATGGTTTGAAATGACCAAATATAAATAAAGATGGTATTCTTATGGGGTTGTGGTAATATTTATGAATTGAAATAAAAAGGGATATGAACGAATGATTATTTGAATATGACTCATCAAATAGTAGAGTAAACTAAGGTTAGTTAAATTGTATGATTGATATGACTTTTGATCATCAAAAGTAATTGTGTTATAGTGAATCTAATGTGACAAACTGAACTTTAACAACGACTATTAGTATAATGTTTCAAAACCTAGAACATTATAGCTCACCATGTGTTTATAACATTTACTGACATGTTGACATAAACTTCTACTAAAAGCTGTAAAATTTCCCAAAGAAATCTCCCAATAATCTTGATAAAATTCAATCTTCAAAGAATCAAGATAACCACTAAATAAAAGTTACAAAGTCATAAACAAGAATTTATTGATCATATAATGAAACTTTAGTTGTCCCAATTTTATTATATTTCTTATAATGAAATATCCTTAATCATTAAACTTTATAATTTATATTCAATTACCTATACCTGAAAAATATTAAATAGGCTAAGTTGAAGCCTAATATGAAGTATAAAAACACATGCGCATGAGCATGTATTCATAAATACACCATGTATCTCAAGGAACAATAAATGCATCATGCACCAATTTATGATCATTTTTAATCATACAAAAAATTTAAGGACATTTACTATCCTAACACACATATAGATTAAATAGTGTATAGTATGGAGATTGGTCCTTCCCAATGCCCTGAAAACCAAGAAATGATGTGATCAGGATCTTAGGGTTGAATTCGATTATGGGCAATAATACGTAAGAACTTCCAAAGATAGATATTTTTGTGTTTTATATATGTAGGGTAATAGAATATTAAGGAAAATAGGGATATGAACGATCATCAATTGACAATTGAACTAGTGTTTTGATTTCCTTTCTTACTGACTCATGATGAGCAAAAATGCAATAAAAATAACAATTAGATAGACCACTTACAATCGTGGATTAATCTAATTACTAAGAAGAAATACAGTTAATAATGTTTGTAGTATGCAATAAATCTCAATCTGGGAGATTGATAAAATAATAATCTTTAAAGAAGAAGAAATACTCGATACCAAAAGTGGTTGAATTCTATCTATTACAATAATGAAAAGAGACTTAAATACTAACTAGCTAAACCTTTGGTTAAAGGGTAAAATAGTAAATAAAATAAATATAAATAGATAAACAAATTATGTAATTTAACATCTTAGTTAAGGATATGCCTTGAAGTGTATGGTGTGTACTTATACTTGATTCAATGTGCAACAAATAAGAGTGGAAACTGAAACTGTATATTTGTGTGACTAATGACAAAGCATGTGCCCAGATCCATGTTGAGATACACAACGTCTACTGGATCCGTTTTGAGATATGACATGTATCGGCCATTAAGGAGCTTATATGGCATGTACTTGTATGGCTTGACCATGTTGCCTTTATTTCATCTCATCTTTCCATAGGTTGGCCTATTACGTTCCATCTTGTGAGTTTAATTTAGTTCATGACCTCTTGGGTCACATCAAGAAGCATCTTAACTACCCATATCATTTCTATGAAGAGCTCCAATTAAGACAACATCGACATAGATCTTCAAGCTACCACTCCAAGATAACTGGTCCTCTTAGTCCTTAGGCTTAATCAAGCACATACAATACACAAAATTTAATGTGAGGTAGTTAGTTAATTCCAATTAAAATATCTAAGATGAATAACCACAAGTAGCAAATAAGTATCTTGTACCTGGTTTAGCAACAACTTAATCAATGCTCAAGTCAACATTTATTCCTAAAGTATTACATAAAGGATAACTTTTCCTTAGTAATATATTTTCCTATCAAATTCTATTATCATTTTCTAAACTAGTCCTTTTCTTGCTTAATCTTAGTGATATAAATTAAGGCTATTTTTGAAGTTCTTAACCATGTTTTAAAGTGTTTAATTAACCAAATAGTTTTAGATTTTTTTTTTCTCTTAGTTAGATAATATTTAAGAAATGTAAATAGCAAAATATTAGGTGATACGTAAAAATATGTGTAGGAGGAAATGAAAACCAAGGTGCATGACGTATGAGCACCTTTCCTACTATACACAGTGTATACTTTACTTTGTATATGCCCACAACACCATATACACAGCATGTACATAAGTACAGCTTGTCTATTTTGATTTTCTATGTACAAATGTTGTATACATGCCATGTATTTCACTTCTTATGTATATGATATGTACTCATGCTGTTACCCCCTTGTTCTCTCTCTCTCTCTCTCTCTCTCTCTCTCTCTTCTTGGTTCCACTTATTCTAATGCCAAATTTGTATCAATTTTGATTAAATTTGTCCTCCTTCTTCACCGGATAAAATCTAATCAAATTCTTATTCCTGATCTATTACGCTTTTAATCTTTAATACAACAATATCCAAGGAACAATCAAATGTGTTCCCACATCAATAATCCAACAACAGGAATATAAGATTTACCTTGTTCAAAGACCTTGCAACAACTATAAATTGTCCTATCCACTAAAATTGATCAAAAAACCTAAGGTCACATAATCAATAATCATGAACTAATACAAGCTCTTCCTTAATTGAAGATTAGCGATTCCCTTATCGTGGAAGGGTTTCACTTAAATTTCCACCTTCTAAATATCTTTTTTCAAAAATTGTTTTCCTTTACAATATTATCACATCTTTTGTGTTTATTGTAGCATCCAAACAAATAACCAAAACAACAAAAATTAGCTTGTGATACCTTACTTGAGTTTCGCTCTTACAAGTTCTCCACATAATGCCATATAGAAGAGGCCATACACTTTTTTGGTAATGATAAAATGACCTAGAGTTTTGCCTTCACCTTTAAAATAACCTCCTTAGCTAATTACCATAACACCATTAACTTATTTAGTTATTACTTTTAATGCCCTAGCTTATTCATTTATTTTTTCCTTTTTATTGATTTTATTTTTTAGGGATTTGTTGTTAAATAGATTAGTGATATGATGCATAGAAATCAATAATAGGGTCTTTGCTACAATCTAATCTTATTTTGAGAACAGTAAAATATGGAGAACTTTCACAAATCCATTATGAAGAAACAAAGTCTTGGTTTGAATAATAAAATACAACTAAAGCCTACTTATATAGGCAAAAAAATCTAAATAGCTTAAAAGATCAGAAATGACATAACTAATAAATACTAACTAAATAAAAGGACAATAGACATATGAAAAGAAATAGAAACAAGAAAAAAAAAAAAACAAAGCACTTAAATAATTAAAAGACTTAAAATGGGAAAATAACAAGCTAAATAAATAAAAGATGAAGGGTTACCAAGCTACAGAAGGTCAATCTACTTAGGCTAGTAACAATATTGTTGACTAAGGCTAATCAACAGTGAGTCAGGTTGAACCAATCTTAACCTAGATTTGAGTCCAATCGACTTTTATTGTCTTAGGCAACTTCATTCTAATTTCTTATGTCGTCTTTACCTTGATGTTTATGTTTTGATTTCCATATCATGTTCCTATAACCACCAACCTACTCCTACTTAACCTCCTTTTTTGGAAGTAACTGTCGAGGCTGCTAGCTTACACTAAAGCACTCACATTTACTTAGGCAATAGGTCATTAATGTATACTTATTATTGTCATCCTTTAGAGGTATGTTATTCTTTTAATAATCATTGCCCTTAATACTCTATTTTTGAGGAAACATTTTTCTACACAATTAAGGATTATTCAATGACCTACTCTTGGCATTCTACCATCCTTCATCTAAATGTACTTGCCTTTATCTTTGAAATCATCCCTCTTTATGTTTGTATGCTAATCTTATGAGCTATAATCACCCCATTAGTGTTAGCATTACCCTTTTTCCTTCATATGCTCTCGAATACTTGGAATTCTCATAATGACCTCATCTTTTGGCACTTATGCTTAGCCTTTTCATTATCTACTAAAACAAACTCTAAATGTTTGGATTTTTTTGTCGCTAATAGCAGAAAGTCTTGACCTTATAGGGCTAAAAACTTCTCATCCTCTTTGGAATCACGTCTAGAAGGTCTAGACAAGTAGGTTAAACTCAACATGAATGGGTTAACCTCTTATGATGAAGCAGGTATAGGTTGCAATATATACAACCATAATGCCAACTTAAAACTAAGGTTTACTAAGTTTCTAAACCAAATTGATACTTTTGCTACCAAAAATTGTAAGATAATCTTAGGACTACCCATTCTTTGCCATAAACACTAGAAATATGTTATTATCATGGTAGGATCTTTATTTGTTGTGGAGACTCATTTATTTTTTTGTGTACAGGGATCCCCTTAGGATTGCAGCAACTGTTGCATACACTTATCGAGAAGACAATGTTGTGCTAACTAATTAGCTTACCTTAGCTATAATATTACTCAAGATCCTTTTCTTTTTGAATTTCCTCCTATGAAGATATATATATATATATACGATCTTTAATTGTATATTTAGTATGTATTGTTGGAATTGTTTGCTACTTCACTATCAAGCTTGTATTTTCACTTTTCCAATTAATGTATTTTCATTTGCACAAGGAAAGAGATAAGTTCAATAATGAATCATTCATTGAGTTAGGGCTTTTTTTTTTTTTTAATAATATATGGAACTTGAATTACCCGAATCTTCTAGAAATCGTATCCATTACATTAATATCATAACTTTCTTAAATTTTATCTCCCTTTACAAGAAATGAGAATTTATTGAATTTGGTCTAAGTGTTTGAGAATTTAGAATTGAGAACAAGAATATGGCTTTGAGTATAAAAGTTGGAAGTCACAAGAAAAAAAGCCTAAAGATTGGGGGGAATCTTAAATACCACTTTAGGATTAAGAAAATTATCATTTGAGGTTTTCAATTAGGTATACCTTGCACTCTTGGGTTATTTAACCAACAGGTTATATGTAATCATATATTTGGTTTGTGGTTTATATTACTCATAAGATTGGTGTGCGCTTCACCATATTTTAGTGTTGTTAGGGTTTTTATATTTACCCATTATTTTTTATAGAGCTTTTGGTATGAAAATCACATTTCTTTTAGTTTTTTTTGAGATTGGTGAATCATATCCAATTTCAACCCATCAATGCCTTTTATTTTCTATATCATTAAAAAAAAAAAAAGCTAAAGAATAAAAATTGTGATTTGTTGGTTGTTTGGTTGTGTTTAAATTGTGATCTCAAGTAGTTGGTCTAGAGAATAAAGAGTGATTTTTACACACGTGTTAGGATTCAAGGTTGTCCTTGTCTATATGAATTGTTATGTAACAATAAGATGATTAAAATAGTGAAATAGGTTTGTGTTGCTTTCTCTATGAATACTTCTAAATATGAGCTTTTGTGTAATATGATTCATATGGATGATTGTCATATGAAATACCATAATATCATATTGCAATGTCATGCATAAGTCATTGGAGAACATAAATTCATGTATGAAAGACGGAGGAAAAATTAGTTTTGTACCCATGACCTAAGAAACGTTGCAACGTGTTGTAAATTCGCTAAAGATTGAGTATAAGCATCATTACTTGAAAGGGAAGTTAAGAAAGAGAGTAAAGAATTAGAAATTATAGAGGCTTTATGGGGAACATATTGGGAGGTTCTAATGAATATAGAAATGGTGAAGAACTTTTGAAGTCAAGATGTTTAAGAATAATCAGTTGATAAGGTATCAAAGGTTGTTGATAATATTGAGATTCTTAAAATTCTAGAAAATTCCACCATTGAGATTGCTAGTGCTAGACATGTAATTAGCCTAAAGATGCCAAAGAAGTTGATTTGTCCATTAAGCATAAAAAAGAAGAATAAAATTTCAAATTAATGATTAATACCTATTAACGTTGTTTACATGTCATTCAAATTCCTCTAGAATTGTTGAGATGTTTTGCGAAGATTTTAAATTATTTGTGTAGATTGATGTTTTAGAGGCATGTTAAAGACATTTGTTTTTAACAAATTAATCTTTGATTTAGAAGCACCATACAAGATTTGAGGACAAACCTACTCGAGGGGAGGGGGTATAATTCTTATCAAAATCAACAAATTCATCAATTGAGGTTTTCCGTTAGATATATATGAGATTCTTATGTTGTATATAAGTCATGTTCTATCATACCTTTGGTTCATCGTTTACATTACTTATGGGGTCAAGGGCCACTTTACCTCATTTAAGTGTTCTTAGGTTTTTCTCTTTACCTAATCAAAAGGGAAAAGTTTGCCTAGCTATTAAGAGGAATGGAGAGAGATTTTAGGGTTTGGATTGGGACTAAGACCTTTGAAAGTTGTTGATTGGTATTGAAGTGTATTTATTGTTGGATTAGGGATTTCAGGTTTGAAGGTTTGTTTAGATTTAGTGGTCATTATAAAGTTAGATAAGGTGAAATTTTGTTAAAAGGTGGAAGATGAACCAATTTGTCATGCCTCAAAACCGTTAAGGCATATAACAGTTTGACTCCTGTCCTAATTAAGTAATATACACTAAGGCTTTCTATTTTAGAGAAATTTTCTAACAAGTTTTAGAATTTCATAAAATCATTATTAAGTTCAAGAAAACTGTTCTATAAAGTTTTACATTTTTAAAATAAACAATGATCAAAATTCTCAAAATAACATAATATATAGATACTAAATGTCATCATAGAGTCTGATCGTGCTTTATAAAGTAATAGGGCTTGAGGACCCACCAAAATCAAGTCTTGGCCTAATAGCTAAGGCCTAAAAGAAGAGTCCATAAGCTCATAAATACACTCATCCAAAAGTTCTATATTAATCCTCAAATCGATCTATGATTGTAATGTAATGGAATACAAAAACTAAGAAAGAAAAGAGTGGCAAAAATAACAACATCATCATTGGTTGCATAACTTACAACAATCTCCATGATCAACGAAAATATTAGGACACAAATAACAAATTGAATCATATGTGAAGTCCACATAGTAGTTGTTCTCACCTAAGAAATTTTTAAAGGATGAGCTCTAAGGAAATTACTATATCAACAGCCACAACCAATCATATCACATGTCAATTGAGCCAGTTATTAATGTATAAGTAATTATGATCATTCACAATATTTGACATTAAAGTAGGCAACCAATGTGAAAGTACTCACAATTGTGGATTGTGAAGGGGAAAAGGGGTTCGATCCTACATGGCCACTAGAAGTCATAGGAGTGATTCCAGGTTTGATACAGAAAACTAGAAAATAATCCCATATGGAGGTTACAACCTTTCATACAGACACTATTGACCTCTTTCTTAATGAATGTCGAATAGTTCACTTTTATTAACCACCTGATGAGCCATATACAATGGCATTAGCTTTAATAGTCATATCATTTTGAAGCAACACCTACAAATGTAGCCCTGTTTAAAGGACTAGGCGACTAACCAACGTATCACAAAATTAATTTAGGTGAATTTACATTTTAGTCTACTCAAATATTCCTAAAATTCTAGCAATTAACAAACATAGTCACTGCATACCTAAAATGTAAGTTCTAAAATGCATAACAATGTTCCTCTTGGAGTATAAATTATGAGTTAGTTAATTATGAGTCAAGTATTAGTATCTCATTAGCTCCATAGCATAATTATCCTTCAATTATGCTAACATGTTTTTTAATTTCATTTACTAAATCTAAGCCTTTAATTAGATAAGGTCCATTATAATGGCTCATTTAGTTTTTGGATCACCTAAGCCAATTATTTAGTTAATTAGCGTAATTAATTAATTTCATTAAAGATTACTTTCTTAATCACCCATTTAGGTCTTTAGTGTCTTAGTTTAGGGCCTTAATACAATTTAGGCACTAAAGGCTCTTTGTCTCTTACTAAAGCCTATGTAAGTTATTAGCCTTAAAAATAAAATCATCTTAGCTATTTTGGTAGGAGTTGGACTCACTAGGTTAATTAAGCAAGTAATTTGTTTGATTAAGTTTAGTCCTTTAAGTTAATTAATTATTTAGACTGAGTTCTAGTATAATTTATTTAAAACCTAGCTTTATTATATGTTACAAGATATCATGTATTGTTAGGGGCCCATTTGAGGTATAAGTGTGAGTCCCATAAAAGGGTAAGTAGGCTTAAATGAGATTTTGACTTTGGTTTTTGGGAATTAAGATACATGATTAAGTTGGCTAATTGGGTATTATTATTTTTTAATTTAGGTTTATTTGGCAATTAAATCAATTAATTCAAGTTAAACAAATTACGCCCAATTATGTATATATATGTATGTGGTGTGAATTGATTTAAAAAGAGGGGCAGTGGATTGATTCAATTGGACGGCTTTGGTAGATCAATCTAGGATTTGACCAATTTTGGTCCAATTCATTAAATTATTATTTCATATTATTATAGTTATTGTTTTCAACTTCTCCCAATTTCTAATTTATTTAATATTTTAATCCATAAACACTTTTCTTCCAAAACCTTAGCATTCAACAAGATCAAACATAATTGTCAACCAACTTTAAGTTAATTCTTGATTTCAAAATCAAGTTTTGTATGTTTCTTGTTTGGAGATTTTGATTGTTGAAATAGATTCAAAAATTAAAAATCAATATGGAAATGTAAAAACCCAAAATCCTATAGAAGGCACATTTTGTTTGAATTTTGGATGTCTAAATGGGTGAAGATGAGTTTACAAATGAAGAACATTTGAATTTTCATATGCATTCATGAACACATAGATATTCATATAATCATTCAAAATCCTTCATGAAAAACATATTTTGGTCCCCAAAACTAGTTAGGAATCAAAAGTTCATTTCAATCAATGACTAACACCCATTGGGATCATTTATAAGGCTAATTTATGTATCAATTATGTTCATCAAAATTTCATCATATTGCTGGAAAATCTAGAATTTAATGAAAATTGACTTATTCATTGAATTCATGCTCAAGAAAACACATTTATGTAAAGATTCAACTTATTATATCATCAAGCATCGATAAATACAAAAATAATGACTTAATTAAATATAAATAAAGCCTAAATTTCTAGATTCATATTAGTTACTCATTCAAACGTTTAGCTTATTATAATGCATACGAAAGTGCCTAAATTTATGATTTTGAATAGTTTAATACTTAAATATTTAAAACTTGATTGATCACCAAATTCTTTTAAATAATTGACACACAAATTTTAAAGTTTAGGCACTAAATTGAATAAATCTTAAAGTTTTAGATATTGAAATCCTAGTTTTGAAAGTTTGAACACTAAACTGCTTGAAATCATAAGTTTAGGCACTTCTATAAGCATTATCTCACTTTTATATATGCACCATTTGACCATTTATATAACATATATGCATCAATTAACACCTAAATTACTACCTAAAATTTGAAGCATATTACAAATTATAAATTAAACATATTAATACACCATTTAGGTTCCAAATATCTACTCTTTCAACTTAATTCCAAATCCATCAATTCAAAACTTGTCTAATAATTGGTTTATCAAGATCAACAACTTCTAAGCACTTGAATCATAGGACTAAGGCTTATTATCAATCTAAAGGTAGCAACAAGCAGGAATTGTTAAGCATCCAATATTTCAACTAGGTTAAACAAAAATTTAAAGCACATACTTCAACTAGATATTAAGATAATTTCCCCAAACTACTTAAATCACCCAAAGAGCAAATTAAACCCTTATTTTGTAAGGATAGCACATAGGATATAGCATATCATCAAATTTTATTTCACGGAAACTTTGAAGAAACTACACTAAAATATATTTTCATCCATAAAAATACTTAAACACTACTAAAACCTCACTAGACTATAGTTTAGAATGTTACCTTATTGAAGAGCTAAACCAAGCCCTTACTCCTACTTTTATGCCACCACTACTAACTTTCGAAAGGGGAGCTTTTCTTGCACTTCCAATTTTGAACTTCCAATATCAAAGGGTGATGGGCATTGAAGTTTGATGAAACATTATCTAATAGGTGTATGTAATACCCCTTACATGCTTGGAGAATGAACTTTAATTATTAAGGCGCCTTTTGGTGTAGAGGTTCGGAGTATGTTGAAACTCTAAAGTTAAGCGTGCTCTAGCTAGAGCAATCCCAAGATTGGTGACCTCTTAGGAAGTTGTTGTATTAGGGGACAAAACTGTGCGGCGTTCTATGCAAAAGTAGACAATATCTTGGAGGAGGAGATCCGGTAGGGTTGTTGCATGTGGTATCAGAGCAATCCACTGGCTGAAAGGTTGGAGCCCTACCTGGTGGTGATTTTAGACGTGTATAATGAAATTGACGAAGACATCAGTTCTGTAAGGGGTGTGGATTGTAATATCTCTTACATGCTTGGAGAATGAACTTCAATCATTGAGGGGCTTTTTGGTGTAGCAGCTCGGAGTACGTCAAAACTCCAAAGTTAAGTATGCTTGGGTTGGAGCAATTTTAGGATGGGTGACTTCCTAGAAAGCTACTACACCAAAGGATAAAACTGTGTAGCGTTCTATGCTAAAGCGGCACTATCTTAGTAGGAGAAGTTCTAGCCAGGTTGTTATAGTGTAGATGATAAAGGATTTGGTGGTTGGCAAAAGGGACAAAGAAATTGGAATCTTAGAGGCTCCAGAGAAGTTCATGGTTGGAGTGATGCTTGTAAACCTAAGCATTACTACAAGAATTTTAGCCTTAGGTAATGTTAGTAGAATTTGCAATCATATGTTTTAGTCACATTTTTTAAACATTGTGCAATATAAATTACTGGTAACATTTGTAGACATGTATGAAATATGTTATATTAACTTATTTATTTAGCATGATATTAAAATATATCCTAAATACAAATATAATTTACCTTTGCTAAGCTAATAAACTTTATTCAACTCTACATCTCTAAATATATAGTTTTGGTATTTCTTCATTATTTACTCAAGATATTAATAGGCTTAAAAAAAATATCTTCTATATTTATTTTATATCCTCTTCTATATATATATATATATATATATATATAAAATAAGCTAGTAATTTTCTATTCAACNTATTTCTTCTTTATTATTTACTCTCTATATTAATAAGCTTAAAAAAAAAAAGAAAAACTAGTTATTTTATTCAACTCTGCATCTCTAAATATATAATTTTGATATGTTTCCCTTATTATTTACTCTCTTTATTAACAAGTTAAAAAAAAAAAAAAGAACTTCAATGTCTATCTATATCTATCTATATCTTCTATATCTAAATCTATTTCTATATCATTTATATCTATTCTATATATAATTAAGGTAATACTCCCTATTTGTCTCCACATAACTTAAATAGTATATTAAAGCATACATTAAGAGCTTCAATTGTATTTGTTAAAGCATATTTTATTTTTTTTATCTATATACACTTATTTATATTATTCTTGGTAAAGATTTATATTTATTTAAATATTTATATTTATATCTATATTTATGCAATACCGGAAAACTAATATTTGGGATAGAAATTTTGTAAGGGATAACATATATCTGTAGAAATAATTATTTGTGACAGATTTATGACGGCACAAAATGATGCAGTTTTTGCAATTTATATACCTTTTAGTAACGAAATTTACAGGAGATTAATCATGGATTTGTGAGAGAAATAAATCTTGTAACAAATTTGTCTTTAATTCTATAGTAGGAAAATAAAATTCTTACCACTATATTTTGATTTTGGAATTTTGTGGTAGATTTGTTACTAAAGTAAAATGAAAAAAGAAAATTTATTAGAGATGGATCATCTTGGTTCCAATTATTTTTAATACTTATGAATATTTTGAATTTTATCTTTCTTGCTTCTATGAAAATATATATACTTTTTCACAATATATATATATATATATATATATGAAACCTTAGAGATAAATTATACGTCCTTAAGAAATCGGAGAAACTGGACAATTTTCGATATTGAAATAATATGTTTAATGATATAGTTTCTACTCCAAAATTTTTTTATAAACTATCTTAAGTTAATATTAAATTCCTAGGTAAAATTTTTTCGTGAAATTATTTCCTAAATTTTTATGTGATTTTTGATAGAGGTATACAAATAAGTTAAATGGGCCAACTTAGTCTGATTCACTTTGGCCTACGGGTTAAATGGGTAAAAAAATCTCGACTCTAACTTGTTTAAAAAGCATGTTAAATGAGATGGCCTGTAGGCCAAAGGCATAAATAAGTTAAATAGATCGATTCAAACTGACCCACTTTGGCTTGCGGGTTAAACGGGCTGGGCTCATTTGACTTGCTTTTAAACGGGTTAAAAAACCTTAACCTAAATCGTTTTAAAAACGAGTTAAACGGGCCAGCCCGCGAGCTAAAGCCCCTTTGCACACCATTAATTTTTGAATCTCAAATTATGTATTAAATTGTGTTTTTGGTGAAAAAATAACCTATTTTTTTAATAACCTTGGATTTTAAGTTAGATCAGTTCTTGAAGTATATATACTATTCTAAGATGGTTGAGTTAAGTAATAAAATGATGAGTTATAGAAAATTATAGTTTGGTCTTTGAAAGTGAGTAAAACAACTAAATTTTATGACATTGGTTGAGGGCAGAGACTAATTCAAAGCTTTTGAGAATGGATTTTGCTCTATAATGATACTCAAAGAAGAAGTCAGAGGCAAAATCTATGAGTTAAATGTAAAAGCATGATATTTAGAAGCTTGGTTAGAGGTTATTTTTCTTAAAAACCTTAAAGATAACAAAGTTGGAGGATAGCTTAGTAAGGAGCTTAACCTGGAGAAACTTAGAAGCTGTGTTAGAGGATAAAATTGATATTATGAATGACCTCTGAGTAGCTCAGAGGATTTTTGATTGAAGAAAATTACTATAGAATCATTTAGAACCAAACTCAAAGGCTAAAGTAAAACCAACTTATGATGAACTAACAATCAACAAGCAAGTATTTAACTGGTGTATATATATATATATATACTCATGACCTGTAATTGACTATAGAAGTACTTCCTCTTGCTAGGTGAAGTTGTGGAGGAGGAAGTTCTTGCTAATGAGTAAATTGGATCGTATCGTTAGCTAGGTAAGTGGATGTGCGTGAATAAGATAATAAACTAATGACTAATAAACTTAATTCCCATATAAACTAGTAAATTGGCAATATTTCATAATTTATATGCATAATAAAGTACTACATTAAGAATAAATATCCGCGGGGGGTGGGGGGTGCGGGGGGTGTACCAACGAAGATAAGTTAGCAAGTTTAGTTAACAAGCAACTGAGTTCTAGGTAAGTGGATACTTGTGTGTACTTGAGTAGATTTATGTCTACTCTGAATGAACCATATGGAGTTGTTATAATTGTTGTTGATTAAATAGTGACATGATATTAAACTTGGTTGTTATGTTGGTGCTGATGAATGCATACGTGACATTTGCTAAGGTTTGTGTTATCTTGGAAAATAATCTAAGGACTAACTCTATCTTTTAAGGTGTTCACCTTAGTGAACTCAATACCAAAATCTTAGAATTGACAAAACTACAAAGTAAAGGCTAGGTAATAAGAGATGAATATGTTTGCTTGGATTTGCTAGGTTTTGATTAGCATGCAATCTAAAGCATTCATGGTATGGCATGAAAAAAACCTACAAGTTAAGTTTTCTAAAAATTGAGATATTGCTAAGTCAGTTTCCAAATGAAAAGTTGAGTTTATCAAGTGAATTACTTGATTTGTAAAAGCTAGGTTTTTGAGCATATAGAAATTGTACTATATCTATTGGGCCATCTATATGATGGATTTTACAACCACTTTATGTGGTTATTACTAAGTTAAAATGTTTGCTAGGTTCTTTGATATGTTATCCAAACACTTGGTTTGAATTGACTGAACTAGATAACTGCTAGGCTGAGCTAGGATATCGGTACCATGAATGTTACGTACATGAGCACAGCACATGCTTGTTAAATTTACATTGATTGCTTGGCTAGGAAACTATAAGACAATATGGCTGGCCTCACTGCTAAAATGATGTGCTCGTTTTGTTATGCTTGTTATTGTGTGTCTATCCACTTTTACTCAGTTCACAGTAATTGAGAGGATAAATTTCTCTTATCCTTAAGTTACAAATGAATAGATAGAAGAATATATTGGAGTGATAAGGGTACTTCAAAACTCTAGCTGAAGATGGGCTCTTAAGAGAAGTCATTGACTATATGATATGGCTTGAATACATGAAGATAGCTTTTCAGGAAAGCAATGGGTGTTACTTTGCCAAAGTTTAGCATAGTCATGATAGTCTAAAAACGTATATTTGTAAAAGAGTAACTATGTTGTATAGAAGTATATAATTGTGATACTTTAAGTACAGCTTGCTAGCGTAGAAGCTTTCATTGTTGTTTATCATATTGAATGAGAAATGATTTGAAAGTAATTGTTTATGGAACAAAAGAGCAAGTTGAATATAAGTTCTATCTTATCTTTAACTCAATGATGGTAGTAATGAATCGTTTTCAAGTACTAAGAGTTTGAAAAAAAAAAAAAATTTAAGTAGACACTTAAAAGGAGAGGCGTTACAAAATAGGAAAAAGGTTGGAATCAAGAGGATGCCAAATAAAAAGTAAGTAATCTCGAGTTTTATGTTTTCTCATTGGGATTCCTTATTAATTGATATAGGCATCATTCTTATAGTTTTTATTTTCTAATTCTTATAACTTTGTTTATAAGATCTTTAATATATTTCACATATTTGATTTTTCTTTCCATGAAAGGAGTTAAGATCTCTAATTTATGATGGTCTACACAAAGCTCATATTTTCTACTCTAAAAGCTATGTAAACTAAGTTGATGCAACTTAAATAAAAGATTGTGGCATGCTAGACATTACACATAATAGTATAAGATAGAAGTTATTGACTTCGTGCCTCATTTTCTAACAATCTAAGAACAAATATAATTAATTTTTTTTTTCGATTTGATTAGTGCCATCTCTTACTTAAGAAGTTAATGATTTGGCTTTTTATAGATAAAATATAATCCTCCTAAAAGTCTGACTTATTTATTTTTTTCCTTATATATTTGGAAATATTAGATAGTGGCTTATAAGTTTGATTGATTATATAAAATTTGAAAAAATTGAAGTTTATTGTTCTAAATTTGTCATTTGCTATTAGTTTTAGCTAAAAGTTAAAGTTTATTTTTTTCCCCTTCCTAATATTCTTTCTTTTTTATTCTCTATTTACAATAGATAACAAAAATAAGTATAAAATAGATGCAAATGTGCAATCCCATTATAAGTATATGTTCTTCAAGATTGGTAGTTTTCTCATGTTTTGTCAAGTCACTTACTCAATATGAATTGTTTTGTTGCTATCACAGTTTACTTAACTTGTTCAACAGCTTGTTGGAGATTTTCCTTTTAGTAATCATTATGGTTCTTCATTAAATATATTTATGTTATTTATAGTATGTATATGAATTTTGTCATGAATTTTAAGTGATTCAAATAACCATGAGTTTGTGTAAAGACATATTTCAAGACCTTTTGTAAATTGTTAGTATTTAAAGTTTGAAATGCCATTTATGGTTAAACAAGTACGATGAAAGAATAAATTTAAATTATAAGTTAAACAAATGTAGTTGAAATGACAGGCATAAGTGATAAGAATCCTAAAAAGCAACAGGTGGCCAATTATAGTTTCACAAATTTTACCACAATTACGTGTGGCCTATAACTCAATTTTAGCTACATTTAAATATAGTAAATCACATGAGCGAATATAGTTAGGTTTTTGCAATATATAAACGTAGTTGAATCTATACTATAGGTTACGTGTAAACGTAGCAAATCTTAAACAAAATACAAAATATATCATTGACTATGTGTGAACATGGCTTTTAGTGTAGATTAAGCCATGTTTACATGTGGCAAGTCATTATGCATGTGTCATTAATAATCTTTTGCTATGTTTAAACTTGGCCGAACCAACTATATAAGCCATGTATAAACATGGCAAATAATAGTGTAAATTATATATTTCACTTTTAATTGTATGTAAATGTGTTAAGACCTATACTTTAAACATGGTAGATTGTAAGTGTTACTTATAACTTTTAGTCACATGTAAACGTGAGGCAACTAATTTTTTTGCTATGTTTTTTTTTATATTTAGCTATGTTTACTAGACATGGTCAAAGACCAATTTTGGTAAAATGATGAAGTTGTTGTTGAAGGATTTATGAAGCTAGAGAGCAATACGATCAGGGTTCACGGCTATGTTTTGTGACCACGGTCCCCATAGACAACTTTATTTCGCTATTTTATTTAAGTTTTGAGTAACTTTCTTTTTAATAGACTTAGTATTTTCATTAGCTAGTAATTACGCTTATGCTATTGGAGTTGTTAAGGGAAAATATAAATACTTTTGTTACATTAGGGTTTTAATTAATTTTTTGAGTTATTGCTTTGAACATTTTTGTGAACTCCTTTTTAAGTGAATTAGAGATCTAAGTTTTTCTCAAAATTTTGTATAATCAATCTAGTGAATAGATTGTGGTGAATTTCTTATTGATTGTCAAACACCATACATTGTATTGGTCCTTTGATAATCAACCTTTTTGTTGGAACTCTAAGGTTGCATGTAACATCAATTTGAGAAGTCAAACCTTAGTTTAATTTAACTGTAGTGAGTAATATCTCAAATCAAATTGGTCATATCCTTTTACAATTTCTTATTCCACATATAGGAAAGCCAATGACAATCATAGAACCTCATAAAAAACAGATTATCTTATGAATTAAATCATATGACATTCTCTTTTGGGGATCTTGTCATATCAAAGAGCCTCATTTAGTTTTTAGTATAAAGATTAAGCTTAAACACTTAAATTGGCTATAGACTAAAGAAAACTTTCCCTTAAGATATTAATGTTCGTGCCAACTCTTGATGTCTTCCTAAGTTTCTTCTTAAGCTTCTAAACAAAAATAACAAACTAACTAAGGTTAAAACAATTCTTAAGTTAAGCTTTAGGGTTTAAGCTTTAAGGTTTAGCAGAGGGCTTAGAGTTTGACCTTTAGGAAAAGTAGAAAAATGGAAGGTGGCATAATGAAAAGAAGACTTGCATCATGTAGTGCTTTTAATGGGAGGGGGCCTTACAAACCCTAAGTTGCTTTTATAGGGCCCATGTAAGGTTTTCTTATTGCCAACTTTTAAAAGTGTAGCTCCAATGACCTAATTAGAGCTTGATTTTGGTTAAACCTTGATTTGAAACCTCACTTAAGCTTAATTCATTTAAAACATTGTTTGAATTGTCTAACTTGGAGTTTAATATCTCTTATGAAAATTAGGTATAGGGGAAAAATGGTCTTTTTTGAAAAAATTAGCCTTAAAATTTGAGATTTATCTTAAAATGACCTTTACTAATTCCTCTTTTTATGAATTAAAGGACTTAGTGATATTTGGAATATTTCATCCCTCCGCCCTTAAAAAACAATTTGTCTTCAAATTTTATCCGGTGTTTGAAATAGCTTGAGATATTTGGTTTTCATCACATCTTCTTATTCCCATATTGCTTTTTCTTCTTTTTCATCGGTCCATTCTACCCATACATACTTGATCACCTTAGTTCTTAAAACTCTTCCCTTTCAATCCACTATCTTGATTAGATACTTGAAGTCAAGTTCGGCTTAACATTTGGCTAACTCAGCTCCACCACTAAATTTGGATCGAGTACATTCTTAATAAAGAGACATGGAAGACATCATGGACACCAACTAAGCTTGAGGATTGAGCTAAACAAGATGCAACTAGTTTGACTCTCTCCAACATTTGAAAGGGACCATTATACTTGGGATTCAACTTTCCTTTCGCCCCAAATATAACTACATCTATGTAGGCGACACCTTAAGGCATAGGTGATTTCCTACTTCAAATTCAAAGGGCCTTCTTGTTTTATCAACATAGGTTTTGTTTCTACCTTGGGCTGCCTACATCCTCTATTTAATCATTTGCAGTTCATTTTGATGGCTTGTTTATCTAGGTTTGGCCTCAAGAGTGCTTTGTCACCGATCTCATCTTACTGTTACAGGGTCCTATATTTTCTTCCACAAAGGGCCTCTTATTGTGCCATTTGAATGATGGATGGATGATGGCAGATATTGGTTTGTTTGGTTTTGCCTTTTCTTTATTTATTTTTATTTTTTCAATGGAACTAGGACACGACTCACCGGTTCCACAGCTGTAGACCTCGTGGGTTCAGACAGGAGACAAGAACTGGCATAGCGGATCAGTTTTAGGACAGTTAACAATTAAGAATCGATCCATAGGCATCTCTATATATACTAACGAAGCAACCATCAATAGGATTCAAAAGGAAAGCTAATTTCTTATATTAAGCTACTAACTTGAAAAGAAATATGAATCTTGATTGTTCGAATTACATTATCGAAACTTTTTGTGTTCGAGATACCTTTTAAGATATAAAGAAGTCACCTTTTTCATATGGAGAACTAAATACATAAAAATATATAAATTTATATTTTATCCTTAAATAAGTGTCCGAAAATTTTCATTCTAATTATGGAAGATCAATGTTGTGATATCTACGCAACTACTTTATCTGTTGCTTTTTGTTCATTTCATTTGGGTTGGGGGGGAAGAAACACACAGTTCATCCATGGGATCGTGTATCTGTATAGGTCCAACATAAGGAGATTGCGTGCAGTGGGAAAAGGAAATAAATATTGCATTTTTTAAAAATATTGTAATTGTAAAAAAAATCCCAAAAATAATTCGATTTTTCAAAATACGAATTTAAAATGTATTGAAATCAATTTTTGAATAATTGAATATTAGACCTTTAGTATAAAATCAGATTTTGAAAAACCATTTTTTATTTGGCTATACAAACCTTTTATTAGGAATGTGCTGTGATCTAGTGGTTACAATGTGGGTTTTTTAGACAGCGGAATCAAGTTCAAATCCCTCGGCAGGCGGACGGTTCATTTTCTTGCACAACACGGTGAGGAGGAAAAAACGTAAAAAGCTATGAAGAAGTGAGGCGAGAGATGTGTTGGGACTATGTCTAACATTAACGCTGATGGTTCTAACCACTACACTGCACAATTCTACTTAATATTCTTGAATTTGGGTTATGAAGACCCGATTTTCTTTTAAATAAACAAATTCCACTTTTTGAAAGCTGATTTTAGTTCATTTTAAAACTGTATTTTCAATATCCAAATTTAAATATGGTATTTTTAGGATTATTTTTCAAAAGGCCTTATTTTTGGGATAATTTTTCAAAAAAACAATATTAGTTTCCGTTTCCCGCATGCAGGTCACTATTGTTTCAGTAATAGGGAAGTTGCTTTTCCAGATATTAAAAAAAAAAAAAAGCCTTTTTAACATTGGAAAAGTTCCTCAAGAGTTATATATATATAAATATATATATATATATATATTAAAATTGTCATATAAAGTACTTATAACCATCTGAATAGTTATTCTACCATGGTAGAGTAAATATCAATTTTAATTTTTTATTTGAGAAAGTAATACATATGGTATTTCATTCTAGATGAATGTGCATTTTCTTCAACATCTCTGTTAGGAGAACCCACAAGAGAAACAAGTTGAAGTTCTGTAATAGATTGTCCTTTTACAAGGATGAACATGGAATTGGACGACAGCAGTAGGAGTAAAGAGAGTTTTACTTATTTTTTGAATCTTATACTAAAAGGAAGACCTAATGTTGTCCTTCCTTGCAAGTTGTATCATTGAAAATTTGATTTTATTAATTAGAAGATGGAACTTATCTTATAATATTTAGAAAAGCTATGGCCTCTGATGATATGTTAACAACAATTGATGGACAAATTATTAAGATTTCTCCATAAGAAGCCGGATAATAGATAAAAAATTAATTAAAAATAATAAACTTAGTAATTTAACGACTATGGTAATCAAACTTGAATCCGAGAGCAAGCATTTCTGGCAATACAAATTTACTTGCCACATGTTGAGAAGTACCTTTTATGAAATAACACTATCTCTATGAAATACTATGAAAACTATCTCAAGCTTCTTCATCTTCTTCGTGAATGAATGAATACTCAACCAAGACCCGACTAGTGAACCTGTACGTTGGTTGATAAACCTGGAAACCGACCAGATCTAGGGCTTTTGAGCTGCTAATAGACTCATCGACCACGGTTTATGGAAGAAAATATTACAATAATTATGTAAAAAGAAATAAAAAATATGTCAGAGAAATGAATAATATTGAAAATTTTAACTATTTCCTTGTAGAAGAGAAAAAAATATTTGCCATTTGTAGCATTTAATAAATGTTGTTATAACAATACATGAAATAAATATACTTTTAAATCAGGTAGGACTCTTATGGGGTAGAGAGGAGTAATATTAGCATTAAAGGTCTAGAGTCAATTGACTAAATCATGGGGATGGGATCGAAATATAGCTCTTCTCCACCAATCTACATTAAATCAAAGAAGGAAAAATATTGTTCTAAGAATTCATGACTAGTAAGGGCAATAGAGTGAAACAGAAGAGGAAATGGCTAATGCTTTCTATGGATTTTTCTCTAAGTTATATAAAGAGGGTGAAAGTAGAGACATATCTAATTGTGTTTAGTGGGTTAAGCTAACGTCTACTCAAGAAGAGTGATAGGAATTAAGCTACTGGATCCTTAACCCGCAGTCAAGTCAGAAGACTAGAAGGACTAATGAGGTGAATTCTCCTGCTCCAATCAACTTTTGCCGAGGTAGAGTTGCTCCTTACTGTCGATCAACTCCCTATGTTGTGTTGAGTGATTGCACATCTTTTGAAAATTATGCGCCGATTGGAAGAATGCCTTGATGACAACCGAACTTCACATACTTACTCGATTCTCACCGAACTGACCACTTGCTCAGTAACGTTGGTGCCAAGAAGTAGAGAAATCTATCTTGTACGAACCCTTAGCCACTCCTTCTCGGATGAGTCCACTTTTGCCCAGAACTTTTGCTCAGCACCCCTACTTAGTACCTTGATTTGGCATAATTCCATTTGACCATACATAATGTCTTTTTTTTCTGCTAAAGAGTCACTAAACCATAGCGAGCCATGTGACCGAGCAACCACGTAACAGAATCTTCCTTATAGGATATTCACTTTAGTCGTATATTCTATTGTACCCTTTATTATTCCTTCTACATTACCTCTTTTGGGTACTATCATTTTTGTCTTTTCTATTTTCAGGCTAGTTGCCCTAGTTTCTTAAGTATAAATACCTACTGTACATGTAGTCACATGACCTTACCATCATCATTAGTATACTGAGTTTTTACTTTATTTGTAAACACTGCTTTTGCAAGCTTGTTAACTTACTTTATTTCACTCTTATTCTAATCCTTAAATAAGGCTATATGGTGAGTAACCTCACTAGACTAACTTATGCATCATATCAAGTTGTGTTGTGAGTTCTCAGAAGTTCTATAGGTATGTCATATCATTTGGAGTTGTTCGTGGGTTTGCTTATACTTTTCCTTTTCCTTTTCCTATTCCTTTGCGTGCATTCCATTACTCATTTCAAGCTTTTGGTAAGCTTAAACCCATCCTTACAATAGGCCTTATCTGTTGCTTAGTCACGGTTCTGCATCATCTTAGTATCAGAGTGAAGGTTTCTCCAGGTAAGTTTGTGTTTCTGAATTATGAAGTAGTGCTTCTTATTGCTCTGTTTTGAACATCTGAAAACAAAGCCAGTATAATGTAAGCTGTTTATTCATCAGTGTTGTTACTGTGTTACAATATAGCCGACTAATAGCGTGAAGAGTATGCTGTGTTGTTAATCTTAGACTTCAAGATTGAAATCGAAATTGCTAAGGAAAATGATAGACTCGAGTGTTAATGTTAGTATTGGGGATGACAATAGTGGTGTTGTTCACCATAGCCAATAATCCTAAGGTATCCCTAGAAGTACGGACGAGAGACATGATGTGTTAGTCAGCCTCCATGTTGAGTTGACCAAAGTTGTTCATGTGATGGCTTATCGACCTATTAAGGCTGTGCATTACACCCCTCACTTTGCTCGACCTATTGGAGGTCAGAATCCTACTCAATATGTTCAAGGTAGAGGAGTAGGCAGATGAGTGAGAAGAAGAATTGACTTGGGAGATATGGATGATGTTGAAGAAGAGTTTGAAGCAGAAGAAGAGCAAGTTAGAGTATCTTGAGTTGCTGACCATGTAAAGCTTTAGATCCTAAGCTTCAATAGGTCTAGAAGTGCGGATGATTATTTAGATTAGGGGAAAAGGTAGAGCGTGTTTTTGATTGTTACTACTGCTGCTGTTAAGTTCTTAAGATATGCCGCAATGTGGTAGAAGAACTTTTAGATCATGAGAAGACAAGAAGGATACAAAGAGATTAATACTTGGCTTAAGATGAAGAGAATACTTAGAAACAGGTTTATGCTAGATAATTATTTACAAGATACTTTTGCTCAGCTTTAGGAGTTGAGATAAGGACACCGAACTATTGATGAGTATGTTTAAGAGTTCCAAATGCTTATAATTTGTTATGAAGTAAAGGAGCCATTAACACGAACAGTCTCTAGGTTCCTTATTGGTTTGAGAAGCGATATCTAAGACATTGTAGAACTCCAGTAATTTACTACAATGCATGAGGCCATATGAATAGCCCAGCGAGTAGAAAGGTAGAGAAGGAGTTGATTGCTGACCCAATTGTCGACTAGCCAACTTGTTCAATTAAGCCAACCTGTTCAGGAAAGCTACCAAGGTCAACTGAGTACTAAGGCGACTAGATGAGCAAATGTCAGGACTAACCAAAAGGGTTTACTTGATAGTAATGTGCCGAACTAAACATATGAGAAGGGGTAAAGATCTAGAAGGAAATTGAACTAGATTAAATGTTTCAAAGGAGAGTGGTTTGGACATATGGCTACTTAGTATTTGAACTGACAAACTGTAGTCATTAAGGGAGACATCTCCAAGCTCGAAGTGGATAGTACTGATGAGGAACTTGAGGAAGAGACTATTCTCGAGAGAGAAACTTCTCAAGAGAATGAATTGGTCGAAGAAGATGTGTTTGTCGAGGACTTTGATCAATTGATCATAATTTTCTAACGTACAATGAGTCTAGAATCCTCACGTGAGGAGGAGTAGAGAGAGAACTTGTTCCATATCACGTATAAGGTGAATAATCAGTTACATGTGCTCATTGTAAACAGTGGTAGATACACTAATGTAGCATCTACCGACCTAATCAACAAGTTGAAGTTGCCAATTACCCCACATTCGAAGTTGTACAAGTTGCACTAGTTGAATGAGAAGGGAGTACTACATGTCACACGATAAGTATTACTATCGATCTTAATTAGGAATTATTTCGACGAAATTATTTGCGATGTATGCCTCACCTATACTACTAAGTCGACTATGGCTTTATGATCGAAGAGTTATTCATGATAGATATGGGAACACCTATGTATTTAAGAAGGATGGAAAGAAGATTACGCTAAACCCTATGCTACCGAGTCAAGTTAGAAAATTATAAGATAAACTTGCTCAAGGATTAAAGAAGACTCTGATGATGAGTAGAGTCGAGCTTCGAGAGACTATTAAAACCAACATGCCGACCTTCATGATGGTCAAGTGATTATTAGAGTTGAGGGAACGAGGTGAACTACCTTTGGAGGTTAAGAGGTTGTAGAATGAATATGCCATCTTATTTCCTGAATAGTTGCTAAAAAGTTTGCTACTATTTAAAGGTATTGAGCATTGTATTGACTTAATGCTTGGCATTGCTTTGTTCAACAAACAAGCTTCTCGGATGAATCCCGAACACGTTGCTGAGCTTCAAAAGATAAGTCAATGAATTACTGGAAAAGGGTTATGTAAGGGAGAGTCTCAACCTTTATGCTGTGCTAGCACCTTTGGTGCCAAAAAAGGATAGTACCTAGCAAATATGTGTTGATAGCTGAGCCTTAAACAAGATCACGATTAAGTACAAGTATCCCATCCCTAGGTTAGAAGACATGTTAGATGAATTGAATGGAGCTCAAGTTTTTCAGCAAGATTGATCTAAAGTTTAGCTACCATTAGATTCGGAAGAGGCCAGTAGATGAGTGGAAAACTACATTCAAAACTTGACATTGACTCTACAAGTGGATAGTAATGCCATTTGGCTTATCGAATGCCCTGAGCACTTTCACGAGACTGATGAAACACGTGCTGAGAAATTTGATAAGGAAGTGTATCATAGTGTACTTTGACGACATCTTAGTATATAGTATTGACATGCCAAGTTATAGTGAACATCTACATACCATATTAAGTATGCTTTGAGCTAAGAGGTTATTTTGCAATCTAAAGAAGTGTTCTTTTTACCAAGAGGAAGTGGTGTTTCTAGGTTATGTAGTTGGTGGAGGAGGCTTACGAGTAGACGACGAGAAGATCCAAGCCATTGTAAAGTAGCCGACTCCAACACCTGTGCCAAAATGTGAAGTTTCCATGGATTGGCATCTTTTCATAAAAGATTTATTAGGAATTTAATCACCATCATTGTGCCCCTTACTGAATTAACATAGAAGAACATCGAATTTAAATGGGGAGAAAAAGAGGAAAGAGTTTTGCTGAGGTGAAGGAAAGATTGACTTCTGCACTTGCACTAGCTTTACCAGACATTAAGAAGATATTTGAGCTAGAATGTGATGCGTTAGGCGTTGGTGTAAGTGCTGTCCTAATGCAGGAAGGCCGATCAATACCCTACCATAGTGAGAAGCTTAGAGGACTTCAATTGAACTACTCTATATACAAAAAAGAACTCTTAGCTCTTATCCAAGCACTCCAAGTATGGTAGCATTACCTATTATTGAGAGGGTTTGTCATCTATACTGATTATGCATCGTTGATGTACCTCCAAAGTTAGACTAAGTTGTAGAGGCGATAAGCGAGGTGGATCGAATTCCTTGAGAGATTTAATTTTATGAAGTATAAACAAGGGAAGAGTAATGTAATTGTAGATGCTCTTTCAAGAAGACTTGTACTATCGACTGAACTACAAACTAGGTTGTTTGGGTTTGCAAATATCAAAGAGTGGTATTCCAAGGACCTACACTTTGGGCTTATACTTAGGTGGTGTGCTGATGGAAGGATAGTGGATGGATATCATGTAGAAGATGGATACTTATTTTGAAGTAAAAAATTGTATGTGTTGACCTATTCAATGAGAGAGTTACTTATCAGGGAAGCTCACAGTGGAGGGGTCTTTGGACATTTTAGGAAGAGAAGGACATATGAGTCGCTAAATGGACGATTCTTTTAGCTGAGAATGACACAAAACATGCACTGAATTGTTGAGGGCTGTACCGTACATAAGAGGGCCAAGTGTTAAGCTAAATAAGGGAAAGCAATGCTTCTGCTTGGCCCAGCCAAACCCTAGACTTAGTTGAGCATAGACTTGGTTCTCGGATTACTAAGAACTGCTCGAGGCAAAGATTCTGTGATGGTAGTCATGAATAAATTCAGTAAGATGGTACACTTTGTGCTCTACTTGAAGACTAACAATGCTTTAGCTATTGCTTTTTTCTTTTTGCAGGAAATTATTTGGTTACACGACATACCGAGAAGCATATTCTCAAACAGAGATTCAAAGTTCTTAAGCTATTTTTGGAGAACTTCATAGCAATTGATGGGGACCAAATTTTTATATAGCACTTCCTGTCATCTACAAACCGATGGCCAAATGGAGGTGGTAAATTGTACTTTAAGATCACTGCTTCAAGTTGCTGTAGGTAAGAATTTAGTTGATTAGGACGTTTGTTTACCCGTGGTAGAATTCGCTTACAACCGAATAGTACATGATGTCGACCCCTATTTAAATATCCTTAATTTAACTTATATTAAGGCTAGCCTGCTCAATATAAGTTACTCGACATAAAATTAAGGAAAAATATTTTTCTTAGAAAAATGTTTAAAAAAATAGCTTAGAGTTGACAACTAGTTAAATTAGTAAAAATGAAATTAGGGTTTGTAGGTGGAAAAACCTTAATTTGGTCACTAGTCTGTGGATTTTCTAAAAAATTATTTTTTATAAAATTAAACAAAAAAAATCCAAATTTGAGTATTAACCTATTAAGACTAAGTCACCATGTACAGATAAAAAAAAACTAATGGGCCTTTTATTTTTATATAATTTTTCTAAAAAAGCTAAAATATGTATAAATATGCAGAAATGTAGTTAAGATGAATTTTTAATATTTTTTATTAGTAATTTTGAAGAAAAAGAAATTTTTTTATGTTTTTTATATGATTGCCTCGGATGTGCTTACGTACTCGCTAGTTAGGATCAAACTAACGTAGTTCTTTTTTAAGAAAAGATTTAGTGGGTTAATTCTTTTTAATTTGAAGATTGAGTCAGGTTTACATTTTATAACCAATTTATTTTTATTAATAAAAATCCTAAAAGAAACTTAATTTTTATTCCCAATTAAAAAGAACCTAAAGACTTAATTTTTAAAAAGACTCCAACTTAGTATTTTTTTTTTTTTTGAAAAAAATAGCTACGTGATAAAACTTTAAAAGAAATCCTAAAGTACCTAAATGAAAAATGAATGAATAAATAAATAAAAGATGCAAGTTTTATGAATTATGCAAATATGCAATTACTATGGAAGATGTATTGTTTTATAAAAAAAAAATGCAATTACTAATAACAATATGCCTAACCATGGAAAAGATATTTAAATTATAAAAAAGATGTCCAAACAATGGATAAGATGCTTAACTATAAAAAAAAAGACCTAAAGCATGGAAAAAATATCTGAACTATAGATAAAACGTTTAGACTATGGAAAAAATGCCTAAACTATAGATAAGATGCTTAAACCATGGAAAATATGCTAATAAAGTTTTTTTTTTTTATTTTATGAAAACTAAATGAGTAACAAAATATTTTTTTATTCTTGAAAAATCCCTAAAAGCCTAAAAACGCAACTTTATGACAACTTGTTATAATATGCAATTTTCAAGCAAATGTGATACTTGCAAAAATGCAATATCTATGCAAAAATATATTTTATTATTTAAAAAATGATAATATGCCAAAAATCAACTAATCAAAATTAACGCTAAGACAAAAAAAAAACCATGTTAGTACTTATTTGATGTAAATAAACCATCTAAATTATGCAACTTTGTAAAAATTAATATTACATGTTAAAATTACAAAATATTAACGAATCTAATAATAACAAAAACAAAAAAAAAAAAAACTAAAACTAAGTATCTGCATTAAAAAATAAAGTTAGTAAAAACAAGTTTGTAAAAAAGGACTAACATTACCAAACTAATGAAAACAACTAAGTAACAACAATAATAATATTCATTAAAAAAAAGAGAGAGAGAGAGAATAGAATCCAAAACCATCTAATTGGTTAGGTCGAATCTGCTTATACATGGGTCGGATTCGAGTCCTATTCGTATTTGTAGATAGTGTAGTAGGCGTGCGATGTGAAGTGTAGGCATGTGTGTTGTGTTGACTATGAAGTAGATGCATGTTCTGGTCGTGTGTATGTATGTTCCAATGGTGTGGTGTCTTGCTGTGTAGCTATATGTGAGTGACGTGAGGATAGAGTGAGTGATGTGAGGGACTGTGTATGGGTGAGTGTGTGAATTAGAAAATTGTAGAGTGTACAAATGTGAATGGTGGGGAGATTATGAGGTATGTATGTAATGTGAATTGTAAAAAATTGTATTTTTTTATAGCCCATTGTCTATTATTTATAGGCCATCAATTCAAATTTTTTTTTATCTTTTTTATCATAGATTTAATCTTAACAAATCTAACATGCGATGATACAATAATATTCTATTTGGATTTATTGAATATTCAATCTAGTTTCTAGAAACCTTACAATGGGTTGGGTTTTCTATCTTAGACCTGATTTTATCCATCTTAGTTTTGCCCAATATACATGCTAATCTATTTAATAAATCTTAAGTTTATTTAGCTCAATATAAATTAGATAAAAAAAAAAACTCTTTTTTATGTTAGATTGGACTAAAAAATATTTTAATGAAGCTCAACTATTTGAGACTCGAAATTTATTAAATTGAATGTACATTTTCAACTATTGTCTGATTTGACCTTAAATGACTTGACTTGACACTTTAATTTTTTTATTTCTTATATATTTTTTAGTTTTTTCCATTTTTATTTTTCTTCTATTTTTATAAATTTTTTAATTTTTTTTTTTTTTGTAAACTTGGCCTAAAAGTGAAAAGAGACTAAAATTAAAATAAAGGATGGCAAAAATAGTGTATACATATGATACTATCAAGTTGACCCCCTTTGAAGTTGTCTATAGTTTTAATCCTGAGTTGACCCTCAATTACACCCTTGTGCCCATATCCGAGCAAAAAGAACCTAATGTAAGAGCCCGAGTACAATCCCTATAATACATCTACGAAAAAGTTACTCAGTAGATCAACCAAGCTGCCAGAAAAATGTGAGAAAAGGCTAAGGGAAGAACATCGAAACAATTTAAGCTAGGAGACTTGGTATTGCTGCACTTGAGTAAGGAAAGGTTTCTAAGCAAGAGGAGAAACAAGCTATCCACATGGGCTGAAGGACCTTTAGAATCCTCTAGAAGATTAATGATAACGTCTATAGATTAGAGCTACGCGAAGATTATGGGGTCTTGAACACTTTTAACATTGCCAAGCTCAGTCCTTATCACTTTGAAGGAGAATTGAATGAAGACTAGTTGGATTTTATCCCAGATCTAAATCAACCCGCATCAAGGGAATGATAAGAATCAGGCTACTAGGTCTTTAACCCGTAGTCGAGCCTAAGGACAAAAAGGACTAACGAGGTGAATCCTCTTACACTAACCAACCTCTACTAAGGTTGAGTTGCTCCTTACCGTTGATCAACTCCCTATGTTGTATCGAGTGATTATACATCTCTTAAAAATTATGTGCCGACCGGAAAAATACCTTAATGATAGTTGAACTTTGTGTACCCATTCGGCCCTGACCGAACTAACCACTTGCTTAGCAACTTTGGTGTTGAGAAGCCAAGATATCTAGCTTGTATGATCCTTCAACCATTCCTTCTCGGACGAGTCCACTTTTGCCTAAAACTTCTACTTGTCACCCCTACTTGACACCTCAGCTCTGTAGAATTCTAGTTGACTATACATAATGTCTTTTTTTACCAGAGAGTTACCCAACCATAACAAACTACGCTTCCAATAAACCATATTACAAAATCCTTTGTATAGATATTCACTTTAGTTATATTTTTCATTGTACCCCTTATTATTCCATATACATTACCTCTTTTGGGTACTACCCTTTTTATCTTTTTCATTTCTAGTTTTTCGAGTCTAAATACCCACTGCACATGTAGCTACATGACCTTATCATCATCGTCAATATAATGAGTTTTTACTTTGTTTGTAAACACTGCTCTTTTTAGCTTGTTTGCTTGCTTCATTTCACTCTTATCCTAACCTTTAAGCAAGGTAAGGTGGCGAGTAACCTCACCGTGATGTAGAATTGTGACTAAGAATAGACAAGGTCGGTTATAGGGATGGGTCCAAGCTTACCAAAAGCTTAAGATGAGTAATGGAACGTATACGAAAGCGCAAGAAAAGGAAAAGTATAAGCAAACCTATGAACAACTCCAGAGGATATGATGCACCAATGGAACTTTTGAGGATATACGACACAGCTTGATATGATATATGAGTCAGTCCGATGAGGTTACTCGTCACCTAACCGTGCTTAAGAGTTAAGATAAGAGTGAAATGAAGTAAGTAAACAAGCTAACGAGAGCAATGTTTACAAACATAGTAAAAACTCAATATATTGATGATAATGATAAGGTCATGCAGCTACATGTATAATAGGTATTTATACCCAAGAAACTAGGGTAACTTGCCTAAAAATGGAAAAGAAGAAAAGGGTAGTACCCAAAAGAGGTAATTTATAAGGAATAATAAAGGGTACAATACAAAATATAACTAAAGTGAATATCCTATACGGAGGATTTTGTTACATGGCTGCTTAGACACATAGCTCGTTGCGATTGGGTGACTCTTTGGTAGAAAAAGACATTTTGTACGGTCAACTGAAATTCTACCGAGTTGAGGTGCTGAATAGGGGTACTGAGTAGAAGTTTTGGATAGAAGTGGACTTGCGCAAGAATAAGTGGCTAAGGGTTTATGCAAGATAGATCTCTTGGCTTCGTGGCACCAATGTTGTCGAGCAAGTGATAAGTTCCTAATTACACATATTTTATTTAGTGATTTTTGATGACTTTCAATGATTTTCCTTGATAGTTGAGTTTATTTTTAGATAATGATACTTAATTGAGTAATTTTTTTTTAGGTTTTAAAACGATTTACGTGAGAAAATGAGAAGATAGAAACAAATTTCACTTAAATTGGAGTTAAAATGAGTAAGTTATGAAGGTTTGAAGATCGATATAGTTAAATAATACGACTTTATCGTTTCTAGGCAAAATTGGAGTTGTTTTTCAACTGTTACAACGTAGGATACGACTAAAAGACACAATCATGTTATCGGTTGTTTCGTTTCAAAGTTTTTTAAAAAAGGGACAAACATGAAGCACAGATTTTTACGACCAAAAGATACGACTGTATTCTTGATCGCGTCTTTGATCGCATCTTCGATCGTGTCTTTTATAGTCGACCTATCTTTTTAAGCTCTTCCTAGATAAAGCCTTGTTAAGGGTTTATTTGAGAGAACTTTTTGGGACGACTTTTAAGGAGTTTTTGAAGCTAAGAACAATCAAGAAAGTGAGGAGAAGAGAAGATTTGAAGATTTAATTTTATTTTGATTTCACGATGCTTTTTCTTATAATTTTCTACTCTTTGTTTTGAGATTTTTATTTTATGATATATAGTGAGTAGAATCTTGGTATCTAGGTTTTGTAAAATCTAGTTCTACTCATGTGACATGATTAGTATTGATTAATTTGGTTCTTTATTATTTTCTTGATTTAACTATGTATGCTTCATGATTTAGGTTATTATTTTCATGGGTAATAATCTAAAGTTTGATATCTTATAGGAGAATCGAGATATTTCTTATAAGATTAGATTTAGGCATAGTTGATGAGAATTATTGCAAGATTAGAGATAATTTGCTAGATTTTTTCGGATTTCAAATTAAAGTGTAAAGAATTCGTTGTTCAACAATGTAATTTTAGATCATGCTGTTAAGAAGAGATTCTAATAGGTGATTTTAGGGTTAAGGTTAACTGGCTTGAGAAAGTGATTAACTTTAGTAAAGAATTCTCCTGATAAAAAAAGATTAAAAAATAAATTAGATGATCTTTAGGAAAATCACATGTTAGATATATGGGAAATAAGATCTAGATACAACATTAAATCTTGAATTAATTTCCAATTGAATTGCTTTCTTGTTAATTCTTAAATTGCATCTTAGGTAATCTTTTAATTAGTTTTAGCAATAATTTAGATTTACTTTTTTAAGTTTCTTGAAATTTTGATTTACTGGTTAGATAATAAAGATCTAGTGAGTATTAGTAATTGTACTAGTCCCTGTAGAATCGACATTCAGACTTACATTTGTTATATTATAAGCTGATAGGTGCACTTACCAACATTAAGTTTTTGGCACCATTGCTAAGGACATTTGATATTATGAAGGCTAGTAGATTTATTAATCTAACCATTTTTTTTCTTATCTTTCCTTGATTTATTTTCTTAGTGCAATCTTGACTAAATTCTGTATTTTCTTTGGTGTAGTACATGACACGAAGTTGGTCAAAGGATTTGATCAAAATCAATTCTGAGATTGAGAGGAAGACATTACACAATTTGAGGCAATTATTTGTCAAAGAAATAGTGGAGGCGATAGATTAAGGATCTCCGATTAGATTGAAAGACGAAGAAGAGTTATTAGAGGGTGAAGTCAAGGATTAAGTAATAGAACAAGAATCTGATTAAGAGGGCTTACCCGACGACATCATGGCTAATAACAGGGAACATAATTAGACCATGTTGAACTACTCTCGACCATCATTAATCGGTACCCAGTCTTGTATTAATCGACCAACTGTTATAGCTAATAACTTCAAGGTCAAGCCGAACGTTATTTAGATGGTCTAACAGTTCGTACAGTTTGACGACCTCTAAGATGAAGATCCTAATGCACATATCTCCAACTTTTGGAAATATGTGATACTTTCAAGATTAATGGGGCAACTGATGATGTTATCCGACTGCAGCTCTTTTCGTTTTCTTTGCACAGTCGAGCTAAGCAATAGTTGAATTCCTTGGCAAGGAATTCAATCACAACTTGGAATGAATTGGCAAAAAAATTCTTAGAGAAGTATTTTCCACTCACAAAAATTGTAAAGCTTAGAGCTGACATCTCATCTTTTGCCTAGATAAAGGGTAAGACCTTTTATGACACATTAGAGCGCTTGAAGGACTTGTTAAGGTGGTGTCTACATCATGGCCTCTCTCTTTAGATGAAAATGTAAACATTCTATAATGGTCTCAACCCTTCTATTAGACAAATTATAGACGCAATGGCTGGAGGTACACTTAACACCAAGACACTAGAAGAAGTCTAAGCTTTGATAGAAGTTATGGCCATGAATAACTACCAGCAGGAGAACCCAAGGAGGAAGCAAAAAGTCACAGGTATATTTGAGCTCAATGCTATATAGTCTCTAGCCACTTAAGTAGAGATGTTGAGTAAGAAAATTCAATGTCTCTCGACTGGTTCACAACAACCATAGTGTAGCTCTAACAACTTCATCCAAGAGGGGATTATAGGTTATGAGTAGACAAAACAGGTTGATTTTCTAAGGAAACCTATAAGACCTTAGTATAATCCTTATAGCAACACCTATAATCTAGGGTGGAGAGACCATCTTAACTTTTCATGGAGAGGTCAAAATCACGGTCAAGGCTAATAATGGTAGATAAGGAATCGACCCTAATAAAGACCAAATTTGCCTCCACTAGGGTCTCAACAACTGGCAGCACCCCCAATTGTTCTAGAGAAAAAGGTGGAAAGCCTCTTGAAAAAATATATTCAATCTAATGAGGCTTAAATGCAACAAACAGAGGCTTCTTTAAGGAACCAAGAAGCCTCCATCCACAACTTAGAGAATCAGATTAGCCGATTGCCAAGATGTTAAATGAGAGATAATAAGGATCACTACTAAGGAGCATAAAAACAAATCTTAGAGAACAAGTGAAGGTAGTAACTCTCTAAAGTGGAAGAGACTTGCACAATGAAAGTAAGAAGGATGAGAAGATAATGTCTAATGAATCTACTAAGGCATAAGAAGAGAAGATCCCAAATTAGCCTAGAGTCAAGGAATATCAACCTTCGATTCCTTATCCTTAGTGCTTGAAATAAGAGTGCATCGATCAATAGTTTGGTAAATTTCTTGACCTTTTTAAACAGCTACATATAAACTTACCACTTGTTGATGCTCTTTCATAAATGCCAAAATATGCTAAGTTCTTAAAGGACTTGTTGTCTAACAAGAGAAAGCTTGAAGAGGTCTCAGCAGTAACTCTTAGCGAAGAATGCTCAGCCTTGTTGTAGAAAAAATTGCTAGAGAAGTTTAAGGATCTAGGGAGTTTTACTATCCCTTGTATTTTTGTCAATTTTCTTATTGATAAAGCTTTAGCAGATTTAGGGGCTAGCATTAATCTTATGCTATATAAGCTGTTTAAAAGGTTAAGGTTAAGTGAGCTTAAGTCTACACGGATGAGTCTTCAACTAATAGATAGGTCTGTTACCTACCTTAGAGGAATTATTAAGGATGTTTTAGTTTAAGTTGAAAAATTCATTTTTCTAGTAGATTTCGTTATCTTAGACATGGACGATAACCATGAGATACCACTTATATTAGGACGCCCCTTTTTAGTGACCGCTCAAGCCGTTATTGATGTTAGTGAAGCGAAACTAATATTAAGGGTAGGAGATGAAAAGATAATTTTTAAGGTCTACAAAGCCATGAATAAATCTGCTGAATTAGATGACACTTGTTATTAGTCAGATGCCACTGACTTTGTCGTTTCTGATTGTTGCAGGAGATATTGACAAAGGATTCATTAGAGTTGTGTTTATCAAAAGGAGAAGACGAAGTAATTAACCTCGAATTTAAGACAGTAGTCAAACAACTGGAGGCGACTAAATCGATTGAAGCAGGCGTGGGTTTTGAACAAATTAAGAGGGAAAAAGAGACAAGGTTGAAGCCTTTAATCGAAGACCCACCAGTACTTGAGTTGAAGCTGCTATTAGATTACTTAGAGTACGCTTTCTTAGAGAAGGATTTGAAGTTATCGGTAATAATTGTCTCATATTCAGGAGAGGATCGAAATGATAAGTTTTTGGAAGTGTTGAGGAAGCACAAGAGGGCATTAGCATGGAAAATTTCAGATATCAAGGGTATAAGTCCCTCATTTTGCACCTACAAAATTTTGATGGAGGAGAATCATAAACTAGTGGTGTAACCTCAACGATAGCTTAACTTGAACATGAAAGAAGCGGTCAATGAGGAGGTAATTAAGTTGCTGGATGTCAAGATTATATATCCCTTATTTGACAGTGCATGGGTAAGTCCAGTTTAAGTAGTCCTAAAGAAGGGTGGCATGACGGTTGTTCCTAATGAGAATAATGAGTTAATTCTAATGAGAACGGTGATTGGGTGGCATGTGTGCATTGATTACCGAAAATTGAATGATGCCACATGAAAAGATTGTTTTCCCCTTCCATTTATAGATCAGATGCTAGAAAGATTGGTTGGACACATGTATTATTGCTTCTTAGATGGTCTATCAGGATATTTTCAAATACCAATTGTGCTAGAAGATTAAGAAAAGACCACATTTACATATCCATTATGGGACATTTGCTTATAGGCAAATGCCGTTTGAGCTCTGCAATGCATTAGCCACTTTTTAGTGGTGCATGATGGCCATTTTTGAAGACTTGGTTGAGGACATGATGGAAGTCTTCATGGATGGTTTTTCGGTGTTTAAGGACTCATTCAAGTACTACTTAAGAATCTAGAGAAGGTCCTAATTGGTGCGTAGAAACCAATTTGGTTCTGAACTGGGAAAAATGCCATTTTATGGTTTAGGAAGGTATTGTTCTTGGGCATTAGATTTCACAAAGGGGTATTGAGGTAGATAATGCAAAGATTGATACTACTGCCAAGCTACTACCCCCAACTTTAGTGAAGGCAATCAAAAGTTTTCTTGGACACTTAGAGTTTTATGGGCGATTCATCAAGGATTTCTCCATGATCACCAGACCATTAACCTGATTGTTGGAGAAGGATGTGCCCTTCGAATTTTCCCAGGAATGCATGAATGCATTTGGCACCCTTAAGGATAAGCTCACAAATGCTTTGACAATGGTAGCCCCCAATTGGAGCCTTCCTTTTAAGTTAATATGTGATGCTAGTGATTATACGGTGGGAGCTATCTTGGGATAGAGAAAGGATAAACACTTCCAACTTATCTATTGCGTTAGCAAAACTTTAACTGAAGTTCAAGAAAATTATACAACAATTGAAAAAGAATTTATAACTGTTGTCTTTGCTTTCAATAAACTCCATTCTTATTTGATCTTATTTAAAGGGATCATTTATATTGACCATTCTGCTCTTAGGTATTTGTTGACTAAGACAGAAACTAAGCCAAGGTTGATCAGGTGGATCTTACTCCTTTAGAAGTTTGATATAGAGATTTAGAATAAGAAGGGTGCAGAGAACTTGGCGGCGAATCACTTGTCGAGGTTAGAGAATTCGAATCTAGAAAAGATAGTGGAGCATGAGATTAATGACGAGTTTCTAGAAGTAAGGCTATACGTTATCTAAATACTCCATGGTTTTATGAGTTTGAGAATTATTTAGTTGCCAAAATTCTCCCCAAAGGGCTTTCACATCAGTAGAAGAAGAAATTCTTCTCTAACTTGAAATACTACTATTAGGAAGACCCTTATCTTTTTTGAGTATGTGCAGATCACATGATTAGAAGGTATGTTTCATACCTTAAGGGATGGCAAATACTTGAGCATTGCCATGTAGGGCTAGTTAGAGGACATCACTATGCTAACTGTATGACTCACAAAGTTTTAGAGGTAGGATTTTATTAGCCTACTATCTTCAAGGACGCTTAGAAGTTTATTGAGCTTTGTGAAAGCTGACAAAAATCGGGCAACATCTCTCAAAGGGATTAGATGCCCCAAAACCCCATCTAGTATGTGAAATTTTTGACATACAGGGCATAGACTTTATGGCCCCATTCCTAAATTTGAATGGGAATTAATACATTTTAGTGGCTGTTGATTACGTTTTTAAGTGGTTGGGCTCAAGCTCTAGCTACCAATGATGCTAGGGTAGTCACTAAATTCTTGAAGAAACTCTTCTCTTGATTTGGCACTCCTAGAGTGATAATCAGTGACCGGGCTACATACTTTTCTAACACTTAGCTTGATAAGATGTTGAAGTGTTACGGTATAATTCATAGGATAACGACTTTGTATCACCTACAGATAAGTGGCTAAGTAAAAGTAGCCAATAGGGACTTAAAGAGAATTTTAGAAAAGATAGTAGAGCATCACAGGAGGGATTAGTCAAACAAGTTAGACAATGCTCTTTAAGCCCATAGGATAGCTTATAAAACACCAATTGACACTACTCCATATAGACTTGTGTACAGAAAAGCATGTCATCTCCCAATGGAGATTGAACACAAAGTGTTTTAGGAAATTAAAACCGTTAACCTAGATTTTGAGCTTACAGGAAATCATAGGAAACTCTAGTTGAACGAGCTTAGCGAATGGCATGATTTAGCCTATGAAAATTCCTAAATCTATAAAGAGAAGACTAAGAGATATCATGATCAGTAGATAAAGGGAAGACAGACTTTTCAAGAAGGGGACCAAGTCCTCCTATACAATTCTTGACTCTGTCTATTCTTTGGTAAGATGAAGTCCAAGTGGTTCGGGCCTTTCATGATCACATGGGTTTTTCCTCATGGAGCGGTTGAAGTCATACATCTAAAAAAAGGTATGTTTAAAGTTAATGGTCAACGTTTGAAGCTTTATGTAGGAAGAGAGCTCGAAGCCATGAACTCGAGGAGTTGTGACTCCTCGACACTATCTACAAGTAAGTTCATTTTTCTCATCCTGTCAAGCTATCAGCGT
Source organism: Lumnitzera littorea (assembly GCA_024138015.1). Lineage (NCBI taxonomy): Eukaryota > Viridiplantae > Streptophyta > Magnoliopsida > Myrtales > Combretaceae > Lumnitzera > Lumnitzera littorea. The sequence goes on along the minus strand of JAMXBB010000005.1, from coordinate 46,942,640 downwards.
TAAACATAGCACTCTTGGGAGGTAACCCAAGTTATTTTTGCTTTTTAGCTGGTAGGTTATTTTAGTAGTTTTTATTGTTTATCTTAGCAATTTAACACTTTTATTTTTCATTTTAGGGTCAAGTTCGCTTTTATGTTGCACGACGCATATGGCGGTCTCACCAGCTGGTTAGCAGGTAAGGGTCAAGGTGACAGTGTCCACTGCAGGGTTTCTAAGGTAGCACTCCGGAAGCTAAACGAAATCTAAAAATTGATAAGTGCAACATAATAAGTTTTTCTTTTTAGTTTAATCTTTTACATTAGTTTTTTTTTGTTCATTTTTAGTTTAGTTTAGTACTTTTATTTTGTTAAGTTTATTTTATTTTTGAAATCATGCATTTAGTTTAGGCATGCATGAATAATAATAATAATAATAATAATAATAATAATAACAGATTGTTACACTGTCATAGGACACGGTTGTATCTTAGACCATGTCAATTCCAGGCAGTTTATGTACGCGGCCTACAGAAAGTTACATGGTTATGAGACACGATCATGTCTTGGATTGTGTAGTTACTAGACATCCAAGTATGACAGCAAGCCCAGATTATTACATAACCGCGAGACACGATTGTGTCTCAAGTCATGTCATAATCTTTATAAATACACACAAACTCACACCTAGAACATTCATTTTCCTTCATGCAATTTTCCTCTCTCACCAAGCACATTCATCCATCCCCTCTTGCTCACGCCTTCTTTCTTCCATCCATTTTCTTTCGTACACAACACATTAACTCACATTAACTTAAGGATCTCTACTACTCTCACTACTTCAAAAATCCAAGTAAGTTCTTGATTAATCTTTTTCTCTAATTTTTCTGAAAAATTTACTTGGATTAGACTATTATGCATGTTGGAGTAAGTTAGAAGTTGAAGCTTTTTGCATATGGTAGTCTTGGATTGTATTCATAACTTATGTTTGAGAAGATGGGTAGAACACGATCATGCCCTTAATTAGGCGCTCAACGTAGGATTTAAAAGACATGATTGTTAACACAATAGCGTAGATTATCATGCATGTCAAGTGTAGAAAACTTTCTTTGCCATGATAAGGCTTTACATTCTTTTGCACATAGTTTTGGTTCTTGCAAATTACTTGGTTAGGGTTTTGAATTAATGTTGAGATCTTGCACTTTGGAAGTTAGAAAATGTAGGAATCATCAATTTGGCATATTTAAATCTCTTTATGTAATATGGGTTTATGTGAATATGAAAGAATCCCTTCAAATTCTCAAAGAAAATGGCATGCCCACCATGTGTTTGATAAAATGCTCAAATGAGTTTTTTTCCACAATTGTGCATAGCTTTTACATTATTTGTAAGTCTAAGTGTAGGGAAAGCATTGATGTCCATTTCTTGAGTATTAATTTCCTTCTTTCTCTTTTAGAAAATGGCACAAAGGCAAATGTTGGATGTAAGGTGCAAAGGCAAAGAGCTTGCTTCATCTTCATCTGACCCACTACCATCTCCAAGCCTACTAGCAGCCATTGATCCTCTTACTCATCCGATGTTGCATTTTACCTTAAAAGCCACTTCGGATCAATTTCGATATCTCCAATCATGTACATTTGGTGAAACATTATATCTTGATTGGAGTGTTATTGAGGAACTCCACTTACTTGAGCAAATCCAAGACATGGTTTTTGTTGAGCCATAGGAATAACTATTCACATGCCAAGGTCCTATTTACTATGAGCTCACACTTAAGTTCCTTTGCACATACCAAATGGATAAGCCTTTGGATAACTTTGGACTGTAAAGGAAAATACATTTTCAGATCAACAACCGTTCATATTTAATAACGGTTGTTGCGTTTGGAGCTTATTTGGGCTTATATTCGGAAGAGTATGTGCATACTAAAAAGTTTCTTTGGCTTCCGATTAAGTTACCTCGTGGAGTTTCCCCATTTGTGGTTTGGCAAAGTATTACTAATGGAAGACCCTACCAAGCTGAGTTTAATAAAGCATCTTGCTTATGATGTTCGAGTATCGAATAATACATTGGTTGATATCCTATACAATTGTGGGACAAGGGAAGAGCACTGGAGTAGTCAGTAAACTTTGGCTATTGGCTCTTTATAGCATGATTAAGAACCACCCTATTAGCTAATTACCTATTGAAGCAAGCAACCAGCATTCTTGCATATGGGCAAATATGTTGTGGACCTTATGTCACTTTATTAGCTTGTGGAATGGGGGTTTTGGTGAGAAGATTACTTGATATGACTTTGGTGGGGGAAATGGGACCAATAAGGAAAGAGACGTTTAAAAACATGCATATGAACTTAGGCACACCTGAAGGGCATGAGAGAGCAAGTTCTAGTGCAAGTCAAGGGTTGAGCACCCAACTTGATCGAATTGAAAAAATGTTGGAAGATATGAGTATTAGGCAAACTAAGTTAGAGTCTAGGATGACCAAGGTCATAGTTAAGCAAAATTGCCTTCTACAATTCTTCTATAATGTGGCTAGCATGAACAACTTGAAGATTCTTGATGTTTTTGTCGGTGATGTCTCATCATCTTCAAAAGATGATGCCACCTGAGAGTCCAACAACAAGGAAGAGGTTGAAGAAGAAAGCTCCAAGGAGGAGGGTGCTCAGGCGGAGAGTTCAGTTGAGGAATTTGATGATGAAGATTCGAAGTTGTAGGAAAATGATGAAGATTTCATGGATGATGATTAGGGGGATGCAGTTACTTGTCTTTTCCTTTTTTATTGCCAGGGATGTACTTAAGTTCATAAGGCTACATTTCTTTTCTAAACTTTCTCATTGCGTTTTCATTTCGGATGTGCTTTTGTTTTTCTTTGTTCTACTTTTCTCTTTCATGTTTTCTTTTTGTTGTTTTGATGGAATGCCAATGTTGGTCATTTCTTCATGCTGGAATTGAAGGCTGAAGCTTTTACATGGACATGTTTAGTTTTTACGTTTGCAAATTTGGTGTGGTTACTTCATAACTTATGGCTTTTGTGCATTCGTGTTACTTAAATTTTTAGAAGAGTGTCAGTTTTTCTTTCCCACTTTTATATCATCTTACCTATGGTTGTTTTGATCGATATCGTTTCTATTATGTGACTTAATTCGTACATTAGGGACAATGTACAATTTCAGGTGTGGAGAAGGGGATATAGAAATTTTTAGAAACTTTTGTTACTTAAGAGATCAATTTTTTCGCATTTAACACAATTTCTTTGTTTTATTAACTTGCAATTACTTGGAAATTGATAACTTTCATTGAGTTGAATGTAATTTGAATACTTGATCTTTAATGATTGATTTACATGATGCTAGAGTTGATAGGTAAAATCTTTGTAGAGTAAAGTTAAAGATCATTTAGCCTAAGATTTTAAGACTTAGGATTAGAGCAACATCACTGGTTAGGAGTTAGTCATGACAATTTTTGATGTTCACTTTGATGTATACTTTTCTCTTAGATAACTTTAGAGCTCTATAATCCTTAGTAAACAAACAAATGAAATTTGTCTTTTGAGAAACCCTTAAAATGTTGAAATAGTTGGAGGTAAAAAGTGATATAAATGAATGAATAATCAATAAAAAGAAGGCAAAATTGGTAAGAATTCACCTTGGTCCCTTAAAAGAGCAAGGTTGAATTCCATTGCCAATGCTAAAATAAGCTTAAAGAATGAATTGGTATAGATCGGCCTTGATCCCTCAGAAAAGCAAGGTTCTTTCTTACTATCAATATGAGGGCTAGGTTGGTATGGATTAGTCTTGGTCTGTCAAAAGAGTGAGATCCTTTCTCGTTGCTAATACTATTATCCTTGAATAACGTGCTTAATTAATAATATAACTTCGGTGAATTTGAAGCTTTTCAGCTAAAGCATGAACTAAGGGAATGATCAGATGATGAGTGGATGTAGTATGTGTTTACTTTGAATTATGATACTTAGTAACATTAAAGAGAGAGTTGTATACATTTTAGTTAAGTAAGTTAAAATTTTATGACTCTTTCTTAATTGGTGAGATGTTAAATTTGATCTTAAGTACATGAATTCTTGATTAAATGATCTGGTTAAACTTTAATTTACACATATTAGCTTGTGAACTCTAGTACTTTGTGTCCCTTGGACATTAGAACAAAAAATTGAGTATAAGAGTTAAGAAAGTTATTTAAAGAAAATTGATTGGATTTGCAAATTGAATTTTTTCAAGTTAAGTGTAATTTTTAGTGAGTTTCTTAGGTAGTGATAGTTTTTATTTAGTGATTTTCTTTGTTTTATTTTCTTAAGAATAAGCAAATTCTTAAGTATGGGGAAGTTTGATGAGTTCTTAATTGCATATATTTTATTTAGTGATTTTTGATGATTTTCCTTAATATTTGATTTTATTTTTAGATAATAATACTTAATTAAGTAAAATTTTGTTTTCTAAGTTTTGAAACAATCTACGCGAGAAAACAACAAGATAGAAACAAATTTCACTCAAATCGGAGTTAAAATGAGCAAGTTATAAAGGTTTAAAGATATTGTGTCGTTTCCAAGCGAAATTGGAGATGTTTTTCAATTGTTACAGCCTAAAACACAACCAAAAGACACGATCATGTCATCAGTCGTGTCATTTCCGGGTTTTTTTTTTAAAAAAAAAAAGACAAACATGAAGCATAGATTGTTACATGACCAAAAGACACAGTTGTCTTCCTAGTTGTATCTTTTCTAATCGACCTATTTTTTTAAGCTCTTCATATATAAAGCCTTGTTAAGGGTTTATTTGAGAGAACTTTCTGGTACAACTTTTAGAGAGTTTTTGAAGCCAAGAACAATCAAGAAAGCGAGGAGAAGATAAGATTTCAAGATTTAATTTTATTCGGATTTCATCATGGTTTTTCCTATAAGTTTCTACTCTTTGTTTTTAGATTTTTATTTTATGATATGTAGCGAGTAGAATCTTAATATCTAGGTTTTGTAAAACCTATATCTATTCATGTGACATGATTAGTATTGATTAATTTAGTTCTTTATTATTTTCTTGATTCAACTATGTTTCCTTTGTGATTTAGGTTATTATTTCCATAGGTAATAATCTAAAGTTTGATATCTTATAAGAGAATCAAGAGATTTCTTATAAGATTAGTTTGAGGCATAATTGATGAGAATTATTGTAAGATTAGAGATAATTTGTAAGATTATTTTGGATTTCAAATTAAAGCAAAGAGAATTTGTTGTTCAATAATACAATCTTAGATCATGCTATTAAGAAGAGTTTCTAATAGGTGATTTTATGGTTAAGGTTAACTGGCTTGAAAAAGTGCTTGATTTTAGAAGAGAACTCTCTTGGTCAAGAAAGATTAAAAAATAAATTAGACGATCTTTAAGAAAATCACATATTGGATCTAAGGGAAACAAGATCTAGGTACAACATTGAATTTTGAATTAATTTTCAATTAAGTTGCTTTCTTGTTAATTCTTAAATTACATCTCAAGTAATCTTTAAATTAGTTTTAGCAATAATTTAGATTTACTTCTTTAAGTTTCTTGAAATTTAATTTTTCGATTAGATAATAAAGATCTAGTGAGTATTAGTAATTGTACTAGTCCTCATAGGATTGACATTCAGACTTATATTTGCTATATTATAAATTGATAGGTGCACTTGCCTACATCAACAAGTGGTTGGTTCAGTTAGGTCTAAGTAGGTGTGTAGAGTTTAGCTGTCATCTGGGCATTCTTCTAATCAACACATAATTTTTGAGAAATATGCAATCACTCGATATGGCATAGGGAGTTAAATAGCAGTAAAGAGCAACTCGAACTTAGCAAAGGTTAGTTGGAGCAGGAGGATTCTCCTCTTTAGTCTTTCTAGTACTCGGGCTCGATTGTAGGTTAAAGGCCTGGTAGCCTGATTCCTGTTATTCCTTCCTAGTTGATTTGGATTTAGGATCAAATTTGGCTAGTCTTCGTTCAATTCTCCTTTAAGGTGATAGGGATTGAGCTTAGTGTTCGAGACCCCATAATGCTCAGGTAGCTCCAATCTATAGGAGTTGTCGTTGATCTTCAATCTTTTAGAGAATTCTGAAGGATCCTTTAGCCTCGTGCAAACAACTTGTTCCCCCTCTTGCTCGAAAACCCCTCCTTGCTCAGGTGTAGCCATACCAGGTCTCAAGGTTGAATCGGTTTTGACATTGTTCCCTTAGCTTTTTCTCGCATTTTTCTAGCAGCTTAGTTGACCCACTAAGTAAGATTGTCATAGATGTATTGTAGGGACTGTGCTCGGGCTCTTGTATCAAGGTCTTCTTGCTAGGATATAGGTACATGGGTATGATCAAGGAGTAACTTAGGATTAAAACTATAGACAACTTCGAAAGGGGTTTGCTTGGTAGTATCATGCATTATTAGATTGAAAGCAAATTCTACTACGGGCAAGCAGACTCCCAATTAGTTAAATTCTTACCTACTGCAACTTGAAGTAGTGATCCCAAAATACAATTTACCACCTTCGTTTGGCCATTAGTTTGGGGGTGACAGGAAGTGCCGTATAATAGTTTATTCCCCATCTGTCGCTATAAAGTTCTCTAGAAATTGCTCAAAAACTTTAGATCTCTGTCCGAGAATACACTTTTTGGCACTCCGTATAACCGAATAATTTCCTATGAAAAGAGAAAAGCAATAGCTAAAGCATCGTTAGTCTTAGAGCATGGCACAAAGTGTGCCATCTTATTGAATCTACCCACAACCACCCTCATAGAATCTTTGCCTCGGACAATTCTTGGTAATCCAAGAGTAAAGTCCATACTTAACTCAGTCTAAGGTCTAGTTAGGACAGGTAGAGGCATTGCTTTCCATTGTTCGGCTTGACACTTAGCCTTCTTGCATATGGTACAGCCCTTAACAATTTGGTGCACATTTCACCTCATTCTTAACCAAAAGAATCATCCACTCAGCAGCTTTTATGTCCTTCTCTCCTCAAAATGTTTGGAGAGTCCTCTACTATGGGCTTCCTTAATAAGTAACTCTCTCATTGAATAGGTCGGCATGTACAGTTTTTCACTTCGAAATAAGTATCTATCTCCTATTTGATATTCGTCTACTGTTCTTCCATCGGTATACTGCCCAAGTATGGGTTCGAAGTGTGGGTCCTTAGAATATTGCTCTTTGATACTTGCAAATCCAAATAACGTAGTTTATAGTTTAGTCAAGAGTGCATGTCTTCTTGAAAGGGCATTTGCGATAGGTAATGATGCCACACTTAGAGCGCTTTGATAAGAGCTAAGAGTTCTTTCTTGTATACGGAGTAGTTTAGTTGAGGTTCTCTAAACTTCTTACTATGATAGGCAATTGGTTAGCCTTTCTACATTAGGATAGTACCTACACCAATGCTTGACGCATCACATTCCAGCTCGAATATCTTCTTGAGGTCTGGTAAAGCTAGTACATGTGTAGAAGTTTGTCTTTCCTTCACTTTAGCAAAACTTCTTTCCTCTTTTTCTCCCTATTTAAATTCGATGTTCTTCTTTGTCAGTTTGATAAAGAAGCATGACATAGTATTGAAATTCCTGATAAATCTTTTATAGAAGGATGCCAGTCCATGGAAACATCTCACATTGGCATAGGTAGTCCGAGTCAGTCACTCTACAATGGCTCGGATCTTCTTGTCATCCACTCGTAGGCCTCCTCTACCAACTGCATAGCCTAGAAATACCATTACCTCTTGGCAAAAATGACATTTCTTTAGATTGCCAAATAACCTCTTGGCTTGAAGCATATCTAATACGGCATGGAGATGGTCATTTGGACTTAGCATGTCAGCATTGTATACTAGGATATTGTCAAAGTATACTACAACATGGTTTCTTATTAGATTTCTCAGCATGTAGTTCATCAGTCACATAAAAGCGCTCGGTGCATTTGATAAGCCAAATGGCATTACTATCTACTTGTAAAGTCTATGCCAAGTTTTGAATGTAGGTTTTCACTCGTCTCTTGGCCTTATTCAAATCTGATGGTAACCAGACTTCAAATCAATCTTGTTAAAGATCTGAGCTCCACTCAATTTATCTAGCATGCCATCTAACTTAAGGATGGAATACATGTACTTAATCGTAATGTTGTTTATGGTTGGGTTGTCAACACACATTCGCTAGGTACCATCTTTTTTCGACACTAGGAATACCAGCATAGCATAAGGGTTGAGACTCTCCCTTGCATAACCCTTTTCCAGTAGTTCAGTCACTTGTCTTTGAAGCTTAGCAGCTTATTTCAGATTCATCTGATAAGCTAGTTTACTCGGCAAAGCAGTACCAAGTATAAAGTAAATGTAGGGCTTAATGCCTCTAAATGGTGGCCAAACCTTTAGGCAACTGTTTAGGAAATAGGTCAGCATATTCATTCAACAGCTCCTTAACCTCCAAAGGTAGCTTACCCCGTTCCCTCAACTCTAATAATTGCCTGACCAACGTGAAGGTTTGCGTGTTGGTTTTAATAGTCTCTTGGAGCTTAGCTCTACTCATCATCAGAGTCTTCTTTGATCCTTGAGCAAGTTTATCTTGCAATTTGCTGACTTGACTCGATGGCATAGGGTTTGGCATAATCTTTCTTCCATTCTTCTTAAGCACATAGATGTTCCTATATCGATCATGGATAACTCTTCGATCAAAAAGCCATGGTTAGCCTAGCAATACATGTGAAGCACACATGGGTAGTACATTACAAAGAATTTCATCAGAATAATTCACAATTAAGATCAGCAGTAATACTTGCTGTATAACATGTAGTGCTCCCTTCTCATTTAGCTAGTGTAACTTGTATGGCTTCAAATGTGAGATAGTTAGCAACTTCAGCTTCTTAATTGGGTTGGCGGATGCCACATTGGTACAGCTACCATTGTCTAAAATGAGTGCACACAATTGATGATTCACCTTGCATGTGATATGGAACAAGTTCTCACTCTGCTCCTCTTTGCATGAGGATTCCAAATTCATTGTACAATGGATGATTAGGATCAATTGATCCAAGACCTCAGCAAATACATCTTCCTTGACCAGTTCATTCTCTTGAGTAATGTCTCTCTTAGGAATAGTCTCTTTCTTAAGTTCTTCATCAGTACTATCCACTTCAAGCTTCAAGATGTCTCCTTTAATGACCATAGTTCATTGGTTTGAATATTGAGCAACCATATGTCCAAACCTTAGTATTTGACACATTTGATCTAGCTTGTCTTCCTTCCAAATCCTTACCCCTTCTTATATGTTTAGGTCGGCACATTACTACCAAGTCGACTCTTTTGTTCATTCCTGACAAAAACTGGTCTGGTTGCCTCAATACTTGGTTGACCTCGGTAGCTTCCCTAAATAGGTTAGCTTGATTGAACAGGTTGGCTAGTTGGTGGTTGGGTTGACATTCAGCTCCTTCTCTGCTTTTCCATTCACTGAGCTATTTGTATGACCTCATCTATTGGGGTAAATTACTAGAGTTCCATAATGTCTTGGATATCACTCCTCAAACTAGTAAGAAACCTAGGGACTATTTGCACTAATGACTTTTTTACTTTACAGTGAATCATAAGCATTTAGAACTCTTGAACATACTTGTCAGCAGTTTAGTCTCCTTGTCTCAACTCCTGAAGTTGAGCAAAAGTATCGTATAAATAAGTATCTGACACAAAGCTATTTCTAAGCATTCTCTTCATCTCAATCTAAGTATTAATCTCTTTGTATCCTTCTTGTCTTCTCATGACCTGAAAGTTCTTCTACTACACAGCGGCATATCTTAATAACTCAATAGTAGTTGTCCTTACTTTCTCGTATTCTTTATATTGGCAATAATCAAAGACATGCTCTACCTTTTCCTCCTAAACCAAATAATTATCTGCACTTCTGGACCCATTAAAGCTTAGGATTTGAAGCTTTACATGGTCGGTCACTCAGGGTACTCTAACTTACTCTTGTTCTTCTTTAAACTCTTCTTAAACATCATCCATATATGCCAAGTCAATTCTTCTTCTCATTTGTTTGCTTACTCCTCTACCTCAAACATGTCGAGTGAGATTTTAACCTCTAGCAAGTCGAGCAAAGTAAGGGGTATTATGTATAACCTCAGCAAGTCGATAGGCCATCACATGAATAGCTCCGGTCAACTCAACTAGGAGATTAACCACCTCATCAAGTCTCTCATTTGTACTTTTAGGGGTGCCCTAAGATTGTCAGCTATGGTGGACAACACTACTATTATCATCCCTAATACTAACATTAACACTTGGATCTATCATTTTCTTCAGCAATTTTGATTTCAATATTTAAGTTTGAGCCAAAACACAGCATACTCTTCACATCTAACAACATAACATACTCTTCACATTATTGGTTAGCTATATCATAACATAGTGACAACACTGATGAATAAACCACTTACATTATACTGGCTCTATTTTCGAATGTTCAAAATAGAGCAACAAGAAGCACTACTTCACTGTTCACAAACATAAACTTAGCCAAAGAAACCTCTATTCTGATACTAAGATGATATGGAACCATAACCAAGAACAGATAAGGCGAATTGCAGGGATGGGTCTAAGCTTGTTGAAAGCTTGAAGATAAGTAATGGAATGTGCATGAAAAAATAGGAAAAGGAAAAGTATAAGCAAACCCACGAACAATGTTAAAGGATATGATGCACCAATGGAGCTTTTGAGGACTCATGGCACAACTCGATATGATGCAGGAGTTGGTTTGGTGAGGTTACTTGCCACCTAGCCTTGCTTAAAGGTTATGATAAGAGTAAAGTGAAGTAAGTAAACAAGCTAACGAGAGCAGTGTTTACAAACAAAGTAAAAACTCAATATATTGATGATGATGATAAGGTCATGCGGCTACATGTACAGTAGGTATTTATACTTGAGAAACTAAGGCAACTTACCTAAAAATAGAAAAAAACAAAAAGGGTAGTACCCAAAAGAGGTAATATACAAGGACTAATAAAGGGTACAATGGAAAATATAACTAATGTGAATATCTTGCACGAAAGATTCTGTCACATCGTTGCTTGGACACGTGGCTCGCTGCAATTGGGTGACTTTCTGGCAGAAAAAGACATTCTGTATGGTTAACTAGAATTATGCTGAACCGAGGTGCCGAGCAGTAGTTTTGGGTAGAAGTGGACTCACTTGAGAAGGAGTGGTAAAGGGTTCGTGTAAGATAGATCTCTTAGCTTCTCAGCTCTAATGTTGTTGAGCAAGTGGTCGATTTTGTCAGGTTTGAGAAGGCACGTGGAGTTCGACTGTCATCAGGGCATTCTTCTAATTGGTACATAATTTCTGAGAGATGTGCAGTCACTTAACATGGTATAGGGAGTTGATTAGTAATAAGGAGCAACTCAGCCTTAGTACAGCTCGGTTGGAGCAAGAGAATTCATCTCGTTAGTCCTTTTAGTCCTTAAGCTTGACTGCGAGTGAAAGACTTAGTAGCTTGATTCCTATTAATTACTCAATATTATACAACTTATTAAGGAATTTACTGGTTCAGTTTATCTCACTAGTTGTAAATTTTATATTGATTATTGTTATATTATAATTTAGTTATAACACCTGCGAGTATTGGGGGATATAGTAGTGTGACATTATAGTTAGATATGGTAATGGAGTTGAGTAGAAAATATTGAAATTAAGCCATTAATTCAATAATCGAGTTATTAAAACTTTAGTCCAACCATTTTATATTATTATTATTAGAAAATATTGTGTGCGTATGTGTTTATATATATAGTCATTTTTAATTCTTATAGGTGTATGATCTTATATTATTATTATCATCATTATTATTAGGATCGTTATTATTATTACTATTATCATTACTATTATTGTTATAGTTGTTTTACATTACTATATTATAGTCATTACATTTTATAGATTTGGTCATTTGTACATATAGAAACATATCTTCCTTAAAAATGTTTGGACTTTAAGTACATATGTATTTAAATATTTATAAAACTACAATTTCCTAGGTAAATTTAGATTATATAATTATGCCTTATCGGTATCATGTAGCACGTGTCTATTGATTTCCCTTTGTCGGAAATTTACGCATATATATTTCTAAATAATTACGTTCGGGATATTCATTTGTTTGTTTAGGGGTTTATCTAAATTATCTACTTATAAGACCGAATTACATGAGCAACTTAGTCCTTCTACTTAAATTTTTCAATTTTTCCTAAAATCTTCAATTGTGTATAACCTTTTTGCTTTAGATTTGATTTTTATGATATAGCCAATCCTTATCATTTTTTAGCGTATTTTCACATAGTGAGGTCTGTTATGAAAGTTGGGATCTGTATGTTCTGATATGAGATGATTAATTACAAATTTTGATATTTTGGACCCAATTGCTTTTTGATTATCTTTATGGGCTTTCCTTGGTGGGTTTATTTATTAGGCTTTACCTAAATTTTATTAGTGGGCCTAAATAATTTCTAGATTTTATATTTTCTAAATATTTTTATTTTTAGGTTGTGACCTTAGTTATTGGCTCGAAATGGCCCCTTTTCCTAAGTTTTTCGATTTTATAAGTTTTAGACCTACTTGTTTGTATATTTTCACCCTTAATTAAATAAAATTTTTGTGAGCCTTTTACCTTAGGGGTCAAATTTGATATGGGCTTTAGGATTCAATTTGTCTTATCTTTCTCAATCTTTAACTTTGGGCCCTAAATTACTAACTATTCTAACTATTATTATAATAACGACTTTAAATCACTTTATTATTATTATTTTTCATAAATTATAGTTTTAAATCAGAAAAATGGGAAAGGTTAGCACGACAATCTACGATTGGGTTAGGCCATATTTTTCCTAATTCTTTCATTTTTTGTATTTTTTTATTTATGTCATAAATATGTACATATATATAATAATTAAATATAAGAAAATACGATAAATAAAATTAAAATTGAAATAAGAAAATACTATTGTAGGTCATGACTACTTACATACATACATATATATTTTCATATTTTTGGCGTATATATACAAAAATAATACTAGTATACCAATTAATTTCAAAATACACCTAACTATTTAAATGCATGTTATTTTATATATATATA